>OY735247.1:40950442-42156945 GCA_963457695.1 Neria commutata | reverse complement strand
AAGGTTCGGTCTCGGTCTCGGTCTCGGCCGAACATTAAAAAAAGGCCTCGGTCTCGGCCAAAATTTCGGGTTCGGTCGGGCTCTACTCATATGCCTTGACATAAAAAAAAATCATTGTAATATTAAATAAAAACATGAGCGCTTGTGCACTCATCAAACAATAAGTTTTTTTCTTTATATGCATCAAGTTTTTTTGCATTATTTTTTTTTAGTGTTGTTGTAGCGAGAATTGCTTTTACGTTTACGTAATATTGGCATTGCATACTTTTTGGCGTAACCGCATAAAACAATTTACATTTCCTTCGCACGGGGTACAGCCAAAACGACAACGACCAACTCAACGCAGAAACAACAACCAAAGCAACAACAAATTACCTGCGAGCAGCATATGGAGGGGGGTAAAACCCAGCGAACAACATGTCATGCAACAGCAGAAATTCGGAATTGTCAATGCTGCGTGCGGGCGCGACAGGATTTTGTGGCCGCTGAGTGACGTTACACAACGGCATGTTGGCTGTGTACGTGTGTGTGTGTGGGTGCCTCTGAGAGTTGGTAACACAATTGGCGCGCATTTCGGCTGTGCAGTTGGCCCAAAACCACGAAATGCCATTGCGGTTTTATTAAATTATGTACAAAAATATTTTTTTCGAATTTAAGAACTCTCTCTTTTACAAGCAAACCGAGATAACTGAACATATTTTTAAAAATTAAAAAGCAGCATATTTTTAGGCAACTAACAGCCTACAAAGTGGAGTTATCTTTTGGGCGTAGTGTGCGTTTCCTAACTGCAGCGATAGCTACAATGTGCAGGGGCGTAATAAAAGGCAGTGCGGATGGCAACAAGAGTCATAGCACAAAGGCTTAGCAGGCTGAACAGAGAGGAGCTCCGCATGCTCACAGGCTATCTTACAGCGCACTGCAGCCTACGATACCACCCGATGAAGATGGGTCTATCCGACAAGGATATGCCTCGACTATGCGAGAAAGGTACTGAAACGTTCGAGCTTCTGTTAACGATTTGCAGCTAAGAACTACGGCGATCTAATAAAATAGGTAATAGGAAACTTTAAATGCAAAGTAATTAGAAAGAGTAATTATGGCATAATAATAATAATGACTACCTTTCGGTAAGCTGAATTATTGTTATTGTTAGAAGGCCTTTGTTGCGCACCTGCGATAAGCTGAATATAAATACATCGATTTTATCTACAGCAGATTTGATTCCAGTTAATGGTTTCCAGCTAAGGACTAGGCCAATCTAAAAAAGCATATAAAAGGAAAATTTAAATGCAAAGTAATTAATGGCGCAATTAAAATGATGACTACTTTTCGGCGAGGTGAACGTAGATCAATTTTATCTACGGCAGACTTGAAGAGCATTTTTTGCCTAAAATTTTTCGTTTTATATAGTAGTTCGATGTGAGAGTCTTACCTGCATACCTCTTTTTTGCTACGTTTATAACCAGAAATATTTGTATAAATTGGCATATAAATTAGTTAGTTTTTCCAGATGGATGTTTGATAACAACCACTTATTGCCTAGAAACTAGAAACATGTTCCACACATGTCCCTTAAGCCCCTTCCAGTTTCCCATAAAAAATTGCTTGTTCCGTTCATGCCTACGTGTGTGTGTTACAACAAGCGCATAGCATACTTTCCGGCACTCGAGTGCGAAGCAAATCTCGTTTGTTGTGAGCGCATTGTTGTCATAAGGATAACAATAGTAACAACAACAATTGTGACATCATTGTTGCGTTTATTTATATTACAAGCACTCGACAGCGTTAAGTATGTTAACAATGCCTTGCCTGCTGGCAGCAACACACGCCAGCACAGAGCAACAGCAACAGCAGCAGCGACAAAGCGCAAGTAGGAAGCATAGCATACTTTCAGGCGCTTCAAAAAATATGCACTTCCTACATTTGCAACGCTGGTAATTATTGTTTTTAGCCGACTGAGCATGCCCTCGAGTAATTTGTCTTCATTAGAGGCGGCTGAAGTGTGTATGTGTCTCTCTCATCGTCCTGTCAGCAGCTTCGTCAGCGCTGTGTTGGTGCATTTGCATAGCACACTTTTGCGCTGGCAGCAAGGCTGTGAGTGCTGCACTTAGGCGCATCCATTTCCGACTAATTAAGCGTTTAAGTAGGCCTTTTCATGTGTTCTTTATTTACTAAAAAAAAACTATTGCTGTCTGTTTGTGTGTGTGTGTGTGTATGTGTGCGTGACTGCGTGTGACAACAACAAAAGTTTCTTTTTGCAGCTGCAGCGCCTAAAAGCATGCTTCGTTTTTTCCAAATCCGCTTCATACGTTGACTTTTCATATTTTAATTAATTTCACTGCGTCATGTGTCCCTGCACGGAGTAGTGCAATAAATGTGCTTGCAACTCAACCAAGCAGCACGATTTCTGTTTTGTCGCAGTCACAAACTGTGGCTGGTTCCGGCACCCTCATACAGACATCCTGCTGCAGTTGCATACACATACGCATACAGTGCCGTGCTTTGGGCTTTGGCTGCTTCTGGGCCCAAACATCACCTTGTAAAAAAATTCATGGAAACCGTTTTCAATACTAATTCAAAATATCGTCAAAAATCTCAGTTATAAAATCTTTACTAAAATGCTTGTCTAATGTATATGAACTTTGAAAATATCCAATCACCTTAGCTTTCATTTAAATTAATTTCGATATCATAGAACGACTCTTATTTCATTTAAGTGAAATCTAATGAGAGTAATGCGCAGCTCTTAAAAGCACTTCGAACTGCATTACGAATCTAGAGCATGCTGAGTAATTAAAGTAGTTTAAGAAATCTAAGGTAATTGCTTGCTCACCATAAGATTTTTTTTTGTAAATTAATTAACTACTTTTACGCTACTAAATAATATCTACTTGATACTAAAGCTTTGTTTGAAATTCCTAGAGTTGGGTAAAAATTATAAAGTAATGAAACTTATTACTTTCAGATTACTTAGTAATTAAATAAAGTTGCAACAATAGTAAAAACAACGCTGCAAATTTTATTTAATACTTAGCTTGGAAATGAGTGCACATTTAAATATATATTTTTCCGTTTCTTTTTCTTTCGACTTTCAGCGGGCCCTTTATAACTTTTTGGCCTTAACTGCTATATGGCTATATACGGCCTTGTGCAAACTCACGTGTGCTTGTGAGCATTGGCATGTGTGTGCGTGCATTTACATTGTAAGGTAGAGAAAGGCAACATTGAACAATTAAATTTTGCTCGATTTTATACACAAATGTCATTCAACTAATTTGCATTTAACATTTTGAGACATACTCAAACGCGCACATACAAGCATGCACCTTCGAGTGAAACACACACACACACACGCATACTAATATGCTAAAAAGCACCCACAATCAGCAGACGAATGCAAACAATCAAGCACAGTCCGAAAGCGTGGCAAGTTGAGGGCGGATGAAGGGAGCGAGTAGCTGGCTGTGAGCAGCCAAGACGGAAGGCGTCGGTAGTGCTTGTTAGTTCACGCGTGTGTGCGTGTGTGTGTGCATGTTGGGGCAGCGGCAGAGCAGAGCAGAGCTTAGAGTTTAATGTAAATTTTTGGCAAACATCCGGACAAGCTGGGATTTCCGGTGCATTTCAGCAACGAGAAAAGGATATGTGCGCAGTCAAGCGTATGCCTATGCTGTGTGTGTGAGCGATTTGTAATTGTGTGTGTGCGGTTGTGTTGGTATTTATGCATACGCACATTGCACTGTATGCAACATGCAACAAAAAGATGCAGAACTGGCGACATAATTCTAGAGAGGAAGAATACCAAAAATTTTAAAGCAAGGCAAAAGGCAGGCAAGTTTGTAGGATGCAGCTTGCTTGGAATTGGAAGTGATGCAACTGGAAAGAACAAGCCGAACAAGCAAGCAAATTATTAGAATGGCGTGTAAGTGCAAAGGGATGGCTCTTCGAGCAGTCGATAGAGTCAAGGCAAATATTTTTCTGTCACTCTCCAAACGAGGCCTTTAGTTAGTTTTGAACTTGCCATTGTTTTCAATTTATATGGCAACGCTGAGCCAACGTCGCTCGCCTTGCTCTTGCTTCTAAGTAATGACTTTCAAGTTCTCTTGCGTAATACTATTCGGAAGAATAATCATGAGGAGTTGCATCAAGTCATGGCTTATAGCTGATAATTGCCCTAAGTTGGAGTATGCGTGTGAGATTATGGAATTTATATTGGTGTTAGTTAATTGATTAAGCATTTTGCTATAGGCTAGCCTGATACTTCTTAAATGTAGCATGGAGCTCTTTGAATTTATGCACAACTTTAAGTTTTGGCAGCGCCTTTTTGAGCTTTAAAGTTGTCTACGCAGAGCCGTTTAAATCGTTTATGTCAATGGACACAAGCCGCTGAAATGCCACCAAATGACTACGTCAAGCACATAATTCAGGTGACAACAACATATTTCAAATAATTATGAAAATTTAAGCTTTTTATCGCGGCACACTACCAGCAACGATTGCGCCAAAAACAACAACAGGTCGGCAGCGCCGCAGCGGCCGGTAGCCAAAGCAACCGGAAATCAGTGTTAAAACCGAAAAGTCCAATAAGCAGCCAATGCGGCGGACGCCGGCCACATTACATATGCTCGCGGTGGCAGGCTGCACATATGTGAATGCACGCACCCACACACACACGCACAGGCCTATGCATATGTGGCGTATGGCCATGTTCTGTGAGCCGACAAGGATCAACGACGCTGTTAATGATTTACCAAATTATGCACCCACAAATAAATGCGTAAATGAAAATGTTTATTAATTGAAAGTACAGCGCATGCACACACACACATACAGACAGATATTAAAGCTATGCGCGTGTGTGTATAGTGAGGCATTGAAGGGAATGTGGCTGCCAGCAGAAATGCGCTGCATTTTCGATAATGTGGTCACTTGCTCACATTTTGTGCGCTTATGCCGCCGTATGAGAGGGGTTGCGGGTAGGAGCAGAGCAGCGGCAGCGGCAGCAGCTGTGGCCATAATTGGCTATCGAAATATTGTGCGCATTTAACAGCGAACGGTCGACCGAATCGTCGAGCTGGTGAGTGAAATAAATCAGCCTGCGGTGCGTATGAGTGTCGTACAGAGCGAATGCAAAGCTCAACAGTGAAACCTGCAAATTGCAACCGCAAGTCAACAATGATTTTTGCTGCTGGTACTTCATATTTAATATTATATTCTACTAGATAACTAATAAATAATGTTTATCATACACTAATAATGCAATATCGCAAGTTCTTTTATGAAATGGCCACATCAGTAGGGGTTCCACTGTATCTGGCAATAGTAAGTATAGGCGCTTGTACTTAAATGTGTGTGCGTGCTAGTAACGCATATGCTGAAGTTATAAAACAATTATTAATTAATTGCTAGTACTTTCAAGCAAAGAAACAGTTTAATGAAATTTTGTATTAAATTATTTCAAGAAGAAGGCAAAACAATTGTTGCCATATTTTCAATAGCCTAACTTAATTGATGTAGCCTCACGTTGAGAATGCTCAATTTGCAAAGCAATTTCAAAATGCAATTATTTTGAGAATACATGCAAAGTATTTTAACGATACTCAAAAGTTTTTAAAAAATTGAGAACTTGACATCAAGGTTTCTATAAATTATTTTTGAAGTGGCAGGCACTTACTTTAAAGTTAATTCTGAATAATGGCTCTTGCGTGGCAAAGAACAGACATTCATTATGTCATTATTTGATGGTAAATCAATTTGAAATTGTCCAAAGAATAGAACCATTTAAACAACAAAATCAACATTAAGGCCAGTGTCACTTGCATCTAAAATGCGGCCAGAGTATGTTCGTCTGGCTGTTGAAGCGTATTGAGTGAAATAACAATTTTTCACTGTTTCACCTTCCACATACCCCTTCATTTTTTAGGTTGACGATATGCACAGAGAGCTTCCAAGTGCGATAAATGGCAGCGGCAAATATTTTAACCCTTTTGCTTAGGACAAAGCGCGAAAGTAGGCAGGAGTTGAAGGAGAGCGGGGAAATGATGCCATATAAGGTGACCCTGCCTGCAAGGCGTCATCATAAATTTGATGAATTTTGCATGTGGGGCACATATACGCGAAATAATTTGGAAAGTATTTTGCGCGTAAATATCAAAACGTGGTCGATATTCGCTGAAAAGGGAGCAGGGTGTGAAGTGGACGACTGCAGCAGAATAAGCCTGAAGAGCAGCGAGGCAAGAGCAGCGAGGCAAAGCCAAATCGAGGCTTGTTATGCGTGAAAATTGAACGGAAGTGGCGTCATTTTTGAAACCGGTAGACACGCATTCTACACAGACATGAAATCAGATACATATAGTGCAAGCTATAAAGTTGTTGTTGTTGTGATGTGCTTGAAAAAAAAGGATGATGCTGATTTTGAAACTAGAAAATCTAAATAAATTATAGTTTAACTAAAAGAGATGAAGACTAAGCATACTATAGAAGCTGAAATTATCAATTAAAAAATTTATAATTTTATCGCTTTCTAAACGAATGTGACGTAATGTAAATTGTCCTGGCGCATATGGCATTTTTTTTAGAATGTTACAAAATTGTCAGCTGAACTTTAACAAAGCGCAAGAATTTCGCCGAAATTCGCCGAAATTCTTGGCGTTCTTTTTATAACTTTGAGCGCTTTCATTTAAATTTGTTGTTGTTGTTGTTGCTGCTGCTGAAGCACCTACCGTGCGTACTACACAAAAAGAAATAGTAACAACAACAGAAATGTTGTTGCAATTGAGAACAAAAAAAATTGCGACGACAGGCGGTCAAAAAAGCTCCGCCCTGTTGCAACATTTTTTGTAAAATCGGCCGCCGGGTCGCTGCTTTTATTTTGCTCAAGAGTGTGGCGTAGAGTGCGAGGGGGATGGTGCAGAGCGAATTTTTTATGAGTGCTTGTCAAAGTGACTTTTTGTGCCAGTATTGTTATTGTTGCTTTTTTCTTGTTGGATTTTTCGGTCATGCGTTAGGCGTGTTCGCTGTGGCGCGCGCGGGTGGCGAGTGTGGCTGGGCGGCAGGGTACTTGTGTAGTACTTGTGAGTGAGGGGTAGATGTGTGGTTTATGCATTGAGGGTTGCTCAGCGTTGTTGCTGTGCCATGGGCAGGGAAATGGGGGCGTTGCGATTGGTTGTGGGCAAATTTTTTCATGACAGTGGGATACCATATGAGGGGCATGTGATTGTGTTTCGTAAGGGGTTGGGGTACTCAAAGGCAAGCGTGTGCGTACAAAGAGCATTGCGAAAGCTGGCTTAGAGCTACCGTTAAGTTGCGTTCCTGCTGATTTTTTTGTGGCGCTGTACTATTTTTAGTTGCTGAAATTGTTTCTCAGCATTTTCCGCCAGTTCACATGCTTAAGTACCTGTGAGGTCCTGTAGGATAATAAAAAAAATATTCTCTCAAAATCCATTTTCCTCTTAGGATTTTCGTATTTTAAGTTAAACCATAAATATTGTAGAATGTTAATTTTTTTGTTGAAATTGAAACTCTTTCTTGCATGAATGACAACAATTTAAGTTGATTGGCAACTCTGCTCATGCGATTTTCGGCAATGCCAAAAAGAAAAGTTAACTTAAAGGCACGCTCACGGGGCGGAGCTTGTTGGTGAGGCTAGCAGTCCAATCGTTGTGGAAAGCGTGCGTGTGTTTTAGGCCAAGCGATTCCAAAATAAACCAAATTATAAGGTTTACATATTTGGTCTGTTTCGGTTGACAACCGCAAAGAGAAGTTTACTTGAAAAAAAAATATATTACTGCATTTGGTTTGCTTTTAACTGGAACATGAGAAGGGGGTGTTTCAAAGGACGTGACTATAGTTGAAGCAGCCGACAAAATTGAAAGCCGCGAAAGTATTATTTACCTTCATGAAGCTTCCTAATTCCATGCCATCTCGACTGCTGTATATATTGTATGTTTTTTGGATATGCCACTTACTGGTACAAAATAAAGCAACATTCCACAAAATTCGATGTCCGAGGCTACTCTCTCTGAATGAGAGTTATTGCTTTGATTTAATTATTTTTTCGACTTTGGCACTTGTGTCACATTTTACTCTTGCTCTCTTTCACAAAATCGCATAAATATCAATTGCACAACAACAACAACAGCAACAGCAACATAAACCAACACTTTTGCCAGTATTAATGAAAAACAGCATGAATGACTGCAACAACACAACAGTAGCTGCAAAGGACACCAACAACAAACACCATAATAGCAGCAGCAATCAGATCAATCAACTGATTTGAATTGCACAGAATACGCACGCCAAAAGCATTTATGAGTATTTACTGTGAGGCGGCATGCCACACGCCGCACGCAGCAAATGCAACATAGTGTGAACACACATGCACTCATATGCCCAAAGGATATGCAGCCATATCATAGTAGGTATGTGTGAGCGTTTGTGGGTGCTGGTTTGTTTGTTTGTAGTGATGTGTTAAATCGCCCTTCCAAAAAGGCGACTAACAGCAACGAAATGCGCTTTTCTACTGCGTCTGCTTTTGTTTACAGCCACAGCCACAGCCACAGATTAGTAAAGTCAACTAAAAAATCTGTTTGTTTAACTAATTTACTAGTCAAAAATTAAAAAATTTAATAATCAATTATTGTTATTGTTACTGCTTAAAATAGATTAAAATATAAAGAAAATTGCTGACGACAACCTAAAGGTCAGTTAAAATTTGGCAGAATTTGGCTCTTGCATACGAATAAAAAATGTATTCGGAAAGAATATATAAAAGGCCAGAATATGCCTAAAAGCATTCCAATTCAAGAAAGAAGAAAGGTTCGAATTCAATTCGAGTTCGCTTTGCTATTTCTAATCGCAATCGAAACAGAGCTCATACAGTTTAGTATTATAAAACGATGACTTAACAGCGAACTGAAATTCCTCAGCTTAATTCAGGCCGCGCCAGGATCATGAGCCTGACCAGCTGCTGAACTTATTTCATGCCAACTTGCTTTCAAACTACACATTATCTGAGACTTTTGACAGCATATGTGTAGTTTTTACCAATTTCATAAAAAGTCTGAACTAAACATTGAGTTAATTCGGGCTGTCCACTAAATATTTAATTATGAATAAGTAAAGCTTTCGAAATGGCCAACTAATTATTTCTTTTACTGATAAATTTGTATGAGTGCAGACATGCATGTTTCTTCTTCTGTGTATGTGTGTATGTGTTTGTTTTAAGCATGTGCGTATTCAATGTTTGCACTGCGTACGCATTAAACTGTATACACACACACACAAACGCACTCAGCGCTTTTGTATTTTGCCTTTTGGTAGTTCAGCGCAGACTTTCGCTTCTTCGCGCGCGCCGCTCCAACATGCATGGAAGGCATATCCTTGTCCGTGGCGCTGCGTGCATGGCATGCCAAGCGGCGAAACGCATTTGCTCCCTCGTCCACGACTGCGTTGCAATGCGTCATCGCATTTACGCATTGCCGCTTTTTCAAGGCCACAAAATCGCTGCTGCGAGATCAACACCGCAACAGCATAACAACCGAACAGCCGAACAGCAGGATGTGGCATGAGCAGCGACCAGCAGAGCGAGCGTACGAAGGTCCGCCGGCTTGTTGGCCTTCATATTTCGCACTTGACATCGAAAAGCTGCCGCCCCCTCCGCTTGCATTTCTGCCTTTGGAGCTTAAATCACAGCAATTTGCGGCAATTTCATGCGCTTCACACTCTACGGCAGTAGTTTCCGCTTTCGGTGGCCATTTTGGTTTGCTCACTCCAAAAATTTCTTACTTAAAAACTAAAGGTTTTGCATAAATTTGCTTTATGAATTTATCTTTGGGTCGCATTGGTGATTATCACTTGAAGTGGTTGTTGACTTGATTCGAATAAAATACTTATAATAATTTGACACTTTGATATGGTCAAGTGGTACTTTAAGGCCAGCGCATTCGCCAATCCCCTTCGCTGCTTCTTCAATTCGGTCGAAAAGTTGAGTTCAAGTTCAATTGATTTTAAAAAAAAACTTTTTTCAGTGTTACACAAGCAAAAGTGCTGCAGAAACTCGGCAAAATTTTCACTTTCACACGCCGTATTTGATGAAACTTCAAACCCCTGAAAATACAGGCACATAGGCACAAAGGACCTCACATAAATATACTTCAATAAAGGGCGTCAATCTGTAGCGGCAGAAAAGGAAGTTTTGCTTGCAATGCTGCAAAACGCATTTCAAACGCATTCTCTGGCATGTGTGTGTGTGTGTGTGTGTGTGCATGTTCATGTGCATGCTTTCAGTGCCTTTCAATGCCTCAACTACTGACATGAATTACATTCCGATTGACCAACTTTTAACACTGCGTCCATTGACGTTCGGTTCGGGTTCAACGCGGAACATGAATCATGATTGACAGCAGACGGCAAGCCATCAAAGCACTGAGTTGACAGTAGGCAGCACTGCTTGAGCTGACCGCCAGTGGCGAGCGGAGCGGAGCGAAGCAGGGCAGCAACAACATCAGTCTAGTACAGCAACACGGCCAAAAACATGCGGCCTTTTGTAATAAATACACAAACAAATAAAAGACCAGCAAGCAAACAACATACACATACACACACATACATATGCAAAAATCTATGCACAAGTGCATGTACATACATATACAGCAAGGGTTAAAAAATGAAATTGCAATAAGTGAACAATGCACAGTTGAGAAAAAAATTTGCTTAACAAATGATACGATAAAATACATTCAATGAAGCTTTAAGGTACATACATATAATTTAAAAAAAAATGTGTCAAAAAAACTTGGTTTTCCTATAGTAAGTCTGTATTAGCTTAATTCAAGTGAAACTACTCACCTAATGCCATGCCAGCTGCCTTAAATTCCTTTATAAATGTGCAAAATATTTAAATTGCCTGAAAGCCAATGTCCTTGACCCATTTAAAAAGTGACAAACGCAAAGGAATTTGCCAGTGTTTCAAGTTGACCTTCAAAAAATGAAATCGCACGTCTGCAGCTGTTACCGAAATGTTTCTCTTAACCCTCCCCATCCCCCTCCGACCAACAACACACAATCGCACAAAAGCAAAGCGTGCGGGTTTCACTTCATATGCCCCATATTCTGCAGAAGCGCACACACGCACACCTATACACTCTTACAGTCTCACACCCACACACAAACTTGCAGGCTTTCGCCTTTTGCTAACTCAAGTCGAAGGCAGCAGAATATCACACGCCCAAGCTGCTGGGGTCTAATGCTGAAGCAACAACCCCTGGCAAAAAAAAAAAAACACATAAAAAAGAAAGGAACAGAAAAGGAATATGCCAAAAACAAAACAAACAAAAAATATTCAAAAATAAACTCGAAAAGGATTTCTCACAAAACGCTGCTAACAGTGCGGGCAAGTTGAACGGACGTACGCCAGCACACGACAGGACGACTTCTTCTGCGCTGACTCGGTTGAGTTGCGAGTTGTTGTAAGTGCAAGTCTAGTGTGTATGTATATCGGCTTTTATTATTTTTGCGCCACTTGGTTGTTGTTTTTGTTGTTATTCTGAGCAAGCATCAAACACTTGTACACACAAAAATGCACAGACATGCAACCTCAAGGACATGTGTCGACTTTGGCGTCTAGCGCTTTCGTACGAATGTTCTGGCTGCAAAGAACTGTCGCCGCTATCGCCGACATCATCTAATCCTTTTTCTTGGGACTTGTGTTTTTACACACGTACATATTTTGTATGCATGTATGTGTATTGCTGTGTGCGTGTGTGTCGAAGTAAGTGTATATAGATTCGAAAATTGTGTCAAAGCGAAAGAAACGGCATGCGCCTGTGAAAAGTCAGACGCACTCACACTCACAGTGCGAAAAGAAGGAGACAGGCTCTACATGGCATGATATGCTGGCAAGCAGTGTGTTTGTTTGTGCAAGCAACCAAATGTTTTGCCACCGAAGTGTTAAGGACTAAATGCGATTGTGGTGGCAGCGGGTGTGTGAGTGTTATTTGGGGCATACGCCTGTAGGTAAGTGAAAGCTGATGACTTCGGCTTAGTTAAAAGAGCGCCGATTGTTCTAAAAATCTAGCATAAGAAAATAGAAACATTTTTCTAAATAAATGAAAATAGCATGCTTTTATGTTGACTACTTTTCCGAAACCAGTTGCGTTAATTTTGGATATCGAAGAAGCTGATGCGAAGAGCAGTTCTATGGAAATTAAAAAATGCAAGTATCAATTTATACACTGCTCTTATTCTGATTGCACACTTACCGCTGTCAAAAAGGATATTCGTTTACCGCTTTGATTGGCGCAACAGCCTCAGGCCTTCTAGCCACAGCGGCCAAGCCAATACAATTTTTCCTTTGGCGAATTTTGTTGGCAAAGAAAAACCAAACCCACAGAGCATTTCCATTTGTTTGGCTTTGTTTTTCTTTTCTTAACATTTGCGGTTTTTTTTTCAATGCAGTCATTGATTTTTCAACAAATAAGTACAATCACTATCCTACCGCATCGCTTGGTAGTACGCTGTTGCAACTACTCCCTCTGCAGCGCACGTGATTTGTGGCGCTCATTATGCATTATTCCAACAACCAATCGGAAATGGAGAACGTGACGCAGCAATGCGATTCGACGGAGCAACGCGAAAATTGAGCGGGCAAACTAAAAATGAGGCAAAAAATTACACATTATTTCGCGCTAATGTAATGAGAAGCATAATTTGCGCAGCTACAGAGTGCAGAGTATGAGAGTGGAGAATGGAGAAAGGAGAATGGAGAGTGCAGTAACAGAGCGAGAGAGCGCGACAAGAGAGTGAAGTCAGCGAGCAGCATACTTTTTGGCGGAGCAAAAAAAGGACATGGCTTAGCTTAAGCTATGCTGGCTGCCTGAAAGGCAACGCATAGACTCGTTGGGTCCTTTTAGCGATGCTGGTTGGAGTTTCTTTAAGGAATGGCCAAAGTAATGATGGGTGAGAATTTGCGTGTGTTTGACAAATTTCCAAAGAGGCTTGAAAGGATATAAATGTGCAATGCAGTTCATGAGAAAAAAATATGTGCATATGGAACGGAACTCTGCTGCTGCTGTTGAGGTAAAATAAGACAGCAGTTATTTCTGTTGTAGTTATGTATGTGTAGTTACATGTGGAACTTATCCTCCACTTGCTCATGCTTTGCAGCTTTTTAAATGCCACTTTACAAGTGCAGTGCTTGCCTCTTCCTGTCTTTAGCGCTAGCGGCTATTACATGCGCTTTAATTTGCCTTTCGCTCGTTCTCATTCCGCGGCGGCGTTGCTGCATACTCAAGATACACGCCTTCATTTCGCATTATTGTTGCTATTTTGCCAACAGATCGACTTTAGAGGCATAATAAAATATTATGGCACAACGGAGAAGGGGCGAAAAAAACGGCCACTAATTTATGGCAATCGTAATGAATACGTGACTATGCGCATGCTAAAGCAACAACAACAACCAACAGGCAACAGGCAACAAGTGAGCTGCAGAAAGAAACGCTGCTCGACTTCATAAATTATAAAAATAATTATAATGAGATCAATTTTTAATCGCTGCGAATGTGCGAAACCAAAGCAAAACGACACACGATTTGGAAACTTGCCTGGCCACTCGATGGCACAAGCAGGCTGCTGCTGCTGCTGCTGTTGGTGCTACCTCAGCTAAGCGCGCCTCTGCGAAATGCGCGCTCAGTGGCAGCAGCGCGCCGTGCCACAAAGAAGGAAGGTGTAATTATTATCGCATCCTGCATCACAGCAGCAGCAACAACAGCAGCAAAGCCAACAAAAACAACAAGCAGCCAGAAAGAAACTAGCAAACTTGCAGATTGTTTTGCATCTTACAGATGCAAATACACTCCAAGTGAATGGTTAGTAGAGTTGTTGTAATACATATTTTTCAAAATTGTTCGACTTTGAGCCAATCGTTTTATATTTTGTGCATATTTTTTTTAATTTTCCAAGATGACGAATTAGCTTAAAGATGACAGCAAGTTTTTATAGCTTTGACACTTTGCATTTTTTTGAATTTCGTCTATGAAGCTAAACACTTTGTAACGATAACATTTCGAATAAATTTTAAGTATATAATATTAAAATTTATTTCTTTTATAAGCTTTACTTCACTTTCTGTCCGCGGTATGTATGTAGTCGAATCTAGTAATCAATTTTTCACCCACTTCCCGACTACTTAGAGATCTGAAATATTGCATACATGCGTAAACACGATGACAATACATGAATCAATAAATTTTATGGGCGTAGGATAAGGGGCGTGACACTTTTTTTATCAACTCCAGATTTGTGTATAACTTTAGAACTACACATCACACATCAATGAAACTCGGTAGGAACTTACTACATATCCTTCTACTGGGAAAATAGGACGGCCGGTGTACAAGTGGGCGTGGCACCGCCCATACAAACAAAATCGTTTATATAGAATAGCTTTGCAACTAAAGGTCGTGCAGCATTGAAATTCCGTATACAGGCCCCTCTTGGATGCTTCGTCCCACTGGTAAAATTTTATGGGCGTAGGACAAGGGGCGTGGTACTTTTCAAGCAACTACACACTTGGGCTTCAGTTTATAATTATAGGTACACCACACATCAATGAAAAACGATAGGAACTAACTCGCCGCGCCTTGCAAGCAAAACAACAACAACTCATCGCGCCACAAATATGCCACGAATATTAGGGTCGATCACAGCCGTATTATTTGTTAAATTCAGGATATGACGATAGGAGACACTGTGAATACCCTAAATATTGTGTACTGCTCTGAAAGTTTTAAATTCTTTTTGCGAAAAATTTCAGAGCTCTAAAATTGAATTTATGGAAGACTAAAAAGTAGAAAATAAAATTATATAAAATAAACTTTTTAAAAATAAGCTTTCATTTATTTAATGTACTAAAAACTAGAAAAGTAATTGTTTCCAAGTCACCTGTATCTTACTATTAATAAAAGCTTGTGCGCTCAATATCCATATTCAAAATATCTTTCTTTACTAGAATCTATTTGCAAAACATAATTTAAATAAATTATTGTGGTAACTGTTTGACAAATATTGAACACATGAGCGCCCCAAGCTTTTATAGATAGTAAGATACAGGTGACTTGGAAACAATTTATTTTCTACTTTTTAGTACATTAAAGCTTATTTTTAATGTGATTTTTTATATGATATTATTGAATAATCATTTTCTTTGGCTGTACCGTCAGTCGAGACGTTTGCAGGTCGCCTGATTGTGAATAGCGTCTGAGCGCCTGCGCGCCGTGCTCATTTCGTAGCTGCCTGCAGTGCCGTTTGCAACTGCGCAGAGGCTGGGGACGAAGGCAGTCAGGCTGCTCCACATTAACTTCAAACATCTTCAAGCATCTCACATCGTAAAACTCCAATTTAAAACACGTAATTTGCAATTCACTCGAGCGTTTCCCTCGCCTGCATCCCGGCGCTGCCCTGCTGTGCAGCTGTGCTCGGCCGGCGCGCGAGTGTCAATGTGTAGCTGCGCCTAATGGCATCATCGCCACTCGAGCGCTCGCAGGCGTGTGGCGTGTGCGGCGGGCAGCGCGCTGGAGCAGGGCAACTGCAGGCGGAAGGCCTGCTACTTTGGTGAAATCGTTAATGAATTGTATGCTGAGGAGGTTGCTGTTGCTGCTGCTGCTGTTGCTGCTTCATCTGCTGCCGATTTGCTACGCTCGGATTTCTTCGCATTTCGAATGCAGCGCCAAAGAGCCTCGCCAAATTGAATTGCGTATTGAGGAGTTTAGCATAAGATAGCTGCACTCATGCAGCTACAGATACAGATACGTTTTTATTTCAGTTGCGCGTTGCGCGTTGTTGACGTTGTTTGCTGCAGTCAACGATTAAAATTCCATTTTTAATTACATGCACATTTGCTGTTAGCTGCGTGCTGGCTCCTCTTTGTGTGTCGCTGGTGTGCGTGCATGTTTATGTATGCGTGCATGTGTACTTGTGCGCAATAAAATTGCGAAATCGTTTGATTTAATTTGTTTGGTACGAGCAGGTATATTGATTTGGAAAAAAGCAATTTTTTTTCTCATCAAAACTTTTTAATTATAAAATAAGAAAAAAATAAACTTTGAGCACAATTTGCATAAAAGCCGAGTGAACACTTTTCTTTTTATGCTCTCCAAGTTTCTTTTATTGTTTATTGTCGAACTTCTTATGAAGCTTCACAACGTTTATACTTTTTTGCCGCTTTTCTTCTGCTGTCATTTCATGTATTCTAATACTTTTTCGCTTCAAATAGTTCATTTATCTATCTAACACCTGTCGAATTGAACCCCCTCTCGCTTTTACAGAAATTTCGTCGAATTCTTCAACCACGCCATGTCCGTCCAGCTTCACCATTAATTTGCACTGTCGCTTCTTTATTCACAGCGCATGTTCAACTTTGCGATATTTCACCTTTGACCCCACAAACACACACAAATACACACACACACATATACACGCATACAGCAATGTCAATTCGCGCGATCTTCGCTGTTTCCTTAACTGCCTTTGGGTGGCATTCGAGCGTCAGGCGCACATTCGACCGCGTACACTTTCTGCAAATATATGCATTTATTTGTATCTGTGTATCTGTAGCATTATCCGTACATATTTTCCGCAGAATTGTTAACAAGCGCCAAATCCTGCACACAGGCAAGCAAAGCTCCTCCGGGCGCAGCGAAGTTCAGTGCGCTGAATCGTTCGTTCGTCGGTCTGCCACATTCTCGGGGCTCCTCAGTGCGTGCCTCTAACTGTTCCTTCGTTCGTCCGTTGGTCTGTCAGTTCGCTGAATCCCTCCCACTGTTCGTCTGTCTGGCTGCCACCATCTTTGCTGACTACCATCGGTTCTCCACTGTACGCTCGTACGCTCGTCCGCGCTTCCACATATGCCAAACTTTGGTAACGAAGTGAAAATTATGTGCGGGACTAACACTCATGCGAAATGTATCTACAAGATATGTAGATACAATGCGCATTGACACTCGCCGTCCATGTCTTGCTGCCAACTCTTGTTCTACTTCTGCTTCCTCGTCCTCGCCGTCGCCGTCGTCGACACTCATACACTCGCTCGTCCATGAATTCCTAATCTTGTTCGCTGAATTCGTAATCTCATTAAATTTACATATTAATCAAGGGATTTTAATTACTCTTACAGCGCCGCGCGAGCGCTCACTCAGTTCGCAGCCAACTGCCAAGCATACGCAAATACAATGTATAGTGCCTCGAGCCTCGGAGTGGTAGAAGTAACTTCGAGGCTTCAACTTGGCGTTTGTTAATTTTGAATACTTGTGCTTGGAAATCGCTGCACTTGGATGGCAGATTTCTTGGCGGCGGCATTCGTGGACGGCGACTCCACCGCAGCGCCGCAGCATAATTTAATTGGACTTTTCGCGGGCAGCCTTCACCTCCTCTAGGAGAATGTGTGTACGTAGCTGCAGGATTACATGCCGCTGCATGTCGCGCAATTCCAATAAATGCCAAGGAATTACAAAACACCAAGCGCCCGCATTCGAGCAAGGTTCGAAGTTGTTGGACTGCTGTAGGTCCTAAGCAGCAACAAATGAAGTTAGATTTATGACTTACACTGCGTTTAATTTGGCCAGAATTGTGCAGCTGATATGTGTAAAGACTGTTAGTAGGTATATATTTTGAGTGGAGGAAGGACTGGCAAGCCCTATGAACTTCAGTTGTCCAGCAAGTGAAGCATGTATGATAATAAATAAGGCCTCAATTATGATTTCTTCGAACAAAAAACAATTCTTTCTCATGCAATTTAATGGAAGGTTTTTTGGATTGGAGCAAGTTGTCAGGGGCTATTGCAATATCTCGACTCTTTCACAAACTGTTCGAACTCAGCGCTCTAAAGTCCTAAAAAGATATTTTTCACATAAACTTTGTTTGTCATTTATGGAACAGTGTTATCGCTTCTCAGCCTCTGTAACAGTAGCACGTCTGAAATTAGGCCGCCGCTGTCCAAATGCACAATCAGTCAAAATTTCTCTTCCAAAGGCTCCGAAGAATGCCGCGCCATAAATTGGCAGCACAAATCAAGGCATTTCTTCATGCCAAAGACCACTGAAATTTTGAAGCGAGCAATTAGAGCCGCCGCTTGCCAACAAATTTTGCACCACAAAAGATGGCAATAAAAATTAAAATCGCATAAAATGCTGGTCGAAGTTTGTACGCTCTGGCCTATGTGTGTCAGAGTGTATCTGTGTGTGTGTATTCAAGAAAACAGAAAATTCGAGCACAGCGCCAGCTGGCCACATCCGTTGGCAGCACTTCTAGTACGCTGAAGCGCCCAGCTCAGTCCAGTTGTAGCCCAAACCGAAGCACGCCGAAGAGCCGAAACACTGCGGCTTAGTGCTACGAGCACATGCGCATATAAATCTTTGCGCCATGTCACTCAAAATAATTACAAACAAAGCGAAGCGAACCACCAACAGTGTTGCCACTTTATAAAAAATGTGACAGATCTTGCAGATTTTATTCCTATTATCACTTTATATTGAAGAATGTTCAAATTTATTCAAACCCATGAAATATTTATCTAGTTCAGCAGTAATCCCTTGAACGATGACTTGTTCGATAAAAATTGGAAAATATTAAATTTTTAAGAAGATTTTATTTGAATTTTTTTAATGAAATTATTCTATATACTAAATATATATAATATAGCGTATTCCAAGACAAATCGATAAATTCAAGCACGAAATTGTTGAAATTTAATAAAATCATTGGTTGTTTTCATTTTCCAATGTATGTAAGAGAAAGAGAGAGAGAGCATTCCTTTTAATTATAAGCATCTCTCGATCGATAATATTTTTCGAAATTGCAGGTGACAACACTGCTCAACGTAGAGCACATAACCAGCTGTTTGCCTATGTGTGGTCATAGCATGTGTGTGGGCATACAGCGCTGCCGACGTCGCTGCCGAGCTGCGCTGCTTCGCTTCGATTTCGTTTCTCTGCTCTCAGCGCTGCACTCGACTTCGGCTTTTATGTTAATTGTTATTGCACTTTACAAGAACAAAAATTGGCAATAACAATTTTAACATACATACGAACGAACATTTGCGCAGGGCCGCGCTGCTCTGTAAGCGCTGTAAATTTCGCATAAAAATTTGTTATTGAATTTTTATTATTGCTTTGGCTGCGCTTGGGCTGCTCGGCTTCTGTGTAATGATCTCGCTGCTTGTGGAGTTCGGCCACTACCGTTTGGCCATTTGGCCATTGCTGCTATTGTGGCAGGCTGTGTTGTTGTTGTTCAGCTGAGGCGCTTCTACACTGGCGCTCATGAAATTGCCGCTCATGAAATTGGCGCAGTTCGTTTGCGCTGATCCTTGGCGAGCGCAGCTCCTATAGGCGAAGCTGCCATTGCGGCTTTTGGCTTTGCAGTTTATTGTTGTAGACATGTTGCGCCCTTTGCTGCGCTGCATGCTCCTCTTGTAATGTCGTAAAGTATTTTTTAATTGATCGCCTTGCGCCTCCCTTGGCTCCTTTTGCTACTTTAGCTATTTTTGTTGCTTTTATTTTGCTTAGCTTGGCGCACTGCTACTGACTGCCGCGGCGGCTCTGTAGGCGGAGTTTGGCTTTTGGCTGAAGCTTTTATGACGTGGTAGAAAATTATGTAAGCTCTGCTAAAAATAATTCGAAGCCGTTATTACAGCTCAGCTGGGCGTTGAGCAGTGTGCAGCCCACTGAACTGCAAGCGCGGGACTGGAATTGTGGCTTATAGCTGGAATAATTAAAATGTATGCGCTCACATTTTACAATAAAAATAATGCTACGCCAAAAATTCGAAAAAATTGCAACTCCTTTATGTTCAAATTTGTTCGCTCATTTCCGCTCATTTTATAAGCAACACACGCCCTCTTTTATTTAAATGCAATTTTATTTAAATTCGTTTGGCGTCGCGAGCTGTGATTTATATGCGCTCACATTACATTTGGCTTAGTCCTGCCCAAAAGCCCGGCAACAAGCGGCTAATTATGGCTAGCCTACTCAGGCCGCAGCCAATTAAAACTACAGCCGCTCAGATCATAAATCAATAATTGATTTATGATCGGCGGCGGCAAGGCCCAGACTTTATTATTATTGTTATTATGATTTGAGCAGAGCAGAACTGCTTAGGTTGCGCGATCTTGCTCGCTCTCTGCCTGCCGGAGCATCAATCTGTCCGTCCGACGCGACGGTCGCTCGATGCGTGCGTTCGCCTGTGCGCGACTCACTTCTCCCCACTGCATCTGGCAGCCGCCATCTGAGCTGCTTAATCCACAGCGCCTCTTCTTGCAAAGCAGCAACCCCGTCAGCGCCAACCTGTTCTGGCGCTGCTTCCGTTGCTGCCCCACCGCTGCGCTTAGGCTCGGCTCATGCCACTGCAGCTCGCTTTCAGCCAGCTCCCTTTTATAATTAGGCAGTTGCCCTTAATGCATTAATAATAATTTTTAAAGATATTTATGAGCTTCATTGCTGCATGCGAAAATGAACTAAGCAAGCAAGCAAGCAAGCAACAGCAGCAGCAACAACATACTCGACAGCAGCAACAACAACAACACGACCGCAAAAAAACCGCGCGCAAAATGCGTTTTTAAACATAATTGCAAATAGGCGTGTTCGCTTGAAATTTCTTTGATTAAAGTCGATTAAAATCACGATTTGTTGTGTTGTGTTTCTTGTTGTTGCTGTTGCTCATACAATTTTGCTGATTTTGTTAATTTCCTTTTGACTTTTTTGCATTTGCTTTTTGCTTTTAAAGAAGCGCAGAAAAAAACAACATAAAATCAAGGATTAAATGAACTTGCGGAATTTAATCTGTTTTATGTGTGTGTGTGTGTTTCCACACATACATACATATATTTCTTACTTTTGTTT
The DNA here is from genome assembly GCA_963457695.1 of Neria commutata. Classification (NCBI taxonomy): domain Eukaryota; kingdom Metazoa; phylum Arthropoda; class Insecta; order Diptera; family Micropezidae; genus Neria; species Neria commutata. The sequence continues at coordinate 42,136,054 of OY735247.1, read as the reverse complement.
TTGTAATTGCAATTCATAAATCAGTTAATTTTTGTTACTTTATTTTTTAGCCTCATGCTAAGAGATTAAGTTTGCCATGTTCGCGCGCGCAGCTAATAATTAAGTAAATTATTGTGTGTGAAGGCAAACAAATTATAAGAGAGCAGTTAATACTTTATAAAGCGAAGGAATCAAGTGAAATCGTCTGAAAGCTTTTGTTGATTTTTGAATTTTTATACAATATAGGATAAATAAAGCTGTTAAAGTCGAATTCTACAATCAAGCATGGCAAAAGGCTTTTGAAATTTCGAAAATAGTACTCGCATCGAAATAATAGCGAAAATTAGCTGAACACAAGTACATATGTATATGTAGATAATGTAGTATAAGTATTTCATTTAATTTTTTTGGAATTTCATGTGAAAACTTGGAATTTTTTACCAACGTTCCTCGAATCTTTTGCTATAAATTTGCCTACATTTTAAAATGTGCTTATCTTTGCTCTGCAATCTACATATGTAGGGGAGAAGGGGGTACCTTCGTCTCTTTTTTTTGAAGGCCTATATTTCAGAAGGTAATCAATATATTTAAAAACCGATTAGACTGTTACAATACCTCTGTTCGGAGAAGCGCTTACAAACTCAGATTATTTAATTTCATAATTCTCTCTTGTAAATATTTTCTTTATCTTTTGCTTCGTATTTAACTTTCTCTTTTTATTTGGTTTTACATTCTCTTAAATTGTTTTGCTTCTCACCTTGCTTTGCTTTGTATTCTCATTTATATGCTTACGAAAATAACGGCACTTAAAGCTATTGCACATTTTCTCTAGCCTATGTTAAATTCTTACTTTTAAGATTGATTCCTAGCCGAAAAAACTGCACGCGCAATTAGTCGTGCGCCTAATAAATTTTGCAAAAATAAATTTCGTTGGCAAAAAAGCTTGTCAATTATTCATGGTGACCCCGACGTGATCGGCAATATCGGAGTATTATTTAACTCGCGTTTTCAAAATTTTGTAAATTCATCAAAATTTAAAAATTTAAAATTTAAAATCAATCAATTTTCTGTTCGATATCGTTGGCGTTGCGATTACATCATCCAACGCATTCATCTACCGTTACACGGCGTACATAGATCCAGTTGTTCGATCACGCCACCAACATGCCAGATCCAGCAGGGACAAACAATGTGGAACCGTCTGGAGCTAATTCTGCGTTCTACAAGCGTAAAGCTGAAGCTCTTAAAAGGCAACTCGTCGGAATCCGCACTTTGCTGGATCCAACAAAGCTTCGAGAATTGGACTCCTCCGCGCTCACTGTATGGCTCGAGCAAGTTGAGCGTTTAGAAAGGCAGTTCGATGACGCCCAAACCAGCCTCGAGGAGATTGACCATATGGAATTGGAAAGCAGTGCTCGCTCGGACATGCTCGCAATCTACATGGACGTCAAAACTGCAATTATGAGGGAGAAAAATCGACACCAAGCAGCTGAAAATCGTCAGCCATTTGCAGCTAGGCAGTTTTCGCTGGATGAGCCGCCATCTTTCATAGTTACGCAACCAAAAATGCGACTGCCTATTCTGCAAATACCCAAATTTAGTGGGTCGTACATCGATTGGCCGGACTTTTACTCGATGTTTTGTACCGTCGTCAATAATGATGCTGATTTGACGAACATCGAAAAATTCCAGCACCTGCGTTCCAGCTTAAAGGATTCGGCGCTGGATACTATTCGGTCCCTCGAAATTAGTGACGAAAACTATAATAAAGCTTTAGAACTGTTGGTAAATAGATTTTCTAACAAGCGTTTGAATTTCCAGGCTCATATACGAGAAATATTTGCACTAAAGCGTGTAGAGAATGACTCAGTGGCAAAACTCCGAGAATTAAGCGACAAAGTGAACGCGCATTTGCGCGCGGTGCAATCCATGGCTACGAAGGAGCAACTTGCCGACTGCATGCTCATTCACCTCATCAGCAGCAAGCTCGACGTGGCATCGCAGACTAAATGGGAAGAGGATACACCAACTAGCGCAATACCAACGTGGGAGTCTATGGGCAAATTTCTTGAGAAGAGATGTCAGCGCTTGGAGAGTGTGGAGATAGCCTTGGTAACTGAAACACCAGGCCACCAGGTGGGAAAGAGATCATTTCAATTTACCAACAACAATCGTAAAGCACTCGTTGCATCCACCAAAATTTGTTTGCTCTGTGGCTCTCAAGAGCACTTTATATCTCAATGCTTCAAATTCGCTAGTCTGTCGCCCTCGTTAAGGTATAAAGAAGTAAAGCGATTACAGTTATGCCTTAATTGCTTAAAGAAGGGACACCTCGTAAATGCATGTACGTCGATCGGCTGTCGACACTGCTCGTCGAAGCACCACACTTTGTTGCACATGAATTCTGTTGCCCAGCCAGCCCAGCCAGCACAAACCAATTTAGACGCTGAGAGCCACGCACCTGCATCTCGTGCGCAGTCTGCTTTAGTATCGGCGTCTCCACTTGGGAGCGCGCCAGAGCGCAATACGACATCATCGTCTCAAAACTTCGTTCTACTCGCTACAGCTATCGTGCTAATAAAGAATAGAGCTGGCTCTCTCGTGCCTTGCAGAGCGCTGCTTGACTCAGCCTCGCAACTTCACTTCGTAACCTCTCGCTTCGCTCATCAGCTACAACTTAAAAAATCGAAGGCTACAACGCTAATCTCTGGTATAGGCCAGTCTGATTTCGTGGCGGATCATATCGTTGATCTCCAAATGCACTCTCGTATTGGCGAGTATGCTACATCTTTGTCTGCAGTCATAACGCCCAGCATGACTGATTGCCAGCCAAACTATTCGCTAAACAACATCGCTTGGAACATTCCTACAAATATTTCGTTAGCCGACCCTCTATTTTTCCAATCGCAGCGCATTGACTTGCTCATAGGCGCAAGTCTCTTTTTTGACTTACTTTGCGTTGGCCAAATTCGCCTGCAAAAGAACTTGCCTCTGCTGCAGAAGACTCGATTAGGATGGATCGTCTCTGGTGACGGTCAATCAACAAACGATAGACACACTTGCTTAGCATCTCTCGAAAGCAAATTCATAGATGAGTCTGATTGTGATTTGCACAATTTAGTAAAACAGTTCTGGGAAGTTGAAAATTCGTTTCAAATTGCATCATTAGCTACAAAGGAAGAGTTAGAATGTGAAACTCATTTCGCTAAAAATTTCACTCGCTTTGAATCAGGCGAATACTCGGTTCGTCTGCCCACAAAAATAAACCCCACTCAGCTTGGAGACTCATATCAATTAGCTCTACAGCGCTTTAAAGGCTTAGAGAAAAAACTTCAACGCAACGATGCGCTCAGAGAGCAATATTCAGCGTTTATGAAAGAATATGTCGATTTAAGACACATGTCACTTGTCGATAGTATGCCTTACCGCATAACAGCATACTTCCTGCCGCACCACTGTGTGTTAAAGGCAGACAGCACAACCACGAAGTTACGTGTGGTTTTCGATGGTTCGGCGTCTACATCTTCTGGGTATTCTTTGAACGACGTGCTGATGGCTGGTCCAACTATCCAAGCAAAACTTTTCGACACGTTGCTCCGTTTTCGCTTGTTCAAAATTGCACTGACAGGCGATATAGCAAAAATGTATCGCTGCGTGCGCGTTTCAAATCCTGATGCCTTCTTGCAGTGCATATTGTGGAGAGATTCTCCGAACGATGAAATCAAAATATACAAACTGGACACTGTTACCTACGGAACCAAGCCCGCTTCATTCCTAGCAATACGGACGATGCATCAGCTAGCTGCGGACGAAGAGCGCACACACCCCCTCGGTGCGAAAATATTACGAAGAGACTTCTACGTCGACGACATGATTTCTGGCGGTGATACAATTGAAGAAGTACTTAATATCATGAACCAAACTTCCGCCTTGCTAGCCAAAGGAAATTTCAAGCTGCGAAAGTGGTGCTCAAGCGACGCCGATGTCTTAAACGCTATACCAGCAGATGAAAGAGAGACATTTTTGAAATTTCATGATGGAAGCGAAGTCACCAAAACACTTGGACTAGTTTGGGATCCAAAATCGGATCAGTTCTTATTCTCGCTTTTGCCCTTTTCATTCAGCAAAAGGATCACTAAGCGCACTGTACTTTCTGTTATTGCACGTTTCTATGACCCCCTGGGCTTCATCGGGCCGGTGATAGCAAAGGCAAAAATATTTCTTCAGCTTTTGTGGAGAGAAAAGCTTCACTGGGACGAGAGCTTGCCGCAGACACTTCAAAACGAGTGGCTTGACATCTGCGAGGGCTTTCAGTTTGTTGACAAACTCTGCTTTGATCGATTTATCAGCATGCCAGGTGCTCACTTGCAAGTGCACGCATTCTGCGATGCAAGCCTGCTAGCATATGGGGCATGCATTTATGTTAGAGCCGAACTCAGCGGGGAAATAAAAACCAATTTGCTTTGCTCAAAATCTCGAGTCTCTCCGCTCAAAACACTTACAGTGCCAAAGTTGGAGCTTTGCGCTGCTTCGTTACTCGCCGCTCTTGTTAGCTCAATAGCGAGCCTGAGCATCTTCGGCTGCGACTTTCATTGTTGGTCGGATTCTACGGTCGTGCTCTCGTGGCTGCGCGACACACCTTCGAATTACAACGTTTTTGTAGCAAATAGAGTGAGCAGCATTCAAACTCTCACTAAGCACATGTCGTGGCATTACGTGCCTACTAATATGAACCCTGCTGATATACTATCGCGGGGAGCGTCGCCAAGGGAGTTACTGAATTCATCTTTATGGAAGAGCGGACCTACATTTCTGCAGCTCAATCGTGATGAATGGCCGTCCCCTCCCGCACCTGTTCGTGATCTCCCAGAAAGGCGAAAAACAGCATTACTTTTAACAACCAGCATAGTTGATTTGTCAGTTACTTGCAAATATTTGAACTCATTTTCAAAGATGCAGCGAATTTATGCTTATGTCAACAGGTTTTGCGGAGCTATTGGTGGCAGGCAAGGTAGGAATTCAGGCCCGCTTTGTACTAAAGACATTCAGCAAGCAACAATTTTGTTGATAAGAATGATTCAACGTGCACATCTTGCTTCTGATTACAAAATATTAGCTGCCAAGAAGGAGATATGTGGCTCCAGCAGCTTATTTTCTTTGATGCCCTTTATAGATGGAGATGGGTTGATGCGTGTCGGAGGACGCCTTCAAAATTCTGAATTAGAATTTGAATCGAAACATCCTATAATTCTTCCAAAGCAGCACGCATTGGCAGAAGCTATCATCGACCACTTCCATCGCAAAATGCTGCACGCTGGCCCGCAAGCTGTACTAGCATCTATACGTCTTCAATATTGGCCCATCGGTGGCAGGAAAACAGTAGCAAAAATTATCAACAGATGTGTACGATGTTTTCGAGTGAGACCAAAGGCGGCAGAGCAACTAATGGGAAATTTGCCGATAGATCGTGTGCAGGCAAATAGAGCATTTTTGGTAACCGGCATAGACTTTTGCGGTCCATTTCTCTATCGTTCAGAAATACGCAATAAGCCTCACATAAAATGCTACGTATGCTTGTTTATATGCTTCAGCACAAAGGCTGTGCATCTCGAATTAGTTAGCGATTTGTCTTCGTCTTCATTTTTAGCAGCATTAAAACGCTTTATATGCACACGTGGAAGGCCTAAGACACTTTGGTCTGATAATGCTACGAACTTTGTTGGCGCCAAGAACGAGTTGGCGGAACTTAAGCGTTTATTCCTCGATGACGACAACTTTCGTGTTATCCATCACCAATGCCTTGAGGATGGAATTGATTGGCGTTTCATACCCCCTAGATCGCCACATTTTGGTGGCCTATGGGAGGCCTCCATAAAAATTGCTAAATTTCATTTTTGGCGAGTTGTTGGGCTCTCTATTTTGAGCTTCGACGAATTGAGAACTTTGGTTGCCCAAATTTCTGCTATAATAAATTCTCGTCCATTGTGTCCAATTACAGAGAACCCTGATGACTTGGATGTTCTCACACCGGCTCATTTTCTAATTGGCACAACATTCACCGCCATAGTTGAGCCCGACGTATCAGCACTTAACATCAACCGTTTGGACTGGTGGCAACGCGTTTGCTACATGCAACAACTCTTTTGGAGAAAGTGGTCCACAGAATATCTCACGCTTCTCCAGCAGCGCAGCAAGTGGCGCGCTCTTAAACCAAACCTTCAAGTCGGAGCAATGGTGCTTATCAGAGATGAAAACCTACCTCCCCTTAAGTGGCCGCTTGCCAGGGTGACTGAAACGATCAAGGGTGACGACGGAATTGCGCGAGTGGCTATTCTCCGCACAAGCAGTGGCACAATCAGGCGTGCTGTCGCGAAGCTGTGCATTTTGCCAGTAGATGTCGATTCTGTTGAAAGCCTGCAGCTTCCAACGGGGGGAGTATGTTCGGAGAAGCGCTTACAAACTCAGATTATTTAATTTCATAATTCTCTCTTGTAAATATTTTCTTTATCTTTTGCTTCGTATTTAACTTTCTCTTTTTATTTGGTTTTACATTCTCTTAAATTGTTTTGCTTCTCACCTTGCTTTGCTTTGTATTCTCATTTATATGCTTACGAAAATAACGGCACTTAAAGCTATTGCACATTTTCTCTAGCCTATGTTAAATTCTTACTTTTAAGATTGATTCATAGCCGAAAAAACTGCACGCGCAATTAGTCGTGCGCCTAATAAATTTTGCAAAAATAAATTTCGTTGGCAAAAAAGCTTGTCAATTATTCAACCTCATTATTTAACAATAAAATGTTATACTAAAATTTCTTTAAAAATTTCCGTTTGTATTATTTTTTTCATGATTAGTAAAAAAAGTCATTTCGCTGAATGTGCCCCCATGCCAGGGTAGCTTCGGCATTTGGCGGGGCACTTTCGGCATTCACACTTTAAAGTACCATAAGGTGATACAAAATCTTGCTTAGACTAGATAAGACATGATTTTGGTTACATAACACGTTTTTATTATATTTTGCATTAAAAAAATAAAAAAAATCATGTTTAAGAGCTTCAAAAAAAGGTAGTTATTGTAAAATTATTTTTATAAATTATTTGTTATATATAATGTTTAAAGTGCTGAGATCGACCCTATTATTAATTTTGTGTGGTTACGGGAGGTTTTTAGTACCTGTGAAGTTATATTGACGAATGTGCCCCATGAAAAAAAGACGAGTTCACCCTGGTGTCACTTTTTTTTCTTTTTATTTTTTTACTTCTAATTTCAGTTCTTTATTTTCACTTAATACACTTTTATTTACAAAATAATTAGTATTAAAGTAAGACTAATACAATTTTGTTCGAAATAATGGTATAAATACAGCACAAACTTCTTACATTACCGACCTGAATATTCGGGAACGAAGCGCGAAAACACAAAATCAAATGTAACTTTATCAGCTGTTCAGATAGGGATGGCAAACTTTGTGAGGGATATTTATGCTAGTTATGGGTTAGTTTTTACTAATAAACAGTTATGTCCGATGACTCTTTCATACCGAAATCGCCTTTGACGAATGTGCCCCAAGGACGAAGGTACCCCCCTCTCCCCTATAGGTTTTCCTCAGCAAGAGTGTTCTTTACCACAAAAATAAAGCTTCTAAATCTTATTCGAATACGGCTAGAACATCATTTTGTAGGTCCCGTTAACCAGCACACGCAAGTTAATCTGACAAAGCTAGGCCTAAGTTACGGTTACACAGGCCGTTGCGCCAATATATATGTATATATATCTATTCCGTAATCCAGCGCTGATTTTTGGAAGCTCAATTTTTCTTTCTGTTTCTTCGGGATAAGTTTTGTTCTAAGCGCTTGGAAAATTTTCTAAATAAATTTACTCAAAATTGCATATTGTCAGCTTTTAATCCCAAAGTCAATTCGCGAATGCCAACAATTAAACAAGCACCTCGGGCGATATGACCAGATCAACTTCTCTGAAATTAAAGTTAAGTCGGCTATCAAAATCATGCATGTTTACGTGTAAAATTTCTGGCGTTGCCTGTCAGATAACTTATCATATAGCCAGTAGATATCATTTTGACATATTTACATGTCTTTATGTGTGTGTGTGTGTGTATTGTATAAACCGTCAACGGCATCAAATTGCCCATAATAATTAGCACTTCAAAATGCGAACGATATCGCATAAACTAGAAGTGCGCTAGCGCTATTAACGCAACTGAAGCTGCGACTGGTATGCCCACTTTGGAGCATGTTCCGCTACTTAATTTATGCAGAAAAAAAATTCATCAAAAATTCATTAAAAATTTGAACGTAATTGATAAGGATTTTATGTAATTTCTGAGTGAAGCTTGCATGCAATGAAGTGCAACACGCAGAAAAATAAGTTTCTATAATCAAAGGATTAAGGAAAATAATGGAATTCACAGCTATTGGGAAAATAATCAGCATTATTTGATCGAATTATTTATGTATACTATCGGTTTTCGAAACAAAGCAATACTTCACATTCTATTGAACCGGTTCAGAAAGCGAAGTAGTATAAAGATATATCGATGAATCGGTTTTTGTTCGCAAACTTTTGGAACACTGAACCATCTTACCACACCACTTCCATTGATTTGCAGCTCTGAAATAATTTCTATTTACAACTTTGCATAAAAGACATCTCATATACTTATTTTTTGATACGAAATAAATGAATTTTTAGTAGTATCTGTCTTTTTCGCTTTTTCTATGAGTAGCATAAAAAAATTCTTATGCGATATTTTAGTTAAATTTTGATCTTTTTCTTCATTCATGCATAGGAATTTTGATTTGAGATACTTGACAACGATTTCTACTCCCCGTGTACACTGACTGACACAAATGTTGGTAATTTCGTTGTAAGGCTTTTCCTGCTGGCGGCATCATCTACAGGTTGCACTTATAACGTGCCACATAATTTCAAACATGTTGCAGATTTTCCATACAGTTTGCTGCCACTCTTTGTTGTTGTTTGAATTTTAATTTGTTTTTGTGTGAATTCCGTGTCCCTGAAACATTCAGCTACTTTGGCATTTGCCAGCGCCCCTCCCCTTCGCAGCTGCGTTGCATCACGCACGTCTGGAACAACTTTGAATTAACCTGAATTCACCAGCGGCTAGAGCGACTCGCCATAATTGCCTGTTCATAAGGCTCGCAATGAGGTTGTTGATCATGCGCAGAAGCGCAGATCGAGCGCGTCCGTCCGTTGCAAACTAATTTCCTACAGCATAATTCCTTCGTGTATGTAGCGCTCATACGAAAATTGCCGCATGAAAATTAGCAACAGAATCTGGGCGAAATGGCTGGCCGAAGATCGTTGCGCCAGTTGCCAGCAGAAGCGCTGCAATTGAGCTCAATCGTGTGTCGGAAAATGGCTCGGCGCATAATTGAGAAATTCCTAGTCCGAAGTTGTAAGCAATTGGAAAATTTGCAAGTGTCTTTTGGTTAATGACGCACTTCCTCTTGCAGTTTAATTGCCACGATTGACAATGTGCGCTAAATACTAAAATTAGTCAAAGTGTTTTTTTCCTGCGGTTAAGCACAGGTTTCGAGCGTGGGAAAGGAGCAACAAAAGGCAGCTAACTGAAGGCGACACTACGCCACAGCAGCGCCTTCTGAGTTCTGAGCAGCGCATCAGCAAAGTTAGGCTACTTCTCCATAATATATAGGAACGAACTAAAGATCAGTTATATGCCTTCATGACAAATCAAGTGTTAACCTTATATTGCTCACTTTTAGCATTTTTTGTAAAAGAACACACAAAATTGCTTTCTTTTTAGAAATATAATTTATTTATTAAAAAAAATGTTGCACGATTTGGCAGCATTATTTTGCAAAAGTGTTTCGCTTTGGCAATACCAATGGCCTAAATGACACACGCTGGCAGCAAAACTAAAGCAACAACAACGCTAATAACCAACAACAGTTGCTCGTAAGAGCAGCAGAGCAGCAACAACAATCAACAACAAGCTTGCATTTGGCAACAATAACAATGACATCCACACAACAACAACCAACAACAAAAAATATAACAACACGACAGCAACAATCATAAAAGCAGCACCAATGCCAACAACAGCAAGCTAACTTATTGCTGCTGTCCTTTACTTGCCCTTTCCCCGCAGCACCATGCCATTGCTTGCCACATTTACGCTGATTTTCTTAAGCTAACTCTTGTAGTTGTTGTTGAAATTGTTGTTGTTGTTTCTGTTGCTGTTGCTGTTGCTGTCTTCAATCAGCCGCTGCTTTGCTGCATTTCATTTGCCGGCGATTTTGGCAACTTTGGCAACTCTGGCACTCAGCACACATAATCACGATTTATATTAATGAGCTGCAAGTTGTGTGAGTGCCTGTGTGTGTGTGTGTGTGTGCGTGTGAGTCTTCTTTTCGTGTATGCGTGCTTGTAAAGTGGCACCTCCAGCGCCTCCTTCGCCTTCTGTGCACAACAAAAATTGTACGTTGCTAGCTTAACACTCCTCTCTTACCCACTCTCCTTCTGTCAGCTCTTGCCCTGCCTTCTCCTACTCGAACCAAATATTCAGTTTGCCACATTCATGATTTCGTTGTTGTTGTTGTTGTGTTGCTGGCTCGTTTTGTTGCTGTACAAATTATCTAAATGCTACATGCGACAGCTAAAAACGACGCTCAAGTTGTGCTGCTTCTTCTCCGGTTTTCCGCCTGCCCCGCATAATCATTTTCAGTTGCAGCTTCCTCAGCCTTCCCAATCCTTTCAAGTTTGCATTCGTCCGTCTGTCCATCGGTCTGTTCGTTGCCGGTGCGGTCATTAGTAATTATCATTACCATTCAAGCGGAATTTAATTTTGGTACCAAGTAGCAACAACAACAACAACAACTTGAGCTCATATGCACGCTGCTTAAGTCTTTCAAGCCTGTTCCAGCGTCGTTCTTATGTCCACTGCATGTGCTTGTATGAACAGCCTATTTCGCCTCATTTCCACTTCTTCCCGTCTTATTAAATGCGCTTAATTTTGTAGCATTGCATTAATCCTACACGTTACAAACTACTAAAATGACTTATTATGCCACTCTGAACATGTCCTGGCAGCACAAGATGTACTTAATACTGCGAGCACTCCTGGAACTAAAATTCATTAGCTTACATTTCATCAATTTACAAATCAAAACAATAGCTTCATCTATCCGTGTATTAATAAAGTTATAGACACTCGACATCAGGAGCGTTTTACATACAAAGAAAGCAAAGATTCCAAAAGAATCCAAGGCATAGATAGTATAGCAAGCTATGTAGGAAAGATCTGAGCTATGCCGCTACAATTTGCTTAATTGCCTTTTTTTAAAAACTTGAGAAAGAAAGCGAACTTAAGATAAACATTTTAAAGTAAAAAGTATAAATTAGACTCCTGCACAAGCATGCGTTTTTGCTATTCGAAAACATTCACATGCTTTTGAATAGATTACTTCACTTCCTCTTGGAAAACCGGTCCGAATAAATACGAGCACTGCTCTCTTAGAGTACAAGAAGTTTCGAAGAGAAGAGAGTAGACGTACACTGTTTATTCATATTCGGTCGAAGCGGGAAAACGGGAACAAAAGGTTTCGAATACCAGCACACTGTTTGAATATTCCGAATATATTCATTTCGTTGAACAGAAAGAAATAAGTTGCTATTGCGCATCATTAAACAAGTGGAATTGTTGAACGTTGTTGTAAAATTAACAATGAAAACAATATATAGACTACTGCATAATTTATTTATTTAAAATGTTTATTATAAATAATTTAAAATAAAATAAATATTCCGAATAATAGCTGAAATATTCGAGTAAACAGTTAAGGCCTCGTCACATAGAATCCGTTGCGTCCGTGAGAGCGATTTTTCAACTGACAGCAAAGTTGAAATGTATGAAATCATATGAAGCATGGCACATAAGCAACGGATGCGATGCCGCAACGCAAAAAGTTGAACAATTTTCAACTTTTGCCGTCCGGCAGAACGTTGACAGATATCAGCTGATTGTTTTTATTGTTTTGCCGACTTGAAATTTTCTGTGGAATATTTTCTATTTCATTGAAATTTTCTGTATTTACAATTGTTTCGAAGAACAGTTCATAGAAACAGTACATTTTCCTTTATGACAAATGGGCTCAGGTGTACCGCAAGAAGCTTCTGAAGGAAAATGCTGGGGTTTCTGCTGCTGGCGCAACAATATAAATGTTTTAATACAGAAGACGAAGCAGCTGATTTTCTATGTGCTGCCAGCGTGTTCATTGTGCCGACCCTCTCCGGCAGTCCGTCGCCGTCAGTTGAAAACGACGCTCTCACGGACGCAACGGATTCTATGTGACAAGGCCTTTAGTCTTCGAATACTTTGCAAAGTCTCGATTGTCCGCGTTTAGACAGGGAAACATCTGGAAAGGAAACACTGTATTCGGAGGAGAGGGACGGACGGGGAAAGGAGAGGGGTTTTTGTTTCCCGTACTGGCGACACGCCATTCACACTCATTCCATTCACAATTCCAGTGTTGCCGTTCCAGATGTTTCCCTGTCTAAACGCGGACATTACTGAATAGAAACCAAGCAGTGTTCTCTGCTCGCCGAATACGAATGTGCAGAGTAGCCGTGAGAAATGAATACGAGTAAAACCGAGAACCTACGCTCGCTGGTTCTCATTTCTATTCGTTTCGTTGTTTACATTCTTCGAATACTGAGTACCCGTACAGCAAGTGCAGTATTGTTGTTGCCAAAACGAATATATTCATGCAGGGCTCTAGTATAAATCCAAATCCCTTAGATATGTAAAAATTAAATATGCAATGTAGATAAGACAAATATATAAATATTATTTTTGAAGTGATAACTTTTTATGGGAGGGTAAACCGCTTCGTAACGTAACGCGTTACGGTGCCAGTCTGTCTGGCTTCCCTCTCTCTCACGCATACGGCAGCGGTACGCGGGCCCCTCCTCTCTCACTCTAACCCACAGCGCTTAGCTGTTTTTCGGACAGACGGTTGGTTGTTTCTGTGTTGTTGTTGTTGTGTATTTCTTGTTCATACCAAATGATAATTTTGGCGATTTAAAATTTATTTCAATTTCCCTCTGCTGATCTTATTATAGGGCAATGACTATATTAAGAAGTTATTTATTTGCCAACATCACTTTTATTAAGGTGATATTGACAAAAATATCTAATATTAATATATGTGCATATTTCATTCTTTATTAAAATGTATAAATATTCTATAAAGCCTTTTAAATTTTAGTATTATCTCTGGAAATGTCGCACATTGGAAAAATGTTTGCGATATTTCAACAAATTCCAACTTCGATTTGAAATTTCAAAACGAGTTGGAAGCTGCAAGCAGATTTCATTCATAACACAGCATACGCAAATGCCAGGAAATTCGACATACGCATATGTACATATGTATGTATATTGAAGTTCCTTTTGTTCGTTTATGGCAGAGCAGAGCCAAAGAATTTTTTGTCTTTCATATGAAAACAACAACAACACAGAATCAAACAGCAGCGCTGTCGGGAATATCGTCTAGCCGAGCGCTGCTCTGATTCTTCGTATACTTTGTTGGCTGAGCTGCCGACATGCAGAAGAAGAGTACATGCACACGACTTTCATAACACCATGCAAAATACGAAAATCAGCCGCAAAAAATGCTCGTTCGGCTCATTTGAGTACGAAAACCGAACGAACCAAGCCATTGAGTCGTGCGATCAGGGGTGCAAACTCAGTCAAAGCCAATTCTCTCAAATGCTTAAAAAATTCTCCCATGGGAATTGGCACTTCAGCCACATTTTCATTCAAAATAATGGTAGTAAAAAACATAAATCAATAAATAAAACAGTATGGCTGAGTTCCAAAATGCTGTAATACAAAACAACAGCATTTTGTTAAGAATATGTAGAAAAAGAGTTCGAATTCCCACAAAATGGGAGAATTTTCTCACAGTAAGCAGCCCTCGTTATATTTACTTTGAGTTTGGAATTTCTTGTAGCAGAGCGGTTCTCTGAGAGGACGAGTGACTGAGCGAAACTGAGTGGAACTGTGGGCTTTATTAAAATGACCCAAGTGCAAAATTTTCTCAGCCAAAATTTTATATGAGATGCGCACTCTATTATATTAACATACTCTTTGCTACCACCGTTTTTGAAAGTGATTATAAAAAATATGATGAAACAAGCAGAAGATTTCTTTGCAAGATTTTTAGATGACATACAATGTAAAAATTTCGTTGCTTATTATAGCTACCATAAGCCAATTGTTACTTTTATTGGATTGAATAATGATACTAATAATATACTTACACAAAATTCTAATGTACATATTGAAGAATTGTAACTGAGAATTAAATATATTTTATAATCAATAAAAGATTTTATTGATGAATAACCTTTCCTCACATTATCATGTTGACATGCATGAAATTTAAGTAATAACCTAAGCTTTTCTCAAGTTAAAAAATTTCAATATTAAATAGTTTAACTTGGATTAGTTTAAGTTATCACTTCTGTCGAGCGTCCCGAGACGCACACATTTTTGAAGTGATAACTTTTTATGGGAGGGTAAACCGCTTCGTAACGTAACGCGTTACGGTGCCAGTCTGTCTGGCTTCCCTCTCTCTCACGCATACGGCAGCGGTACGCGGGCCCCTCCTCTCTCACTCTAACCCACAGCGCTTAGCTGTTTTTCGGACAGACGGTTGGTTGTTTCTGTGTTGTTGTTGTTGTGTATTTCTTGTTCATACCAAATGATAATTTTGGCGATTTAAAATTTATTTCAATTTCCCTCTGCTGATCTTATTATAGGGCAATGACTATATTAAGAAGTTATTTATTTGCCAACATCACTTTTATTAAGGTGATATTGACAAAAATATCTAATATTAATATATGTGCATATTTCATTCTTTATTAAAATGTATAAATATTCTATAAAGCCTTTTAAATTTTAGTATTATCTCTGGAAATGTCGCACATTGGAAAAATGTTTGCGATATTTCAACAAATTCCAACTTCGATTTGAAATTTCAAAACGAGTTGGAAGCTGCAAGCAGATTTCATTCATAACACAGCATACGCAAATGCCAGGAAATTCGACATACGCATATGTACATATGTATGTATATTGAAGTTCCTTTTGTTCGTTTATGGCAGAGCAGAGCCAAAGAATTTTTTGTCTTTCATATGAAAACAACAACAACACAGAATCAAACAGCAGCGCTGTCGGGAATATCGTCTAGCCGAGCGCTGCTCTGATTCTTCGTATACTTTGTTGGCTGAGCTGCCGACATGCAGAAGAAGAGCACATGCACACGACTTTCATAACACCATGCAAAATACGAAAATCAGCCGCAAAAAATGCTCGTTCGGCTCATTTGAGTACGAAAACCGAACGAACCAAGCCATTGAGTCGTGCGATCAGGGGTGCAAACTCAGTCAAAGCCAATTCTCTCAAATGCTTAAAAAATTCTCCCATGGGAATTGGCACTTCAGCCACATTTTCATTCAAAATAATGGTAGTAAAAAACATAAATCAATAAATAAAACAGTATGGCTGAGTTCCAAAATGCTGTAATACAAAACAACAGCATTTTGTTAAGAATATGTAGAAAAAGAGTTCGAATTCCCACAAAATGGGAGAATTTTCTCACAGTAAGCAGCCCTCGTTATATTTACTTTGAGTTTGGAATTTCTTGTAGCAGAGCGGTTCTCTGAGAGGACGAGTGACTGAGCGAAACTGAGTGGAACTGTGGGCTTTATTAAAATGACCCAAGTGCAAAATTTTCTCAGCCAAAATTTTATATGAGATGCGCACTCTATTATATTAACATACTCTTTGCTACCACCGTTTTTGAAAGTGATTATAAAAAATATGATGAAACAAGCAGAAGATTTCTTTGCAAGATTTTTAGATGACATACAATGTAAAAATTTCGTTGCTTATTATAGCTACCATAAGCCAATTGTTACTTTTATTGGATTGAATAATGATACTAATAATATACTTACACAAAATTCTAATGTACATATTGAAGAATTGTAACTGAGAATTAAATATATTTTATAATCAATAAAAGATTTTATTGATGAATAACCTTTCCTCACATTATCATGTTGACATGCATGAAATTTAAGTAATAACCTAAGCTTTTCTCAAGTTAAAAAATTTCAATATTAAATAGTTTAACTTGGATTAGTTTAAGTTATCACTTCTGTCGAGCGTCCCGAGACGCACACATTTTTTTTAATATCAAAGTTTACTTAACTCGCTGTAGAAATTGGCAAGCTCTTTATACATGGCTCATTTCTTACAGTCGATAATTTTTTTTACAATGTCGGCAATTGTCGAAATTTTCTTTTCCATCGGCGGCTTCCAACAATAACATTCTCTACAGCCGTTTTATGCTTTTAGGGTTAAGTCGCCTTGCTCCACGATGCAACTTCGGCTTGCCTTCAAGAATTTGCACTAATTTCGTAGCGCAATTTTGTGCATGTGCATCGGTGTGTGCAACGAAAATGTTGCCAGAGTGCTGCAGGCCGGTGCCAAAGTTGCAGCTGAATTCTGTTGGTGGAGGCTGTGGCCGAGCGGGGTGGCGAGGTGAAATTGCAGCAACACTCGCAGGCAACTAACAACAGTTGAACTAATTGTCGAGGCAGAGAAATGCAACTAACATGATTTTTTATGGATGTGCTTATGTGTCCAAGTGGCCGGACAGACGAAAACACACACACACACTCGTACGACATGTTGACCAGTTCGTCTTTGCTGCTGCAGTTTTGTTGTTGGTTTGTTGCTGCAGCGCGCGCGTATTTGGGTCTCCAATAGCCTGCAACTGAACCGGACTGGACTGGACTGCGTGTGTGTCCCGAAGAAATGATTAAAGCCTTGGTAGCCTGCCTCAACATTGGCCATGCACGAGAGCAGCATGCAGATTTGTTGTTGCTGTCGTTGTTGTTGTTGTTTTTGTTGTTTCTGTTGTTGAAGCGGCAATATACTGCAAAAATAGTAGTGCAGTAAAAGATGGGAGAGCAACAACAACAACAACAGCAACGAGCAAAGTAGTTGGAGCACATGCATTAAAAGCAAATGAAAAAGAAAATAGTACAAAAAAATAGCAGAAACGTTAATTTCAAATTTAGAGCTACATATGCAGCACATACAAGTGGGTACAACAACAGCAACAACAACAACAGCCAGCAACAAGCCAACAAGTACGCCAAATGAACGCCGAAGACGCTAAAGAAATTGGCTAAGAAGCCCCCAGGCTTGCTTGTGACTGAATTTAATCAGTTTGTTGTTGGAGGCTGAAAACTACAAAATGACAATCAACTGGAAAACGTAAATTAGAACGAAAGTTGCTTGAGTTACGACGTAGCCGATGATGACGATGGCGACGAGCAGCAGGATGCATTTGGTGGAATTGCTTTCGAAGCAGAGTGCAGAGCAATTCTAGAGGATAATTTCATTGGTCTGTACACTTTTGCATAGTACTAAATGTTGGACAATGGGAACGTAGTTATTGGATCATTTCAGGATAGGCTATTCAGGGTCCCAAACTACTCTGGAGAAGAACCAATCCATTGGAGTATAAAAATTTATTTGAAAGTCTTTGATAGTGCGTTGAGATAGTTAGATCAGAAAGTGGTGAAGTTGATAAGGAGATAAGGGAAATCCATAGACGTACTATAATTAAAGATGGACAAAAGAGTAGTTCGAAAAAAGTGGAGTACGGACCCACATAGATTTATCAGCAGAAAAGGTATAAAACGAAGCACAGTTTAAATTAGAAGAAAGAATTAGAAATTAGAAGGAGAAAATAAATTTCATGTAGCGTAAAGACAGTAAAAAATTGGGGGACGCTTTTGAGGGAATTGCTTACTTTGAAGTTTATTCTGGAATTTTAAGATCCTCGGGCAAGTCAGTGCTGCCCAAGGAAGACTAACAACTAAAACCGAACATTGACGGTTGATTGACAAATGTATAACGGTACACTGTTTTAGGATGCCGAATGCCGTTTGAAAGTATTTTCATGTTTACCGACGAAAAGTCAGGAATTTCAAAATTTCGGTAGTGAGAGAAAGAAATTGATGCAAACAGCAGAGTGGAGAATTTCTAATGCTACCAAATTAAGTTTGGGCCTATCTGCGGTTAGAATCTTAACACCTTTTGAAGAATGTAGCCAGCGACTGTTGCTGCTGCTCAATTGAAGACTTTGATGTGAAAGCAAAGAGCAGGCCAACTGGCCGACCAGAAGCTCTTCAAAACATGGCACCAACTGCGGAGCTTTGTGTGCGTGTGTATGAGGACACACCGCAACAAATCAGCCGAAGCAAGGCTCAACTGGTATGCAGATGCGCTTCGATGGAACAGACAAACAGACCGACAGGCAGACAGGCAGCTTCAAGCAGAGCACGGGCTGGCGAGGCGGCGAGGCAGACGGCGACGCTGCTCGAGCAGTTGCCGGGCAGTGAGCGCTTGAGACTGGAGCTTGTGGGGATAACCTCATTGACCAAACGCATTCGTCGAACATCAAATGTGAATTAGTGCAACTTCGCTGTTGCATGCATAATTTTTGGTATCTTCCTGCCGCCCTCGCTCGCCGCTTCAGCAGGCTGCCCGATTTTGCAGACTATAATTTGAACTTATTGCAAGAAACGTTTGCATGTGAAGGCAGCGCTGGAAGCAAGTAGCTGAAAGTGCTGCAGTGGCTGGTCAGTGCCAATGGGTGGGTGGGTCGTAGACGGATGATGATGGGGGAGAGGCGGGGAAGAGTAACGACCACAAGCAACCACTTTTATAAGCATAATAAAACGGCAAGCCGATTCGAAGTTGATTTTCTAATAATGCCCATTCTCTGCCGGTAAATGAGTTGGCTACAATAGTTGGAGTTTCGGGCACTGCAGGGGCATCAAACGATTTTGGCAAGCTATATTTTTCGGATTTTCTGAGTTTTGTATAACTGAATTCATTGGTAAATACTAATTTGCGAAATTTTAACTTAAAGCTTAAACGATTCGGAATATGCTTTAAGAATAGTTGTGCCTCGAAAAGTTCCGTTTACTTTCTCGTATATATATGTATGTACGTACATATGTATGGGTACTATAGCCGCTTAAACTTAAAAAAACCCCTGTCATTCGAAAAATCGTAAAAAACATTTTATACAATAATTATATTTTTACAAAAATAGTAGCTATTAAAGAGCGGTACCCCGTGCCTCGACTGATCATGCCACAAAAAACCTAGTGCGACAGTATGAGGTTTAGAAAAACTACATGTTACGTATTCCAAATAAAATCAATCAATTGTTTTAAATTATGTATTTAAAAATTTCCCCTTTTTGCAAATGAAATTCCTTGCAAGATGACAAATTTTACACTGCAAATGAAATTTGCAACCCTCTTCTTCTACTTCGTAGCAAACTGACGCACAATTAAATTGTTTTAATTATACCAAAAACAACAACAATAGCAGCAGCAATAATTACAACAAACAAACACACACGCGCATGCCAGCATAGCCGAAAAGTCACGCAACCACCACCACCATCAAAACAACAAAAACCATAGCTACGAGCAAGTACAGCAAGTTGCATTGCATTTACGGCGGTAGCAGTGAGCGCAAAATCTTAACATAAACAGAGACTACCAGCAGCAACAAAAACAGAGACTACCAGCAGCAACAAAAACAATATTAAGGGCAATAGCAAAAACAACGCTTTGCCCCACCCCACTAGCAACGAACGGAAGTGGCGCTCATAAATGCAATACATACATATTTCTACGCTCCAGCGAGGAGCAAGGCGCAAGCTGTGTGCTTGTGCTGAGAGAGAGCTAGAGAGAGAAAGAGAGAGACGGTGGGTGGTTGGCGCTATGGCGCTACCTGCACAAATGTGCGCTCTTTTTTCGACAACTTGTGCTCTAGCAATTAGCGCTGCCGCTCATACTGAATTCACGGCATTTCTCCGTTAGCTGAGCTTCGTTAAGAGCGCGCATTCGTACACACGAGGATGGCTGCGTCTGTGGCGCAGCTCCACTTCGGCTTTGCTTTGCTCGACTTTGGCTCGTTTCCCCTGCGTGTAAATGAGCCTGTTTTACAGTTTCATACGACGTGCACGCTGACTGTGTGTGCTGCTCATTTGTGTACTTAATGACGTCATTTAGTTTGTGCAAGTAGTGCGTTGTTGCTGCTGTTCGTGGGCTGTTGTTGTTGCTGTTGTGGGGCTCCTTCGTGCGCCGTGCACATGAGCCACTGAGCTTCGTTTAATGCTCGTTTGTTTTATTTTATTGGCAATGTCGTTGTTGCTGTTGTTGTTTTATGCTGCTGTATGTTTGTTGTTGCTGCCGCGTTTTAATGTTGCACTCGTGCATGTTCGTTAGGCTGGTTCGCTTTATGGTGCTGCTTATGGCGCTTGTTGTTGCTGTTGTGGTTTTTATCCTCGTCGTTTGGTTTATTTTCATTTCGGGGGGTCCGAACGTTGTCGCTGTCGCTGTCGCCGTCGCCGCCACGTCCATTCAATTTCAGTCTGTTGACGACGCTTTGCGAGTACGTACGGTTTGCACGGGTGAATTGCATGCGTTGCTCATTGCGTACCACAGCCGGCGTGCTCCACACACACCCGCACACCTACACACACGCGCGCGCAACGAGAAACGTACGCGAATTCGAAGGCGCGCACATGCAACGCACAGTGGCTGCTCAAATCATTGCACCACACATCAACAAGAATAACAACAAAAACAATAATAACATTTTTTCAAAGTGTTTGTGTTGGAGTGCGAGTACTTTTGTTATTTATTTTGCGGCTGATTGATTTGCCTCCGTCTGCAGCCGCGTCGACGTCTTCATCGTATTGATTCGAGTTCGAAATTGATTTGCGGATTTGCGCTTCGTACGAATTGCAGCCGCGCTGAAAGTGTTTGATTAATTGCAGCAATTGGAATGCAGCAAATGCAGTCGAGCGCCATAAAGCAACAACAAAACGAAGCAAAACTACGTTTTAAAATACAGCAACAAACGAAAAAGTGCTTATAAAAGCAACAACAAACTGACAAGCGTGTGAAATGTGTGTTTCTTTAAGTTTCCAATTTTTGTGAAAGTTTGTGCAAAAAAGAAAATTCGCGCAAATTAAACGAAAAACAAACGTCATAAAGTAAGGCCATAAAAATTTAGTGCTAATTACAAACAACAATAGGAAGTAATTTACCAGCATAATTTGCATATGTATTGGTTGCAATTAACAAAATTAACGAAACCAACAGTTAAAATCGCTTGCAAATCAACAGCAACAAGCAAAAATTTGACAGCAAAGTATTGCTTAATTGGCAAATTGTTAATATTGTAATTATTGTTAATAATCATACAAAAGTATAGAATTAATGAACAAGAAGAATAGAACAAGTTTAACAGCAAGCCAACAAATAATTAGCAAAATTAAAACATTGTCTAAATTAGCAAACATTTCTTCAAGAATCGGCCAAATTAAGAGCAAATGAACAACAAATTAACAACTTATTAACAATTTTCTTATAATTAACAAAATTTTCAACAATGCGAAACTCAAAATATGTGCAACATTAATGCAAAAACAACAAATTTGATTACATTTGAGCTTATTAACAATTGATGAAAACTAATTTAGCACAAGGTGGCAACACTCTACATAAATTTTTATAAATAGATATAAACAACAGTTGTTGAACAAATTTGGCAAAAAATTAACTGTTAATTACACTTTCTTACGCTCAAAATAAAAATCCATCATCGAGCTCACAGAATTGACTTTCAAAACCAAATGAAAATTTTTATCAACAACAACGAATTTGCCACTTCATTAACTCCATTAACTCCTCATTCCAAATAAAAATCAGCTAAAATTCGGTGCTAAAAAGTGAAGCGGGAAACTTAATTTCAAAGCTGAAATCAAATCTTTAATGCAATACAACAAAATTTTCCTAAAACCAAATTATAATAAATGGCAAATTGCATTTCTGCTCCGTTTTTATGCGAAAGTTTCATAAACATGCTTAATTTTACCTAAACAAAATTAAACTGAGGAAAATTTCTCCGTTGAGGATTCGAAAACTGCGCACGAACTTTTAAACCAGCAGCGTTTGGCCTTCTTTCCAATAAATATAACGGTAATTCAAGTACTTTACTTTCGCGTAAATTTTCCGAATTTTTCCCTTAAAGGTTTCTTTCTGAAAATTGTATGACAAGCAGCGCGGGTCCTGAAATGGGCAACAAATTAAATATATTTAATGCCGAAAATATTGAAGAGGGTAACTACGTTGATTCTACTTCTCTGAGAGTTGGAATATGAAGTCTTGTCCACTACATGTTATCTGCCTAGGGCTTATCCGTTTTTGGAAACTATTTATTGAGAGAGTTCTTCCTTCGAATTTTTTCTGATGAATCACGAAAATGCTTTCAATATCTTGTTTTTCTTACAACCAATTTTTTAGCTTTAAAAAGTCAGTTCGAATTTTCTGAAGCGAAAATATAATATGCAAATAATATCGACTTTACAGTTCTCAGTTTCGAAAAAAATTGCTGCACAGCATAAATGATTTCGACTGTTTAACTCAGCTGAAAACAGGAAAATCTATATTTCAAGCCATGTACTTACCTGTGGCTATAGCCGTCGCTAGTACTGACTCAAGAGAATATAGAAAGTTTATTGTTATTTATTTGAACTTTTTTAGCTTAACCGTAAAAATAATGACATTTATCACAATAATTCGAGCAAAAGCTTTAGATAATGCCATGTACTAAGCCTAGCATGTCAGAATTTTAATGAGATCGGTTCAGTAATATTTGCGCTATCATATGTGGTAATTAAAAAAAATTTTTTTGTTAAAGTTTAAGTACAGCTGAATTTGATTCGGGAACTTTAACTTTCCAAACACTTTGAAATATCGAACAATACTTTCATCGAAGTATTTTATAGATGTAGGAAATAGCACACTAATCGATTAATCGATCCGCTTAAGTGTTCTTTATTGCGATTACTACTAATTTGTAAAATCGCCGCTGTTTTGAAAATCTTACCAAAAACGTTTTATTGGTTAAATGTTGTTCATATTTGTAATAAGTAGTAATAAAATAAGATTTTTCTCAAAAAAAAGTGGACATAGAAGAAGTGGAATTGAGAATATTCACCAGCATACTGATAAATTCTATAAAATTGGGCAGAGAATCTTACAACTCAGCTTTTCTCTTCAGATTAAAAAAGGTTTCGCAAGCAATTTCTTAAAAATAACTAATATATAAAAATGTGATAAACGCTTCATGCTGATACAATATTTTTCCCTTGTATTTCTTCTGTTTAGAATTGAAACAATGCAATCTACATTTCTGACATGTGATTGGCAAATAAACAAGTAATTAATCACATGACCTCCGGCTAAAAATTAGATATTAATGAGGAATTGAATGACGGCTGGCAGGAGTGCATGACTGCATGCAGTTTGATGTGGCCAAGTTTGCTTTGATGTTGAAATTATCAGCCGTTTGCATAATGTTAATTAAATGGCCGCACGATAATCACTGGCGGAAAATGTGATTGTTGTTGCTGTTGCTGCTGCTGCTAGTGAAAGCAGAAATAATCGCTACTAATTAAGCAATATAGAATTTATGCATAGTTATAGTTTTACAATATACTCGCATGAAACGGCCATCATTGCTGTCTATGTTCTCTAACCAGACGGAAGGTTAAGGTTGCGGCAAGGCAGCTTGCAGCTAATTTCAAAATTATGTATGTATGTGCATTGCTGCTAATCGCAGCTAATTAGAGGCAAATGAAAATGATGAAAATTATTTCGCATTGCAAGCAACAGCAACAATAGAACAATAAAATTATTACTTTTCAGTTAGCAACAATAATTCGAAAGGGGGAGTGCCACTGCCAGCCGCTGCAAACTTATATGAAAGCCAAGCGCTGCCGTCTTTCGTTGCCGTAGCTCAGCTTGGCCCAATCTATTTCGGGGCTCCACTTTTTGCGCTGATAAATTCAACTTATTAACAAATTTTGAGATCTCAGATCAAAACAAATGTATAAAAAATTTAAAAAAATGTCTAGATTTAGAAACGTAAATCTTCAAAGGCCAGCTTTTAGAAAGGTGCATCGAATTCATCAAGCTATCTAGCGAATAAATTCCAAAATAGCTCTCATATAAAATAAAAATCAATAGACAGCTTTCAGACTCCTAAAAAATCTTGTCAAGCTACACATATTTGAGTAACTCTTGGAAAATGAACTGTGCTCCTGCCCCGCCATCGTTAGAACTCGTCGGACTTGCTTAGGAGTGCCTGTCTCTTAAGGGCTCGAACAGATTTCAAAACTGGTTATCAAGCCTCTTTGCATATTTTTGAAACACATTCAAATTCTGACAGATTATTTCTTTGATCACTCCTACAGCGGAAATCTAGCTGGCCTAGCTAAGGATCCAACAGTGTCTAGGCGTGGCCTTTTAGGCAGCCAGAGTAACCTCTCCTAACTCTTGTTCTTGTATTTAGTTTCTTAAATTTTTGGCAAAACTTGATTCTTGGTAATGTTCGGCCCAATTTGGAACATGGTTAAAGACAGCCCCGGGCCTGCTTGCAGGAACGCGTTCGTTAGGTTTTTGAAAATTGGCACTTTGCAGCGGAGGTAGTGCGCCTTGTTGTGCATTGCTTCTGTCGATTGTTGTTGTTGTGTTTGCTGCTGCTGCTGCTATTATTGTTAGAACAGAAATCGCTCAATTGTAATTTATTGGCATGCAGCTTACTTAATTCGAAATTATTGCATTGCTAGCGCGAACGGAGAGAGAGAGAGAGAGAGGAAGGCGCTAGCAGTGGCAAACCAGCTTATTATACAAATATAATTCATGATCTAGTACTAGTACTATTACTATAACTATTATATAGTGTTGTTGTTGTTGTTGCTATAAATTCGCCTCACTCAGCAATTGTCAGTTGACTTTGATATTCAAACAGTTGCAGTGCAGCAGCAGAGAGGGGAGGACAAGGCAAGGTGTGCGGGCATGCATGTGAGGAATCATATCATGCTATGACATTAGCTGTAATGTGGAGGTTCCCCCCTACCCCGTTGCACAAGAATGCACGCCGAATTGTGCCAAGGGGTTAAGTGCCTTTAATTTTGCCATTTTTCAACAACTGCAGTTCTTGCATGTGAGTGTGTGTGTGTTTGTATATTTCCGAGTGTGTGTGTGTGTGTGTGTGTGTGTGCATCAATTGCAGGGTGTTGCTGTTGCTGGCGGCGCATTTTTCGCTGTGATATGTTGCTGCTAATCATGTCACGCTGTTGCTGTTGCTGTTGCTTTTGTTGGCGTTTGCTGCTTTAATTTGTTGTTGTCATTGTTGTTGTTGCCATTTGATATTGATGCTGTTATTATTGTTGTCATTGTTATAATTTTGAAATATTTTGTTATTGTTGCTTTTCGTAGAAAGCGGCAATGAGCTGCATCGAAATTAATGCACAAGCGAAATCGTATTGCATGAGAGATCTTTTGAAAGAGAACGTGTCGTAGTTTTTATACTAAAAAGACGTTGAATTTTATATAAGCTGTTCTTCCAACAATGCTTCAGATAAATGCCATACATTTTGACTGCATAAAATATTCCACATGCTTTGCGTGCAATATCAACATTTTATCAAAGCGACATCAAAGCGATAGCAAAGCATTATCAACATGATATTAATTCGTTATTAGCGTGATATTAACTTTTAAGTTGCCGCCAACAAATTTTTAGAGGAAATAACGCCAGCGAAATATACAGAATTTCAAACTGTGCGCTCGTTAGTCTGTGTGCCTGTTCAATTAGTTACTTGTCGCTTGTCGTTGTTGTTGTTTTTGTAAATGTTAATTAAGAAAATGTACAAGCAATAATAATGAACGGCATAAAAACGCAAACTATATAAATTGTTTAATTACTAATTAAGAGAAAAGGCCACAAGAAGCAGGCACAGCAAAAGCTCCTCAGCCGCTAAGCCGAAGCCGAAGCAGAAGCGGGGAAAGGCATTTTTATAGAACGCGCATTAATAATTAACAATTACACTGTCCAACAAAATTGCCTTTTTTTTTATTTATGTTAAAATATAATTCAGTTTTTATTCTCACAAGATTTTGTGAAATAATTTCTGAAATGTTGTTTGCACGCTTTTTCGAAATTTTAAGAAAATTGCTTATATATAAATTATATTCGATGTTGTTATACAAAAATTTTATTGCTGCTATTTTCATATTTGTTATTGTAAATTGAAATCCCTTATTTTCATTTAAACGATTCTTTTTTGAAAAGGAAAAATTACATCAATATAAAAACTTTGTAAAACAACAACAAGAACTACGAAAGCTAAGTATCTACAGCATTAATGTGATTGTTGGGTTTTTTATTGTTTGTTGCTTTTAATGAAAGCAAAAGGAAGCCTGAAATGAAGAGGCATGCGACATGAGGCATGCGGCATTTGGACACTTGTGACATTTCTTTAATTGAAATGATGTGCCATGTTGATAATTCATTATTGTTTGCTATTAAATGAGCTTAAGTGGTAATTGCGTGTGCGTGTATATAAGTATATGTGTGTGTGTGTGTGTGTGTGCATCTGTGAGTCTTTAAGAATGTATTGCGTTGCGCGTAGCTGTGTGTGGGTTGTTGTCACTTCCAAGTGGAATCGTGATCGCTGGCATGTGATATTGCAAACATGCGATTAAAATTAAAGCACAAATTAATACAATATAGTGTATATACATAGATATAGTGTATGCACAATGAAAGTGTGAAAAGCGGCATTTAAAAGTGCACAGTACAAAGGCTGAAAAGTAATTAATTACAAATGAAATATGAATTGGAAATTAGTCGTTGCGACACTGCCACGTGTAATAAATGTAGTACAGTAATACCTCGAGATACGAGTTTAATTCGTTCCGTAACCTTGCTGGCATGTCAATTTGCTCGTATCTCAAAGCAATTTTCCCCATTGAAATTAATTGAAATGCCAATAATTCGTTTCCTTTTCTTTTTCCAATTTTTTCAGGAAAGCATTTGAAAGTATCAAATTCTCACTGCAAAGCATCTGAAGCTAAACAAAAACTCCAACTTAATTTGGTACTAGCTCGATTTAGGCTGTTATGGTTTGTGGCCACTGTTTAAAGGTTTTTAATTGGCATGTTTTGTATTAAGCACAGTGTTGCCATATGCTTATAAATTGCTGTGCCCATATTCAAGAATTATTTTTCCGCTTTCAAATTCCGCATTCACAGTCATGAGACACTTACGATTGACGAGCCGTTTTACTTGTAAATTGTTGAAAGTCGATAGTTAAATTGGATATTATGAATGCCATAACGACGGGTGTTATCCGAATTGCTTTCGAATTTGTTATCTGCAGGATGAATGGCCATGGCTTTCAGAAGCGAAAAAACATGGCTGCCCCGCACTCCCTGGGCATTGATTACCCACTTAGCGTTTAGCGTCTTTGCGCCATTATCTCAAACCTTTCCATAAATGATATTAGCTCAGCTGGTGGTAAAAAGGATTGCCGTTCAAGCATTTGATTAAGCCGCCTAGCGGGCATAAATGAAAATGCCACCGTTTTTATTAATATTAAAAATAATAATCTTTATTAGCTTCATGCACACACACTCACACACTCATGCCATTATCCGCAAATAAAACAAGCCTATTAAATAGGCAAGAAATTACAGCAATTTTATGCGATTTCGCTGCTTTTATGCCGCCCACAAAGGCGCCCATGTGCGTATGTGTATGTGTGTGTATGTGTGTGTGTATGCGTGAGTATGCGCCACACATCAAAGCAAAACTCCTTTCAAATTAGTTAAAATTGCAATTTCTCGGTTTGCTTTAAATTTAATTAAAATTTTTTTTTGCATATTTTTGTATCTCTTTTTTTAATTTCTTCGCTTAAGCGTCTTTGCGCAACTTTCTCGGATTTCGCTTTATGCGCAAGTTACTAAATTTAATTAGGCTAATTACGGCACTCCTTCGCTGTCCAATGAAAGGGCGGTGCAGCTGGGGGAAGTGGCAGTGCCAGCGTTGCCACTTTTGCAATTTTGTAGGCAAAAGAAATTTTTTTTATTATGGTTAAAAATCTGAAAATATTATTTCGATTAGTTTATAAAAAATTTCTCCGTTAATTAAAAATAAAAAAAAGCTTTCTTATAAAGAAAGAGCAGTTATCTACAGCGATTGCTTGTATGAAAATTTGCCTCTGGGTGGTGCTAGTATGGGACAAAAGAGAACATTTAAAAAAAATTTGTGAAAGGAAGAATAGAAAAATTTTGATGGTAGGTACATGGATTTTTCTCAGCACCAGTAAAAAATCAATCAGGCATGTGATGAAAATTGTACGAATTCAAAACGAAAAAGAAATTTCAAGTCGTACGAATTCAAAAAGAAATTCAGGCATGTGATGAAAATCGTACGAATTCAAAACGAAAAAGAAATTTCAAGTCGTACGAATTCAAAAAGAAATGAAATTTCAAATCGTACGAATTCGTTTTACGTGTGATGAAAATCGAACGATTTCATTTCAAATTTCGGGATTTATGTATATTCAACATGTGCAATTCGAAACAATACAATGACCTGTGATGAAATTCGGTTTTTATGATTTCATTTCGATTTGAAATCGCACCGAACTACTTGCTCGATTTAGAAAATGGATCATATCACAAGGCAAATCAATTTCACTCGCCTTTTCGTACGATTTTGATTTCCATCACATGCCTGAATGTTTTAATAGACTCGAGCGAAAATATTGAACGCGGAAATTTGTTGGGAAATTTGCATATGGCAACGCTGAGTAGCGGTAAAGCGGCGTGTTGGGCTCGCTCACATGGCGCACTCAAATCATTCGAAATGGCAAAATCGCTTTTTAATTTGGCTTCATTTGGCTGATTTCATTTCAAATTTCGGGATTTATGTATATTCAACATGTGCAATTCGAATTAATACAATGACCTGTGATGAAATTCGGTTTTTATGATTTCATTTCGATTTGAAATCGCACCGAACGACTTGCTCGATTTAGAAAATGAATCATATCACAAGGCAAATCAATTTCACTCGCCTTTTCGTACGATTTTAATTTCCATCACATGCCTGAATGTTTTAATAGACTCGAGCGAAAATATTGAACGCGGAAATTTGTTGGGAAATTTGCATATGGCAACGCTGAGTAGCGGTAAAGCGGCGTGTTGGGCTCGCTCACATGGCGCACTCAAATCATTCGAAATGGCAAAATCGCTTTTTAATTTGGCTTTTTTCTTGGCGTTTCGGTTTTATGCGGCACGACCGACATTCATAAAAGCGCATATGTGGGTGCAGCCAGGGGGAGGCAGGGACCCACCACATGTGCGTGTGCCGCAAATGCAACTCATGCAGCTGCAAACAATTTTCAGCTTATAATTACGCACTTTTATGATTCACTTAAGTAGATTTTTCTGCTCGGTCTCTGTTTTTATTCTGTTGTTTTTTTTCTCAGCGCAATTTTTTGCCTACTTACACGGAGTGACAACATGACGCCGGGGCAGTTGGTGCCCGGCTGGCAGCAGTTGCCGCTAATGCTGCTGGTGCCACACGGCCAGGCCGCTGGCTGGCGCGCGCACACTCTTTTATGTGCCCGTCATCCGTTTGTCATAAAAGTGTTTTGCTTTTTGTTTAATTTCATTTCTTTAATTTAAATTTTATATTCGGATTTAGCTGAATTCATGCAATGACTGCGGCGCTGGCATTAAATGCGTTTTTGTGATTTCGGCAGATTACAGCGTGGGTTGAGCTGCCGCTCAGCATGCTCAGTGGACGGACTTGTACGATTAAGGAGTCGATAATTCTCGCAGGCAAATAAATAAATAGCATACTTCGTTGTGACGTAGTGGAATATAGCTTTTATATACATGTGGGTGGGCCGTTGGTCCTGCGATGTTGTGCGCTCGTCTCGATCTAATATCTTTTACCCTCGACAGAAAGCAATTTTCGCAAGGTTGCACTGCTAGGTGCACAGCTCTACCAGCTTGACTACTCTATACGCCAGAATAGAACTTTCAAGGCACGTAGTAGCTAGCAGAATAGATCCCTACTCTAAATCCCGGATCCTTACTACAAATTCAAGCTACAATCGACTCTTTTAGCTGCGAAAGCATGTCTTGGTCTAGCTCTGCTTCAGCTTCAATTTAAAGCTTTTAATTTATGGCATCTATATAAGTACAGTCTGTGAATTTTTTAACCCTTAAATGCATGGCGTACCATATATGGTACACTCCCTAAATCGGTTGTAACTCCATCAAATCAATTTGGATCGTTTTTGTTATTGCTCTAGATTATTCTAAAAACAACTGCCGTTTATTTAAATATCGCAACAGCTTGCTAAAGTTTATATTCAGTTGACAGTTAGTTGCCAAAGTGGGCGGTCGTGAATTTTGCGAAAAATTGTAAGAGTGATTTTTATTCGTTAATAAAATATACATCATTTTATTGTTTGTCTAATAAATGTTACAAGCAAGTACATTTATGTTTGTTTTAGCTAAATAAAATCGAATTTTATGAAATACGATTATTTTAAATACTTCTTTTGATTTTTTTCACATGTACCATATATGGTACTTCATGCACCCAAACCATCTGACCCGAAAAATTTTGCCGCCTATATAGTGGGCGGACCACGCCCATTTTCTTGTATGACGTAGAGGGCCCACACCTTACCTTAAATACCAAATATCATTCCTTTTAATGAGTAATTAGACAAAATATAGCTATTTTACCGAAAAAAATCCGGGGTATTGGGACTTACAGGCCTATAGTGGGCGTGTTCTTCAACTGATTTGGCTAATCTTGGAATTTTAAGTAGTGAAAGGTTCACTGCGACTGTGTGCCAAATTTGGTCCAAATGGGACAACTCCTTCTTTCTCTCCTGTGGCACGGACAGCAAGACGGACAGACAGACGGACAGACGGACAGATGGACAGACGGAGAGACGGAGAGACGGACAACCGGAAATCAACACAGAAAGTGATTCTAAGCATTTCTATATACTTATGTCTATATTCCTTTATGTCTAAAGAACTAAATCAAATTTTTCCATAAACAACATTATTAGTCTTATTTGACTCCAATGCATAGTGTACCATATATGGTACAAATAAAAAAACTCACATTTTTTACTTTTTCTTAAAAACTATGCATTTATATAAAAAATGAGCATCCATTTCGTGATCAGTGGGTGATTTCACATAGGGGGGGCTTGGTCTCCATGCTAGGTGCTGACCCCATGCATTTAAGGGTTAAAAGTACTTAAGTGATTTCCTTTTGCAGTGCGATTTGATCATGTTCCTACTGTAGATTGATGACTCAGTCCAACTTGACACTTCAATGCACTTAAACTCAACATAAACTTAACTTAAACTTGAAGAAATTGAGCACTTCTCCTGTAGTCAAATATGAAAGGACCAAGTTATTCTGAACCGATCGCTATTAATATGTAAAGGAATCAAGTGCTCCTTATCAAGATTGATTGCAAACTTGCCTAAGCCCTCGTACGATTCCATGTATGTTTTGTTAATTTTAGTGGCATTTTTTGCTTAACATTTTAAAAATTATTAACTAATAATTCTCGAAAGCTCCAAAGTCAAAGGCATGCAATTAAATTTTAGACGCTGCCAATGAAGTTGACATTCTTCTTCAAATTATAGCATGAAATTAACTGCAACATGCTCACTCCTGCTCACAAATGAAAGCGTAATAAAAATGTTTAAAACATTCTTAAGCTCATTTTCCGGCTAGCAAAAAATGCCACTTCCTCTGCTTAAGCCCAAGCAAAAAAGGCTTGAAATGAAATAAAATCTAAAACACTTAATTCACGCCTTTCGCAGGTGTCGACATGGCCACAGCCGCAAAAACATTTAATGCCAGCCCACAAAATGAGCCACACTGAAGAGAAAATAAAAGCAGGCAAAGTCCAGAAGGCAAACTGACATGTAAAAAAGGAT
Organism: Neria commutata; assembly: GCA_963457695.1. Lineage (NCBI taxonomy): Eukaryota > Metazoa > Arthropoda > Insecta > Diptera > Micropezidae > Neria > Neria commutata. The sequence goes on along the minus strand of OY735247.1, from coordinate 42,104,043 downwards.
ATAATAACAGCAAGCAGAAAAAAGGAACATGCCCAAAGAACGCCTCAAGTTCAGCCAAATGCAAAAACCACCAAAAATTAATGTTAGTCCTTTTTTTTCAAACAAACAAAAACAACAAGCAGGATTTCTACTTCTACATGAACTTGGCGGCTTATACCTTTGCAACATGGATGTATGCGTGGAGTGGGAGTGGTAGTAGAGAAAAAAATGTTAATTACCCTTTGTGAGTGCATGTATTTAAATAGACCCACACGACAAGCCGCATTATGCCCCCCACACACACACACACACACAGACACACAACAACAACAACAAATGTTATCCACAGCAATTAAAATTATTATTTTAATGTCAACACTTTCCTTTACGGCAGTTGCCAAAAAGGTTACGCTTGCAGCATTAAACGCTCAAAATTTCTACATGCCCCAACAACAACAACAACCAAAAAATGTAATCGTAAACGAAAATCCGTACACAAACACACATGGCAGTCAAATGTGGCGCAAAGATTTGGCAAAGAAAAATCCTTCGAAGTTGGAATGCCGGCGGCAGTTTGGCACGTTCTGCCTCGGCCCTCGCCGATTTTGCGCTTGGTGCCTTCCAAGCTGAGCAGCAACTGACTGCGTCGTCTTGTGGCATGTGGCAAGTTGAATGGTGTGGCTGGCAGCGGGCTGCAGGGTTGTTTTTACACCCTTACACGCCACTACCAGGCGTCGAGAATGCCGTAAAGTGTTTTTACGGTATTTAAGGATTTCGGTTATGTTTTTTTCCGGCTTGGTAATGTTGACAGTGGCCGGGAGCTGCTGCGCTGGGTTGGCGCCATGATTGGGAATGCCGCTGGGGGTTGAAAGCTGCGGCTTGTGATGGATATGAAGACATCCTCGTGTGGGTTAACATATTTTTCGTTATGCGTTTGGTTTGCTGGAGTTGAGTTAAATGCACTTGGCAGCACGGCTACGTGTAGTTATGTTTTACGAAAGCTAAGTAAGTTGTTAAGGCGGTGGCTATTTTTTTCCGGCACGTTTTTAATGCATAATAATAGTCTTGAGCAGTATATAATTGATTGTTTGTCTTTAATGCTGTTTCCATAACTCCACTTATAGTAATTAGAAATGGACTTATTCCACTTTCAAAAAAAATATTTTTGTGATAACATTTTATGGCCAAAATTAGTTTGATTACTTTTTAAAAAATCGTACAATAATTGAAAGTGTGATTATAAATATGGATAGAAGGTGTCTATATCTTACTAAAACTAGCATTAACTCATTTTTTTAGAAAGTGGACTTTTTCCACTTTAAAAAATAACAGCTCAGTTAATGCGAGAAAGCTAGGCCTAAGCCCACATGGGCTGCTGCGCAAATCAATTTTGGTACTTGAAGATGGAATTGGCCCGAGCTATTTTCAACAAAAAGTTTTTCGGTTTGAAAAATGCCTAATAAGTGAACCAAGAGCAAGCATCGACCGTTGCACTATTTGAAAATTTAAAAAAAAATCGATTTATATTTTAGGCTATATATGTATGCATACATTTTTTTGACTTAGACTTGCCAATTGTGGTCTTTGTCGCTGCAGCTGCCTCTCATCGATTGCATCCTGGAAGTGCATTTTAGACACAACTGCCAGCATTTCTCAGCATCAGGCTCTAAGGCAGCTACTGCTCATGTACAGCAGCAACAATGCACAAAGCAGCAATAAAAATAACAATAACAAAGCAGCAGCTGTTGCTGCACTCCACTACTCCACTGCACTGTGCAAACGTCTTCAAAGCGGAAAGCGTAAAACGCAGAGTGTGACGTTGCCGTGGCGTCATCGTCGCCTGGTGTTGCTGCAGTCAGCGATGTGGTCAGTGCGCCGAGAGCTGCAGCAAAGACGTGCCGTGCCGGCAGCAGCAGCAGCCGCAGTCGTTACTACCGTGCAACCATGAATGAAGACATAATGCCACAAATACGATGCAACAAAAAGCAGCAGCAACAAAAAGGCGCCACGGAAAACGTCAGCACGACAGGCGTCATCTTGCGCACTTCGTTGTTGTTGTTGCTGTTACTGTTGTTGTTGTTGCTATGTTGACTGTGTTGTTGTTGTTGTTGTTTTTGGTATCGACTGTTGCCGCTAACTCCACGCCAAAATACGCAGAAAAAATATTGTTTACAAACTCTTTTCTCTTCTTCCCCTTCTTCATCGTACTCAAACCATGTTTAGCTCATTTTGTGGCAACTGCAACAGCAGCATCTGCTGTTCCTTTTTGTTGTTACTTGCTTGTTTGGCGCCAAAGAATATATAATTTATAAAACAATTTTAAAGCAGTTCCTAACATTATGAGTCGCTCTCCAGGTTCGGTCACTATTCTTTCAAATTGTTGTGGCGCTCGCGTTCCAAGAGAGCAACATGCTCTGTCAAAGAAACGGACGCGCTTTCTATCATAGAATTCATCAGAGAATTGGCTTTGATCAAATAGTAGCAATTTATACAACAAAATGTTCGTTAAAAGTATGCTATTGGTTGAAATATTATTTAAAATTAATTTGATTAAATATGTAAAATATTTTTTCATTTAGATTTCAATAAATATAGGATTTCTACAACTTCAATATCTATCAGAAATTTAAGTACTAGACTTTTCAACTATCTTGTAATCTAAGTGAAAGTTACCATTTGAGTACTACTACTACTACTTTCTAACCCACTGTCAAGGTCATGCCATCCAATTTTATATTGCCCTTCCAGATCCAGCTCCACTTCATACTCTCTCACCAAAAAAAAAATGTAGTTGCTCTGTTTTCCGCAAGAGACACACCATACAAATTCACTTCCCCCCCCTGGTTAATATCCTGGGAAAATGCCAAGCGTGTGCTTCTGCTTTTGTTGTTGTTGCTGTGGTTGCTATTGTTGCCCCCCAAAAACGTGGCTGCCGCTTGCCACAACCCGATATCCACAGCATGGCATGTGCTATGATAAAGTGTGCTGGGAAAAAACACACAAAAACAACAACAGCAACAACAAAAAGGAAAGTCAATCCGCAAAGAAATTGTAGACACTTGCCAGACGCTTTGAAGTGCTCAAAGCTGGTGTGGCCGTAAAAAGCGTAGTAGAATCGTAGTAGACATACTACGGTCTGTTCGTCTGTCTGTCTGTCTGTGATTGTATGTGTATGCGTGTGTTTGTTGGTGTGCCTGAGTGTTTGTGTTAAATGTGAAAAGTTTTGATGTTCCAACATTTTTTGCCACATTTTTGTGCCACTCCTGGCTTGACGTCCTTTTCGTTGTCGTTGTAGTCGTCGCAGTTGCCAGCTGCTCTTTCCGCTTACGCTCTTTCTGCTTTCTGACTTTCCTCTAGCTGGCGTCACAAACTTGACGCTGTTGCTGCTGGCTGCTATCGCTCCTTACCCACCAAGTACAGTTCCCACAAACATGCCACTTGCCACCGTCGGTGAATTCCTTTTCCCCACTTGGGGCGCATAAAGTAAGCAAACGGTTGGCAGTTTGCTGGGATTGTGCCCGACTGCGGCGGCAACAGGTTGTTTTGTCGATTTGGCTATGGCTTTGTGTTTTTGTTGTTGGCGTTGCCTCTGTGTCCTTGTGCAATGTTTAGTAAAGCAAAACTTCCTTTATGCTGTCCTGTTTGCAGGCGTGCGCTCGTGTAATTTTTTAGTTACACTTTTCTCACATTCTTCTTAAGTCTGCTTCTCTTCTTTCTTTTTGTGTTTTCACTTATTTATATTTTTTCTTTACACATTTTACTTTTTTGCATATTATTTTGGCTTTTATTGTTGCTCCGCACAGCAAGGATGGTCCTTTGTTTTTCCTTCATACAGGCATTTAAATAGCACACTTTTAGGCACTTCATCAAAAAGGCCGTCATTGTTTGCCCTTCTTTTTTCTAAAAAAATTTTGTTTTTGTTTACAGATTTTCCCAGCGGCACGCCAGCTCAGTTGTAGGCATCGCTTCCAGACAGTTTGAGCAACCTATAGCCTTATACAGCAGTATACGCCTACAACTACTCCTAATTGCTGTATCCTGCTGGCAAGAAAGAGAAGTTCGGCGAGAAAACTGGACCAAACGACAGGTGAGCTAGACTTTCCTTATAAAGGAAATGAGTTTTTTTAACTTAAAATATATCTTTCAAATTTACCATAAAGACTAAGGCCTAAAGTGGTAAACAGACCGTCAGTATATTTTTGCAATTTTCATATACATACACACATACATACATATACATATATACATAGTATATGCTTAAGCATATTTTTGTATTTATAACTAAGCAATGAGTTGGCGAACCATGAAAGGAGCACAATAGAGCCTTAGCACGCAGTGCGTCACTCCTATAGTTAATTAAATGCCCCTACTAACCATAATTTGTGAAATTGTGGCACCATAAAATAAATATGCTCATTTTTCAAAATATTTCCATTATGAATATTTTCACATTATCCTTCGCATTTATTTATTTATTTAATTTTTGAATATCTGCAAATTTTTCACCATTATTATTATGGATCAAACGCAATAATCAGTTTCAATGGCTTCAACTTCTTGCGAGCGGCCTCATTTTCAGACAGTTTTAAGCTTGCAGTGAAATCACGTGCATACAACAACAACAACAACAACAACAACAGCAACAAAAGCAACAACAATTAACAGCCATAATAAAACAAATAACTTGTATGTAGAATTGTTGACTTATGTTAATGTGTGTGTGTGTGTGCACCAAAGCTCACATACATACACGCACACATTCACGCACCTAAATGAGTTCATTTATTTGTGTTTTGGCGCTCGATTGCAATAATTTTCTGATAAATTTATAGGCTCACATACATACATGAATGCAACATTACAAACATACACACATTAGTATGAGCATGTGTGTACGTGTGTATATGTGTGTGTGTTTATGTGCATTTGTGCGCATGAATTCGATTTTGTATTCAAAACCTTTTGTTATCGTTTACTTCAATGCTTTTTGTTTTCTGCTTGTTTTTGCTGTTGTAGTTGTAGTTGTAGTTGTTGTTGCCAGTGTTGTTGTTGTTATGTGCTCCACACCGTTATGGTGTTATTTATGAGTTTTGCGATAATTTCTTTATTATTGGCAACGTCTCAAAAGGAGTCGAACGCTTGCAAGACCTCTGCAAGCAATGCTTAAAGCAGCCAATGCGATTTTATTCAGGCGGGGGAGGTGGGGCGTGCACGATACTGTTGAAACAGTTCCATATACTAAGTATTTTCTGCTTCTTTTTTCGAAATTAAGAATTTGCTGGCGGATCTGCGCCATTCTTGCAAAGAATTTTAAATAAGTTGTTCAATTGAGAATGCCTGCATATGCAAATTGAAGGGTGAGCCTTTTGGGGGAAGCGTGAAAGGAGTAGGAATTTTCGGGATCAAAGAGTTTTTGTATGTAGATACTTTGAAAAAACAAGTTGCGATAGTTTTAAGAGGCTTTATCTTTCCTTACATGAAACAAAGCTTAAGAAATTTAACAGAATTTTATGAGAACTGTTCTCCATTGAAGACTTCAGGCTAACGTCACGATTGTGTTATTTTACAAACTGATGGTACAAATCAAATATATTAATAAAGTGGAATCATGTTTTTGGTTTTAAGTGATTTTATGATACCTGTACATACTAAGTATCTATACATAGTTACATCTACTATGCGATTATATTCTTTTTGATTTTATTTTCGAAGTCATCACTGACATCTCAAATACAGGGTTTCCGCGTATTGATATATTGATATTCAGAAATCCTTTCTATTACACACACACATTCTCAGTCGAAATTAACAAAAATACAGTGATGCAATAACAACAACGACAGCAACAATGGCAACAGCAACAAATTATTGTCACAATTAATTACGTGTAATTTGCATGCAACACCTTGTGTCGCACATGCGCAGCAACACATTGCCTATGGCAGCGCGTTGGTTGTGCGCAATTTCGGAGTCATTATGCAACATTGCCTGCGAGTAAAATAATTATATTTAATAATGGCGAATGAGGCCAAGCAAATACGCATTATAAAAGTTTAATGTTTTTCTTCTCGAGTAACAAATCGAAATTAATTAATTGTTGTCTCTCGACGCAACAGCAATTCATGCAAATTGCAACGATATAAGTCCTCTCACACACACACACACACACACTCATGACTTAGTCAGCAACTGTTATTATAACTGATCGTAGAACTTTATTTCAATACAAAAGCTGGCAACACTTTTCGTTGCATTCGCCATAGCAAAAAAGACAAAAGCATTTTTATTTAGAAGTCGAAGTACTACTCATTACCGCTGATTTAGGGCTTATATCTCTGCGGAAGGCTGGCAACACTGCTGCATGTACTATTACTATCTAGCATTTAAATTTATTTGAAAGTAATCGCATTCCCGCCTCGGGCACTTTTTATAAAAGTATAAATAATTTATGCGTTGCTTTGCAATTTTATGGTGACACTAGCACAACAACAACAACAACAGCTAATAATAATAATAATGGTCATTTATTTGATTTGTTGTTGCTCGCATATTAATGCTAATAACATGTACACTAGATGCAGCAGCAATGCAAGTCAAATTTCGCTGCAAGGCAGTGCGTTGCAAATTGCTACAACAACAACAACGAAATTAAGCAGCTTTACACAGCAATGCCCCTTGGATATAGGCATGCCATATGGCAACACTGTCATTGTGCATAGACAACGCATGCGCGCACACTCGCACACATACTCTCTGCCAGCCTGCACTGAAAAGCCTGGCAGCAACAGCGATTTCGTGCCTTCATGCTGCTTCGCACAGTGGTTAAGCGTCAAGCAAAATGTGTACAAAAATTTAAAAATTTTGAATAATCTCTAATCTCGAATAATCTTATACTTGCAACTTCTCATATAAAAATTTGATAGCTAAGTTTTCATCGGGGCCGGTGTAGATGTATTTGTAGGCTAGCAAAGAGAACACATTTGCTGTATCTGAAACGCTTTAAATAGATATTGAAAAATCTTTATGAAATTTGGCAATTTTATATATATCATTCAAAAGAAAAATAATGATTAAAATGAATAAAAAATATGTGCAGAAATTTAAATTGAATAAAAACCTTTTTCGACCACTGTGCAAGCGAGATCGGCGAACATTTTTGTGCGATACGCAATTTTTTATTATCTTGCTTTTTTCCCCTTTTTGTTGTTGTAATGCAAAATGCACCTCATTATGTCATTTGTAGAGAGGCCGCGCAGCAGGAGCGGAGCGGAGCGGAGCGGCATGGAGTCATGCATAAATGCATGCGTGCCGCAGTAAAAGCGACGCTAATGCGTCATGTTGCACATTCGCACAAGCGGATTTTGCCGTGTGTTGCCATTTGCTAATCACGGATCTGATCATGTCATGTGATTGTCAGCGATATGTGGCTTATTGAATGCCTGAGCGAATCGCAAGCGGTGGGGAGTTAGTTGCGGAGTAAGGGGCGACGGCTCTTTTGCATATTGCCAAGGCGGATTTCTGTCTTGCCTGCAGGCGTTTCTGCTGTTAACCCTCATCCTTTGCTCTTAGCAACTCTGATTAGAGTTGGCATCGAAAGATTGAAACATTTCTTGAACATGAAAGAGAAAAGCAAATTATTATAATTTGCTATAATTTAAAATTTTCAAAAATATTTTGAAAAATTTATACAAAACTCATGTGCTTCAATTTGGAATCCCATTTGCAATTTAGAATTTCATATTATTTAAAAAAAAATATATTTTGAGCCATGAAACTGTAAAGCTTTGTTCACTAGTGTAATTTTTGATTCAAATAATTACTATTAGAAAGTTAGCATAGGAAAGAAGATTCAGATTATTTTGCTTTAACCTTTGTTCAGACTAAAATTAACGCAATAAATTTCAACAAATTATATTTTAATACTGTATGTGTACATTTAAGACATATTTGAAAAATTTTGTGAGATTCAAATTCATATGAATTAGAGTAAAATTCAATTTTATTTGAGTCCCGATACTCTTTTTCTTTGGAGGGCTAAAACATTTGGCCTAAAAGCGGTGTAAAATGTTTCTATAAATTTTTGCAATACTTTGCTTTGTTTGAAAAAATAGCAGTAGTCACTTTCTTCAAAGCTTTCTTTACTTAGCTGCCCCGCTCTGTCGCCCTCTTGCTGCCGCTTTATGCAATTCTGCAGAACGCTTTGAATACTTGCATCAATGAAGTGCACGAAAAGACGCAATTTCATGCTCTGCGCCGCGCTGCGTCGCTCCACTCAGCTGCGTCGTGCGCACATCATTGGCGGCACTCATTAAAAGGTTAAATATCTTCTCATTGAACCCCGAGAATTCGTAATGAATTCGAATGCAACAGCGGCAGGGACTGGCGACGTAAACTACACAATAAATGAGTCTAAATTACGGCTCATTGAAAAAGAAATCACTAAGATGGAAATCACAGATACATTCACACACATATGGACGCACACACACACACACATACATATATAGTTATTGGGAATTGAGAAATTAAACGAAAGTACAAATCAATTTAAATATGCGCTGCTTTATTGTTGCTGCGCAGTTAAGTGAATTTCACACAGAAACTTGGCCAATGCAGGGTTAAGAGCGCGAAAGCTGAAGAGTAGCACGAGCAGGGTAAAGTACATTGACAAAATTGATTTCTACACAAATTGAAAAACAAAATCATAAGCATTGCAGTCGTAGTTTGAAGTTTTCCTAAGTAGAAGCTTTTATGTCACACTCATGTTAGGGTTAATGTAAATTCTGGAATTTCGTATAATGTATGGCAAAAATGGCATTATATACCGGCTACTTCACTTGTTCTGTGATAATTTTCAGAACTATATGGCTATTTTTTTCTATATTTCAGTCATTTTTAAACTTTTTTGTTCTTTAGAAATCTGCCACTTGAATCAAGGAAACAGCGAATTGAAAAAGCTTTTAATTCCTTATTTTTAATTTTTCTTGTAATTATAAAGTTCTGCATTGTCAACTTTATTTGATATCATTTTCAGAACTAGAATAATTCATTCAAATTTAATTTAATTTAAATTGATTGTACCTTTTAATAAATAATATGCAAAAAAGTTTTGTCGTCAGAAATTTTCCATTTTTATATGACTACAAAGAATCAAAGGCAATGTAAGCTCATTTCCAATATGCCATTTCCATATCAGTTCGAACTTCGAATCATAAATCAAAGCAACGAGCAACTGACGCTTATATAACGAGGAATTAAGGCCTAAACAGCGATCGGACAGTAGCAGTAATAATTGTGACGAATCAATAAACGAGCAAGTAACGAATTTAAATTGAATGAATTCCGCGCGCTGAGATTTTCCACAAAATGCGCAGCGTTGCATTTTAGTGCGTCTTCATTAATTTTTTTGTTATTGCCTCTTTTTCTTTCATGCTTTCGAGTCGCTGTGAATTAATTAAAGTACCCGCATAATTGCGTCGTCGCAGGCGCGTTCATGTTTACGATCAATCGCATTTTATTGTTCTAGGCTGTAGGCACAATAAGTGACGTCGACAGTTTGGCATAATAATGCTAATATTTCAACAAATAAACAATTATAAATAAAAAGCGAAAAATCGAAAAAAAATCATTTATATCATTCTATTCAAATACTCACGTCAAGATGAGCCTTCAAGTGTGGCTGCGACTCTTATGAGTATGCGAGTGTGTGTGTGTGCGCGCAATTAATTTGGCTTCGATGCTTTGATAATGCGCATGTGTGTATCTGTGGGTGTGTATGTGTGAAAAGTGACGCGCGGCGCTGATGTAATTCATTTGGAAATTGTATTCTTTATTGTCTTTTTTTGCTTTTGTTTGTTTTCCCTTCTTTTTTGCTTTGAGCGCTTAATTGAGCATCATTAAAGTTTGACAGATTTAATAAGCGTAGCGAGAAATATGGAATGCAAATGATGGCATAAAATTCGGAATGTTGATTTTGAAACGATAACAAAAATATGAGATTTTTGTGCGCAGAGGGAGACAGAGTTTCAAATAGTATATAGCATGATTAGCTGATGTTAACATTATAAGATTTTTATATAGTTAAATTTTACTGTTACTGACGTCAGATGAGTAATTTATTATGCTAGATAATAAGAATTAAAGTTTCAGAAATGCCTTTGTATTCTATACTACTTATGATTATTATTAATTGCACTAAAAGTAATCAAATGCAAAATGTTTACTAAACTTTGATTTGTAAAAGTTCAAAAGTTACAAGTTTCATACTGTAAGCGCTTCTTTTAAATTCACATAAGCCCCATGCAATATTTTAAGACTTTTAGTTTTTTGACTGAGCAAAAAAGTCGACTTTTTTCGTTTTTAACCCTTTCACTACCCACTTTTTGTTTGTGGACGAATAATTTTTTTGACCTCAGATTCGAGCTTAGGGCCCTCAAAATAGCCGATAAAAAAAAAATTTCCCTCCCCCTCTATCCATATTTTCTTAAAAAAAAAAAAAAATCATTACAACAACAACAAAAACAACAAAAATCAAAATTTTCACTTAGCCTTACCTTTGATTCAAGACATTAAAAAAATTTTTTGGTCGTTCAATGCTTGATTTACAAGACTATACAAAAAAATGACTGCAGAAAAACACAAGGAAAATGCTCAAATTAGCACCCGTTGACTACTCTTGTAGACTACAGTGACACTCACTTCAACAAAATGCCCTATCCTTAGCGTTGATCAAATTTTTGTGGTAAAAATATTAGATCATTGCTTGAACCTTTAGTAACTAAGAAAAAATTAGTTGGTGTTAAAAAAAGTTCAGTTGTTGTTGTTGTTGCAGATTATAGACACGAAAGTCGCTGCTAAGACAAAAAACACAACCCTGCTCACAAAAACCGCGACTATAATGAAATGGTTTGAAAAATCTTTATTAAAAAAATAGTAGTAGCATGCCATGACCTCAATTAATATGATTGTTAAAGAAAAAACGAAAATATTTTGTTCGGTCATATTTTAAATAATTTTTAAAGATGTGTACACTGTAGTGTACAAGGGTAGTGAAAGCGTTAATACAGTTTTACCATCACTTTTACAAGAAGCTGCTGGAAATTTTTTACTGAGTTTGCCTTTTTCTAGATATCTGCTGCCAAATGAATTAATAGTCTACACATTCTCCCCCATTTTTGGTTGTGCGCGCCCCTGCAGCTTATTGTTCTCATTAATCAAACCTTCGCTGCGAACTTTTTCTTCACTCACTCGATCGATGCAAGTGGCCAGTTTTCTTCCCGCCCCGACGGACGCGATAGATCTGCATATACTCGTACTCGTATTTTACATGCGGCCAAACGAGTATCTAATTAAAAATGCTTGAAGAAAAATGCATAGCAATTTTCTGCCGCTCTTATCAATTTCTCTTAATTGAACTAAATTTCCTGCTGCAGCCGTTACATTTTTGTTGCATTTGCATCTGCTGTGAAAATTGCACGCGATGCCAAGTGACGCAGCTGTTGCGCATGCGCCGGCAGCATTGCTGTCGCTCATTGCAGCGGCATTAGCAGCAATTGCTGCCAATATTTTTTGTTGTTGTTGTCGTTTCGTGCGGCAAATCAGATTTAATTCAACGCGCAGCAAATGAAGTCAGTTCGCGTTTTTTGTACACTCTAAAAAATTTTGCAGTCAATATTTTTTATTTTTTGCTCGATTCTGCCGACACGAAAAACCAACTTAATTTAGCGACTTATACTAAATATTTAATTAAAGCAAATGTTTTTGGTAGAATTCGAAATTCGGGATTTGCCAAAATCATTGAATAATTGACAAGCTTTTTTGCCAACGAAATTTATTTTTCCAAAATCAAACAAAGTTTATTAGACGCACGACTAATTGCGCGTGCTGTTTTTTCGGCAATGTCACAATATTAAAAGTAAGAATTTAACATAGGCTAAAGAAAAATGTACAAGAGCTTTAAGAGCCGTTATTTTCGTAAGAATATAAATGAGAATATAAAGAAAAGCAAGGTGCGAAGCAAAGCAAGGTGAGAAGAAACACAATTTAAGAGAGTTTAAACCAAATAAAAAGAGAAAGTTAAAATGCGAAACAAAAGATAGAGCAAATATTTTACAAGAGATAATTATGAATTTAAATAATCTAGGTTTGTAAGCGCTTCTCCGAACAATCATTTTTGACAAATTTTTTAGTAATCTTTATGAATTTTTTTGTTAATTTTTATTTCATAATTTTTCAATATAATTTATAGTAATTTTTGATTTGTTCAAGATACTTTTTATGACAGAAAATTGAGTTTTTCCAAAATTATAGGCCATAATAATTCTTGGCAAATTTTTGTTAGTTGTCGTTAGGAATTTGAGTAGAAATTTCGAGTTCATAATTTTTTTAGAAATGTATAAAACAATAAATTGTATTAATTACTAAGTTAAAAGTTAACAATTAATTAACTATTTGGCTCATTTAAAATCAACGAGTTGCTATTAGTTACTTATATTCTTCTTCAAATTACAACTTAATTTCTTTAAGTGTTTGTACTTTCCCCTCTCCTCTTATAAGTGCTTCTTCTTCTTCTGCTGCAGTTGTCGCAGCTTGCCTCGTTATTGTCGTTGCTGCTGTTTAGTATGCCACAAACGTGCAACACAATTAATAACATTCTTTCAGTTTTTTATTGATGGTGCAAACGCAAGTGGACACATGCACGCACACACAAACACACACAAATACTTAGACACATACATACACATGCGCACATTGCCTCTTGCGACTATGCCACTTACTGCTTTTCGGTATCATGTTGCGCTTTCAGCGCCGGGGCGCTTCAAATGGATCCACAAGTTTAATAATTGCCATTTAAGGAATGTGGCACACACACACATGCACATGCACACACATAAAAGTGTTGAACTGATTCTTTTGCATAAATTATGAACGAAATCGGCAAAGCATTCTTTGTTGGTTTCTTTTGGTTTCGTTTCGTTTGGTTTCTTGTAAATGACAGCAGCAGCGATTGATGGCATGTGGCAACTACAATAATTCGAGCACCAATTTCAGTTTGAAGTATTAGATGCAAAAAATCTTATAAAATTTTATTGAATGTGCATAAAAAGGGTAACTGCAAGATCGTCATTTTTGGCTTTATGACTCCAATTTTTTGCGAGAAGCTGTATTTTAATATGGGCTACCAGCAACTGCAAGAAAAGTGTTTCGTAAAAAATGTTAGTTAGGGCCTTTGTACATTTTACCAGCGATATGCATCATAAAAAGTTTATAGTACTTTTTAATTTTTTAGTTGTAATTGAAAGTTCGTTTTTAATATATAGTTTTTGGTTTATGAGCGAAAAGTATTGTACTAACATTTGTAGGCACTTTTCTTGCTTTCAACAATAATTACATTTAGCAAAATTTAATTACTTATCGATAATTTGCTGGCCACATTTATATTTGCCTTGAGTTGGGAATCGGGTGGTGCATCGAAATTAGCACCATAAATACGTTGTGCCGTTGGCAATTAAAATAACGTTCGATCAATATAATGACAAACGACGTGCGCGCACGTAATGAGAGACCTCAAAAGTCGCGCCAACAATTAAAGTCGACAACAAAGTCGCATTCAAATGAGTCGATTATTAGTAAATAATTAAGAACTTTGCCATTGCCAGATAAATGAGCGCTGGCAAATTATAATTGCTGGCAGTGATTGCCCTCTGGCAATATATTGCACAACAATATATTGCACTTGCACTTGCAGAGCAGCAGCAACAATTGCGCGATAATGTGAAATCTCATTAAATGTTTGGCGCAGCGAATTTTAATTGCTGTGAAATAACTTACTGAATGCATAAAAAACTATATCCAAAGAAGGAATATAATTATTGCAAACAATAATGCGATAATTAGCTGGCAGTGCTTACAATGTAAATAGTTGCTGCTGTCATTAACTGCAATAAATTAGCTGCAGCCTTCTTCGAGGTGTGCGGCCGGCGACGTTGCCGACGCGCACTTGGCTTATTTATTATGGAAGCTGCGATGCGATGACGCGGCGAAAGGAACGGACTACTGGCAATTTGCTAATCTAATTTAATTAATGCTTAGACTTGGTTGCTAATTCTACGTTGAGCTGCGGGCCTTTGAAAGTAGGCTTCGAGCTTGTAATATATCTAGATTGATGAGAGCTTCGATATAATAGCTTCTAATGAGCAACATCCTTTTGGAAAATAGACAGATGTTGCCTCTTTCTAGTTGCGCTGATTAACAGAGGGAGAGGAAGAGAGAGGGAGAGGAAGAGAGAGGTAGAAATAGAGAGAGAGTGACTGTACAAATTTTCCTATTTTCAGCAAATCTTCAGTAAGGAAACTGAAGGAAGGGCAGCGGAAATCTTTCTAGAGATCTATGTTTAGAGCTTAGCTCAATAAGGCTGCTTTTGCACAATTAGGCCGAATTTAATAAAAAGTATTCTGAATACTTTTAAGTTGGACGTATCACCAGCTTCAGTGTTAAAAAGTATAAGTCGAATTGAGTCGACTTTTCGTTTTTCTTCCCAAAGCTAATTTCGACATATAGCAATATATATTTACTTATAATCACAATTTATTGAAGTTCCGTTCTTTCTGTCTTGGTTGAAAGGCAGCATTCGCGAGAATCATAAAATTTTTAAAAATCTTTCCAGTTAAGCACAAATTTTGAAGTTCTTTTCTCAAACCTTTTAAAGTGTGTCTAAATTATAAAATCGCAAAAGAAATAAATTTTCAAAAATTTAAGCAGCTCATTTATGCTTTCGCGCTTCGTTAAGCATTACGCAGTTGCTTCAAGTTCCATGTTCCCCCGCCCCCTTCCCTACTTGGCTGCCCTTGCTCATCGCTCTTTCCCTCACCTGACTATATGCATTAATTTTGCGAATTTCATAATGAGCACGTACCATGCATATCGAATGAGTGCACACACCCCCATGCGTGCCACAGGCTGCGTTCCTCTCGCGCCCCTTCGTCCTGCCACTTCTGCTTGCGTTCGTGCGGCCGCTTGTAAAAAGGGGTTGCATTGCCCATAACGTAACGTAATTAGTTCATTCGCGTCGCTTTATTTCTCGTTGCTCCTTCTCCTTCTCGTTCTCGTCCTTTTGGTCGTCCTGCACACGCCATTGAGCGTTCAAATGCATTCGCGCGATTTGGAAGTTTTTCGCCAGCGTGGTTTTGTTTTATTTTTATTTTTTTAAATTGCTTCCTTTTTTTACGTTTTGCCGATAACTTCTTTGCTTTCTTTCGAACTCAGTGGATTTCAAAGGAGCGCAGTGCGTGCTCAATTGGGGAGTTTCGTGCTGGCATGTGTGTGTGTGTGTGGGTGTGGGTGTATGTTGTTGTTGCTGGTGATCGCCCTCTTTTGTTTTTCCCTAATTTAGCAAAATTATGCTTTCGCCATTTGGCGTCATCGTCATTATCCTGCTGCCTGGGGGCGCCGTACTTGCAGGACATGCATGCATGCGAGTCATTTTCAATTTTCAAAATGAATTAAAATTGCAAAAGCGATTGCAAACGAGCAGCGAAGGCGGGCGTTGCCAGACCGTATTAACCCATTTGTGATCAACTTTTAGGCTTGGATTGTTACATCTTTGGCAAACAGGCAAAGTATTTTATTTGCCATACACAGGTTAAAGTGCCAAATGGCGAGCGTGGAAGCGGCAGCAGTGCTTGTTACAAAAAAGAGTTAAAAATAGAAAATTCAAATAATCATGAAAAAAATGCGAATAACTCATTACACAGAAGGGGGGAGAGAAGGAAAAGGCGGCACATAGCAAAAGGGGTAAATTGTATTAAGAGGGTTGCCATTGTTATTGTTGTTGTTTTGTTGTGTTGTTGTTGTTATTGGTGCGTGCTCATTCGCAAACACGCAAATTTTAATACCTTTAATGATCAGAAAGTAATATTGCACAAACTTGCCTTCCTATGCGAGTAAAAAGGACATTGAACATTACACTTAGTGCCGTGTGCAAATATATAATTTCAAGCCAAGGAGTGTATGCACATATGTATGTGTGTGTGTTGTTGCTGCTCGGTGTGTGTAATCGAGTGTAATTTTGAGAAAATTGCGCGATTTATTTCTTCTTTTAACTTTTCTGTACTTGGAAGTTTTCTACACACACACACACACACACACAGACACAAAAAGCCATAAGCACATGCATGCACAAACACACCCTTTTATGCATAAATGACATTATCAAAGCTAAAGGCTTTGCTTTTCTTCTATTAATGTGTGTGTGTGTGTGTGTAGTTTTGTTTGATAATTTTGTTTCATTATATTGTTTGGAATTTTTTTATAAGTTTTTTTTACTGTGTGTGCAATTGTGCAGTAATTTGTAAAATTTTCAATATTTTTGCTAGGAAAGTTGGTGAAGGCTTAGTAGAAGTAATCCTCTTTGAAGCCTACTTTTTGCGACGCAGTGTATCAGTCGGATGATGCGAGGGGTTCCAAGTTTAATTTATGGCAGAGCTATTACTTTTTTCTTAAACTTTCTGAATCTTTCAGCAATTTAAGTGGTCACTTCAAACAGCACGCTTGGACATATTATATCTGCACTTCTTCGTGCACGTATCTCAACACTCTCATGTTGTGTAGAATGCCTTCATTTTAGAAGATTGTTCAACAGCCAGCAGAGCAACTCATCAATCTCTCATTTCGCATGCAAATTGTCACCGCTCTCAGTGTGGATAGTTAATATTTTGTTGTTGCTTTTGTTGCTGTTGTTATTGCAGTGCTGCGGCTTAGCAACTTTCTTCCGCAATTTGTGCTTTCGTGGAATTATGCATAACTACTTAATGCCCGCTTTTGACCCAGTATTTTGAAGTGATTTCATATGCAAAAAATCCAACAACAGCGAAGAAAATTAAAAAATCCCACCTGACGAGGCAATTAAAAGCGGATTTTTGCTAGCGCACAGCGGAGACGGATTGCGCGCTCCAGCAGCGTGAGCGGCTGCGCCAGCGCTTCCTACGTCGACATAGCGCCCGATCGTGTGCACTTTATGTTATTCATTATTTTGCGCACATACTTCAATTGCATTTTTTTGCACTTTATGCGCAATTTGCATCTGCCTTGGCGATGTCGATGAAATTATCGATGATTTTTATGATTTGGTTTTAGGCAGCGCCCGCCCATGGGCGACGTGCTCGAAACGCTCGCCTGTGCTGGCGTTGTGTGTCCGCAATGAAATGATTAATTCGCCAATAGAAAGTTGCTACCGTGTGGCACAATTGCAGGCGGCTCGGTGGCAGCGGCGCGTCTAAATCAGCGTTCAGCTGCCGCAAATGGTAATTACGATTTATGCCCGCTGCGGCTGCCGGCTGCCGTAGGAAAATGAGGATAATTATTCCGGTTTTCCGAGCACACACACACACACACATGCACACACACATGCACACAATTAAGCTCGATTGCCGCCACGCAGTCGCTGCCGCTGCCACTGCCACCGTGCGGCAGCAATGAAAAGTTGCGCCTGCGCCGCAAACTGACGCAGCAACATGAGTTGCAATTAAGCGTGCACAACACGATAATTAATTGAAGTGTTTAGTTGTAAACGTTGTTGGGCTGTTGGGTTTTTTCTACAACTGCTGTTGTTGTTGTTGGCCTTTTCTTGGCCGCATAAGTTAGCAAAATAAACCAAACTATTGCTGTTGTCATACTATATTGCCTTTACTTTTTTTATAAACAAATGTAAGCACAAATTTTTCACAAAATAAAAAAATTTTGTTTTGAGACATAATTTTTTACAAAATATTGATAATTTTTCTTTTGTCGGTGGTCAAAAAATGACTGATCAATGTGAAAATAGGTAAATGATTGTGTAAGGAAATATTTAAGGTTTCACTGAACATAATCAAAAGCGATTTTGAGCTGGCATAAAAACCCACTGAGTCATTCAAACAGAAAACTCGAGATATATTTTTGTCAAATAACGTCGGAGTGAGGATTAAGTAAAAGGAAAATTAATATAATATTTTTTGTTAATATCAAGAGAAAGCAAGTATTGAAATAAATGTCTTGCAGAGGTAACTAAAATATTTTTAAATTGTATTTATGTGAAATTTTTGCTTATTGTGTTCTTAATTATAATGTAGCGCCATCTGCCGCATCCTTCCGCACCCTGCAATGGCACTGGGCAATTTTGCAGGCAGCTGTGGCAAAACTTTCTTCGCCCAAAAACACTCGCAAACAATACAAAACAGCAGCAAGAACAACAATTCAACATTTCGCTCTCTGCTGTTGTACCGTCGCAAACATAACGACCCCCTCCCCCTCCCATCCACTATCAATTCAATACAATTCAACCACACACCAAAACGCCTCACCCACTTCTTTCCCCCAGCAACATTTGTGCATTCATAATTTTGCATTATACTCGCACCGCTGCTCCGAATTCCTTGCAATTGCTGCTGCTGTTGCTGTTGCGGCGGCAGTTTATGCCATTGCATTGCTTGACCACTCTCCGAGCAGTGGCGTCCGGCATTCTTCTCCAACGTGCCGACATGCCTTCGCCTGCATATACGACTGCATGCATGTACATATATCCTGCATATCCTGTTGTATTTCGTGTCGTTGACGTTCTCATAATTTTGTTGTTTCATTTTGTTCCCGTTCGATTTGTTGCTGTTGCTTTTGCATTGCTCCTTATGCGCATACATAAATGCATAACTGTATGTATGTACATATGTATGTGCAGTTAACACATACTCATTTACAATCACCAACACAAACACACACACGCTTGTTCACATTTGTTGGCAATGAACAATATTAATTATAACGCCTCAGCTCGTTCCTGCGTTCGTTCGTTAGTTTGCGCCTCGTTTGTTTCATATATCCTTTCTGTAGCTTCTCTGTGCGTGCGCTGTTTGCACCGTTTGCTCCTTCGTTTGACCGCTGGTTCGTTTGACGATTCCAGTTTGCTGTTAAAGGATTTGTCTTCATCTTGTCGCTTCTTTGTTCGACCGTTTCTCAATTTTTGCTTGGTTTCTTTCTAAATTCGACGGCTTCCGACTTCGTCTTGTTTTTCCTTTGTTCGACGGTTTGTATGATAAGTATAGGTGTCTGATGAAAGCGGCAATCTGGTACTATGGAACAGACGAGCAATCACATAGGTCATTGTATGTTGTTAAGGTTCTCTTGAACTTTTTTAGATTCCTCCTTTTAGCCCAAAGAAGAACTCAACGGCTTAAAGTGAATGCCAGGACCTTCGCAAGTTGTCGATATTGTATGAGGTTGCTGGAGCAGCAAGTGAGAAACTGAGAGAGGCAGAGGCTCAAATGTTCAGTTCGCACTGAATTAACTGTTGTTGCTATTGTTGTTGCTGTGTCTACCGTTTGTTGTTGCTAGTGTCAGCAGTGGTCAATTGCAATTTCAACTGGAACTTGTCTGCTCAACAGCCCACAAGCAGCCCTAAAGAGTGCCTTACTCTCTGCTGCTAATTCTGCCAACTCTCTTTACCAATTTTACTCGTCTGCCCTGCTGCCTCTTCCAACAGCTTGTATGTATGTCCTTACGCAGACAGGCAAATTATTATGCTGCATTATAAAGTCAGTTGTTGTTGCTGTAGGCATTGTTGTTGCTGTTGTTGCTGCTGCTGCTGCAAGCCAACTTTAAGAAGCTACGCCATTACCACAATCCGACCTACCTATTTATGTCTCGTGCATGTGCATTTATATGCATGTGTATGTGTATGTGCATTCGTATGTGTGCTTGTTTGTGTCATCTGTGTGTGTGTGTGTTGTGAGGCGTTCAATATGTTTTGTTTTTCCTACTTCTCATCTCATCAGACCGGCGATTGTTCATTTGCATGTGCATGTGAACTTGTGTATGTGTGTGTGTGTGTTGTTGTTGCACATGTATTCGTAATGAGCTGATGTAGCCAGACACTCACACTTACTCACAAAGGCATGCATGTATTTATATGCAAGTTGCAGTTGACGTAAATTCGTTGCGTTGGTGCAACTTTTAATTGAGTTGCAGTGGCGCGGTCCTTGAGCAGGACACTAGCACATTTTGGCCCAAAGAAAACAACAATAAGAAAATTACTTTGAATTCATGAAAATCTATCTGCGAAAGTTGCAACTGAATCTGTTGTTATCGAGCTGTAAATTTGGAACATATGTGGAAATTTTAAGTCAGTTTTTCGAAGGCTGGATTCGAACCAGCGACTCCAAGCGAAAGTTCTCTTTCCTTTCTTACATTGTATGAGTCTGTTGTGCATCGAACCGTCGATCTGTCACATACTAAGAACAATAGCATCTCTCGAAGATCTTATTGTGCTAGAAAGGAAAAGCCTACTCTCTTCTAGTTGCTTTTTTTTCCTCCTTGTAAACCTCCTTCCATTTGGAATCCAAAGAGCTGCCACTGTTACCGACGCTTGCGTATAATTTGCTGCTGCCAAGTTTGGGGTTAAGAAGCTTTGCGCCAGTTTCATTTCGCATTTGCACACACCCACACTAATACTAACGCATATACAGATACATACATGCATATCGGGTCCGTTCGTTCATTGCCCGGTCATGGTCTTGGTCAATTTGTGCGTCTGCCTCTTCGTTCACCACTGCGTCCTGTCGTGCCTTCGTCGTTCTGTGCTTTGTTTCTAGCTACGCTTCTACCGCACCTCGTACCCTGCTGCCCTGCACCCTTGTGCCGTCGTTAGTTATGCCGCCTTTCGTATGGCATAAATTATGCCGAACTTGGTTGAGGAGGTGCACATTTTCGATTTCTTCGTCTTCGAAATTTTGTGCACGGCAAATGCATGAGCCAATGTATACGATTGTGTGTGTGTGTGTGTATGTGAGTTGTACGTCCAAGTGGCGGCCAGCTTTTGTAAGCATGTATATGTGCTTGCGTATACGTGAGCAGGCAGAGCTGCACTGCCCAGCGTCGGCAGAAGGACGCGTGCATTTTGCATGCAAATTATAACTTCTGCAAAGCTTACGTGTGTTTGTATGTGTGTGTGTGGGTGTGCCTGTGTATTCGGTTTCAGCCTGCTGGTGAGACATTTTGAATTTATGCTTTAGTATACGTGTGCTCATGGCTGCCTGCAAGTGCTTGGAGTGTGTGCCAGGCTAAAGGATAATTAATGAAATTAATGCCAAGTGTGGGTAGGCGGGGAAGTGCAGAGTACGTTGGAGGGGGTACGATGTACGGCAGCGCTTACGGCGTAAGTGCACAAAATATTCGATAATGTTTGCATAAAATGTAAATTCCATATTATGAATGCAGAATGGGGTGGAGAGGACAGTGGCTGTGGCAAAGACGTTGGCAAAGTTCATACATATATGTATATGTATGTGCTTCAGAATATATACGAGTATGTCTATAGCTGTGGTAGTGTGAGTTTATGTGGGCTGCAATGCATTTGGCCAGCGTTTAACTGGACTGGGTTAGATTGGCTGGGACTGTACATTTCTAGCAGTAGCTTAGTTTTAATGCATGTATTTTGCTTGTGTATGTATTTGTGACGCGTAAATAATTGCTTACTTTAAGGCGAACGAGATCAAGTGTGCGGCGAATGAAGTGCTTAGTGCATTTATCAAAAAATGTCCTCTCACAGGACTGTCATTTTTTGTAATCTCTTTCTACACATTTTCTTAAAGCAATGTTTTGTAAAATTTTTCAAAATTGCTGCTATACACTGAATCTTTTTTGAATTGTTGTCTTTTTTGAAATGTTTGTGCAAATAAATTTAGAAAAAATTTTCAAAATTGTAAAATCATTTTGCAAACTCGTTTTGCAATAATTATTCCAAAAGTTTTAGAAATTTTAAGAAATAGTCAACAAAATATATTTGAAAATTTATTTGTAAAAATATAAAAAATTTTTTTTCCAAATTTAATTGTAATTTTTTTCATTTATTTTCGCAATGTTTTTTCTCGAAATTTTTTTGGCATCTGTTCTGAATAGTTTTCCTGAAATTGTAAGCAAATCTTGCTACTTTTTGTCTATATCCACCTTAAAAATTATCTCACCCTTTCGTTTTCATTGCAGCGGCGCCACAATGCCACACTGACATGGCGGAGGGCTGCGAAGAGACGGAGAGCCACAGCACAAATCGCAAAGCCGACAACGTGACGACTATGTTAGGCACTGTACTGCCATGCGAAGCAGCCATAACCGCCTCCCTCGGAGCCGCTGGCGGTGTAATGAAGCGTGAGTTCGTCGACGCCACCAGTGTATTGGGTGGCGGATTGGCGGCGGCAGCGCAGCTCAGCGCCAGCATTGCACTGACCAACAACAACAACAATAACAACAACATTAACAACAACAATCACAACAGTAATAGTAGCCATCACAGTCATAGTCCTACGCCCTCAATGGCCTCCCCCACCTGCCCGCAACAACAGCCGCTGCAGCAGCAGCAGCATCGCACGTCCACACCATGTGCCGTTGCAGCAACAGCTGCCACTAAAATGCCCACAAATCTCAACGCGCTCGTCTGTTCCTCCTCCTCGTCATCATCCTCCTCATCCAACTCGTCGACATCGTCCTCATCCTCGTCGTCGTCCTCTTCGACGGCGTCGTCTTCGACCACGGCAGCGATTGCCGCCAACTCCAATCAAGCCAATAAGTCTCCTTGCATGAGCGCCGTGGGATCACCCTACTCGACAGCGGCGACCTCCTCAATGCGCGGCGCTTCACCGCGCTCACCGGCTGCACTGTTGCCAGCGCCGGGCACTCCCGGCGGCCAGGCCAGCAATGCCAGTTGCAGTTCAGCCGCGGCGGCAGCTTCCAATGCTGCCATTGCACCTGCGCCGGTGCATTCGCCCACGCCACTCGTCGCACTCAACATCAAGACCGAATCGGTGAGTGCATCTTCAAGCTTTCTTTTGATGTTCGATATATATTTTCAAATGAATAGAACTTATCTCTAACTAAACGTATAAAAAATAGCTGAAATTAGGTACTTAAAGCTGATAACAACTGTTGGCAACTCTGTGCGCTTGAGATGACCAACAGAACAATGGGTAGGAAATGTGGAAGTTGGCAGATGAACAACCTACTGGAAAATGTCACTACTCTGTAGGTCAGGGCAATTGTATTCAACTATCTTGCAATCTATCTTTTTAACTTTTCATCCATCTGATGGGATCGATAACAAGTGTAGAATTTGTTGGCAAGTACATAAATCGATTAAACAAAAAAGGGGGTACGGATTTTAGTCAACTGTTTATGTCTTTTATGTATTTTTAACCAAATCAAGATTGAGGTACAAGTACATATTTTCATATTTTCAAAAAGTCAGTCTTCGATCGTTTTTAGTTTGAAAAAATTTAAATATTTAGAATCCGATCACGGTTCGTGTGTATTTGTAGTGTTATGTATCAAAAATATCTACAAATGATTGCAAAATATATTAAGTATACTCGTAGTAATCAACAGAGACGGTTCAGCTAATAATTTCTGATCGAATAGACTTACAACTTCAATTGCCTTGTGCTGGTTTCTGCAAAGTGGAGAATGCATCGAGTATTGCTAGCTGGAAATATGCCTGCATGCATATCTGGCCATAAGTGATATCAGCGTCGATATGACATAATCTCGTCGCGCAGAAACGATAATTATAGCAAATTTATCTATTAATTGGCTTAATAAATCCAAAGCAGCCGGCAATGTACGTGAAAAGTATTAATTACAGCAAAATTAAATGAAATGTAATGCGGGTTTGAGAGCAGAGTTGCCTGCGGCTACTAATCTTGTTGCAGCCATAACAACAACAACAACAACAGCAACAATGTACGCGATCAAGGGCAACATTGTCATTTACACATATCATACAACGTTTCAGTGGCAACAACAAACAGCCACAAGAAAATCATTAACAACAAACAGCCACACGAAATTAGAGTTAGACAACAACAACAACAGCAGCCAATACACCAAATAACAATACACAACGACCAAAAGAGAATCGTGCTCTAATGTTGAAGCTCTATTTTTCAGCAACTGCAAGAACCCGCTGTAAGTGGTGCTCCCCCCACCCAGAAAATAGCCAATCACCAAAATTTCAACTCGTTCTAATGTGCGCCTTTTTGTTGCACAAAAATGAGCAATTTACGCTGAAAATGTTGCTGCTGATCGTTTTATTGCCGCTCGGCCTGTTGCTGGGTCTACTTGCCGCTTACCTCTCACCCCTTTTGCCGCTTGATAGCTGCGCTCTCTGCTTAAACAAAACAACACAGCAGCAACAACAACAACAACTACGAGCATAAAACAAAAAAGCAAAATATCGCAAGTAACAAAAACAAACAAAATTGCGCACAAAAGTAACCGAAAAGTGCAATTGTCAGCAATAAATAAAAAATCGCATGTCCTCGAACGGCGACGCCAGTCCAGTAGTCCATTTGGGCGCACATAAATTCACAACATTCACATCTAAAGGCACCCAACGGGGGAGTGGGAAGCACAACACACTTGAGCATTGTGCGATTCCATTATAATGGGCAGAATTTTATGATCATGTGATTTTAATATGCGATATCGCTGGCAAATATTCCAAAGTAATCGGATTTCAACAAACTATAAAATGATAAAGCATACAAAAGAAAATATGAAAATGTTTATTATGTCATTTCTAAAATTTCCTCTACCTAATATAAAACATTAAAAGGCGCAAAGTAATCGATTACTTTGGGGCTTAAGAGAAGTGGTTAGGTATGCTTATTAGTTCGAAATTTGCATGCAAATTGTTCAGAGAAAAAGACAAGGTTCTAAATGTTAATTTTTTAATGAAAATATTTATATAAAATATGCAAAGAAAAGAATTTTCGCAATTCTGTAAAATCCAACTGTTATTAGAAATTTTCGTAGATCATTGTAAACACTTAATACTGTAAAGTAACCGGTTACTTTTAATGCAAATGACTAGCTGCATATGCAAAAATGTTTGAATCATAAAATAGTTTTGAATTTGTGCGCGCCTAAAAAGGCGTATTCAAAATGTGCACATGTAAATAGTAGAAAAGTAATCGCATATTTCAAAACTAATGTCAAACAGGCACTTCATGCCTACTCAAATATTGCTTTTTTTATTCGCACAATACACTTTGCTGCCACATTCTGCACACAGTGGATTGGCTTGCGCTCAAAAGAGCAAAGTAACCGGTTACTTTTGTGCGCAAAAGTACTAGGCGAATATTTTATAAATTGATTAGCAAATATAAAATTACTTGAATTTTTATAAACAATAGAACTAAAGTATGTATGTAGTAAGTTTCCACTTGCAAGTACCCACTCGCTTAAAAATTATCTGCAACTTTCGCATGCGTGCATGCCACAAATTGCCACTCCCCTAGCAACAGAGTTCAAATGTATACCCGATCATTTTCATAATTATGCTAATGAAATGCCTGGCACGCTATTGAGGGGTGGAAGGCGGCTGGGCAGAAAAGCTGGCAGCCACACATAGATTTATATCTGCCAATCCGAAATGAGTAATGCACTCGCCAATAGCGCTTGCAAAAAAGCAACGAGTCACAGAAAAAGCCACACACAAACAATTGCCACAAAACGCACGATCAGTTGCAGCAACAACAACAATAACAACAGCAAATCTCTTAACAAAAAACAAGAAAATCCAGCCGCACTAAAAAAACGTACATATTTAAATCGTACAACAACAAAAAATAAAAACATTACTAATTACAATGAAAATGCAACACTGCCAACTGCGAAAATGTAAAACGATCGTGTGCAGAAGGTGAAGTGGGGCGGGCGGGCGTGCACAAAGAAAGGACAAATGGCTAAGGCAATTAAACATTTGTGTGGCCAGAAACGCACACACACACATGCGCGCGCAAAAAAACATGGCCAACATTTTTATGCCATTCATCATCAACGGCGCACCCCCCCTCCACCCCCCACCATCACACTCACTGCCATGCCATGCTCACTACTCCCGTTCTCTGCCTCTCTGCCTCTCTGTCCAGTTGGCAGGCTGCAGCGTGAGCATATGCACTCAACTTGGCCGCAGCGCACAGTGGTCGTAGTTCGCTTTACGATTACCCAGAAATTAATATTATTTTTCGGCTAACAAGATTTTTGTCAAATCGCATATGGAATATCTTTGGAAAAGTATGCATCATGGAAACATTCGTTTTTGAACCAAAAAAACTAGTGTATAATTTGCAAAGTGAACTTGGCTACAATGAGTGGTGAAATATGAAAATACTAAATATATATTGTATTATATCAGATGTACCAAAATGATATACATTTTATTTCCAAAAGATGGCTTTAGTAATTAAATTAAGTGCGATCGGGTGAAGAAAAAACTTATCAAACAGTTTTGTGATTGCTTGAATCAGTTTCGATTGCCCAGGAGAAACTAAATCGGATCATTCTAACTATGCTTAATAAAGAATTAAATTTAATGCAAAAATAATGGATTTCTTTTAACTACATCTAATACGTAAAGTGGGCGTGGTTGCGGGCGAATTTTGATATGTTTGCACTCAGACATTGATAAAAGCCGGTTCTTGTATATTCTGCCACATTTTTTATGCCGTTGGACCACTGTGCTTGGCACCGATCAACCGCAATGATGACTGCGGCGCTGCAGCGGTTTGGCATGATGTTGGCCCATATCGCTTGCGGACTTTCGTGGCCGGCCATAGAGCGCGACCGACGCTGTGGCCGTAACGTGGCCAAATGTTCTCCGCAGGAATTTCAAATTTAAGTTTTTATGCTGTCTTTGTAGGCTTACTTATTAATGTTGTTGTTGTTGCTCCGGTTTGTTGGAGTTTTTGGCCGCCAGCAACAGCAGTTCTGCTATTACTGAATTAGAACTTAGCTGTAGTAGTAGATGCAGATGAGGAGGGGAGGGAAGGAGAGTAGGATTAGCCGCATTGTGCAGCTTGCTGTTGTAAGTATGCCTAAAAGCGTACAAAATATTTGCATGCTAGCAATTAATTGCTTGAGTTCGTTGTTGTTGGCTGGGGGGAGTAGGGGTATTGCTTACAAACACACTCACAGATGGCATTTAGCAGAAATATTTCTATGAAAATATCGATTCATTTTTAAACATTTTCTTGCAAATTGGCATAAAGCGATGCTTGATTGATACATTTTTATCGTTAAGTTCTATTGTCAATATTTGAACAGGCATAAAATATCGATGTACCTGCTAAATATTAAAAGTATTTTCCTCAGCTGCTTTATTTATATACATGAGCTGTTATTTTTGAAAGTGGAATAAGTCCATATTTTACAAAAATGTTGATAATGGCAGTTATAGATAAAACTTTTTATGATCTTTCTATGGGTAAACAATTTATAGTAAAAAAAATTGTTGATTCTAGTATTTGGGAGATGGAAGTTTTACTTCTTAATAGTATTGACACTGAGAGTGAAATGTAAACAATGAAATATCTCGCAATAACAGGAAGTGGACTTATTCCACTTTCAAATATAACAGCTCACATATGTATATATTATTACAATGGCATACAATTTGTTCGCTATTTATTTATTTTATTTTATTTTATTTTATTTTATTTTATTTTATTTTATTATTATTAATCTTTTATTAATCTTACAAATACATATAACATTTATATCAATTCACTTACGGAAATAAACAATAACAGATTAATAAATGCTGCATTCAGTTGCACAAAAATGGACAAGTGTTGAAAGCAATGTTGAATCGATAACATGGATTTTTAAAATATCGATTATTGCCTAAAACTTTCAACGTCTCAAAATGCGTATTTTTCTCATTGATTTCAAATGCAAGAATCACGATGCAATCTCACAGATAGATACATACACTTTTTGTAAAGATTATTTGAACTTTTTGTGCAATAGTTTTTGGGCTTTTTTGGCACGTTCTGCTCTCATATTCGGTTCATTTGTGTGCGTGCGTCCCCAGCTGTGCTGCCTCGCAATTTGTAACACATTCGGCGCATTTATTGTGCCGGCAACTGGCAGCAGCGGCAATCGATATCACATCATTTGCACTGCACTGCGAACTGGTTTGTGATGAGGAGGGAAGGGGAGGGGTGATGTATAGTGCGCATGCGCGGCGCATACTTAGCGCTTGCTTTTAATTTGTACGTGAGCGCGAAGTGAAGCGGATATGCAATTGTATATGCATCTGAATGTATGTACATTGGTATGTGTGTATGTGTGTTGCTGAGTGAGGGTGTAGCAGCGCTAAAAAGATGTTGCGATAAATGCAGACGGCGAGCAGAAGCAGCCGCAAGAACCGGTTTATTATTTTATGTTGTTGCCTCATGGAAGTGGTCTAAATGAGTAACAAAATGCCAGTGCATGTGTTGCATTAAGGTGTGTTGCAGACACAAAACAACAACAACAACAGCAGCAGGAGGCAACAAAAACAAATATTTAATAAGCATTAAATTTCGAGCAGTTACAAGGTGAATGTGTCTTAAATTGCATGGCTGCAAAGGATCAACGAATTCGGAAGAGCAATAGCAGTAATGTTATTAACAGCGATTGTTAACAGATCTTATGTTAAAATTCAAATAGTGCATTCAGCTAAAGTCTTAACTTTGATTAGCGCTTATCTCTCAATTTACGGATCAATTATTTTTAGATGGCTTGTAAAATCATTGAAGTGTTGTTGTCTCTGCCAAAGTTTGAATTTCAAATTTTAACCTTATAAAATAGTATGATATATAATTTGATTTATTGAAATCTAATCATAAAGATATAGATTTTGAAACAAGCCTTAATTTTATTTGAAATCAGACTTCAATATAATTTAATCCCAATCGATCAGTTTAATCGAAATCAAAGCACACAGAAATATTTTGCAGAACACCTAATTTAATTTAAAAATCTATATAGGTATAGTTATCTTTTTAACGGCATTTTTTAATTTTCTTATCGTGCATTGAACCGCAGTGTTGCTGCCTTTTATGGCTGCCAGCTGCCTACGCAATTTTAATCCGCTTGGAATGCGCCACTCACTCACTCACGGGCTCGTTTACATACAGTGCCAGCGAAGAGTACACACCTACTTTGCCGATTTTCATTTGCACATAACATGCACGGAAAGAGAGGAGCGGCAGAGCGAGAGGGTAATATGCAAGAAATCGCATAAACATAATAAATGTATTAGCGCCGTGGGGCAATTGCAGCATTTCCTTTTGCTGTTGTTATTATTGCTGCTGCAAGCTACTAATGCAACAACAACAAGCAACAACCACAACAACAACCATCGCGCAGAAATTATCATATGCAGCATTAATAATAACTGCCAACAACAAAAAGAAAAACAAACAGACAGACAGAAAAATTATCGCGCATGTACCATCTTCATTGCCAATGCTCCGGCCGGCAGGCATGCACAACATATTGTCGCTGTTGTTGTTGCTACACGTTGCTGTGGCAACAGCACAGCACCGCACCGACCACAGCTGCAGCAACAGAAACAACAGCAACAACATATGGCCCGCTCATAATCACGCATTAAATTAATGAGTTTAAATGTTATTTTGGCTTAAATATTAAAACGGCTTTACGCACACCATGCATACACACACACACACACATACACATGCATACGAACGACTGCGCGTGTGTGCGTATAATTTAGTTTGCATTGCTGCTGCGCATGCGTCCGTCCGCACAGGGAAGCCAAGTTCAATGCATTCGCACAATGGCATTCACGTTCGCAGATGCTGTGTGCCACAGTGGAACGAGCGTGGCCAAAGAAAGCACAAAAAAGATTTTCGATCTATATAGGTACATATGCATGTATTTTGAAAAGCAAAGCAGAATAATATTTCTTATAAAATTTTAAAAATATTTACATGTATTGCAATAATTTGGATTGAAAACAACAAAATTTTTTCAATAAAATATAAAATTTCGAAATAAATTATTCTCACATTTAAGGGGGAAAAAAAAGGTTTTTATTTATAGTTCAAGCAATTTTAAGCCAATTATAAATAAAGTCTAAACAGAATAATAATTTAAGCATATTTTAAATTCAGTTTACACAAATTTTGTATACAATTTGAATAAATTGTTTGAATAAAATATTAAGTTTTTCAAAGTAAAATTTATCTTAAATATATTTTGAAGATTTGTCATGCTTACAAAGCTGAAGTAGCCATTTCTTGAAATTCCAAGCTGTTTCATGAAAATCTACGATTTTTTAACAAAATTATTTCACTTGTCACAGTTTTGAATTTAAAGCACTGTTAAACATTTTCTTTAAAATCTGACGATCTGAATATGAGCTAATTTCGATTTAAAATTTTTCAAACTACATATCATAAATTTCAATTTTCAAATGACAGCTGTTTCTTATTTTGGTCAAAACTTATGTTAAATCGTTGCACTGCAGCAGCGCCGTGCGCTAAACTGCTTATGCATGTGTTGTCTATGGAAATGCATCTGTATGCAGGTTTAGTGTGTGTGTGTGTGCATTAAAAATTTATTTTAATTCTTTGTGGCCCGTAGGCAATTTTAGTTGTTTCGAGTGTTATCCTTTCCTTTGGCATTTTCTCTGCTCCGCCTACTCCTACTTGCACTGCTGCGCGCTCCAGCCCCCTTCCCCTGCCGCTTCCACTTCTTCGGCTGCTCGTCGTGCCCAAATCCAATTGCAGCTCAAACGTTGCGAGCTTTTACATGTGCTTCTTCTTCTTATTTGTACGTTCCTTTTTTTGTTTTCTGTGCTGTTGCTCTTGGCCATTTGCTTTGGCTGCGAAATCGCGTTCTACTAATTATTATCGTTTGCGGCCGGTCCGGCTGGCTGGCTGGCATGTTGCTAATGAAATGCTGCAGTTGCAGGCATACGAGCGGCAGGGGAGCGCGCGCGGCCGGGGCACATTAGCCCGCTGCACGTTTCGCGCGCGGCATGACAGACGATTTAATGTGTGGCTTAAATGCCTTTTTATTTTGAAGAAGAAGATGCTCTCAGCCGGGCTGCATGTGGGGTCAATTATTCTTACGTCAAGTATGCATGCGCTATTGCATATGCATATGTATGTGTGTGTGTTTTTTTTTTCTAAAATGCTTGTTCGTATTGTCGACTTTGCAATTATATTTCAATTATTGTCGACTTAAAACATTGTAAAATAGATCAATTCGAAACTTCGAAAACTAAAATTATTGCTCTTCAATCATGTAAACATTTCATAGAGCTTAAATTAGCTAGTACAAGCTATTGCCTAAAACTTTCTAGCACGCATTTATAAGTAAGTTATTGAGCCATAAGCTAAAAATACCGAGCACTCAATTATCATAACTTTGCAATTGATTTTTCAAAAAGATCGCAGTCACAATTGAGTTTTCCAGGCCGCGAAGACTGGCATTGTAAATCCCTACGTCAAATAAATCCAATCAGAGAAGTTTCGGCTCTTCAATTGGTCTTGAGGCTGCAGTTTTTGGGATATTTTCAATTTGAAGAGTGTGTGCCAATTCCTTTATTTTCTGTAGTAATTTTTGTTAATATGCAATATTTTAAGAACGGGCTACAGAATTGCTACCAGTCCCTATTGAAAAACCTTTTATAATCTAGCAAAGAACTAAGCAAATTAAAGAATACAAACGTGTGTGCATTTTGAGATGTGTGTGCAAAATTCCGAAAAAATTGTACATTCCAAAATTTTGATATCAATAACCTGCTGTCAGTTGAACGTTTAACTATTTCATGTACACACAAACGCTTACAAGCTTCTGCTTTGCATATACATATGTAAATATATATACGAGTAGCTGCAGACTGTGAAAATAAATTAAGCATTAATTAATTTAATTATAGCTCTCCGCCTCTAGGGACGCCCCCTTTTAAGAAATTGAACGGCCAACTGACAAAAAAGTAAACGAAAAGCAATTTAAAGTTGCAAATTTATGAGCCCTGCACAAAAATTCCAGTTGCCTTGTCTTCCAAGAAATTGGGGTCATTTCTCGCCCTTCCATTTTTCTGCATTGTATTTTATATCTACGCGTGCATATGTATTAATTTTTCTTAATACAATTAATTGCACATAAATTATAGTAACTTATGTTGTTGTCGTTGTTGCTGTCTTGACTGTTGCCGCTGCACTTGACTGTATTACAATTCAAGTTGCAATTGTTGTACTTTTTGCACTCATGTTGTTGTAGATGTATGTGGCCATTGTGTTTGTTGTTGTTGATGTTGTTATTAACAATGTCATAAATTTATAATGAAAATGCATAAAATTGAATATGCAAATTTATGTTGTTGTTCTCAATAGTTTTTGTTGCTTTTTTCACTTGACTTGTTTATTATAATTTCATGTTATTAAAATTTATGCTTAATTATGGCTGATTGAATTTCGTAAGAAAGTTTTGTAATTTTCTACAAATTATACGAGTTTATGTTTATTCGGCAGCTTGAATGTTAGAAAGAATAGTTTTTATTCGGACTGACTTGCCAAAGAGAAATGACAATACTTAGTTGTCTATTTCTGTTCTGAAACAAAGCAATTTTAAGTGTACAACAACAAAGAATTAGAATTATTGCTCACAATAAACATAAACTCGTATAATATGATAGGGAGGACACACCCAAATCAGAAAGTAAACATAATGTAAAAACGAAGAAATGTTCTTACAGAAACAAAAAACTGATACATTCATTTGCCTCAAGTATGTGCTCCGATGGAGCTCTCAAGTAAGGCAAAAACAATTGCATTAGACAGTGTACAATAGCAACAAACACTATGCGTTTGATATAGACAGCAGGTAACTGGGATGTTTGCCAGCGCAGAGTCGTCCAGTCCGATGGTGTGATGGTTAGCGCATTCGCTTACTACGTCATAGGTTCATGGTTCAACTCCTACGTTTCACAGACTTTACCATTAATGCTTCTATTTCGAGTAATTAGTCGTTTAGAAATTATTAGAATTCACATTAAAAAAAAACACTGATGAGGTTTTCTGGCAAAAACCGAAATAGCTATATGACCTGCCCATGTGAGCAATAATTCTAACTCTTTGTTGTTGTACACTTAAAATTGCTTTGTTTCAGAACAGAAATAGACAACTAAGTATTGTCATTTCTCTTTGGCAAGTCAGTCCAAATAAAAACTATTCTTTCCATTTTCTAAAAATTTTTAAAAGTTGCTGCAGTTTGTTTTTAAGGTATTTGAACAATTTTTTGGATATAATAACAATTTTTTTTAAAATTTTTTTTTATTGCTTATTATTGATTCTATGAAAGTTTCTCTTTGAAGTTGAAGCACAACTTTTTCAAGGAAACCCATCCGAATGATTACGGATCAAAGAGAGTCATTGTAAACGTTATTATTCCACTTAATTTTCACAGCAATTTTGCACTTACTCTAACAGCTGTTGGTTGTTGTTGTTGCTGCTTTAGTTGCGTTGGGCATTGTTATTAACAGGGGTAATTTAGTTACCCTGCAATAAAGTGATACCAAAAATACAAACAAAAACAACATATGCCAACATGTGCAACCTTGCTCGGCGGCTCCGCATACAAAGGACGGCCAACAACTTCCGGTGTTACTGATGTGCTGCTGCTGTTATGTTGTGATGGCATTGTTGTTGCAATTGTTGGTGTTGTTGCTGCTTTTGTGTTGCTGACTAATTAAAACGAACAATACTAAATTAATTACTGAAACAGTTTAAGTTACTATGTGCAGCAATTGTTGCTGCTGTTGTTGCTACTATCCTTGTTGTTGTTGTTGTTATTATTGCTACGTGCTGTCGGCATTATGAAGCCAATCGCTCCTGACAAAAAGTGCCAAAATAGCAAAGTACAAAAATTGCCAACAACATGTGTTAGGGTATGTGTAAATTTTGTGTTGGCAACTCTGCACTCTGTCATTGTTGGCTGCTGGCTATTATGATTGTTTGTTGGCAACTCTGCACGTCACCAACTGCAAATGTGCTACTTTAATGAGCCGCGAATTATGCCCTGTGCATGTGTGTGTGTGTGTGTGTATGAGTGTTGCTGCCTGCTGTTGTTCCTTCCATTGCATGTAGTTTGCACGTGTGCATGTGTCACAAATGGCGTTGTTGTTGTTGTAGCTGTTGCTGTCGCGTAACCAGCGACATAAAGCTGCTGCCTGTGGCGTCAGTCGAAAAGTTGACATGTGCGAAATGGAATTGTTGAAGGACGCTGACGCATTGCAGCGCATTTGGGGAATTGCTGCCGACTGAAATGCGAACCAATTGTTTGTGAGAATATAGTATAAATGTTGCTAAGCAGTATATGGAAAATATTTGAAAAATATCGATTGAAAACTCGAATTTTGCATGTTTGGAAAATAGTAGCAAAAACATACTATTTTAAGTTTTTTAATACAAACTTAGGGCCTTGTTTTCTTATCTTATGCTTAAAATGTAAAGAGAAGCACTATATAACTTTATTGTAGAAAATGAAAGGTGTATACAATAACGACATGTGCTGCTAATCGATATTTATGTTAGCAATAAAGCTACAAGTTATTGTTATATATCTTTTATGAAGTATTTGATGAAGTCTCGTATAACATTCTAGTTAATTCTAATCAGCTCGATACATTTGAATGCATCAATAAGTATCGATAAAAGTGCTAATAATTTTTGCCAATTTGATGTTAAAAGAGAATATTAGTAAACAAGAAATTTATGTTTAAAAAATCGATTATTTTCTAGTTAACAATTTTTATCGATAACTGCACAAACTTAACTTAACTGTACCAAATCAATCAATTAAGCAAGCACAGTTTTATATTTTTATAGCCGAAATACACGCCATTATGTGCTCTGCCCACGATTCCCGTTAACCGGCTCACCCATCACCCACAATCCCCCCACCCCCCGCAACTGCTGTTTTCATTTAATTGCCACATGCATATAAAAGGCAAAACGAACGAGACTACTACAGCGCATTAATCGTAATTAGCAAGGCACTAATTATACTCCGCGCCATTTACAATGTCTGCTTATTTGCTGTAGTTGTACTTTTTGTGCTCCTGTTTTTCTATTTTTCTATTTTTCCATTTTGCTCAATACAATTGCACTAATAAAACCGCATTAAGTAGATACAATAACAATCGTGCAACACGCTCCCCACACTCCCAGTCACTCAACCCAAGCACCCTCTGACTACTTAAACTGTCCATCGTATGATATTATATTGCTGTAACTGAACTATCATTTGAGCTTGTTGCGAATGTGTGCGACTCATTTACACTGCCATTTTTGCCATGCCAAATGTGAGTGTGTGTGTGTGTGTGTGTGTAGAACAATTCACTATACAAATTGTACAGTTATGCCATTTTGGTAGGTGCGGGCTTCACATACTTTTTCATTTCTCATTTCGATTTTTATACATATGTTGCTCATTGTTGTTGTAAGTTTCTAATTGCCACATGTAGTTGTTGGCTTTGTTGTGGCTGTGTGCTGCTTTGTAGCAACATTTTATAATTATGGCTTAATGCAAGTTGCAAATGTTATTTTAAATGCAGTGGCTGTTATTTTAACGAAACGATAACAGTTATCGATAACAAGTCATATTTTGATCATGCTCATAGCCTTTCTGTAATTTCGTTAATAACCAAGCAGCTGTTATAAGTACTTATGCAGTGTTAAATAATCTCGATTTCGATTAATATCAAAAACAAATTTTGTTTATCGATAATTGTTTCTTGTAAACGACAGCTAAACAATTGCAGCTTGTCACAGAAAACGACAACATTTAACAGTTCAAATTCACATTTTAGCAATGATCGATTTTTGTTAATCGATTTATATTTTGTTTCATTTTTTATCGATAATCACTCAATTATCTTTTGCTATTGCAAAATTACGCTCAGTTAGACTTATGCCACACCACTGCGCCGCACTAACACATTAACAACTGCAAAGCCACATAATTAAAATACCCCGCACAGCACTCACAGCCCCTTGCCGCGCTGTCACTGCAGCAAGTCGATAAAAATTATTATCGTGCAACGACTTAAGTTGACCAAAGGACGCTTGCGGGGCTGGACGCAGCCAGAGCGACGACTGTTGGCGGCGACCGGGGCAGAGAAAGACATATTATTTAATTGAAATAATTACACATTAAGTGCATTAATTATTTTTCACGCGCGCTCGTTCCCTTCCCCCTTGCAGCGCTGCAGTCGCTGGCGTGGAGCGTTGCTTGAGTCGCCGTAATTACTAATTTAAACGCGAAATGGACTAATGCCGCGACTTGTTTGTGTGCGTGTGCGTGTGTGTGTGTGTTTGTTGGAAATGTCCAGCAGTTGCGCTGTGCTGTTCAATGGCGTTGGCAGCGCTGGAGCGCAGGTTGCCGCTGGCTGGACTACTGCAGTCGCGCGCGCATTTTCTGCACATTTTATGTTGGCGTCGGCATAATTATGGCCCACAGTCCAAATCATAATTAAAAATGTATTTGGCTTATGAAATATTGAAGTAGCGCGCGCAACTGCAAACGAAATATCGCCAGCGCGAAAATATAGCAAAAGAAAACTAGTTAATTGCGGCAGTAATCGTTGGCGACTTGTTGCTGCTGCTGCCAATGGGGAAATGTGAAATTACGCCAAAATAGCAGACTACAGGCGCCAGTTGAGTTGAAAGCATTTAATTGAAAATTGCAGGGACTTGGCATAATCCACAGGGAAAACTAGAGAAGTCAAATCGTCATTCGCCTATACTTACGATAAATTATTACAAATGCAAACGGAATGAATCAAGAAAATCGTTATTGGAAAATAAATCAAAATATGTGAATCAGCAATCGAAGGCATGGCAGGAGCACAGTATGTGGCTCGGTCGAAGCCCTGCTCTCTTTTTTCCACTCATGCCTTCTCTGTAGTTCTTCACCAGATTTTTAAATGCTGCTTTTTAGTTGGCATATTTAAGCGTTATTTAAACATATGCAAGCCACACTGGAGTGCATCAGCAATCGTCATTGACTAGCCAAGACTTCTGGCCAAAGCGTAGTTGGGCCATCGCCATCATCATCATCATCATCGTCATGACCATGATCATCATCGGCTCGGCTCGCTACTGACTCCTGGCTGCTTTGTTCATTGACTTAATTATAAAATGTCGTGCATATCGCAATAATAAATTTTCTTTGTCGCTCTTAACTTTCTTTTGCTTTCGCACTGTTTGCTGGTGTTCGTTCGCCTCTTTTGCGCATTCCTTTCGTAAAATGTTACTAATTCCAATTTTACATTGCACGGGCGCGAAAGAGCAGCATTTAAGTGTAAAGTTGTAAATAGCAGTGGCGGGCAGCAGCCAAGGCGCTCGTTCGAACATACTCGTACACTTGTGCTAGTGTGCGTGTAATGTTGTGTGACTGTGTGTCGTAAAAGAGGCACATTAATTTTTAAAGTAGGAAATTTACTGTGCATAATGAATGCCTACCGGCCATTGCCTGCTTGCCTGCTTACTGGCTGCCAAGTCGTAATCACAATGCATTTATGCGCCTATATATAAGGCGAGACCAGCACACATGTCACACACACTCACACACACTCACACACACTCACACACACTCACACACACTCACACACACTCACACACACTCACACACACAAGCAACATCCTTGGCAACATCAAACCGCGTCCAAGCGTAATGTACGACCATGAAAGTGGCTGCATCTGAATGAGCAATGTTCAGGCTCTTACCAACAAACAAAACTTCAATATTCCGATAAGATTAAGAAGTCTTAGAAAAAGTTTTTAAAATGCTCATAATTTCCAATGAGCCAATTCATTATCTAAAATATCTTTCAAATAATGATAAAAACTTATACGTGATCAAAAGAGCTACAGTTATAACAATATGTAACATATAAAGAGATACTGCGAGTATCTATAATCTATCGATAAATAAGAAAGACTTAATTAAAATCGATATTTTTCTCGATATCTGTTCCTTCATCCATTTGCTGTTCACTAATATCGTTCAAATAATCACGATCAAACAGAGCTATCTAGTAAGTTGTATAACAATATCGAAAAATATATTGAAAACTAAACTCCATCAAACTCAGCATCGCTTCAAATATCTTCACTATTTTGCAGCAACTACAATTTTAAGAACGCTTTTGTTAGCGATTCCTCAAGAAAGAAAAAGTTCTCAATATTTCTTGCAATATCCTTAAAGATTTCTTCATTTGTAGCAATTAAAGCAATTTTTGGTTTTTATTAAGCGTGGCCATCGATAACGATAAAGTGCAATCGAATCCGCAACAAATGAGTTTAACACATCTTAGTGTATCGATATATGCTTTTTAGTTATATATGCATATAGAAAATTTCTAGCATATTAAGTCTTATTATCAGCTTCTGCTGAAAGAAAATTTTAAATTTGGATTCCTTTGTTTGCATAATTTAAGTAGTTTTAATGAAAAACTATATCAAATAATTCGAGGGCTCAAATTAAGAGTAGACTAAAGAGCAATTATCTTTTTGACTTTACAATGGGATGAGAAATATAAAGTAGCAAGTATCACTTTATTCCTAGCCTAAATACATACTGGAAAAGAAAGTTGCTGGCAGCTCTGTCAATTATATTGTGTTGGCCAGCTACGACGATTTTTGCATATGAATTCTGTTGCAGTCGGCATTATATATTATCGCGTCGAAATTTATGATAGGCATTAAAGACGACACATTATGCGCAGTCACTGGAGCCGTTGAGTCTATTTAAAGAAAGAATTTCAAGTCGTAAAATCGAGCAAAGCATAAAAGTGCTTAATGACAGCGTGACAACAAAGCAACAGCAACAGCAACATAATTAGTACGCTGGCAACATCGCCAACATGCTGTTGTCATTTTATGTCACTGTGAGTGTGTATGTGTGTGTGACTTTAATTGCAACTACTTGTGCTGATTTATGAAAATGATAATGAAGCCACGCAGACGCAATGTCTTGAGCGATATTGCTGCAGCGCTGCAATTGTTACTCGCCGCTGCTGCTGCTGCTGCTTTTTGCAGTTTTATGAAGTGATTGCAATTAAATATTCGCAGCCAGCAGCAACTAACAAACGAAACGGCAGCAGCTAACAACAACAACAGCAGCAGCGAGCGTGCATTAGCAACATGTGCCAGCAGTAGACATGTTATTATTGTTGTTGTTGTTGTAGTTGGCGTGTCCAATATGCATGCGAATTTTGTTGATTGACACTGCCGGACCAATGCACAATTGAACACATATTTACAGTGGCGTTTCTGCGTGATTGGGGGCTTCAAGGCCCAAACGATTGGCTGGCTGAAAGGAACATTTTTGAAATAGTCTAATTACTTGATTTTATTAAACTCGAATTTTTTTGTAAAATTTGGGTATGCCATCTTTAGTAAAGCTCTTCTAAAAATTGTATATCAGCTTTAGCGGTTGTTTTAAAGGAACTCGTTTTTTCAAAATACTTGCTTAGCTAACTGCATTTTATAGCTTTTGTTGAAGTTTCGAAGGATTCATATCTAAACAAACTTTAAAATTTCAAACATTTTTTAAAAAACAAGCTTCGTAAAAGCATTTTTTCTGAAGTTGATTGAATATTATTAAAATTTTTTTCTTCGAATTTTACGACTTCGATGTGGAGCTTTGCCTTATTTGATGGCGTCGCTGGGCTCAAGTACGTGTTGGCTCCTGAGCAGGCACGCATTGATGCATTGTGCAATGGTGTGTGTGGGAAGTTGTGGCGGGCAATGACTGTCTCACTCACTCATTTGCGTTTGCGCGCAGCCGTAATTGCCCGGCGTAAAATTGCGACGAAGTTAAATGTCTTTTTTAATAGTGCGACACGGCAACCCCCTCCGGCCGCTGCGCCAACACAGCCAACAGTCGGTGGGTGTGTGTGTGCAACTGAAAGTAACGGCAGAGTAACGGCGTTAAGTGCGCAATTATGATGCTATTAGAAAGTCGATAGACGGAAATCGATAATAAACTAAGCAGCCGATGAGTGAGTGAGTGAGTGAGAGAGTGAGTGAGAGAGTGAGTTTGCCAAACTAAGGCTCTTTAGGCTGGTCCGCCTAGCCGTTGGCTTCATATGTCAACTTATGTAAGCTCGCTTCTCGCTTCCAGCTTGTGTCCGTTCCAAGCTGCTCGAAGTGGGTCAATGATATGTCTGAGCAAAATTCTGTGGCGTCTTTTAAATGTGGGCTGCTGTTAGCTATAAATCGACTACTCTTACTAAAAACGCTGCGCTGTCATAAAATAGTATTTATTGGCAAATTTTTTTTTTTGAAGGCCTATATTTCAGAAGGTAATGAAAATATTTAAAAACCGATTAGACTGTTACAATACCTCATTATTTAACAATAATATGTTATACTAAAAGTTCTTTAAAAATTTCCGTTTCTATTATTTTTTTCAAGATTAGTAAAAAAGTCATTTCGCTGAATGTGCTCCCATGCCAGGGTAGCTTCGACATTTGGCGGGGCACTTTCGGCATTCATACTTTAAAGTACCATAAGGTGATGCAAAATCTTGTTTAGACTAGATAAGACATGCTTTTGGTTACATAACACGTTTTTATTATTTTTGCATTAAAAAATTTAAAAAAAATCATGTTTAAGAGCTTAAAAAAAATGTACTTATTGTCAAATTTTTTTTATAAATTATTTGTTATA
The DNA here is from genome assembly GCA_963457695.1 of Neria commutata. Classification (NCBI taxonomy): domain Eukaryota; kingdom Metazoa; phylum Arthropoda; class Insecta; order Diptera; family Micropezidae; genus Neria; species Neria commutata. The sequence goes on along the minus strand of OY735247.1, from coordinate 42,063,508 downwards.
TATAATGTTTAAAGTGCTAAGATCGATCCTAATATTAATTTTGTGTGGTTATGGGAGGTTTAAGCCAGGTTCAAGGGTCTTGGAAGCTTAAACTCGAATTCGATTTTTAGTACCTGTGAAGTTATATTGACGAATGTGCCCCATGAAAAAAAGACAAGTCCACCCTGGTGTCACTTTTTTTTCTTTATATTTTTTTACTTCTAATTTCAGTGCTTTATTTTCACATAAAACTCTTTTATTTACAAAATAATTGGTATTCAAGTAATATTAATACAATTTTGTTCGAAATAATGGTATAAATACGGCACAAACCTCTTACGTTACCGACCTGAAAATTCGGCAACGAAGCGCGAAAACACAAAATCAAACGTAACTTTGTCAGCTGTTCAGATAGAGATGGCAAACTTTGTGAGGGGTATTTATGCTAGTGATGGGTTAGTTTTTACTAATAAACAGTGATGTTCGGTGACTCCTTCATACCGAAATCGCCTTTGTCGAATGTGCCCCAAGGACGAAGGTACCCCCCTCTCCCCTATATAACTATCTTTATATGTTTGCATGGAAATGAGCTTCAATTAGCACACTATGCTTTGTCTTCTTAAGTTATGATCCTCAGATGCTCCAAGCACATGAATTGCTGACCAGAAATCAAATGCAGTTCAGTGTTTTAGCAACTTCAAATCTATTATATTGAATAATAGTAAGCTGTTTCGATATCGTTTCATTATTGATGGCTTGGTTAGTGGTAAGTGATGACATGGCATGCATTTGAAATCGTGCAGGTGTCACCTCATCTTTTTCAACATCTTCTTCGTTTTCTTCTTTTCTTCTTCTTTCTGGCATTTAAAGAAGTCCTTAATACTTATATCTTTTGGCTTGCCTGTCGATTTCTTAACAAATTTAAATAGCAAAAGCTCTTTTGATATTGAAAATTAAATGTTTTGGTTGCTCAACTTCATCAACTCTGCAGGAGTTATTGATTAAGCACATCTCCTTATGTACTAGGTACCACCTGCTCTAAGCTTGCCCTCACTTTCTCAGTGTCTCGCAGTTCCATGGTACGTACTATCGCCATTTCTCTCTTTGCCAATGGAGTGTATTAGGCGCACAGCAATTACCAGCAGCATGACACCGACAATTGCAATTCCAACAACAACAGCATATTACTACGACAGAGCAAGAATTGCAGGCTAAGGATTTTCTTGTGCAAACTTGCGAGAATTTGTCTCTTCCACTTGACTTGCTCAGCCAGCAGCGTCCTCTGAAAGGTTCCTTACGATGCCTCGACAAGCAGCCTCCCTACAGAGCCTTCAAAGCTTTCTACTCGTCAGTTTAATTTACCAGCCAGTTCGGCATCGGTGACCACTCTGCTCCACAAGGACGTTGGCTACTCTGACTGCGACAGCATTGCACGAAGTTCAGCTGTCGTTGCCTCTCGGCGAACAACTACAACGATAGCAGTGTACGTGTGAAGGCAAAGAACAATGTGTCCTTTCGGCTGCTTCGCCTTCAGTTGCGCCTGATAGCACTTAAAACTGTTTGGCCGGCAAATGTCCTTGGGAAGAGCGGGTGCTCTGCTGTAGACCGAATTATTGCTGATTAGGTTTATCAACAGAGAGAGAGAGGGAGTAGTAATGGTAGGGGAGATGAAGTGTCGTAGAGAGAAATGCAAACTCTCCCAAACTATGGTTGGCTTTCAGTGAACGAAGGACATCGACGTTAGTTGGAACTTGTTTGTGCAAGTTCAATTGTGTAGAGAGCAACACTTCGGCTTTGGTTTGGTGGCATTCATCACTCTTACCAACGTAAGCAAATAATTTGTTTCAGAATTGGGTGTGAAAACAGGGTTGTATATGATGGTGTGTGTGTGTGTGTCCATGCTCGCCTACAATTAAACAATTTCACTCAAGAACTGCTCAAGAACGTCTGCATTAATGAGAAATGCTAATCCTTGCGATGTCCTGTTCATGTTCGTATGCCGTGCTATGCACGTAAAAGTAGTTGTATGTGCTTTGTATATATGTAAATTATTTTGTTGCTGTTGTTTTTGTTGTGTGGTATATGATGCTGTCATGTCGGAAATTGCATTTGCATTTTCAGCTAAAACATAAGTATATAAATATGTGTAAAAGTAAATAGAACTATGTGTAGCCGCACATACATATGCATGTATATATATTTAAATAGCAATCTGTATGGGTATGTGTACTAATGCTTATAAAAGCATAAACGGGATTTGCACAGTGGTAGGAATTGCTACAAAACAAAGATAAGTAACAAAATTCGAATGAGTCGCTTTCTGAATTCTTAACATTTAAAAGAATCAATCAATGTTATGCAATTGATTTGTTGCCTTTTTAAAGTCTTACAAATTGTTATCGATATCGAAATGGTATCGATTAATTTGCTGATGTATGCAATAATATAAAATCGATTACTCTAGTATAAATTTTCGGTTGAAATATTGAGTCAACGCCGGTAAAAATCAAAACGTCATCGATTCATTTGTATCTGCATGTATATATTATAAAATCGATTTTGACTAAAAATTTGAATTTTATTGGGAATATTTCTTGAGCTATCGATACGCCTTCGCTAAAAATCGATACTTTTTCATATAGCTGTTTACAAATATTATTGATTAATTGTATTACTTATGTATGTATATATCGATGATCGACTTTTAATAAAATGTTAATTTTTCCGATATCTTTTTCAAAATACCCATTCCGTTAAGTAATAATCGAAGATTTTGTTTGATATTTTGCAGTTCTCGTTCAGTTTCTGTTGATATACAAACTAATGACCTAAGTTTGCTATATATTGTAGATATGCAATGGCATACAACTTACATACATAGCTATATCTTTGCTCTGCCCTCTGTCCAATTTAGCCGCCACCTCAGTCCATCTATTTGTCTTGTATGTATATGCCGTAAGGACAAACTGTACTTTGGTCAATTTGAATATGCATTTTGAAATTAGTTTTGCTGATTTGTGCTTATGTGGGCATGAGTGTGCCAGTGTGTGTGCGTGTGTGTGTATACATACAGTCGCATGTTTGTATGTGTGGGACAGCAGAAATTATTTTATTGTTTTATTTCACTTTTCAATTTATGTTTGTTGCTTCGGCTGCATTTGTCGTAAACCGGCTAAGGCAGACATGCCACTTCGAGCTGGAGCAGTGTTGAGTGTTGCCCGCTAATGGCAATGTCCTAACGAAGTGAGTGAAATGAGGAGTGTTAAGAGTGCGCACCGGGGGTGAGGGGGGAAGGGCATGTAATGTCACCATTATGCAAAAATTTTGTAAAATTCAATATTGAATTGAATAATAAATAAATAACAACCCGAATGCTTCCATCAAATTCTTCCCCTCCCCCTTATCCTTCACTAACATGAACACTTTTCTTATGGGCGTCAGCAAGTCGAGGCAGGGGAGTAATTTCCAGGCCAGATCTTTGTATTAAATTGTCAGAGCTTCCTCATATATAACTGGCTGAAGCTTATCAATATTGGTAAATCATAGAGAGAAAAGATATAAGCTTTATCTATCTGTGATGCAAATACTCGTATGTCAATACCATAAATTTCTTTATGATTTTTGTCCTCAAAAGAGAAATTGGGCTTTTATACGAATATAATTTGAACGTCTAAATTTAATCGATTGATCATTTTTCTTTAGCGCTTCAACGCAAATAATCGTTGTCCTCTGCCTGCACTATTTGCTGGCTACGTCCATGCCTCTGTTCCTCCATGCCTCTCAACCTTCTTGTCATCTCTTCTACATGACTCGCTGGCGTCCACTTTGAATTTGATTATGACGAGATATGGTCGCTCGTATATGCCTGCCAGCTATTTTGGAAGCTCGCTGCTGCTGTCTTTTCTGCTCCTATTTTCATTTGATTCTTTTTAATTTTTTTCTACAACTTTTTCTACTGCTACTACTACTTTTACACATATGATGCAGCACATTGGTGTGTGAGTGCGGGTGTATATGTGTCGGTAAGCGTTGATGTATGCTAATGAGCTTCATTGTACTGTCGCTGGTATGGGGCCGGAGCCAAGTGTGCAGCAGTCTGATGGCCTCCTCGCAACCAGGCAGCATTTCGTCAGGCTTATATGCACGAAAGTGTACATGTGGGGGCATGGTGTGGCGCATAATATGCATAACGTAATTACGCTAAACGTAATTGCAAAAATTTTCACTCATCAGAGCGACTTGACGCGACTCAAAACGACGCGACGCCAGGCCAGGCCAGGCCACGACAGGACGAAACGCGACGCATCATTCAGCAGTCAACATAAAACACTTGCAACCTTCCCGAGCTGCGAAGTGCAAGCAGACGTTGGCGCCCTGCAATTTAACCCTTACATTGTCACGCGAAGCTTCATGAAGGTCCTGTGCCGGCGCACTGAGTCGTGCGGACGAGCAATACGCTTGCACCCAGAAATTATAAAATTAGAGTAGGAATTGTTGATTTGGTAATTAGCTGCACTGCAGAACAGAGCAGCCACGGCAGGGAGGGGCGGCAAGCGAAAGAAGTGGCCAGACTAGTCGAGAAGATGTTGACGCTAATGTTATTCCAGTCGCGCTGATTATGAGTGCTCTTGAAAATTCAAAATTTACGCTGTCGGTTTAACAGAAGTTTTTAGTAGTTGAAATTATATTTTTACTTTATATCAATTTCAAATTAACAAACGTTGAACTTTTGTAAAATGCTTAAATATATTTTTAGCAATGAAGTTAAGGAGAGAAAGCTTACTTTTTGAAAATCCTTATGATATTTAAATTTTAAATAACATCTCTAAGGGCTGTTATGGAATCGATTTGAGATTAAATTTTGTCAAAATTATAAATATCGATTATAATAGTTATTTTATTCGTTATTTGTTTTTAATGTCATCTCTAAGGGCTGTTATGAAATCAGAGATTAAATTTTGTCAAAATTATAAATATCGATTATAATAGTTATTTTATTCGTTATTTGTTTTTAATGTCATCTCTATAGGCTGTTACCGAACTATCGATTGGCCAATATTAATTTTTCGCATTTATTTATAGCTGTATTCATTTGTAATACTAAGGGGAATGCTTTAAAAAAAATTTAAAAAAATAGGTGCTTATTGAGCGTTTAACATACATAATTATCTGTATCGATTGTTTTTATCGAAAATTTATCGATATATGTGTAGTTAATGAAATTTTTCATTATAATTTATTGTCGATCGTTACATTTTCTTATCGACTTAATTTTCAAAAACTAAGCACATAAGCCGTTAGGCTTTAAAAGAAGTAAATTTTCCATTTACTTCACATGCAAAACATTCTAAAATTATCCTGCCTGCAACGCTGCCTTCTTCCTTCCACTCTGCTCATTTTCTAATTTGCTGTTCGCCGCTGCAGTTGCATTATGCTGCCCACTACAAGTGCCTGCACAAATGCTGCCACACCCAACAATGGCATACGATGTGGCGGCAACGCCAACAACAACAGCAACAAAAACAACATTAAGGACGTCTTTGAATATGCATGCATAATCAAACTGACAATGAGTAGCAAAATTTTACGACATAATATGCCAAATGCAGCAGGCGTGAGTGTTACGGTGGAGGTGGTAGAGGAGGCCCTGCAGTGGGCTCTGCAATGTTGTGCGAGAGTGTGTGTGTGTGCAGGATAAGAAGGGTTGCCTTTTGCATTTTTCCACCCACAAAATCAAGTAAATTCGAAAGTTTTGCCCAAAAACGTTGACGACGACGCTCAAGGGGGGGCCTTTTGGATGGCGTATGGAAGGGGGACAGAACATTAAGGCTTTTAAGAACGATGCGGCACAAGGAGGCTTATATAATTTCACAGTTCGTGTTGGCAAAACTTTACTTTTCGAAAATGGAAAATGGACATTTCGTATTAGTGTTGAATGATAATTATACGAAATATATGCAGAATAAGAGGAGAAGGAAGCGAGGTAGAGAATGGCAAGGAAGAAGAGCAAGATAGTTGGAGGTATGGGGCAGTAGATACTTTGCATGAACAGCAGCGTTGAATTTTGTATAAACCAGTTATTTGCTGTAAAATGAAATTTACGCTTGGAGTTCTAAGCAAGCTGCCAAGCGGGCAGGGGAAGAGAAAACTAGAAAAAGGATTTGCTTCTAAAAGTTGTTGCACTTATGCATGAGCATGGGCGTATGCTAGTACATAAGGGTTAGCCCAAGTGACAGACGAAGGGGAGCAGAGCATAGAAGACATGCAAATGCAAAACAATAATTAAAGACAGAGCGAGAGAGTGCACAAAATTTTATACAGCAAAGTAATCATATTAAATGAGAAAATTTTATGCAGCAAGGATTTGCGCCTGGACCGAGCGCAGAGCAGCATGCGCAAGAGAGATAGCGGCAAGTAAGGAAATGGCTTTATATGGAGTACAGCAAAAATTTGCCAAATGCAAAATTAAATTAAAGTGGAAAGACAATAAATTGGAATTACATAGAAATACGTATTTAGTATTTAAAATAATTTCATATCTTACAGAAATATAAACTCTTTCTTCAAGAAAACTTTATGTATGCTCATTTAATTAGATTATTATAATTTTGTTAAATTTAATGGCTTTAGTAAAGTCTTCTAGCCTAATTTTATGCGAAAAAGTCAATTTGCTTAAATTGTATATGCTTAGATAGATTTCACTTCTTTAAATAAAGAGTAGAAATTTTTATTTTATAAAGAATGTCTGTTAAAAATTTTCAATGATGTGCTCCTTGCAAGATCAAATCCATTAATGGAACTCTCTAATAATGTTTTAAGTCATCAGATAAATTCCCGATAGCTTATCTTTGGAATAAACGTCGTTGCTTTGCCTCAGAAATGACAGCAGAAGTTTTCTGAATCTTATTCAGCTTTTGAGAAATTGGTACTTATTAGCGAAAATCCAAATCACAACAAAATATCTCCTAAACTTTTATCGTTTTTCGTGTTCACTGCCCAACTGAGCTGCCGCCACGCCTATTAAACAGTGTCTGCTGTTACGCCGTGCCACCATTCGCTGCATTAACTCAACTTTAGACCGCTTTGAGCTCGCTCAGACGGCCTCGCAGGCTGAAACCTCTCCTCTCCATGCTTCGCCTGGCATAAATTAATTCATTATTTTAATTTTTCTTTTATTTTATTCCATTCCATTTCATTCGCCGTTTAGCATTTTGTTGCTGGCAGCTTTTTCTGCTGGCTATTGTTGCTTGTTGTTTTTGTTACTTTTGCTTTTGCCTTTACTTTTGTTGTTGTGCCAATGCGATTCGCGAATGGCGAAAAACGCTTTTAGCCAACCACAAAACGTTTCGTGAAGGCCTTCAGCAAATGACCAGAGCAGGTACGGCCACTGACTGCGGACTCTGCCGGCGGCTGTGCGAGCTATCAGCCGCAGCAGTCAATGCGGGGAGGGATGAAGCGACAGCCAGCAAATGGCATTAAAAAAAATGTCAATAACAGCCACGAAACGTATAAAATGCCAATCAACATAAGACAACAACAAAGCAACTACAAATACAAATACAAATAATTGCAAAAAATTTACATTTGATTTTATGCTAAAATATCCGAGCGGACTTTTAAGCTCAGCAAAATTATTGCTGTGTGAAAGATAACAGTCACAGACATAGGCCCTGCACGATCGAAAGAAATGATCGTTGAGGAGCAGCGATCGGTTCATAAATTATTCAACTGCCATAATAGCTAATTGTTAATTAAATTTATTTGATTCTTGTCAATTGCAAATATCGTTAAAATAAACTAAATTTATTTGATTCTTGTCAAACGAAAATATCGATGCATTTTTGAATACTTCTCTAATCTTTGGCTTTAACTATTTCTAAGAAAATGTTATTCATTCATCATAGATATGTTATTTGAAATTCTAAGAAACAAAGAATTTTAACAAAAGATCTTTAAACTTGCATAATTTTTGAAATAAATCGCTTAGTTATCGCATATAAAATATCGATTGTAGCAGATTTGCTAGGTTCTTTTGAAAAGTGCTAGCATAAATCTCATAAATGTGCACTCATAAATTTAGCACTAATACAATCACAATACGTATGACTATCTTACATTTTAATTAAAATAAATTAAATGCAAATCCATCATAAATTTTTGATGTTGTCAAAATGAAAAATGTTTTCTCACATTGTGTGTATTTTTGCGTGTGTGTGTGCACACTTGCAAAATCCCTTATTGAAATGCAAATGTTGCTCATACAAAAATTGCCAAAAATTTTCTGATTTAAAATAATATAAATGCATACCATCAAAATCATATGCACACATACACACAGCCTCACAGGCACATAACGCTATGACATATACATACATACATATGCAATTAAGTGATGAGCAGCCTTACAACTTTTGACATGTAATCTGCATGCAACCTCAACCAACGCCTTTCCCATGCCGCTCTCCCCTTCTCGCCACCCAGCATACCTATTCACAACGACCTTAGATAGAGGCAGTTAGTTGGATAGACGCCTCCTGCGTGTCCTGCTGCTTATGCGTCTGCACCTCGAGCTCATCAGCAGCAGCAGCAGCAGTCGAAGCAGCAAGAACAGCAGCAACAGCAGTGCATGTTGCCAGCACAAAATCAGCCTAAACCATGTTGCAACATGTCCACATCTAAACAGCCTCACAGCCGCAGCGCCGCTCTGGACTCAATTTGCAGTTGACTAAGATGAAGCGAACCTGCAGCAGCGGCAGCAGTCAGGGGGAAGAGCAGCATTTGTAGCAAACTGAAAGAGCAGAAAAGCTGTGCAAGGATTTTTACTATGGTATTTGCATAAAATATTGTTTTACATTATGTACAGTTGCTGTCGCAGTAGCTGTTGTTGCCATGCTGTTGCAAGAAAAAATAACAAAATTTTATATTTATAAAAATTTTGATTGATTACACTGGCTAAACAGGAAAAGAGCTTGGCAGAAGCAGCTTCAAAGAGCGTGATAAATATATAATTTGCTTACAATTTACAATTAGTTAGTAATCAATTAATTAATTGATAGGCACAACAGCTAATTTGCTTAGATACTCAAAGACATCGATATTTACAAAAATTTATCGTTAAGTTTAATCGATATTTCCAAACTTTGATTGCTATTAATTTCAACAGTCTGAAGGTTCGAACTTCGTGACTTTTAATAAGATTGGCTCACCAACTTTGCTATCGCTTTCAATATTTCTAGCTGTGGTTCCAAGTCTCTCAGTAGTACCTACTTCCGACGTTTTAAAGGAACTTAGAAATAGTGAGATTTTTTTTACACTATTTGAATTTTTTAAACGAACTTAGAAAATTTCCTTTTACTTTTTGACCGACGATTTGTGACATTTGAATACCATTGTTCTAAGCACAAAACATTTACTAATGAGGCATATCATTTCAGGCAGACTTGCCATTGTCGTTATCCTTTTCAAATCCTTGCGCATTACACAACAAACGAATTGCAAATAAGAACAAGTAAGGAAGTATCAGTCGGGTTTCACCGACAGAGTAATACCCTACACCATGTTCCCAAGTAGGGTGATAATTCACTGAAATTGTGGGTGCATTTGATTTACAACCTACATAGAGGGCGGACCACTCCCATTATTGGCAGACTATAATATATAACTAATAGGACTATATATGCCAAATATTGATGCTCTGACAGGTGTACAACAGATGTTATCGGCATATATATTTTACTGCCCCCATGGTGGGCGGACCATGCCCATTTTTTGGGAATTAAAAGATATTCCTACCAGGAACGAGGTAACCAAATCTGGACGCTCTGGTATATATATTATGGAAGTTAAGAGGATATTTCGTTTACCGGCTATATAGTGGGCGGACCACGCCCATTTTCTTGTATGGTATCTAAGACCTATATATCAACTTGGCAACCGAATTTCATTCATTTATATTCGTAACGAGTCAATTGGGAGCCATTTTACCCGAAAAATTTTGCCGCCTATATAGTGGGCGGACCACGCCCATTTTTCCGTATGACATAGATGACCGACCCCTTAACTTGAATACCAAGTTTTATTCTTTTCAATGAATAATTAGACAAATTACAGCAATTTGTTCGCAAAAAACACGAGGTAGTGGGACTTACAGGCCTATAATGGGCGTGTCCTTCGACCGATTTGACTAATTTTAACATTTTACCTAACCCGAGATTCACTGTGACTGTGTGCCAAATTTGGTCCAAATCGGACAACTCCTTCTTTCTATTTTTTCCGAACACGCAGACGGACAGACAGACAGACAGACAGACGGACAGACGGACAGACGGACAACCGGAAATCAAAAGAGAAAGTGTTTCTGATCATTTCTATATACTTATGTCTATACCTAGGAGGGCTCCTTTAATGCGTTACAATTTTCGCACAAAGTTATTATACCCTATTACCATAGGTGTAGGGTATAAAAATTACTCAAAAATGTATAACAAAGGACATTAACAAAAGCGCTTAACCCTTTAAATGCACACATTCATGTGCAGGCAAGCTGCTGTACTCAACGCACACACGCACACACAAAAACTCAAGTACGCAGCCATATGCATTTCATTGTTGGCTGCATAATGAGTTGGAAATGGGGCGAGGGGGAGTGCAGTTACTACCGAATTCAGCAATGTTGCACTTTTTGTCGAAAGTTTGGCTCGATTTTTTTCTTTTTCATCGACTTTTCACTTTTTTTTTTACAAATATTTGATTTGTCTTATTTTTGTGAAAAACGTGGGCGGAGGGTGGGAAAGCAATACATTTGCCTTTAACACATGCAACAACACTGCTGCCGCTGACCATTGCATTCAAGCCTACAAAAAGGGGCTGAGAGCATATATATTTTTTCAACCTTTTCCCCTCTCTCACCACTGCTCACAGTTGCGTATGTGTGCAGAAATTTACAAAAAGGGGTGCAAAGGATTTGCATTTCATTTTACGGCCGCACGTTTTGTTGGCGTGGTGGGTTGGGAGGGGGGTGGGGGGAAATGGCAATGAGTTGGGCTGCTGAATTGCACAAAAAGGGGAACACTTCTTCGGTTGTCGCTTTACAGCCGTTATGTACTATGCTTAATTTTTTTATATTAAGCAATTTTTGTGATTTTCGTTTTTGGGAATGCCTGCTGCCGCTTTCTGCTTTCCAGCTTGTGCGACTACTCTTTTTCAATGCAAATTTGTGCGCATTTTTAACAGGCATCAATTCTGCGCCGCTTCTTTTGCATTATTTTCGGCATTATTTTCGGCGCTGCAGATGCTCCAAAAATGAAACTCTGCCTGCCCGCCGGCCGCTCAGCGACTCAGCGCGATTTTATTTGCCTACTTTTTCCGTTCTATTTGGATTACGCTTGCTGGTCGAAACGGTAGCAAAAACAATGCGGAATTACGCTCTCAGCTCAGAGTTGCAATAAGACGGAAAAGTGCCTCTTTTGTTGTCAGAGAAGAAGTCGCTTTGGCCAGTGTTGCCGTTGACCATATCCAATTGACCAATTCCAAAAAACAAGCAGCTGAGGAGTCGCTGTTAAAAAGGGGAGGGGGGGGGGGCAGCAGGAAGGCGTAGGGTGGCGTAGCAAAAAGAAAGCCAAACGAGGTGCAGCGGCTGGCACCCGTCGAAAGCTAAAAACGCAGAAAAGCGGCTGCAAGTAAAAAGGAGTGAGCTCACATGCGAGATTTCCCATGATGTTGTTGCCAACCAACAAAAAAATAAGGCATTGAATTAAAAAGAAATGTTGCTCTATTTTTGGCACATGTTTTTTCGGTGGCATCAGTTGGCAACAAAAGCGGTTTGTTGTATTGGGCGGCGTTTTTGATTGCAGTGGCAGCAGGACATAAGCTGCAGTCGCCTGCCTGCTTATTTTGGTTAAGAATGTGAGTGCAGCGCTGAGTTGTTGCTTCTTATTTTTTTTAAAAGGAGTATCTATATTAAATGTGCCGCAATGGATTTTTGTAAATGGTTTAAGTTAAAGACAGAGAGCCTTGAAGAAGATGCTATATACATATATTTATATGTATATTTTTCTTTGATAGATTCCATGTTAAACTTATCTTATACGCATTAGCCGTTATCTCTGCCGCTAAGAGCCCAACTTGCAACTACTGCTCTGCTTTTGCATGTTGGCCTGAAACCACATTAACTTTTTGCATGGCCTAACTGCAAATCATGTTAATTTAATTGAACATTTACCAAATTAAATGCATTTTTGTATAAATCGTTGCGCATGTCTGGGCAATGGAATAACAACAGCAGCAATTGCCAACAGGAACAACAACAACAACAACAACAGCTGCGGTAATTTGAAATTGTCGCATTGCATACGAAATTTAACCCACTTACCATGATCGCCTTCGATCGCAACGAGATCGCTCTAAAGAAAATCGCCTCAAATTGCAGCTGTAATGGTAACAGACAAGCAGGCAGTCTCTAAGGCAGAGAGGGGGATCGGTGTATCGGTGCCTGTGAAGCATTGAGGAAAAACGCCACGCATAAATGCCTGCCATGAAAATACGAGCAAATGTGCACGATCACCAGAGAAAAACGAGCTAGAGACAACAACAAGCCAAAAACTGGAGTAAAATCTACTTTGGCATAAGCCCGACTCAAATGTGCTCCAAATGTGGCCAACGGCCAGCAAGTGCCTACAATTCATTGCGCATCGCTTCGATGCCCAAAAAGTGGGCCTCGAAACAAGTGCACTCCACTCCACTAATAAAAATGTGCGAACATGTTCGCTGAAATGTGCGCATGCATTTGGCTTCATTGGGGGCAAGCTCGATGCGTTCTCATTTGGAGAATGCCTGCGGAGTTGTGTGATCCCCTGTCAAGAGCGCATCTAAACTTGATTTAGTGTTCTTTAGCTATCAAAAGTTGATCAGGCTCGATGGCTTGAGATAGTATGGGAGAATCATTAGCTAGCTTAAGAGATTCGTGGAGCAACTTATTAATGAAGACGCATCTCTGCTTTTGAAAGAATTAAAGAAGATTATAAAATAGCTAAATCGCAACACAATTTAAATGTAAGGAGCAGCTCAGATTGTAGTAGAAATATTTTAGCTGCAGTCGCTTGAAAGTAAATACGTTTCTTTTTCAATTTTAAGAATAATAGCCGAGAAAGAGAAAGTGCCTTTAAAGATTTTCTTCAATTCAGGTACTAAAACTGAAATGCTCAAGCAGCTAAGGACTTTCGAAATTATTCGAAATGTTTGTTTATGGCCTTTCAATGTCATTTCCAACTTTCTGCTCTTAAAGCAAATGCAAATGAATTTAATACGAAATTTCAAATTAATACGAATTTCAAGGATGCGCCGCAACAAAGGAGCGCGCATTTTAAGCACATTCAAATGCGATTTAAAAAAATTTGAGCACCACAAAAAAATGCGGGAGTAAGGAAAAAGTTTGATTTCTTCCAATTTGAATGAGTAACTATATATGTATGTGTGCATGTGTGCAAAATATTTGTGTGAGTGTGCATGAGTGGCTTTTAGAAATATGCAAAATGAGCGTAGCTTTATGATTATTTTGTGATTCTCATATAAAAAATGGTAAAGTAAATTTATATATCTGTGTGCAAGTCTTCAGATAATTTCTGCACTTCTTTAGTGTCGATAGTAATTTTTTAATAAAGAAATATGCAAAAATTTGCAAAAAATAGTATTATTTTACTCATACATCGAAGACATGTCGAGTGTCTGAAGGTTTTGCCGAAGCGCCGAGCGTTCTACGCATCGATTCGTAGCCACTCCCTCTGCACTATGAATCCAATGAATCGATGGCCTAAAGCAAAGGAAACGCTGTTCCTCAACGCTGCTACACTTTTTGCATGGCTGCTGCATCACTCAGCTGTCAAATATGAAACCGATTTCGCATAAATTGCGAGTGAAACAATTTTATGCGAGCGGCTGCAACCCATACTTAAGCATGTAAATGCGGCAGGGAGCGATTGGCGGTGCGCAGCGGGCAGCCGGCGTCAACGGCTCATCATGCAAAATGTGGCTTATAATGCGCCGTGTATGCCACTCCGCCGCTGAGACTTGCCACAAGTATCGCCGTTGAATGATTAAAGTCGTTTAAACGAATTACCAATTCAGATACGATATGCATATATATATGTATATGTATCTATGCACAACTGCCAGATACTGTGCATGTGTTTGCTTGCTGCCGATGATGATGCTTGATGTTGCTCTTGTTGTCAGCAGCAAGGATTGCTATTAAAAATGCATGCGAATAATAATGCAGCCGCCGAAGAGGCAAAACAATAAACAAAACACGCCAAATGAGACGAAAGCATTTGCCAATGCAACCGCAAGAATTCCACATTGCAAGCGGACCATTATTTCCTTCACTCTGTGTTGCGATTTTCCCAATTTTTTTCTTGAGCTTATGCAAAATTTTTCATCTAGAAGATACACTCCAACAACTACTACTACTCCAGCAGAGCTACAAAATAATTGATGGATTGCTGGCGATACGTACTGCATACATACACACACACTCACACACTGCTTGAACATTTTTTCTTTTTTTTTTGGTTCAGTTGCCGTCGTCGTCGATACACTCTTTCGATTTCTATCTCGTGTCTGGCAACGACAAAACGTTGATCGCAGGCACTTTGGCGCATTCGTATCTACATCTTTGCATCTGTATCTGTGCATCTGCCTGAAGTTCACTCGCAGCGCGTTTGTTTGTTTGTTAAGCTCATGCAGCCTCAGACAGACCTGGCAGTCTGTCTGTCTGTCTGTCAGCCTTCCTGCCTTTCGGTCTTGCGGCCTTCCTGCATATGTGCGGATAATGATGTCGCATTATTTATGGAGATCAGCTTGGTTGTTGGCTTTCAGCTGATTTGCATTTTGTTCTTTACTTCTGGTTCACTTCCCCACGTTCGCTGCTGCTTTAATCTGCTACTCACTAGCGACTTCAACTCTGTTGTCTTTGCAATATTTCAATTTGGCCTTTTCCCTGCAAAAATTGGCAAAAATCTGTCGAAGCTGTTGTTCTGAAAGATAGAGCGTTCATAAATACCGTTTACAAATATTTTGATTGAAATTTCTAATATTTCTGATTTAAAATTTTTAAAATTTTAAAAAATCTGATTAAATTTCCTTAAGCCAAGAAAAGGCTATCATATTTTACAGACATTTGGTGCAGAGAACTTTTTTCAAACTCAATAAGTATTTTAGTATTATTGAAATTTGAACAATATTTGCTCATTGTTTGTTTACATTTATTCATTAAATCAAATTATCGAGCGCATACTGTACAATTTTTTTGGGATGCATTTAACCATTCAAGAAATTTTTTTTTTAATTATTGTTGTTCTTAGGTTTTTGCTTTTATATGATATATTTGAAGCTCTCTCCGAAAATTTATATTGGCAATATTTTTAAAGCTTCTACTCTCAGAGGTCAAGTAAGCTTTACTACTCATAAGCCTCTATTCATTTACACATGCGAGCAATTCTACACATACACACAAATGGCTATTAAAAGTAGATCTGCATATAAAAACTGACAGAGATTGAATTAATGCCAAAATCAATTTGCGCGAAAATGCTAAAATCATTTAATTATGTGCAAATTTTATTAAACCTCAGAGCATCAGTCAAACTTCAATTCCAACCTTTCGCAGTCAAACGCTTCAAAGGAAAGCGCGCAGAAGTGAACTGATTTGATTTGATTTGATTTGAGTTGATTGTATGCAAAATCGTATAGCGTCGAGGCATGAGAGCACAAATTAACGAACGTTAAATTCAAAATTCAAATTCAAGACAACACACACACATGCACTTAGCCACCTTTTCAGAGCATGCAAAGTATGCAGCGCACTAACGCTTGAGCGGCAGGGCACTCGAGCAGACCTGCGGACCTAAACCGCAAAAGGATTCCACATACACACACGCACACCCGCATACTTTTACATGCGCTCACACACACACACACGCAAAACACTTAATTAATTCGCCAGACAAGACAGTCCCTTCACTCTTCTCCTACTCTGCCAGCTTTGGTTGCGCCCCCCCTACCAGCGCGCACGCATTCCACTTTCGCAACAGCAACAAAATAATTAGAAATTATAATGGAAAATTGTATACGGACAAGCGGCAGCAGTCAGTCAGTCAGTCAGCCAAGCAAGCAACAACAACAACAGCAGCAGCACTACACTTAAGCATTTGCCGCCTGCTACATTATTTAAACTATCCTTACCCCCACCATTTAACATGCGGCCCACGCAACACATTCACACACACACGCATACTCAAGCTCAAAAATTTACATATAAACAAGCGCAGGCACACACACACATTTACTTGCAGTCTGCTGTTTGTGTGTGTGTGTGTGTGACTAGTTTCAATTTACGGCCAAAGGCAAAATTTCTGCTAATATCAGCTTTCGAGACTTACTTGCAAGAAATTTAACAAACACACACACACACAGACGCAGGCATGTGCGCCTGGCTATAGCCAACAGCTCTCCAATGCTCGCTCACATTATAAACACATACACACACACATAGTACTCGTACTCATGCTAATAAGCCCTGCCTGCTTATGCTTGGCCGCATCAAAATGTCTCGAATTTAAATTAGACTACTATTTTGTGCAGCGCAGAGAGCGCAGAGAGGTAAGGGCAGAGCGGGCAACAAAGAGAAAAACATGCCTGAGCTAATTTTCTTCAGCACAACTACGAACACACTATTTTAACAGCAACGCCACTGCCCGCTCTATACTCAACACTACACACCAGACACTACTGCACGCCCTTCCTCTCTCTCTCTCTCGTTCACTTTCATGCAGAACAGTGTGGGTTACATTTTTGTAATAACTTGCTTAAAATTCAAATTTGACAACACTAAAATTATGTTAAATGTTGGTTACATAATATTATGCATATGTGTGTGTGTGTGTGTGTAAGTGTAGTAGTGAATGCAAACATGGCGCCGTCGCCGTCGCTGCCTGTGCATAGTTTTGTCCTGGCGCGCTGAAAGCAATAACCCTTTGCCATAATATGTATAGATACTTAATATGCTTTAAGTAATTGACTAGAATCATTATGGCATATTTAAAAAATTCGCATTATTTCGAAATTCTCGAAAGAGCTGTGGTGACTTTTTTTGCAAGTGGTGTATAACAAAGTAACTGAAAATTGCAACAGATTTGAGATTTTTGCCAAAAGAAGTTATGTTAGAAACTTCTGCGCTGAATTTTACGTAAATAAAAAATGCAATAATTGTACAGTTTTTTGAGAATGTTGTTGTAATATTCTTTAGCTGCACAACCAATTGAAAACTCACTTAAAGACGTGGTGAATTTCTCGTGAAAATCTTCAATTTGACATATGTATCTTTCGATAATTTTTGATGAACTCTAAGAAATTTTAAAGTTTTCATAGTCTTGTGGTCTCTAATAAGGTAAAAGTCATTAAATTCAAATATTTCTGAATTTTTTCTTCAATATGAAACTCTGCACTTTTCAATTAAATGTGGTGAATTTTACATCTATTAGTCATACATAAGTCATAGTAGACACAGTTAAATTAAGAAATTGCAAAACTTGTATAATTGCAAAACTATCTTGAAACTGTTTGCCTAAATATGTTATCAGGGCCGAATAAAGTGCATTGGTATATTCTACATTTTGAGTTCGCCTGCTTGTTAAATTTCACCCCACCTCACCCCACTGCCATGGAACGTAGCCTTGTATTAGCGTTACATTAACATTTTATGTAAATTTGCGTTAAACACTCAATTCCATTTCCACCATCGCCAACACCACAACCCAGCGCTATGTTGTTACTAGACCCACGCACACACACATCTTTATCTCCAATAGGACAGTTGTAAGGAGGTGCTTGTATGTGTGCGTGTTGGCGTAAAGTGGTGTAGCGTAGCGTCGGTAGTTTTGCTAATAATGTCCTTATTTCAAGGGATACTCGCCGTAAGTAGCCGTGACTGCGGTCGTACTAGAGTGAAGGAGCAATAGAGGGAGGTGGAGTGGGTTTAAAGTTGTATTGCTCTATTTCATTTAGTGCTGTTGGTGTGGGTAGTAAGGGTATTGGTGCTGTTGGTAATAGGGCAGCAGTTAGTTTGTATAATTAGATTGGAAAACTGGATTGCCAAGGCATATAATTTTCCTCTAAATTTCTCATTTCCTCTTCCACTCATGAAATTATAAAAATTAGTCCTTATGAATTCAAATCATGTTTGTGTTATACTGTCTAACATGAAACTACGAACACTCAAAATTTTGTTTACCCCTCGCTTTTCTTAGTCAAAATTTTTTAAATACATTGTTACTATATCTTTTTTTCCTAAATATTGACATCATCAGAAATATCAAAAATCACAAATTTTCATCCAACGAAGTGTATCCTTTCATTAAAGGCACCTCTTCGCAAAATTTCTTTATAATTGTCATTAAATGCAATTTTGGTATTAATCAGACTTCAGGGCATTCATTGATTTTGTTATATGTATTTGGATATTAAACTAGTGTGTATAGCTCCTTGCACTTAAAAAATTAAAAATTATTTCCTGCATCAGCTCTTTCTCAAATCTTCCAGCTTCTCCTTCTCATGCTTTCAGCTGCTCTAACTCTTGCAGGTTCGCAAGCTGCTCCAGCTACTCCCACTCCCTCCACAAGCAGCCAAATTGTAGCATAACTTGCATACGCCTTCCGACCACATCCTGCCTTGTTTCTGCTGCTTCTTATTGCTGCTTGCTCTTCTTCTTCGTCGTCGTCTCCTTCATCACTCTTTACTAATGCTTTAGCTGCTTTCTCCGGTACAGCCCAGCTTAACTGCCCGCTTTTGCCGAAAACCAACTCATTCCTTCTACTCCACTACACAGCCGCTATAACCAACACCACAATTACAACAACAACAACACAGCGAAAACTTATTGAAAAGGCATTCGCAATCAGTGTATGTGTACATTATCCTTTTGCCGTGTACGCTTGAGGATTTGCGCTCATATTTGAATTTTGAGGAAAATTTAACTTTCTTCGAAATACACTTAACTCTAAAATTAATTATAAAACGGTGTGTGTGTAAGTGTGCATGTGTTCGCATACATATATATGTATGTCGAGAACTATATTACTAGGTATGTGTGTGAGAGCCACTAGTAAAAGGTGTTGGCATGGAATTTGCATAACCGACGTCCCATGTCCTGCAAGTCGCCCTCATATACAAACAAATTCTCCCATACATTCATACACTGAAAGAAATAAGAAAGCAATATTACACAATTATAGTGAGATAGCTAAAATCAGTCAACTTATAGCAAAAGTTAAAGCGATATTCTCTATTATTCTATTATGGATTCCAGGTACTCGTATATTTACATATTTCGGAGCTTAAAAATATTGAAAAAAAGTGCTGGCGAGTATCGCGTTTTACAGCTATAAATATACTTGCACAAAGAAAAAGATGAAGTGAAAATTTGAAAAATTTTGTAGCTGAATATTTTTGTTAGTGTATGCGTTGCTAAACTTGCATACATAAGACGTTGGGCATGTCCTTGCGCATATCCTTTTATATACATATATAACTAATACTCACACACATTGAGACACTAATTAAATGTTGCAGATTATTTGGGCGAGCAAAATCTGATGGGAAGGTTGACGGGAGGTGGGAGGCAAGTTCACCTCCACCTCCAAACTATCCAGCCTAAACACCATGCACACATTTAAACTCACTTACTGTAGCGTCCGAAACCAGCGCCATGGCATATATATGCATGTGTGTGTGTGTGTCCGTGTATGCGTTGTATGTACGACAGCACAAGAATTTGCCTAAGAAAATGTTGCCATGTTGTTGCCTTCTTCTGTGTGTGTGTGTGTGTGTGTGTGTGTGTGTGTGTGTGTGTGTCGTTATATGTTTGTGAAGGATTTCTAATTATCCTTAAGGTCCTTGTTGTTGCTACTATTATAGCCATTCTCATAGCTGTTGTTGTTGTTGTAGCATGTTATTGAATATAGTTTGCAATGAAACTGTTTAAAACGGAATAAATTAATTTTTATTGTATGCGCTCGTGTGTGTGCATATGTATGCGTATATATATGTCTTGCCGCTGCAACAACAATTTGGCCTGCTGACTGTGGCAGTGTAGTTTCTTACAATGTGATGCAATGATTTTAGATTTTGAAATATGCTAAAATTCAATTAAAATTTAATTGAAATATAATATTGCTAAGAGCCTTCAACGGGACTGAATCTGAAATAGCCACGTAACTGGAATGCACTGCATGACTTCCGACATTTAATTCCTAAATCGTATGGAAGTCGTTCTTTTCTAAAAGATGTTCGTTTTATTCCTATATTTATCTGCCATAAGTCTTTGGCATGCTGATCCCTTCAAGCATTTGAATTTTGGCTCCATGTTACGCAAATGCAAAATATTTACGCATACCGCATCAAATGTTACACCAAACTCTCATGCAATCTCTCATCCATGACATCTCACTTAAAAGTAACCCTTTTCTGCCTGAAAGTCTCAATTATGCTGCAAATCGTCCCCATTATAATTTGCTCATGCCCAAAAGCTTGCTCATTATAAGCTTATGAATAATGTGTTGTTGTTTTTTGTAAAAAAAAAAAACAGCAAGGATTTACATAATCAACGCAGTGAGTTTTGCATGTCCGTGTTCTAGGTTTAATATGGCGACGGTACAGTCTCATAAATTTTGGCTCCTTTTAGCTGCTTGTAACGATTGCCATGCAGCTGTTTGTTGTTGTTGTTGTTGCTGATGGCTCATTTTGCAGCAAAATGGCATTGAATAACACTTATAATTAAAATTTGAAACGCACAAGGACATGGGCAGGACATGCATATTTGTTTGGTAGTTCGTGTGTGTGTATGTGTGTGTGTCGTCGGTTGGTAACAGCTTGTGTTTTTCGTGCGCAAGTGTCCTGGCTCAATTAAAAATTGCATGCCTTTGCAGTGGAGAGTTTGTAGAGTTTCATTATTGCTAGAGCAAAGTAACATTTTTACTGCTCTTGCTTAAAATGTTGCATCTGAGTACAAGCTTGACGTAATATGTAACTCTACAAGAGTGTAGACTTTTGAATTAATGAATTGAATTTGGTAATTTTTTTTGTTAATGCAGCATCTACTTTCGGAAAAATCTGTTTTGAAAGCTCAAATGGTTTGCATGAGTCTTTGTTCAATTTTTAATGCAGCTCTACACAAGTGTAGACTTGAAGATTTTATAGTTTTTAAATTTTAACAGCTTCCACTTAAAAAGAGTTAATCCATATTAATTTTGCGCTTTTGATTGCAGCAATCAAGCCGCTATTTGATTTAAAATGCAACTCTACAAAAGTGTAGACTTTCTTAGGAATTCAATTAAATAATTACTATTAGCGTTTTTATATGCGCAATATTTTAAAGCGTAACATTTGGAGACTCGATGAGTTGAGGCTAATAACCTATCTAATTATTGTAGTATACA
This sequence comes from Neria commutata, assembly GCA_963457695.1. NCBI lineage: Eukaryota > Metazoa > Arthropoda > Insecta > Diptera > Micropezidae > Neria > Neria commutata. The sequence goes on along the minus strand of OY735247.1, from coordinate 42,042,044 downwards.
CATACAATTGTCTACACACACGCATGTACAGTACAGTGTGCCCAAACTTCTTCCTCCTCTCGCGCTGTTGCGGACTTTGCAGTGTCGAAGTCGGTAACACGAAACCGAACAACTTGTCCGAGCAGCATGGCCATGTTTATGGCATGACAACATAGTAATATCCTGGCGTGCGGGCTAGAGGGCGTCTATTGGGTAGGAGCACAAATACATACATGCATATATAAGACTAATGGCACGAAGAATGAAAGTTCTATGTATAGCCAGATTTCAAATTTAAACACACACTAATACACGCATACATGCATGCAATATGCACGCTCAAAAGTCTACACTTTCTTCATTAAAAGCCCCCGCATGGCCCAAAAGCAGACCAGCATGACCAAACTGGACAGGAGTGAAGCACTGTAGCGGTGGCACATGCCTGGGCGCGGGCTGGAGCCAGATTCCTGCCATCGGCAACAACAAATGGTTCTTCCTTCCTAATTTAAATGCAAATGAGATTCATTTGATGACGAGGACAACGTAGACGACGATGGCAATGGCGCTGGCGCTGGCGACGATGGCGGTGATGGCAACGACAACGACACCAACATACCTTGTTCATGTCTTGCCATGTTCTGGCATACAAACAGGCGCACAGGCAAATGCATCTACCGAACGTAGCAACTAAGGATGGTAGCAAACTGTCAAATGAACGAACGGACGGACGGATGGACGGACAGACACAGGCAGAACTACGCAAGTAGCTTAAACACCCCAAGCACTGCATGCCTTACGTAGATTTGTTGCATACATTAAGAGCTTCTCTTCCCTCCCCTCCCTTCACCTTGCCACTGCTGCTGGGCGTATGCACTACGATTGCAGGCAATGTAGTTGCCCAAATGCATAGCCTACTTTTAGGTGTTCGGAAATTTCGAACACACATAACCACAGCAGCGCTTGCACACACACACACACACACACACAGGCACACTTGCATAATTATAAATCTATGCTTAAGCTTGCGTCGGGCGTCTGCACTACCCAAGGCAAGGCTCGGCAAGAAATTAACAGGCGACGGCCTGTTGTGCCTCTTCTGGCATTGTAGACTTTTGCGAGGATTTGCCAAAGCCAGTTCGGGGCGCTGTTGAAATTCCCAACTGCAGAGAAATTAGCATGAAATGCAAACGTATGATTTTCAACAATGCACAGAAATATGCAATGGAAATGTGCTCCAAAATGAACGTCAGCAAAGGAAGTGACAGCGGCAGAGGCACCGGCACTAAGGCCCGGCAAAGCAGCTGAAGTTGTTGAGTGTAGGCTGCTCGTTCTGCTGGACAACTTAGCTGAGTAGCGCACAAGTCAATCTGCAGAAATTTGGGCAGCAAAACGCATGCGGGCGTATTTAGAAACAGGATTAGTAGTGCACACGTAGGCGCCTGGCCGCAGCCGTAGCAAAATCAAACTAACGAACGAGTTCATTTTGTTGGGCCATACACCATGTGCATATACTTAGTTCTAGTTGGAAAAGCTATGCATTGCAGTTTACTACAGTTGAAGGCAAGGATTGTTAGTAGACGCCGCCGCGGCTCACTGGATAAGTGCTCGGTCATTGATGAGTAAAGTCGCTGTTTCGAATTTCATCCGACTCATAACTACTAATAAAAGAAGAAACTTCGTTGCTTTTGGTTGGAAACTCTGCGAGTGTAAACTTTGTTCTGATAAAAAAAAATTTCAAAGCTACCCTTTCAGACACTGTTGTAGAATAAATTTGTAGATCCTATTAATTTGAGCTTAAATAGAAAAAGCACACTCAAGTTAAGGCGAGAAATCTAGGCCTGAGCTTCTTTCGCGGGCTTTTGTTAGTTATTTTTATCTAGCTATATTTTTTGAAGCTTTTATCATGCTTGAAGACTTTGTACAGTTTTTCAAATGCACTTCTTACTGGCTGGAAATGTACTGACTTATACATCGGCTAAATATCTCCCAATCATTTTAAACTGGTGAGATAGCTTGAAGGCTTTCTACGATTTCGCAAAAACATAGGCGTACTGTATTAACAGTTGACTCCCTCTGCTTGTCTGTCTGGCCATACCGGAATCCTCTTACCTCTTGATGGTAAAGTATTCATTTTTAATGGAACGATGCTGAAGACTTTTCAACACCCACTAAATATTTGAAAATTCAGAAATCGAGAAGGCAGCTGCCAGCCTGGGTAAGCTGTAATTTGAGTTCAAATACCTTCGAAATTCGGATTTGTTTGAGTTGGCGCTGCTCTGCTCCAGCGTGAGTGAGGCCAAGCGGCAGGTGTGAGTGAATTGCGTTGTTGAGTTTTGAAATTATTATTATTGTGCAGCTCGTAGACCAAATGACATAAACACAGATACACATAGATAAAGCGTATATTTATCTGTGTGTGTGTGCCATGTGCTTCTATGCAGGCAAGCTACATGCATTTGGAAAAGTGCTTGTGTGTATTTGTGAATTATTAAATGCTTTGTAATTTATTTTATTGCGTTTGTGAGTGAAGAAGTTTGCTTGTGTGTGTGTATGTATGTGTTTGAATTGTTTTGCAGACAAGCTTTCCAACAGCTTTTGCATATCAAAACATATACATACATACATATATTAAGATATATATATATGTATCTCATAAGTATATACATATAGATGTATACATGCATTTATATATATTTGTGCAGCATCTGCATTTGTGATGAGCTTCATAAATTATAGCCAAATACCACATCTTCTCTCTTTGCGATTGGTCAAATTTGCTCAAGCACTCAGGCAAGTCTATGCATATTGGTATTAGTAAATGCAGGTCTACACTTGTACTATTTTGCTACGAAAATTCTTTAAAAGTCTTCTGTTTGTTTTTACATTTTTGCATATTTACTTAATAAAGATTTACTTGCTAAAGAAGAATTTATTCTTTATTTGCTAGGCATCAATAATTTATTTTAAATTTTACCAATAACAATCTCTGTTATACGAGCATTCGGAAAATATTCACATCAATTGTTGGCACTTTTTCTCGTTTGCCACTTTTAATATACGCCAAACCTTTAAATCTTCTTTTATATTCGATAGTTTCAAAATGTCAAAAGCAGTTTTCAATTAATTATTTTAGTGTCTTCTAGCATAGCGTATATCCACTTTAAACTATCAAAGCATGCACTTCATTCCATCAGGCTCATGGCACATTTGAATCCTTCATCGATCGCTTTTATGCAACATCGCTTGCAGCCAAAAAGCACACATACACACACACTTACAATTGCAAAATTTCAATTGCGCCATTGCAGAATTCAATTAGCCTCATTAAAAAGTTACAAACTCACAACAACAGCCGCTGCCACCTGCCGCTGCCACGTTGTCAGCTACCACATACAATAGACAGCTAACTACTCGTGCACTCCTTAGCGCGCGCTATGCCCCCCTTGCCACAGCTCCTCATCATGACATGCATATAAAATGTGCACTTGTGCAGCCTATTATCCTTTCAATCTAATTAACTGTCGTAGCACTAAAAAGGAAACGTACGGAACAATGACAGGCACCTTGCATGTCAGCCAAAGGCAGGCACCTTGCCACCCCTTACGGCTGTCGCTCTCCCTATCAGCGTCACGTGGGTTTGCCTGTCTAGCTGTTTGTCGTAATGCATTTATAAGCGGCGGTATATTCATTGGTCTGTCTGTCTGTATCTGTTTGTCTGTCTGTCTATGTATCTATGTCTGTTCTGTGTGTGGCTGAAAGTCCGTCCACGCGTCCGTCTCTTTCTTCGTCAGTCTGTCCATCTGCCGCAAGTACGACCTTCCGCAAGTACGTTAGTACATTTTGGTGTCTCTCCGTTTGTGTTTTTAAAAGTCCTTCATGCATAGCTTCCGTCTGTCCGTCCGTTCGTCCGTCTGTATGGTTCTGTGCACATTCGATCTGTCTGTCCGTTGAGCAACTCCTTAAGACATGCGAAATGTGCAACAAAAATAGTATTTATTTGAATATTAAGTATATACTTTTATCACTACTACCTGCCCCTTTAATAGTGCGAAGTGCATGCGCCTCTGTTTTGCTAAATGGCAGAAAAGCAGAGGCACTGCGGCAATAATCAATAAGATTTTGCGCTTAATTAAAATTGTGCATGTGTGAGTATGTGCAGCAGCGTTGCATGCAAATGTCTTTTATAATAATTGCAGTGAAATGCCTAAGTAACATTTCATTTTCCATTTTTCGTATGCAAAATGTCAAGTGAAAATGGAAGTACTAGCTTCTTGAAATAGATGAGCTGTTGCTACAAGGACTGACAGTTGGTAATTGCCTAGCTGTTTTACGTAATTAAATGCATTTGTTGGTAGTAAATACAACTCTACCAAGGCAGTAGCTGTAAATTATAATGACACATGAGAGGCAAATACATTCTCTGCACCACTTTGTTATAGGTGACGTACTGTCTACTCCACTATTCGCCGCCAGCATACCCCATAAAATGATTAACACTTTCATAGCTTGGATTGGCTTGGCTCATATACATATGTATGTATATGGCAGACATGTAGCCATGAGCATTTGAAGAATCTGCACCTACCGAGCAAGCTTATAATTATAGTCTATATATATTCCTTCGGCAACAGAGTGATTCGAAGCAAAAACGTTTTGAACGTAATGGCTTTTAATTAAAATTTATATGTTTTGAAAATGTATGCCGATTTCCTAATCGCTAACTGCTCTCTCGCCGCAGAAAATCCTCATTACTGTTTCTACCATACCTTTTTCTATTCTATCCTATTACATCATATTGTAGGGGAGAGGGGGTACCTTCGTCCTTGGGGCACATTCGTCAAAGGCGATTTCGGTATGAAGGAGTCATCGGACATAACTGTTTACTAGTTGAAACTAACCCATAACTAGCAAAAATATCCCTCAAAAAGTTTGCCATCCCTATCTGAACAGCTGATAAAGTTACATTTGATTTTGTGTTTTCGCGCTTCGTCCCCGAATATTCAGGTCGGTAACGTAAGAAGTTTGTGCTGTATTTATACCATTATTTTTAACAAAATTGTATTAGTATTACTTGAATACTAATTATTGTGTAAATAAAAGTGTATTAAGTGAAAATAAAGCACTGAAATTAGAAGTAAAAAAATAAAAAGAAAAAAAGTGACACCAGGGCGGACTCATCTTTTTTTCATGGGGCACATTCGTCAATATAACTTCACAGGTACTAAAAATCGAAATCGAGTTGAAGCTTCCAAGACCCTCGAACTTGGCTTAAACCTCCCGTAACCACACAAAATTAATATTAGGGTCGATCTCAGCACTTTAAACATTATATAAAAGCAATAATTTATAAAAAAAATTTTACAATAACTACCTTTTTTTGAAGCTCTGATTTTTTTATATTTTTTTCATGCAAAATATAATAAAAACGTGTTATGTAACCAAAAACATGTCTTTTCTAGTCTAAACAAGATTTTGTATCACCTTATGGTACTTTAAAGTGTGAATGCCGAAAGTGCCCCGCCAAATGCCGAAGCTACCCTGGCATGGGGGCACATTCAGCGAAATAACTTTTTTTACTAATCATGAAAAAAATAATACAAAAGGAACTTTTTAAAAAACTTTTAGTATAACATTTTATTGTTAAATAATGAGGTATTGTAACAGTCTAATCGGATTTTAAATATATAGATTACCTTCTGAAATATAGGCCTTCAAAAAAAAAAGAGACGAAGGTACCCCCCTCTCCCCTACCTATCTACTATATTATCATTGGTTACCCTAACCAACTCTATCACATTTTCTCTACCACACATTTGAGTACAAAGTTAGGGTAGTCTAATACTCACCCAAACGGTCAAGAAATATTTCCTGTGTCGAAATCTAAATTCCAAATATTGCACACAAATGTGAGAAAAAAATTGGTTTAATAGTTCTGATCTCTTTGACTTATGTGCCAATTCTTGTGCTCCTAAAGTGAAATTAGAAATACGTACCCGTGGATTAAGCTATCCCAACTAGCTCTTCCCTTTTCTATGGCTTACTTTACATACTAAATAGGCCTTAACTTAGAACTGCTTTTTCCAACTCTACCGACCCTATTCTATACATTTTTCCTCTAACTCTACCTTTCTCTATGTCCACTCTAGCTACCTATTCCTTTTCCTACCCAAACCACATTCTTGCTGTATTCTTACACTTTGCATTTGTTCTGATTTTCCTCCACAACTCTCTCTCTCTCTCTCCCTGCTGCCGCTTTTGCTCCTTTAGGCGGACAGGCGAGCGTAATGAGTAATTACTTTGGTAATTGTATTCAAGCTGCCAAATGCAATGCATGCAACTATTCATTCCTGTCATTGGTAATGACATTTTACAATGGGTGTGTTATATAGTGCAATGCAATGCCGTTGCGATGCTTTTCAGTAGCATATGAAGGTTCTAAATAACGGTAAAGTGCGTGGCCGCCTGTTAGCCATTTTTGCTGAGGGCTTTAACAATGTCCTAATATTATAGTTAGTATCGTACTGGCCAATACCGAAATATCTATTAACTTTTGATTGTATTTTGAACTTCTGTATAAATTAGTTTATACATAAGTATTCAATGAAAGAAATGCAATTATAAAAGTTAACTCACTAATCGTACTTTTCGAAAATGTCATAAAAATAACAGTGCAATTTTTTAATGAAATACTTTTTGTATAACATGGCTGCTGCCCGCTTCCCGCTTCCTTCAGCAGAGCATACAGCCTTTTCACTTGTAACAATTTTTGTTGTACTTGAAGCTGCGTATTCCCTTCTGTTACGTAAGGCATACGCAATACGTTGCCCCTCTCTTTCGAAGCTTTTACAGTAGGCGCACAACACACTCGCTGCCTACCACATGTGTATGGGTATGTGTGTATAGGTATGCGCTGGAAACGTCCACTGCGAAAAATCTAAAAAAAACAAGAATAACGAAAATTCCGTCGAAATCCTAAAAAAGTGCACGAGGAAAACGGCTTTTCCACCAAGAGGAAATGTACAAACGGCAGCTGAAAAAAATGTTGCTTGCTCCGCCAATCAGCAACATGCGCCAGCAATACTTTTTCGTTTTCTTGAATGAACTCACACACACACGCTCATATGCTCACATACGTTTACACACACACATGAGCTGCCATATGAGGGTGTGCTTATGTGTCGCTTCTTTTGCTTTGCTTTTAGCATGCATGCATGATTGTTAGTGTGTGTGTGTGTGGTGTGCGTGTGTGTGAGCTGAAAATTAATTGAAAAAATAGAACAAGAAAATTGTTGTTGTGCCACATGCAAAAAAATGACAGCAACGTGCAAGCAAAGCAAAACAAAACAGCAAAAAATCATACACGCGAGCAGAAAAATGGAATTGGGTAAAAATTAAAAGTTGAGCGCCTCACACACACACACGCACACACAGGCATACATACACGATGCAGCGCTGGTCAGTGCGCATAAGGCTGCATGAATGTGTGCGTGGGTGCATGTTGCTGTGGGCGGGGGGTGTGTAGCGCTTGGTTGGAAGCGAGCTCTAAAAAATAAGCATTGCACTTGAAACGGCACGACTTGGTAAGGGAGTGGGCGGCGGGCAGAGCTGGTGCTGAAGCGCAAGAGGGGCAAGGCGTTGGTGGGCGCAAGAGCGAAGCAACTACAAAATTCAGCTGCATTGCGTAAAATTGTTTGTTGCATACTTTTAGGCATATGCGCGTATTTTTATTGCTATTTATATGAATATCGAAACAAAGTTTTCACAATTATATAAAATTATTTGCATGGCATACAAAATCATTTTCGTAAAGCATAGAAAATGTATGGTATAATTCAATATAAGATTTTGTATGACCTGTCGAAGAGAAATGCTTTAATCAGAGTTGCTTGGGATCTCTCTGTAATTGAAGTCACTGCAATCGATGCCTTCAGCTGCTTAAGCAGCAAAGCAGTACCTATTCCCCTCACAATGGTCTTTCAAGGTATGCACCATAGTACCCAAAAGCCCGCCTATATATAACTACCTACCCATCATCCATCCAAACTGCTCTTACTTAATCTGCAGCGCAAACAATCGCATAACACCACATTCTGATAATCGCCAAATCGCCAAAAGAAAAGAAAAAAGTTTAATTTCGAATTGTGGGCTCCTGGCAGGAGTGCCATAAATTCAGGAATCAACGTCCAAACCTCAGCTGCTACTAGTGCGAGATACATACAATGCTCTGGCAAACAGATAACAGATACACCATCAACGAAATATGCGCGGTCTGCGTGCGAACGCTTGGGAGAGCAGCGTAGCAAGCGCGAATTAAAAATTGAAGGCAACTTTTACTTTTATTTTCGAAAAAACGCAGTACGGCGAAAAAGGCGCTTAAAAAAGAGGAAAAGTAAAAAATGCGATGGCACAGAAAAACGAAAAAGTGAAAGAATAATTGGTAGCAAAGGAGATGGTAAGAGTCGGAAGAAGTTGGGCGGTGGTAGAAGGACGAAGGTAGGTAGGGCGGGCAACTCGCCACGCGTACTTTTTACTTTTTCTTTTGACGATTTATTTGCATTTTTTGCGCTGAAAAGCAATGCCCAAGGACCCGCTCGCAATACAGCCATAACAATCCCAACACCACCCAAGCTCATGCCAGCCGTTTGCGCAGTTGCGTCCACCTGAAGTGACTGACCAGCGCTGCTCTCCAATGGCTCTGCCCACTGGCATGGCGCTTGACCAACGTGGTCGGTCAGTTGTCCATTCGATGGCCCAAAAGCTGTTTGGGGGGTACGGACTTGCCGCATCTGCGACCGTTCAATGAACGAGAAAGAATAACTGCGGCCGGCCAGTGACCAGGCAGTCAGAAAGTTGAAGTTGGTGGCGGTTGGAAAAAAATCGCACGTAACGAGGAAAAAACTGCGCCAGCAGCAACAAAAGGAATAAAGAAAATAGTACAAAAAATGGGACGCAAGCAATGGCCAGCTCGCCGCTTGCTGCCTTGCTTGCCGGCAGCAGCGCAGGGGGGGTAGTGGCGGGGTAGCTTAAGCGTTGGTCAACAAAACGAAGCGATTTTTATTTCTTTATCACGCAAGCCCGATGAGCGAGGGCGAGGACAAGTGCGAGGCCAGAGAGCGATTTTGTGGTGGTTGTCGGTTGCTGAATGTGCTGCTGCTGTTGCTGGGGCTGTTGGGTGGCGCACGTGGCTTGGGGTTGGGTGCTGGCGTTGCTGCTTGACATTGTAGACGCGCTGCTTCTCTTTTTTAATGTGGCGCACTCAACTACCTCCACTTTTTTGCACTTTGCGTGCTCGACTCCGGCCACTTTTCCTTTTGTGCGCGCTCGTCAACGCATCGGCAGCGGTCGACTGTCTGTTCACTCGTCCTTACGTCTTTATCGTCCCTGTGTACGTCATTTCGTGCGCCCACTTTTTTGTTGCCCCATTCGCTCGTTGTTCGTCCCCTCGTCCGCTCGTCCGCTCGTTCTTTTGTCAATTCTTCCTTTCGTGCCCCGCATATTACATTACCCTACCCTCATGCTTTCGTTCGTTTGGTCATCATAGGCCTTCACCGTTTTTGGCCTTTTTCAAGCACATTTTTCACAATTCCATTTTTCGTGGCTTTTCTTTTCATTTTTGCTTTTACGATTTTTTGTTTTGCTATTTTGCTTCCGTGCAGCTGAAATGTTTATACTTTTTGTTTTTTTTTGATTTTCTTGTTGCGCACATGTTGTTCGAGTACTCTTGTATGCCTGTTCCACTTCCCTTCGTCCTGTCGCATCATCTCATTTGCCATTATTTTCGTGGAAATGGACAGTAAGTGTGCTTGTCACCCTGTACTGAGGAAAAGCGCCAACAAAATTTATGCTTAAATTTAAGTAATTCGACTTACGAAAATAGAACAGGCTTATTTTGTGGTCCAGCAGCAGTGGAACTGAGGAGGGAGGAACCGCATTTATATAATTTCTTAGTGAAAAATATTTGTTGATAGCAAAATCCATGCCTTGAGAATATGCTTTCAAAATATTGAAACAAAGTTTGAATAAGTTTTGAACTCTTTTACAATAATTCATGCAGAAGAAATTATTGCCAATTATTAAACTCACTGGATTTATTCGTAGTTTCCTTTATCATAGCCGAGATTTCTGTAGGCCAATAAAAGCAAGGGCATTTTCAGAAGCTCGTGGGTATATTTTAAACATATTCTTGTTAAAAATACTGTCCACCTGAGTTTACAGCTTGCCTTTACACATTTCCATCGACAAGTCCGTGTATTGCACAGCGGCTTTCTATCAAGTTCAACCGCCACATGTGTTCCTTAATCCACCCCTGCTTGCAGTTGGCTAACCCTTTCCACTTGCCGCTATTTCTGCCATGCCCTTTCTTTATCGAAGCGAAAAAGCTATTTTGACTTTTTCTATTTTCTTAATTTCGTTGCAAAAACAACAAAAAAGAACAGAAACTTCGCTGTTTTTTTGTTTTAGTCATTTTGGTTATGTCAATGTGAAGCGTTGGAAAGTACCACACACACACACACACACTCACACTGACGTCAATAATATGCACGAGCGGCAGCTGCAGCGCCCATAAGCATGCAATGCAAAAAATGGCATTTCATTACTTGTGTGACGTGCTGCTTCTTCTTCGTTTTTTGGCGAGCAAAAATAACGGCGTCGTCTGTTGACCAGCGCGAAAATACACAAAGGCAAATTTTTTTTTTATAAATTTGCTGTTTTGCTTTTTTGGCAATTCGAGCGCTTATATCATCGCCGTGCACACTTGCACTCACACACACACACACGCAGAGCTCCAGTTTGTGTGCACAGCAGACGTCGTTGTACACTTGAAAAGCAGCAGCAATAATTTTCCACGTATCTGCTTTTATTTCGGCTTCAAGCGCGCGCATCGAGAGAAGGAAGTGCCACATGCAAAATAAGTCAAAAAATAGAAAATGAATTGAATTATTGCAAAAATCAGCGGAAAAAAAGAGGGAGATGGCAGAATGTTGCCACTTTTTGGCGTTGCCGACTACAGGCAGTGCCTCTGTGTGTATGTGTTTGTAATGCCCCGTGCATCTGTAGACGGCCCTGCATCTGTTTATGAAAAACGAACAGGGCTTGGCAGCTGCGTTGGCTGCAAAGCAAACAAAAAAGTTGCATAAGCGCGCACTTTTGCGCGTTTCTTCGCTGTCGTTGCATACTTTCGGGCGACGTACGCGAAATTATAATTCGCACATGTGGCGCGCGCAAATAAGAGCAGCAGCAGCGGCAGCAAAGGGCGGGGTGTGGCTTTGAGGGCCGACAAAATAAAAGCATTTGAAAATGGGCAATGAAATATGCGTGACGGTCAAGCGCGCTTCGCTGCCAATGAAATTAGGGTGTGTCTGTATGGAGAGGGGTGTGAGTGTGAGGTGTTTGGGGTGTGGGGGTGTGAGTGCGACGGCAATCGCCAAAAAGAAACAGCAAAATTTTAGCTAAAGTGCAGTGCAATGCAGCGACAGCAGCAGCCACCGCCCCTGTTGCTGCTTTACTTTATCTCTTTGGCTGAAAGGTGCTGCCATTAATTGCAAGCTCTTATTTTTTTTGTTGACTTGTTGCAGGGTGTAGCCAACTGCACATGCCATTTTGAAGTATACGCAAAATAATGTGAACAATATTTTGCTGTTCGAAATGTGGCAAAAGCGCGGAGTTAAGCTGCAGCAATTGCTCACTGAGAGGGGGAGTAACATGCACTTGGCTTCTTTTGTCAACTTGTAAGGGAGGAGGGGAGGCGCGAGGCATTTGCAGTGAGTCGCAAACGCGTTATGCAAACATGTTTGTCCTTTGCATATTTTATGCTTTGTTTGAGGCAGCAATGCAACAAATTTCGGGCTCTGGACTCTGGCTTCTGTGCGAAGAAGTGTGAAGAACGCTGTGCAAATGCCATAATGTTTTTGATTACCGAGAAGCGTGTTGATTTGGTTTGAAATCTTTTGAAATTGTAGCTATCTCAAAATCAATCGATCATGCGTTTTAGTTGCAAATATGGCGAAAGTATTTTTTTAAGAAGCCATTTTGCCAAATTTTTGGAACAAAACGAAATCGTCATTCACATTGCGTATAATATAATACGCTGATATTGAAAAATAAAACTTTTTCGATATAATTTTCTTATAAGTTGGAATGAAAGAGGACAGCACATGATAGAAGATAGAAGATAAAAGGTAGTGGCAGACAGACTAGAAGCGGCAGATGTTTTTGAGAGACAGCGAATGATGAAAATTAACTCGAAGGTACTGAGCCACCGTGGCGCTCTTAACTACCATGCTGTCATCTTTTTTTTACCAGTGCTGGACCCCCAATTATGTCTCATCGAAAGCTTCATCAAAGTGCTGCAAAAACAATAACAACAACATCTATAAGGGACAGCAATTAAAGTGCGCCACTAATACTTCGCTTAATGCTAATGCGGCAAATTAAAAGGAAAACTGTGAACAAAATATGCAAAGGAAGCGGAAGTGGGAGAAAGGCAGGAAGTAGGCAAAAGTGATAAAAATTGTAAAAATGCCAATAACAACAACAACAACAGCTGGAGCAAGAGGCAGAGCACTAGCTGGCAACATCCGTAAACCAATACAATAATTATTGGCAATTAATGCTGGCGCAAGTATTTATATCGCATTCCACCTTTCTATGCAAATGTCGTCGCAAAAAAAAGGACACAGCAAATATAAAATGAATACAGAAAGTGGCAGGGAATTACGAAATATTTTGGTTTGGCCTGGTTGAGTGGGAAGTTTTGTGCGGACCGCTTCAATTAAATGTTATTTGCATAGGAAATTAACATAATTGCAGGGCATTGCCAAAGGAAGCGGGCGGAGAGAAACTTAACGTTGCTGGCAACACCCCGACACAACCAACCGCCAACATGCAACACCAATAGAAATAGAGTAGGTGATAAAAATGTGGCGCAATTAAATGTGGCTACGCGTGCGCTTCGTGGTTGCTGTACCAGGTGCAGCCACCTTCCTGCTTTCGTCTGCTCCTTTGTTGTTGTCGAAGGGCTTAAATTTAAATGGAATATTTAAGCGTGTTGAAATGTGAAAATTCGGCGCTATTTGTGGCAGCTTTATTGAACATGAGTATTTAAAGTGGGTCCGGAGGGGGGAGGGGGGAGGGGTTGAGGGGAGCAATGAAATAGCAAATTTAACAAATTTGAGGTTTAATTTTCGCAGCATATTTCTAGGCGGCTGCCAAGGTATCAACATATCTAGCAAATGCAAAAATATAGCAAAAAGGAAACACTTTAAAAAGATCTATAAAGTAAACACTCGATTTGTAGCCGTTGCAATTATTACTGTTGGCATCGAATATAGACTATAAGAATCAAGCTTCTTTCTATACTACATATTTCCAGAATGTTTAGAGAAACGTTCAAATTGAATTCAGATTAGTCAAATTCATCTACAAAACAGTCAATAAAATAAATTTAATTTTTATATTGTAAGTTGATACCGCAATCTATATTTTTGTAAAATAATATAACGTTTTTGTATAATGCTTTAAATTATTTGTCATACTTAAAAATGTAGCTGTACTTTTATTAATCTAAGTTCTCTTTGCTTAAAGTTAAATTTAAATCAATTTATATAAGAGCGCCGTAACATATGCAATAAAATTTGTGTTTACACACATTCACACACACACACACACAGCCACATGAACGTGCTGCAGCAGTTTGACTTTTGCTACCAGCGCACTTCATTAAACACTTTAAAATGTAGTTTTTACCAGCAACTCTTCAACACATCTACAAACACACCGACATATGCTACTGCAACGCCAACCTGTCTGTTCGCTGCGAGTCTCTCTACACACCGGCGAGTCCTTGCCGTTCGAAACTATATTTATGACTGGCGAAAAGTGAATGTCCTGTGTGAGTGTCCTCTGCGCATTGTTCCAACACTTGCGCGTATGCATGCATGTGTGTGTGTGTGTGTGTGTGTGTGTGTATGTGTAAAGAGTGAGCAAAAAAATGAATCACATGCATTGATGCGAAATGAATTAACTTTTCAACATATTTACCAACGCTCAATTGCATATGTCGGCGGCGGCGGCGATGGACGTTGGTCTTTTTTCCCACCTTGCTCACTCCTCTAGTCTTTTCTTTCTGCCGGCTTTTAATGCATTATGCTGCTGTGTCGGGCGTTTCATGCCATTTGACATAATGAAGTTTACACAAATGCTAATGAGTTCCGAGCTGCGTTGCTTTACTTGATTACAAGCTGAGATGCATCTTTCCGAGAGATGAGGAGCGGTGCCATGAAAGGTTGCGCTAAATATGAATCCTTCAACTCATATGGGAAAAAAGCTAATAGAGAAAAGGATGAGAGAGATGAAAGAGTAGAAAAAGAGAAGATCAGAAAACATAGATTAACGGCCTTACCGTATAAATCACCGTGATCGAACGCAACGCGAACACGAAGCCAACGCCGGGATCAAAAAACGGCATTTTGTAAATCACGGCGTAATTGCGTTCGTTGTCTTACGGCATCACTTGAGCTGTCAAGTTCTTACGAAAAAGAGTTGTATTTTTCTTAATTTATCAGCCAAATACAAAACACACAAAATTTGCTGCATCCATTGCATACCTCCCATAGCCTAGTGGTTAGAGCGTTCGACTAGCACGCGAGAAGTTGTGAGTTCAACCCTCAACCGCGATGCATTTCTTTTTTTTTTGTGATTTCGATCCTCAACTGCAGTGCTAGTATTTTCTTTTTTTTGTACTTTTTTCTTTAGTATTTGTCTTTAAAAAGTACTGCAATACTTATTATTTGCTTCTGCAGATTACCACAAATAAATTTTCACTCGAAATTACCAAAAATTTTGCGTTTAAAAAACTGAACGCGAGCACAAACCCAAGTGAACGATTTGACAGTTCAAGTGAGTGAATGCGCCGCGTTGCGTTTTACGCGGTACCGATTTTCATATGAAACTACGTAAGACAACGCGAGCAGTCACCGAGTGAGGTGATGCGTTTTACAAAATACCAAATTAGTGAACGCAGGGTGAAGTGAGGCGTTGGGATTTACAAAATAAGCACCTAATGCTTAGAAAAGAAATAATATATAGGGATAGAAAGTGAATAAGATAGTATAGGATAGGATAGGATGAGATAGGATAGGATAGGATAGAATTGGATAGGACAGGATAGGATAGGATAGGATAGTATAGGATAGAATTGGATAGGACAGGATAGGATAGGATGGGATAGGATAGGATAGTATAGGATAGAATTGGATAGGACAGGATAGGAGAGTATAGGATAGGATAGGATAGGATAGGATAGGATAGGATAGTATAGGATAGAATTGGATAGGACAGGATAGGAGAGTATAGGATAGGATAGGATAGGATAGGATAGGATAGGATAGTATAGGATAGGATAGGATAGGATAGGATAGGATAGGATAGGATAGGATAGGATAGAATTGGAAAGGATAGGATAGGGAAGGATAGGATAGGAGGAGAGGAGAGGATGGAATTTGGTAGGATAGGATAGAATAGGATAGGATAGGATAGGATAGGATAGGATAGGATAGGAGAGGATAGGACAAGATAGGATAGGGTAGGATAGGATAGGATAGGATAGGATAGGATAGGATAGGATAGGATAGGAGAGGATAGGACAAGATAGGATAGGATAGAATTGGATAGGAAAGGATACGATAGGATAGATGGGATAGTATAGAATAGGACGGGATAGACTGCGCGATAAGAGTTTATAAGACAGTGTAGGAAAGTATACAATAGAGCTTGAACATAACATAAGCGAAGGGGAAAGAAGAGAACAGCAAGTCTAACTGCAGAAAAGTATAATTGGAGAAGAAGGAATTAATGAACTGAACGAAATTAAAGGGATCCTGCTTGCCTCATGTGCACCCTACAGCCTTTCACCTGCAAGCCATCATCATCATAATTATTACGACTGTAAAACTTCACATAACAATTGTAATTGCATTGTGTATAATTACGCATATAACAATAATTTAATAAACTCACTTAACTCACTGCGCATGATGCATCATCAACATGCATTTAGCAATACAAGCATACACATATGCGCATTTGTGTGAGTTTATGTGAATGTGTGCAGCTCCCCTGGACCGTAATACTCTGCTCTCGCATTGGTTAATGAATGCTGATTTAAATGCTGGCATTTTTCCTCTTTTTCCATACAATTTTGTGTGTGTGTGTGTGTCACTTATACGAGTACGCATTTGCTTAATGACATTATAGAAAAATGCCATAAATTATTGTCAACAACGTAAGCAGCGGCAAGTGTTAACATGTCAGCTGTGATTAGCGTAATTAAAAATGCAAAATGAATCATGAAAAGCGCTTGAATCACAGTCGGCCTCATAAAATGATATGAAAAATTATTTGCAAAAATAAAACGGTAAATATGAGAGCAAGAACTGAAAAAGGATTGTAAGGGTTTGTTGATAATTTTATGTCAAGGCTATTAAGCTTTAGTTTTGATGCGAAACTTTTGAGCTACTCTAATAGAGAGAATTAATGGAATGATCAAGAACTTCATGTGAAGGTAGTAGAGCTTTTTATTTAAAAAGATGGCTATTGATAAAAGGATATCAAGGATGATAAAGTCTAGCTAGTAAAAGCACAAACGTTGCCTTAAAGAAAATACTTGAAGAATAGTCGAAAGCTTAAAGTGCTCATTGCAAAGCTTTTTGCTTGAAAAGCAAATTCTTGAAACATTTGTGAGTAGGAAGACATGGAATTTCAAGACTGTTTCTCAAAGTATGTCGAAGAATATTTTTAATTGTTATGCTGTGATATATAAGTATTACAGCTGGAAGTTCTTTTCGCTATACTTTTCGCTGCCTTATTCTCATACAACAAATTTTTCTCTCTATTAATTTACAGGACTATGACAAAGACATCCTGACGCATAAAATACCTTCACCGAATTTGCTTGAGTTACATTCACAAAGCTCATACGAAAAGGATCATGTCAAGGAATTGGAATTTTATAAGAATTTAGCGCAAGCAGCCTCGCTGGTCAATCACAATGCGCACAATGAACGCGATCATGAGCACGGCTCCCAACATGAGTCACAAATCTCCGCGCCCGCCTCACCACAACCCATGCAAATCGACACCGATGCGGCGGATGAGGAGGACGAGCCGCATCTGCAGAATCATCATGACCATGAACTGATTGCCGAGGATCCTGCACACGACCAGGCGAAGGCTTCGGCTCTGGCAGTGGCAGCGGCAGCTGCACAGGCGCATCTAAATGGAACTAGTGAGTACATATCGATAACCAATTTTAAGTAAAAAAATTGAACTGAATGGACTGCAATTTTGTTCACTCTTGCTGTAAATGAGAATTGTGGGTAAAGTGGATAAGAGAAAATGTTAGTTAAATGAAAATGGAGAAATGTTAGATTTCTAAAAGAAGAGCTCAGAGAAATTTGGGTTCACAAGTTAATTGATATAATATGATTCCGGCCTAAGCTTGATTTTCATAAGAGAAATTTAAAGATATTTTTTCTAACCAAACCTCCGCAGCTCTTTCTTAATCTTTTAGAACACGTTACAATTCATTGACGTAAGCTCAAGCCCTGCTTCTCAGCTAAAAATCGCTGCCATTTTCGATTCATATTTTAGCGAAGATTCTAGATACACTAAAGAAGTATACTTTACGCTGAAGCCCACAGCAAATAGTTTTATCCTATCATATTTTCATCTTCCAGCCTCACGTTTTTCATTAGTTTTTCCCATTTGTATTTGTACAAAATAATGCTTAAAATATGCTCGACTCTGCTCCATGCAGCTGCTGCATTCATTGCCCAGCTTAGAATCCCACCAACTGGTGACGTAATTGACTGCAAACTCTGCCACACGGACCACAAACCTTTCAGCATAGAAGCCCAACAAAGCTTTGCTAATTTTTGTCAACTTTCTCATTCGCTCTTTTTCCACATGGTTCGACGACTTGCCTTCCACATCTGCTGCCTGCGCAGTGCAAGACATGCTGAATTTGCAGAAACTACAAAATCTGGCAACACTCCAGCAGCAGCAGCAACAACATCATCATCAGCAGCATCAGCATCACCAACAGCACCAGCAAACAAATGTGACCAACAACAATGTTCCCACCAGCGCCGCGGCGGCTGCTTTGGCCAGTCTGCAGGGATTAGCCGCGGGCATAACGGCCTCAGCGGCGGCCGCATTGAACTCACCGCTGAATTTGACAGTTGGCTCTTCGGCCGCTCCTGCTCTGCCGGTCGGCCGCTGTTCCCCCAACAGCCCGACAGCTCTCACCGCCTCCGGCGTGCTGGCGAACAACCTCAATGGCGGCAAAGTGGCGCACGCCAGCGGCGGCCAGGATAATCCCGGCAACGCGTCTCCCTGCAGTAGCAGCGCCAATGCCGCGCAGACGGCTGCAGCCACCATGACACCGAGCACGCTGGCCAACGTATTGAACTCGGCTGCTGCAGCGGCAGCAGGAGCGGCGGCCACCGCCTCGCCACCGCCCACCATGCCGCCACCGGCGGCAAGCAGCCAAATGCCGCAGTTGATACTAGCCTCGGGGCAAGTGGTGCAGGGCGTGCAGGGCGCGCAGCTGCTCATACCGACGGCCCAAGGTAAGTTGAGGGCTTCGGCTGCAGGCTTCCGAATAATCGCTGGCTTTGAACTTAAAGTCAAAGCGAGCGATTGGAGCGTATTATTTAACACTCCCTCTTTCAACCGCCCTTCCTTCTCTTTGCCTTTTGCGCAGGCATCGCCGTGCAAACGATACTCACCATTCCGGTGAGTCCACAAATCAATACCAACGACCAGTTTCTGCAGGGCTTCGCGCCGTTCGCCCCCTTTCAACAGCAGCAGCAGCAGTTGCTTGCGCCCGCCCCGCAGCTGCCGGCGCCACTGGCCGCCATGCAGCATGCACCCACACTGCCGCAGCTCGCACAAACACCAACGAACTTGTTCAAGCCGAATCTCTTCTCGAACGGCGTGCAGCAGCTGCTGGCGGCGTTGCATCCCGAGCTGTTCGCAGCCGCCGCCGTCAATCACCATCATCATCAGCAGCAGCAGCAGCAGCAACAACAACAACAACAACTGTTGCATCACGCGCACTTGTCGCAACAGCACGCACACACCGCGGATCTGCACCTGTCCGCTCGCAGCTCGGAACGTTCCCCGCCCGCCTCGCCGACGACGACAACAGCGACGCACCAGGGCCACGGGCACGGCCACAGTACAAAGGCGGCGGCGGCTGCTGCAGCCACTGCGGCGGCCGCCTACCATCTGCAGCAGCAGCTGCACATCAAGCAGGAGACGCAGCAGCAACTTGTGGGTCACCATCATCACGCCATGCTGCAGCAGCATCATCATCACGCGCTGGCCTCGCCCAAGCTCGACAGCAAAATGTCGCTGCATCTGCCGGAAGGCGCCGTGTCGCCGCCACACCCCGCCGCACGCCACCACTACGCGCCGCCAGCGCATCACACGCGCAGCTCGGCCATAGCCTCGCCGTCGCCGCGGCCCTCCTCCTGCTCGTCCAGTTCGATGAGTTTGCGAGAGCGCGCCAGCGACTCCTTACCCCACCACAAGCACAGTCCCAGTCGCAGTGCCACGGCCACGAGTGCGGCTATCGCTGCTGGCGGCATGAATCTCAGTCATCACTCCAGCGAACGGGAACGGGAGCGGGAACGCTCCTCACGCGCCTGCTCCTCCCCCATGCCGCTGCATGCAAATCAGTCGGGGCGCAACTCCAGCTCCTCGACCTGCTCCACCGCTGCCGCACTGGCCACCGCAACTGCGTCAGCAACATCCGCCTCCATATCCGCAAGTGGCAATCATCAGCATCATGTCGTCGGCGGCACGTCAAGTGCCACATCAAGTGCCGCCCCTGCCGCACTGTTGTCGTCGTCGTCTTCGGCGACGGCAGCCGTGGCGAACAGCCACGAACGAGGCTATTCATCTCCTTTGGGCAGCGCCGGCAGTGCTGGCCAATTGTTTCGCAGTCACTCACCGCCAACCGCAACACTTTTGCATCATCACCAGCAACAACAACAACAACAACAACAACATAATATGCTATCGCCGCATGAACGTGATTTCCTGAGTGCAGGCAGTGGCCTGCTGGCAGGGTCCTCGTCTCATATGAGTGCCGGTCCAGCTGCGTCTACTAGCTCCAACGCTGGCTCCTCCTCTGCGACGGCGAACGTACTTAGCAGCATCAATAGGTGAGTTGTTGAAGATATGTATATGTACATTGCAAAAGAGCGGGGGAAAATCGTTTGGTTCTTGAGGGATTAAGGATCTGTGAAGGCTTTTATTGACCCTCTTGCCGCGCGCTGGAAGATAACTGTTTCGACCAAAGTCAAAGTGTACCAACGTAAATAAGCTGAGAATCATTATTTCTAATTCAATGTTTCTTTCGCCCTCTTCTGCTTACAGATTAACCACCTCCAATAGTGAACTGACCATTACGAAGTCACTTGGGCCGCCCACTGCAACCGCAACACGCTCCTCCTCCGCCTCGCCCACCTCGCCGGGCCCATGCTCCTCGGCGGCTGCGCAACATGCGGCCGCTTCCACGTCACACCATCTTCATCATCCACATCATGTTATGCATCCGCTCAAATTAAGTCCTACTGCAGCCATGCAGCAGCGAGACCGTGAACGGGATCGCGATCGGGACAGGCAGCGCGATATAAAACGGGAGCGTGATCATGAGCGAGCGGGCGAACAAGCAACACTAATGTCACCGAATGGCACGGAAAGTTCGGCGGGTGCACACGATCTGCTGATGGATTCACCGAGTGAGTAAAGATCGACCTTTCTCTTTCGTATATTCCGTATTATTAGATAAGATAGATAACAGTAAGAGTATGTTAGATCTACGAGCAAAGCTTTAGTGACTTCGTGAAGATACATTCTTGAATTCTTATTCCAAAAATGCTGGGAAGTTTAGAGACTAGATTATAGACTATCTTTAATAGTCTGCTTTCTGTATGCATGTCGTGAACAGTCATTGACAGTTGACGCCCTCAATACCCGCTTTGCTCGGCGAGCAACTTTGTTGCACATACGCTTGGAAAGATTCGTCGCTTTTGGCAGTCAAGGCAAAAGAAGAAGCATGCGAAAAGTTTAGTAGCTTGCACTCAATGCTTAGAAGCCTGCAAGCTGCCGGAGCAGCAATGCGTAAGGACATAACGTTAATTTGCAATTACACTTTCGGCAATTCAATGCAAGACGACGAGCACTTCCCTTGACACCAACAACAATAACAACAACAATACCAAGTGCTGCTAATCCTGTGCTGCCTGTTGCCTGTGTAGCAGTCCTGCCATGCGTGGCAAGGAAGCTGCGAATTTCGTTTGGAAATTATTTGGATTTGGGTTTGGCAACGAAAGCTGGCAGGTGCCAAAATAACTGCAACAAAATCTTGTTGACATTCTTAGCAGTTTCTGGAGGGGGGGCATAGTCGAGCTGTAGGGAAAATAAACTGTCGCATGTCAAACTCATCAATTATAAGAACCGCTCGCTGCTTTCTCGTCTTGCTTATGCAAAACTTTTGCTCAAAAGTCAATATGTTGCGCATCCCCACATTTGCCTGGTTTCGTCAGCTAAAGAGGATATAACTGGCAAGTTGGCGTCTTATCTGCGAAGACAAGTTCAGCATCCAGCTAAAGCATCCAGCGTAAATTGCATTAATTATTGTTGTTGTAGTTGCAAACTTACATAAAGTGCATGTGTGCATACAGCCTAAGGGCGTGTATGTGTGTAAGTTATCGTCAGCAAAATATCCTTGCCTCTGAAAATCGTAGAATCAAGACTACAGCAAAAAAAGGGGCGCAATGAATAATGTTTAAGCTAGAGTCATTCTAGTAGGTGAGAGGGGGGTACCTTCGTCCTTGGGGCACATTCGTCAAAGGCGATTTCGGTATGAAGGAGTCATCGGACATAACTGTTAATTAGTTAAAACTAACCCATAACTAGCATAAATATCCCTCACAAAGTTTGCCATCTCTATCTGAACAGCTGATAAAGTTACATTTGATTTTGTGTTTTCGCGCTTCGTTGCCGAATTTTCAGGTCGGAAACGTAAGAAGTGTGTGCTGTATTTATACCATTATTTCGCACAAAATTTTATTAGTATTACTTTAATACCAATTATTTTGTAAATAAAAGTGTATTAAGTGAAAATAAAGCACTGAAATTAGAAGTAAAAAAAAAGGAAAAAAAGTGACACCAGGGTGGACTCGTCTTTTTTTCATGGGGCACATTCGTCAATATAACTTCACAGGTACTAAAAATCGAAATCGAGTTGAAGCTTCCAAGACCCTCGAACCTGGCTTAAACTTCCCGTAACCACACAAAATTAATATTAGGGTCGATCTCAGCACTTTAAACATTATATATAAAAAATTATTTATAAAAAAAATTTTACAATAAGTACATTTTTTTAAGCTCTTAAACATGATTTTTTTTAAATTTTTTTATGCAAAAATAATAAAAACGTGTTATGTAACCAAAAACATGTCTTATTTAGTCTAAACAAGATTTTGTATCACCTTATGGTACTTTAAAGTATGAATGCCGAAAGTGCCCCGCCAAATGCCGAAGCTACCCTGGCATGGGGGCACATTCAGCGAAATGACTTTTTTTACTAATCATGAAAAAAATAATACAAAAGGAACTTTTTAAAAAACTTTTAGTATAACATTTTATTGTTAAATAATGAGGTATTGTAAAAGTCTAATCGGTTTTTAAATATATTGATTACCTTCTGAAATATAGGCCTTCAAAAAAAAAAGAGACGAAGGTACCCCCTCTCCCCTACACAGCTCTTTATTTCATAAAAAATTACATGATTTTGAAATTACTTGGTTTACAAATTAAACGAATAAAATTTTTTTACACGCATTTTTTTTGCACGGTTTTCTTAGGAACGTATGCACCTTGTAAAAAAAGAGTTGGGTGTATAACTTTAGTTAATATCAAGTCTGCCGAAGTTGCGTTGCTCGAAATGCATTAAAAATTAAACTTGCCACTGCAACAGAGCAGCGCTACTTTCCGCACCAAATACAAGCACACTCTGAAATGCACACACATGCAAACTCAAATATTTTGTAGCAAAATGTCTGCCTTAATTACTTCTAATTGACGCGTACAGAATTTAAGCTGCTTCCATTTTAATGGCATATTTCACTTTGGCGCTGCTAAGAAACTCAAGGCTCAAGTTACCAGCGACAGCGACAACTTGAAGCATTATCACACCAACAACAACAGCAGCAGCAACAACAATGCCACGCGCCAATATAAGTAAGCTGGCTGCAGAATGTCTTCTCTGGCTGCTGCCGGTGCCGTTAGAAGGCGTACAGCTTAATTACTGCAAAACAACAATAAACACAGCCAACAGCCAACAATATAGCAACAATATATTGCAGAAGGCAGTGTGGCGGCAGCAGCTACATCTTCCTGCAATATGTTGCTTTGCATATCATTAATAAATAAATCAAAATTGTATTCTCTTTGCAAGAAGTTTGATGATGACAAGAAGAATTTGCTGTTGCAACACCATCATCAACAACAACAATAGCAACAAAAATATCAGCAACAATTGCGCGCTTGTTGCAACGACAATCTGCAGCAAATTAAGCAGATAAAAGTGCAGACTGCAGTCGGCAAGGATTATAAATTTGTGTCTGGAGTAGTGTAGCCCACTACTACACTTCCATAGCTATCCACTTGCGATATCCGACGCGCAACTCCTTTTGCAGCTGAGTTTGGTTAATTTCCTAGAAGCGCAGGTAAAATGTGCATATGCAATGAGCACAAGGATATTGTATGCCAAGATAATTGTATGCAAAGGAAATCCCTAGCTCGATGTTAACAGAGCTATGCACATAAAGGTCTGATGCCGACGTCACTATTAGCTATGACAACTATTTCAAATCGGACAGTTTACATAATTGGGGTATTCACTGTTTCCTTCTAAATTTCCCATCTGGCAACTTCAGCACGATAGTAAAATAAAACTCTGAGCGCCCCTGTTTCGTGGACCATTCTTAATTTGCCACAATCGCATTACAAGTGTTTGCTAAAGCGATTATTAAGGATTTATTACTCTCGCAAAAGCAATATTCCATCAAAATGGAAGTAGTGTGTGATTATTCTCTGAGAATTCAATAAAATTTGCTCTGTTTCCATTTTCGCGAATAAAACAGCTGATGAGAAATGCCAGCTTATGACGAAAGAAAAACACGATCCAACGCATGTCAATTTTTTCAGCTAGTGGTATTTCTTGTTTGCGTGCAAAGCAACAACAAAAAACGTTGCCAGATGGCAAAGTGGGTTTAATTTAGCAGGCGGCAAGGAAAGCACACTAGATAGCACGGAACTGTGAACTCCCCAATAGTCTATTTCATACCCCTTCCTTCCACTAAAATATACATACATTGATGCATTTATGTATCTGTTTTGTGGAACAACTTTTTCCAGAATTGGTGAAGACTACGTCTGGAGAAATACTTAAGGGATTTTAATGAAATTTACAACTTATCTTCTTTATTCTACGAGAAACACTCGCATTTCGTTACTGTCTTTTTCGGTATTTGAAGTTACCCTGTACTGAATTTCATACTGCATTAAAAAAGTAATGATTGGCTGAATGAAAGTATTGATTGGCTGAATGAAAGCACATCGACGGCTCCATTCAAGAATATATCGCAGTACAAGTGGAAATGTCCAGTATTATAAACGGTATTTTTCAACATAAACTAAATTCCTTTACTCGAATCGTACATCTGACTATACTGATAACTGTAACTAATGGCATGATGTAGTTTGAGTTGTCAGTGCCCTTGTGCCCCTCTCCCTCCCTCCCATAATGCTAATAAACTGCTTAGCAAAGCAAATAAGTAGCAGGAAGACGTTTAATGTCAGCCATAAACATGCCGGCTACATTTGAGGTATTCCCTACGCATACAAATACATTGCACTAACACACACACAACTTTATTTACAACACCTGCACATTTGCACACACACACACACTTACAGGCTAGCTTTCATAGCTGCACTACAAGTTTGCTGCTGCTGCTCAGCTGAGCTACTAACTCCTGCCAGTGCGTTTGTGTGTGTGTGGGTAGCATGCCGGTCGGCCTGTCTGTGTGTAGGTGTGCGTGCAAGTGAGTTGGCTCCAAGCTGCCTTCACGGTTTTAACGCTAATAATATTTTGCAATTACCTCAATTACCTGTAATTAAGCAAGCAAGCGGCAGGCAATTAGTGTTGTCGTTTACGTTGACAAACGTTGTTGTTGTTGCCGTTGTTGCTGTTGTTGCTGTTGTTTTATGTTGTTGATGTTGCTGTCGTTGGTGTGAAATAGCATCTATAGCATTAGCCCCAGTCTCCACGAGTATCACAGAACGACTTTCTCCAGTTGTTTTATTTGCACAAGTCGCTTCTAAGTGCCACTCCCACATAATACACACACACACACACACACACTCTGAAGTTAGTACTTAAGTGCTAGTTTAGCTTTAGTGTAGCTTTTAATTTGTATTTACTTTGCATTTTACTACATTTCCTCGCTTCTTTTGTTTCTCTTTACGCTGCTCTTCTTAAGATGAGCCAACTATCAATCAGGCCACCACCAATGTGGTTGACGGCATCGATCTGGATGAAATCAAGGAGTTTGCCAAAGCATTCAAATTGCGGCGTCTCTCTCTCGGTCTCACGCAAACGCAAGTTGGACAGGCGCTGTCAGTTACCGAAGGTCCCGCCTACAGTCAGAGCGCCATTTGCAGGTGAGTTGGCTTGGCATATACTATATTATTTTTTAAATTATTGTAGAGAAAAGGCAAGGCACAATTTTTCTTCAATTCACAAAGAAATCTTTAACACTTCGTTGTCTAAAAAGTTGATTTTAGCCAAAGTTGAGAATTATTGATCTTACGCAGGTACTCAGAAATAGGATTTGGGAATTTGAGTTCATTTTTTCAAACTCATTTTTCCTTTGAATTTTTTAGTCTGAAGTTCTACATACTTCATAGTGTTGAAGTTTCGAATTATGCTTCATTACGAAAGCTTGGCATAATATTTTGAATTTGTAAAAATTTTATATGATATAATTCTAAAACCTTGACAAGCAGGATCTGAAGTCATCGACTTTCAATATATGTACATACCAACAAATTAGTGCAGCATTTCAGAATCTATTTGCAAATCTTAAATTTGACATAGCCAATATCGAGAACAGCTACGTTTTTAAACACACTTCCGAATCCGACGTATTTTAGACTAACCATGACTTACATCGACCGGTCAATGTAGTGTAATGAATCTTTTGCTCGTACGAAAATCAAAAGAGAGTTCGATTATATGTCAATAAGTAAATTTACGGAAGAAAGGATTTGATTGAATTCCGAAATTGTGTTTGCATATAAAGCTTTTTCCTAAGTTTTGTAAAAATAAAATTATATGGGATATGCAAAAAAATGTTGATTCTTTGGAAATTTTATTGTGCCAGGACATTTCCACTATTTGATCTAAGCAAACAAAAAATGACCATGACAATGTGTAAAAGTGAATAATAAAATTGTATTTGTTTTTTCATGCTGTTCTTTTGTGTGTACTACCAAATTCAAACTGGACCTGGAACATTCCTTAATTTGCAAAAAATAAAATGCATCTTTTCGAATGCAGTGCACTCGCCGCACAGATGTACGCCGCTCAATTGTCGACGCAACAACAAACCATGTATGTTAAAAGATAGAACAAATTTGTTAAACTAGTGTGACTTATTAGCAATACCCATAAAACGTATGCTTAAACCTATTACCTTAAATTATAAACCAAACTAAAAAAGAAACATACTAACAGTAGTAAAGAAAAGCTAAACTGCAATTAACACTGACGGCAAGTGAAGACGCTAATTGAGTGGCTTTCGCGGCTGCGCGGGGTGGCCAAGTGCTGTTGACGATGGCAAGCGGTAGTTGCCTGCCAGCCTGTCTGTGGGATTGTGGTCTTTTGCAGTGCCCGCCTGACGTCGGCCAATTAACATGCAATGTGCTCGCCCACCTCGCCAGACCTAATGAGCGTTACGCACTTGCCTTCCTCCTCTTTAAGTACACTTTAAGTATGCGCTGTTTTTAACTCTGTTTGCTATATTATTCTTATTGGCCAGGGCATTGCCAAAATGCTGTTGAAAATGAAATAACAAAAAAATTTTAAATTTAAAAAAAATTTTAAGGAGCTCAAAGTTAAAATTTCTCATTTCATTTGCTTACTTGACAATGTCCTGGCACTTAAATTTTCCTTGGTAAATTTTACTCAAATCGGCGCATACTATAATTATACTAGCTTTCTTTTATTTGTGCGGTTATTTATAGGCGATTTTAAACGGTTTATCCGTTTTTATCCATTTTTATCCGTTGTTATCCGTTTTATCCGTCGTATGCAATATTGCTCGACTTGTCCGCTTTAACAAAGTTAATCCATTTTTGTACAGCGCATTCACATTTTATGCTTTCAAAACACATTTTGAACTGGCTTCATCAGCTTCAACCAACTTCACCAGCTTCGTTATAGCACTCACACTAATTTGCTGCTTTCTCTTTTACCCGCTGCCGTTCACTGCAGGTTTGAAAAATTGGATATTACACCGAAAAGTGCTCAAAAGATAAAGCCGGTTTTGGAGCGTTGGATGAAGGAGGCCGAAGAGAGGTGAGAGTATGGAAGCAGTTCCACACGCGTTTACGCATGCGCTTGACCTGCTCAACTAACATGTTTCCTTTTTCTTGCGCGCCTTTTTGTTGTGCCATTTAGTCACTGGAATCGCTACAAATCGGGTCAGAACCACTTGACGGACTACATTGGCGTGGAGCCGTCGAAGAAGCGCAAGCGCCGCACTTCATTTACGCCGCAGGCTTTGGAGCTTCTAAATGCGCACTTCGAGCGCAATACACATCCTTCGGGTGAGTGGTAATTTCAAATGGCATTGCTCTGAAGCAGAGAGACGTTGGAGCTGAGAGAGTTTTAATAAATTCGTGTGTTCTTTGAATTCGCTCGCAGGCACCGAAATCACCGGCTTGGCGCATCAGTTGGGCTATGAGCGTGAGGTTATACGCATCTGGTTTTGCAATAAGCGGCAAGCGTTGAAGAACACCGTTCGAATGATGTCGAAGGGCATGGTCTAAGGAAAGGAAGGCGCATACACGGCGCTTGGCGCAAGTGGCTTTGAGCTTGTTGTAGCTGCCAAAGCTGTAACGGAAAGCACCAGCTTTGCCGCTAGTTGACCTTCAGCAAGCGGAGAGCTTTTGGCTAAGCAAGGCACTGCTTGAAAAGCGTGAAGAATTTAAGTGAAAGCTTTGCAATTGCAACACTGCAACTTAAAAGCACAAAGCTCTCTTCAAGCACAAGCGTAAAGAGCTTTCGATATTATTTGAAGCACTTTTGTACATACAAAATATGCAGTTATTTAGCCATAATCTAAAAAAGTAAAAGTGTATTTGTAAGCAGTGTTCTGCTATAGAAGTAAAACTTAGCCTAAACTTAATGCTGAATTGTACACTGTAAGTAAAGAAATTATGAGCGCATCCAAGTATACGAACTTGAAGTACATACATACATATGTATGTACATTTATTTGATCAATCGCTTATCAAGCCGATGTTAGCAATGTATTAGTAACAAATTTCAAAATGGCAACCAAACTCCTATCCAAACATAAAGAAAAGCACTTGTCTATCAGCTCAGCAAGTAAACCTACTTTATATATGTATATAAAATCTTTAAGTGTATTTGTGCATTTGTATGTTTGTGCGTGTAATGTATGTGATAGTTTAAAAAGCATATTATTTATTTACTTGCATTATGTGTAATAAAACATTATACATGTTTGTATGCATATAACTGTAAATGTATATGTCAAGATTTATATATTTTATATATAGAAATTATGATGCGATTATGTATGTATGTACATATGTAAGCGCGTGTAGGCCATGTAAAGCAAAAATGTGTCATCAAATATCCAAACCTCCCCGAAAGTCCCCCTCCCCCCCCAAGCCATACCCTAAACAGCCTAAATGTAGTCTAAGTAATTTAAAAAAAATTTACTCTTACTAAGTTTAAGACTAGAATTGTAACTTATTGTACATTTTATAGCTAACGTGCCATTCCATGCAAATAACAACAGCAACTAAATTAACAAACTAAAAATTGAAAAACAATTTGCTACAACAACAACAACATTTCGATTTCTAAAAGAAGCAAATGAAAGTTTGAGCATTTTTTGACATTTTGACATAAAATAAAAATGAATTCGCAAATTTAACATAAATGTATTTGTAAATTAAGACAAAGAAATTTGTAAAATTTGACATGAAATTTCCTCAAGCCTCTCAAATTTATACATACATACAAACTGTAAAATGATAAAACTTACTAGCTGAAGAAAAGCAGAAGAACTTGTAGTAATATCGCCCACATTAATAGAATTTACTTACAAACAAAAATACAGACAAACACACCCTTACCCCTCCCGCGCAAAAAATATGCAACAACTGAAAGAAAATGCTAAAAGTAAATACTATATAATATAAAATATTAAATGATTATGATTATTATAATAAATTATTATTGCATGAAATATTAAACGTAATATGAAGTAATTACGAAAGGAAAATAATGTATACCAGCAACGCATTACAAAAGCAACAACATTTAAAATCTACAAAGAAATATATATAAATGGATTGCAATAAAATGAAAAAAAAAACAACAACACTGATATGCAAAAAATGAGAAAATTGTCTTTTATTCAGTTTGATGGTTTTATCTTAATCTTTTATAGCTAGGACATAGCTTTCAATTGATTTGCAGAAGTAGAATCACAGCAACTTATTTCAATTGTACGAATTTTCATTATAATTAGCTCAGTTTTTCAAAGCCTTAAACAAAGGGTCTTGAAAGTATTTTAGAATGCCAGCTCCTTTGTAACAAAGTATTGAAACTTTTACAAATATAGCATGGCATAACACTGACTCATCTTATCTTAGCTCCCATTCATTCCTTTGAAAAAACCCGGCAAGCTTTTCGCACAAAAATTTTCGAATTCTCTAATTTCAAATGATATACTCTTTTACTTTCTATCGAAATTGCGTTAGGATTACGCGATGTGTTAGCTAAGGCATTTTTTAGACAGATTTAGATTCTGAATACATAATTTTTTGCCTACAACTTTTTATTTAAAAATGAAGAGCGGAATCAACAGCTTATAGTTGTATATGTAAAAAGCGCGATCACTTTGGAAAATATTTCCGCGAGATTCTTTTATGATGCTTCGATTCAAAAAAGCTGAAAATTTAATACAAAATTTCGTTCTGTTTTATTCGACAGGTAAAAAGTTAAAAAAACCAGCTTCTGAAAATCTTTTACCGCTTAAAACTAGGGAAATGCTTAAATTCGAGAGTGCAAAAAACACAAGAGCAAAAAAGTGCTGTATTTTGCAAAAATATTACAACGGCAGTTCATGCCATCAATCAATCAATCAATCGCTCAACATGGTTTCCAGCGCTTTTTGCTTTTTCCAAACGCGATATTCAATCAAGCCATAACTGCAAAGAATGACGGAGAAAAGCAGGCTTAGCAGTTGCTTGAAGTGCAGCAAATTCGTGAACTACTCACCCCGTACAGCCCAGCAACATCACACAGAGCAGTATCACCAATTTGGTGGAGGTACAGAGTTGCGAGCTAATGACATAGCCTATCACAGAGCCAGTGGACTCCCAGAGACGGAAGTTGCTGTAAGCGGCAATGAGATCCTTGGGGAAGAGTATGCCATAAAAAGCTGAAACCGACAAGCAAAAGCAATTTTAAACAAATTTATAGAAGCAATGAAGAATATGCTAGTTGAGATTCCCACATATATAGTATTAACTTCAAGCATTGTTGTTGTTTCTACATAACTCGAAATGATTTTCTCGATGGCAGTTTTCTACGAAGGTGGCAACATTTGCAAAGGCCAAAAGGCCCATTCCAGTTGGCCGTATGAGCAAAGACACAAACCATGGCTAAAGAGCTTATAGAAGTTTAAATTATGTATGCTTTTTTTTGGTTTCTGTTGACACTGCTAATAGTCGCTGTTAAGCAGCTGTTAACTCACTGCTGAACACTCACCATTGACAACAACGAGCCAGACGCCATCACAGATGCCCCAAATCGCCGCAAAGGCACAATACATCAGATAGTCGCCTTGGCGCGGCTCATACAGGTACATGTAGACGAAGAGCGCCACATTGAGGAGGGCGCACAGACCGGCCAAGCAGGGGCGCCCGATTTTGCCCACCAGCCCGCCCGCGAAGCCAGCCGCTATGGCATTGGCCACACCGAAGCAAATCATGGCAAAGCCAATTTTCGAAATGCCCCAGCCGCAGGCGACAAAGGACTGCAACCAAAGAGTGCATTAACAGTGTGGTGAATATGTGAATGCAACACTGTTGTGGTGTGTAAAACTTACGCGTGTGTAGTCCACTGCCAGAAAGGCCTCCTCCAAGCCAATGAACATGGTGATGGGCAGCAGCAGTAGCTGGCGTCGTTTGCGCAGCTGGTTTACGGTGACCATCAGCAGTTTCAGGCCCGAAATGCCCTCGCCCGCTTCACCACGCTTCATGCCGTATCTGAAAGGGGTGGGCAGTTCAAAAAAATATTTTAGCTTCTTAGGGAAATGAAACTAACTTCTTGAGTGAATGCACGCCCACAAGCATGAGTATAACCGCGACGGCCATGCAAGCCAGAAAGATCGAGGTGAGCAGTTGTATTTTAGCTGGCTCTGGTGGATTCAAGTTCGGATTCACCTCGGCATTGACATTGGGACAGAAGTTGGCGCCACAAAATTTCGCCACATCCGCATTGATGTCCTCGAGACTGCGCGACAAAGTGGCGTTAATCTCATCGGCAGCCGTTGTGGTGAAGGATAACACTGTTTTATAAAAAAAGATATTATTGCATAACACTTTTTTTATTCAAATATATGAGCCGTTTATTTTGAAAGTGGTATAAGTCCACTTTCTGTTATTGCGAGATATTTAAATGTTTACATTTCACTCTCAGTGTCACTAATATGAAGAGCTAAAACTTCCATCTCCCAAATACAAGAATCTATATTTTTTTTTACTTTAAATTGTTTACCAATAGAAAGATCATAATAAATTTTATCTAAAAATGCCATTATCTACATTTTTGTAAAAAATGGACTTATACCGCTTTCAAAATCAAGGGCTAATATATATTAGTATAATCAAGCTATACAATTTTGTATGAATTGATAATGAAAATTCGATCAAATCAATTTTCCAAAAATATTTTGAGCTGTACATGATAGAAAACGAGCTATATAAAATATGTTTTCATCGAAAAATTTAAATTTTATTTACCAAAAATTGATTTCAAATATAAAATCAAAAATTTCTTAAAAAAAAATCTAAAAGTTTATACAATTTTTGCATTCATTTAAATCAAACAAGTAAGGAAGCATGTTTTATTCTTTTCAATGAGTAATTAGACAAATTACAGCAATTTGAACGCAAAAAAACCGAGGGAGTGGGACTTACAGGCCCATTGTGGGCGTGTCCTTTGGCCGATTTGACTCATCTCGGAACTTAAACTAAGTTAAGGTTGACTGTAACTCTGTATAAAATTTTGTCCAAATCCGACAACTCCTTCTTTCTCTGCTGCGCTCACAGACAGCCAGACAGACAGACGGACAGACGGACAACCGGAAATCAACACAGAAAGTTATTCTAAGCATTTCTGTATACTTATGTCTATACCTAGAACGTCTCCTTTAATGCATTATAATTTTCGCACAGAGTTATTATACCCTATTACCATAGGTCTAGGGTATAAAAAGATTTCAATTTCCATCAATTCACACCAACTCACCTGAAGAGGATATCAGATTGCCCCACACCTGCGCCATTTGATAGAAAATGAAGAAGAGCCCGAAGAATTTCACCGTATTAACATCCTTGCGTGATTCATTGCCACGCACGCGAGTCAGTGCCTCCGCCACGGTGGAGAGGTATGTGCACTTGGCACACCACAGCGGGCCGCCACCAAAACCCACCATAAGACCGGCGGGTATGAGCGTCTCGAAGCGCGGATAGAACTGCGCCGCTATGTACGGCATGTAGGCGATGAAGGCCAGCGCCATGGTGAGGCGCACACCGAACCATCTGTTGTAGAGCAGGGAAGAAAGGGGTTTTGTATATAGAAGGTCCGCAGTAAAAATATGAATTTTATATAAATTATGTGGTAGCTGAAAAGGCTGAAAAGTATCTCGGCTTTGATCTTCACGACTAGACAGAAAACTCAATTGATCAAAGTTCGCTTTTGGTGCAGACTATTTCGAAATCCTAAATCGTAAACAATTCAAGCCATTTTTGCATGCATTCTGTTCACAAAAATGAAAGTTCATCGCCGCCGCATTCTCAGCACCTTTAATGTCCCTTCTTCTAAATACCAAATGTGAAAATGCGTTTTACGCTTGAACTGCCTTATCGGCGGCCATAAATCTAAATCTAAATCCATAAAACGGATTAAATTGCTTGCTACATGAGGTTAGTATGTGCATAAGCAAAGCAGAAGAAGAAGAATGTTTGCTCAAATGAATTCCAGGCAGGTTGAGCGACGACCTCTTGCCATGTCAGGCAGCCCAGTCAGAAAGTCACACACAAACGACGCCAAGCACACAAACACACACACATTCACATTGTAATACAATGTAGCTTTAGTGGTTGACAAGAGTGCGGGTGGGCAGAAGGGAAAGCAGCGCATAGAGAAGTAGTGGCAGCTACTTTATGAGCTAATAATAAATTGTATTTGTATCAGTGCATGGCAATTCGAGCAGAAATCGACGCGCTACACGCTGCCATGAATTTCAAACTGATATAATTTCCAACAACAACAACAAGAGAAATAAGCTTAAGAAAAAGCAGCGAAAAAGGCTGCCAGATTTTGAAACTTGCTTCGGTTTGAAAGATTTTAAAGCCAGCTTCCAGAAAAGCATTGAACTATTTGAAATTTATTGGAATTGCTAAAAATTCAATGCCAAAATTGACGATTTATTGAGCAGGGAAATTTCGTAAAATTATAATTGCAAATTTATAAGTGTTCAAGTATTCTAAAATTTGCTATAAATTCAGCTTAATTCGGTAACATTTTAATTTTGAAGCTAACAAAAATTTTGGCTACAAATGAATACAAATTCAATAGATTCAAACACTTAACTTTAAGCAGATTGTTGTTTTTTTCTAATATTCCTTTTTATTTTATGGGAATTGCTTACAATGTGGCAACACTGCTGCCAGCAGAAATCATAAGTTCTCTGCTCCTGTTGGGTTGGCTTACAGAAATCAAAGCAGAAAATTGATACTTTTACTAATCGCTACGAAGCACACTTCCAGCACACGCAAATACAGGCGCAAAGACACACACACACATACTGACGTAAACTTGTAAAAACACACACATTTATTTACTCACACTTGCACACATTAGCCAAACTCCATAAATAGTTTAGCTGCGCCAACACAAGCTCAAGCAGTGTTGAAGCCTCTATTTATGTATGTGAAAGACAGTGTGCCTGTGTATGTGAAGGTGTATATACATATGTGTGTAGCTATGCATGTGTGCCGGCGCGTTTGCGGTTGACAAACGCTTGCCCTGCGCGTCAATCTATCAGCAGACACTCAATTTAATTCATGCAATTTATTGAGGCATGCTTTTAGGCGCAACGCGACGCAACAAGAGCTAAAAGTAGGTTTCTGGCGAATCGGTTGGAGGCAGTGTGAAGTGTGGGGAAACCACTGTGAAGCAGTGGGATACCAAGTACAACGCTAAGGATCTGTGAAGCTATTGAGCAGCGAGTTGAGCTTTTGACTGGCGTAAACGGCCACACCGCTCCCATGTGGTCGCTGCGGTCGGCGGGGTTGAGGTGCCTGGGCCTTTGGTGGATTGTGCTGATAAACTGCTGATGCTCGTTGATTAGTTGTTGTGGCTGTTGCTCGCTGCTGTTGGCTGTTGGCTGTTGGCGAGGCGCAACATTAAAATTCATAACCACACGCGGATGGGAAGAGCTTCTCGGTTGCGACAAGCGTCAGGAGACCAAAGACCAGAGACAAGCGTTGCGCTCGCGTTGAAGTGTTAATAGTGGAAGTGATTTATGTATGTATGCGTGAGCTTATTTCGTGTGCTTGTGAGCGTGCCAACGTGTATGAATGTGTGTTTGTAAGTGTGTTGGTAAGTGGCAGGAAGTAGACAAGCTCAAAGTGTGCAGGGAATTGAAAATAGTTGAAAATATTAGTCCGTGACGCTACAGTTGGGCTTTGACTGTTTCAAATTTGAAAGATAGCAAATTTTGTACAATTTTTGCAGTCTCAAAAAATGGTTAGCCTTCCTTTCTAACATACAAACTTTCGCGCATACCCTACTCAACTTCTTTCCGACTTTTGCTGAATATATTCTTTGCTGATTCTTTGAAGATTGATGCCATTTATTTAAAATTCAAAAGGGACGAAGACACTAATTGAAGGAATTTTTAAGTTGATTAGTCTATAGAACCTTATTTGAGACCAAATCTTTTGAAGCTGGCATGGTATGTCTATATACCAAAGAATTTAACTTTATTTCTTTTATTTCACTTTTGTTACTTTTTTAAATAAATGAATTTCTCTATTTCACTTCCCTAAGACTCTTTATAAATCGATGAAGAGCAGAGGGCGACTTACCTGATCACAGTCATTGGCAGAAATATATTCGAGAGTATGAGCGAGCCATAAATGACGGCCAGCGTTGTAGTGCCCAGGGCTTTGTCCGAATTCACGGAACTCTGCAAGTTCGAAGTGCCATGAAATGCAGTGAAGTGTATCATGAATGCCAAGCCGATAACGACGACGTTCTTGGTGATGACGAGCCGTTCGCGCGGCTCGTACTGGCGGTCCACTCGCATCTCATACTTGGCCCTGTTGCCGTTGCTATCGATGGCAGTGGGGCTAATGTCCAGTGTCAGAGCTTCGTCCGTCGCTGGGGCAACCATTTGATGGCTGCTTTCGAGTGGCTGCAGAGAAGGGAGCAAAATCAGCAGCTGCAAGGAAATGAAAATACGGAAATGGTTGAGAGTTGCAGGTGCCAGCAAAATCAAGGATTTTTGTGGGAAACGTGTCCGCATTACGGAAACGTGCAAGATTTAAAAAAACACGTGCGCTTAGACCACACGGCTGAAGTAAAACTTTTTTTCGATGTTTTTATTTTATTTTTGTTTGATTGATAATCATTATCTATGTTATATTGTTTAGGTTTCTGAAATGAATTCAAAACTTTTAGTGGGAGAAATTTTATTTATTTAACTCATTAATATTATTTAGTACATAGTAACTTCACTTCAGAAATTGCGATACATAATTGTTTCTAGCGTAGAAACAATCGGCTTATGGTATGAAAAATATGAAACATACATCTTAGAACTTAAATTTTCAAGATACCGCGAGAAAACTGCATCAATTGTAGTGCCATATCGTGTTGTAGACTCATTGGGCTGTTGCTCATTCGTAGTTGTAATGCATCATGCAGGAATTGGATAAAAGGTTGGGATTCTTCCAACGCGAAATTAAGGTTGAAATCTCCAGCTTAAATTAATGGCATTGTGTGATAGTTCCTTCCCAATTCTTGTGAGGCTACTGAACGAGGAGTCTTCTGTGTAAGAAGCTGATAATATTTTGCACAGTATTATTGGGAGAAATGTTAACTGCACCCATTATTAAATTTGTCCCATCTTCTAAAACGCAGTTTGCAGCACAGATATCTCCAATTTCACTTACATTGCGTAAAAATATATTCATATTTGAAGCTACTATGTTGGTGTTATTAATATTAGCATAGATTGCAACACCTCCACCTCGAACATTGCTGCGTTTAAATTTAGCAACGATTACGATTCATTTGCCATTCCATTCTTGGCACTTGAATTTCGGTCGGCAACAGAAATCGAACAAATCAAAACAAATGGAATTTTGCCTTTGTTTGGCTTTTTCTGTGCTAAGCGGCAACACGCTCTCTCATATGTGCGCTCTCTCGATCACGAAACAATTGACGTTACCTAATATCACCACCTGTTCGAAACTTGTTTCTTACGCAAAGTGCAATCCTGTGCTTTTTATAAGCTCTAGTCGTATTCTATGATTCACATTGCCTGCTTGTTGCAAAAATTATCCGTACCCAGAATTTTGGATCCTAAAAGTATGCCATACTTTAATTTGGCAAGACAGACAGAACAGATTTAAGCTTTCTTGTTGCTATGTCGAAAAATTTATCCGTAACAAAAATTTTGGGTTAGCCTCCGCAAAGAAGTTTTACTTAAAAAAAATTCTGCCTACCCCTTGCTTTTCTTTGTTGCTGATTCAAATGCGCACGATTTTGAAATGTGCCCCCAAGCTTAAAAGCCAATGGCTGAGCGCATTAAAAATTCCAACGGAGTAGCAGCAGCATTGGCGACGGCAAAGTGCCGCAAAATGTGGCAGACAGCAGTGTGTTGCACCATTGCTTGAAGCCACCATCACCCAACAACAACAGCAAAATATTGAACACATAACGACAGCAGCAATGTTGAACTGAAAAAATTTGGCCACGTCTGAGTGAAGGGCAAATTTCCTACCAGCTCCCGCTCCTTCCACCCATCATAAGAATCTGCTCAACAGGCTCGCCGCTTGACTGCTCTCGAGCTTTGTTTATTTGCTTGGCTGAGTGTGTCGGCGCCTTCGTCATGCGCGCCTCCTAATGCTTGGCATCGCTTGACATTGACAACAGCAGCAGCGGCACTTGGGGACAGCAGCAACAGCAACAACAACAACAACAACAACAACAGCATACCAGGTTGAATTTGCTAGGAATTGATTTCGATTTAATGTAAATTGCATTACACTCAAAGGCATGTCACTGAAAGGGAAGTCACTCGACGCCATGCCAGCGATTTTTTTCCCAGCCTAAACCCGCCTGCCCTCCCTCTACCACTTGCTCAATTGACTGTGCGTCGGTGGTAAGCGCTGTCAGCGTGGAGCACGTCGGCGGTAAATGTCAAAATCTAGTTAAGCTGCTCGATTGCCTGGCAAGTGAGGTAAGTGGAATCGAGTGGCTTGTGAGCTTCTTTGACAGCTGGTGGCAAAGGTTGCGCTCTTTACGTTGCGGCTTTTCGTTTGACTTGGAAAAATTGCTGCCGTGCAAGCGGCACGCGAAATAATTGCATACTTTAAGGCGCGTCGCGACCTTGAAAACTGAGAAAATAAGGCTTCCACTTTGCTATGCCAAATTTATGAATGCTTTAAATTTTGTGCTACTTTCTTCTTCAATTTGCTTCCTTTCATGTTTAAAACTGATTCATTAATTAGTTTAAATGTTAAAGCAATTCAGCTAATTTTTAGTTTCTTTACAATGAAGATAAAATTATTGAACTCTCGGCTGAATGTCAGCCTTTTCAATCATATTACCAACACATTACTTTCACATTAGTTGCTTCTAAATATTTTCGCAGGATACTCATATACGATTTTCAGCAACTGCATTGATCGGCTTTTTTAAATATGCAAATTGACTAAACTACATGAAACCAGCAAATTTTGCATTACAAATCAATTGAGCCAGGCTAAGAGCAATTGGAAAGTACATATGTGCTATGAATTGTGTGCCAGTGCGCCTAAATGTATGCAATGCATCTAAGCTGGTTTCACCAATTATACCCAAAGCATTGCCATTTACATCGCGCCTATTGGCATATCCTGCTTTATTGCGGTTACAACAAACAGAAACGCCTCCCCCTCCCCTCCCAGGCAATCTTGACTAATTAAACAATTACACGTGTGCTACATGCGCCACATAATTGCATACATTTCGGCGCAGAAGGCGCCAATGTCGACAATTGCCAGAATTACGTGCGCAGTGTATCGATAATTAAGCTTAGTTTTGCAGCTACCAATTATTCTGCCTAGTAACTTACGTAAAAAGCCTCAGAAATAAACTTTTCCATTGCAGTAGAACTTAAATTGCCTTTAATTTATGATTGCTTACTAATTTCCAGGCACTCGGTTCTTCATTGATAGCTTTAAGTAGTAAATAGTACAAGCACATCAAATTAATGTAGTAATTAAGTCAAAAATCATTATGTTAAAAGTGTTTAAATCTTCATCGTAAGCCAAGCCTACTTTCGGGCGCATGCGAAAAGGATTTTAATTGCTGGCAGGCCCTTTGCGCTTTTATGTTATTCCTGCCGCTGCTGCTACTATAAATGTTGTTATCGTCGCCTGTGGTTGTGTCTTGTTGTTGTAGCGGCATAATGTCTTCCTTGGCATAATGCTCTTAATTTGATAAAACCGCACTTAATTGCGCAAATTTAATTAACTGCCATACTTTAGCCTTTAATGTTGTGTGTTGCGCTTCATATTTTCACAATTTATAAGTGTATAAGTGTATGCCGCTCTATGTATGTGTGTATGTGTGTGTGTGTGTGTGTGTGTGCCTCGGCTTATGCCACAAAATGCAATTTATAATTTTCTCATATTACACTAGTGCAAACAGGATCAAACAAGACACCAGAGAAGAGCAGTTGGCCGAAAGAGGCGGGCGCTGCAAGCAGCAGCAGTGTTACAACAACAACAACAACACATAAACATTTACAAAATTTCGATAGTAGCATTTTTTGTTGCCTCAACAAAAAGAAACGTGCCACTACAGCACGGATTTGAGCGGTCTCGGGTGTCGAGAGAGTGTGATGGAATGGTTGAAAGCGGCTGCGGCTCGCAGGACATCAAAATGGGATTTGCGGCGGCGGGTGAGCATGATAAAAGTGTTTTTATCAATGCGCTGACAGGCGTATGATGTAAGCCAACAATAAACTCATCGCTCAAGTGAGAACACTCATGTACCTACTCACACACACACACACCCACATGCATGTCTGTATGTGTGTGCCTTTCCGACGTTGTGCTGACATTTTAAAATGTTCTTTTATGGTTTGTTGACAAAATATGCTTTTGTTTTTCATTCACATTTTCGTTGTGCCATTTTTGTATTGCTTTTTATTTTATTTGTGGTTTTTGCTATTTATTATTGTTTTTATGGTTTTGTGGTTGTTGTTGTTGGTGTTGGTATTTTTGCGTTTGCTTTAAGGCATGCATCAATTTAAAGCTTTTGACAGTTGTATTGAGTAAGCTGCTTACACATACATATAAACATGTTTCCCTTTAGAAGGCACACACACACACAAGCATATTTATATGCACTCAAGTCGCGCAGACACTTCCTCAGTTTTCTTTCTTTAGATATTAAATTTTATATGGATTTCTAAGCATCAACGAGAAAATATTTTAGTATATCTGGCCAGCTTTTGATATCAGCCACTGTACATATAAATGCAAGTGTATGTTCCAGCTCATACGTCAGATGTCATCATGATTTTATTTCCGGCAACGGTAATTGTCACATCAAGCAGCTGCGATATGGCAAATGCACATACATATACATTCAAACACACATACCTCAATTACATATGTACACGTAAAGAAATAATTTGCTGTGGAAAGCAACTACAATGAGCTCAATAAGGCTACAGTAAGGCTCTTTTAACCCTATAATATGCCATAAGGCTGCCATGTTTTAATGCTAGAAGACCGCTTCGAACTTCAGCTAGAGTATTCGAAGCTGTTTAATCTAAGCTTTACATTGGACATGGCAACTTTTCTTTAACTTTTAACTAAACAAATCATTTATATGGAAAAATTCAAAATTTTGCATTTTATACCAACAATTTTTTCACTTTGTTCGTGAGATTTTTCTCAATTTAAGGAACGAATCTTTAAATGATAAAATATAAGTAAATTATTAAATATATTAGAAGAGAAAATTTTGCACTAAAGCGCACAAATGCTGTGCACCAAATGTGCAATATTTTCACAAGATATCGCAAAAATTTGCAAAAATAATTTTCTTCGTGTAAATTAACTCATAAAAATGTCGAAAATGGCAAAAACGTAAAGGCGCACATTCACATAAAATGTTGCATAATTTGCCATTTTATGCGCTACGAAATGTTTTATGTGCAGGGAGGGGAAGAGCTGGAAATGCTACCTGCTACATACAGCGGCAAGGATGTGTATGTGTGTTTGGGTGTGTGAGTGCGTGCCTGTTTATTATCGCAATTTGTCAGTTTACAGTTATTAGCTGGTTCAATGTTCGAAAGCCGTCTGTATGCACATGTTTATATATAGCACCGAATGTGATAATGTGTGAGTGTGCCTACGTGCACTTGTATTAGTGTGTCTGTGTGAAGTGCGTGCGTGTTTGAGTATTTCGCACATTTCACAACGTAAATGAAGTTCAAACATTAAAGGCGCCTAAATGCCTACACCCAAATGTTTCGCACACATGCAGACATATATACAGATATGCACATGTCATGTATATACACACACACACGCTTGCATGTGACAAGTGCTTGCGCTGTGTTGGTGTGACATTGCCGCGCATTTCATGCAGATACTTTTAAGTACTTACTTAGAGAGCTTATGTTGAATTCGCTGTGTAGAAGTGTGTGTGAGTGCCATTAAAGCCTAAAACAGCGCTACTAAAACAAAAAGCACAACAACAACAGCAACAGCAACAAGAAAAGGCACAAAAAGCACCAAAAAGGAGTGCGTAATGAGCGTCAAAGTGCTTAAGCGATAAACAAAGTCGTAAAGCATTTAAATATAAAAGATGAGATTTTGCTCTTAATAGGCAAAAAGTGCAACTTGGTAGCTTGAGTAGGGGAGTAGCGGGAGTCTGAAGTGGCAGCCTAAGTAGGCGCTAGGCTGGTCAACGTTATGTGCTTAAGTCTGGCAGTGCGGCAGTCTGATAAGGCAGCAGTGAAATTGCACATCAAAAGTTTATGTATTTTGCAAAAATCTGTCGGCTTTAATATAATTTACATGGGCCGCATATTTGAAAATTTCTGTGCTAGCAGTTACGCAAAAAGGACATTCGAATTTAATTTTGGATTTGTATAGTACAGGGAAAAAAGCCATTATGTCTACTGAGCTTTACATTTAATGATTTTTCGACTTAAAATTCAATTTCATATTACTCAGAATTAAGCTCAAAATACGCACAGCAGCGGATTGCACAATAAGGATGTCTATTTTAAAATTTTATATACGAATATTATTATTAGAAAATACATATTTTGGTTATGTGTTAGCAATGTGGTAATTTTGTTGGAATTTTGTAAAATTGTAGATAATGCTTTGGCATTATAATGCCAAAGAATCGTTTAAAATTTCTTTCTATGTTCAAAAACGATCGAAAACTTGTCTACATTATTATACATTTATTAATTGTTTTCTTTGCTTGTGCATTGATGCAAAATGTAAGTGCAAATTTTAAATAAAATAAG
Source organism: Neria commutata (assembly GCA_963457695.1). Classification (NCBI taxonomy): domain Eukaryota; kingdom Metazoa; phylum Arthropoda; class Insecta; order Diptera; family Micropezidae; genus Neria; species Neria commutata. Next base: position 41,999,592 of record OY735247.1, on the reverse strand, counting down.
GCATGTATGTATGTCTTTTAAAAGTATTGCAAAACAAACGAAGCACCTAAAAATGAAGAGAGGGGGGCAAGCCATCACAAAAGCATATGAAAACCAAGTCAATGTCAATTGTGTTGATGAGAGACAGTGGCGGGGTAGCGGCAGAACAGCTTTAATAAAATAACCACCAGACAAATTGGCGGCAGCAAATTTATCGCAAACACACACATCTGCATACACGAACACCAGCGGCCACAACTGATAACGACTTAATGTCTCGGCATAGAAACGAATATGATAGGGGAGGTGCGATAGCAGAAAACACTCCAAGGAGTGCATATGACCGCAAGCATATAGGCCTCATATACAATCACCTTCTGTCCTCCAATAAATAAACTCGCACTATGAAGACGCATTGTAAGCGGAAACGGAAGCGGAAGTGGCCATTTGCCCTTTTATGTGGGGCATCTTTTATTGTATTGACGCCTGCCGAAAGAGTGCAGAGGAACGTAGTGTTGGGGTGGCGCGCGGAGTTCTGAAAGCTACAGCGATTGCTTTAGCTCAATGTCAGTCGAAATTCCAGAAACCGTCCGAATTGGGAAGAGATCATCTTTGTGTGCCAAAACTCAATCTACAGTGGCCGGTTAGTAAGACGGTTAGACTGTTATTATTCCTAGACTAAACTTGGTTGTTGGAGTTTGGAGATTGCAGCAGAGCTTGGAATATTCTCTTTTTTACCAGTAACCGTTGTTATCGAGTTTCAATGGCGCGTGTTTGTTGCTGAGCTTTCTCTGGCTCAGTGCTGGTAATGTGCAAGAGCCTTGCAATTAACAAGACGTTTCTTATTTCCATTGCTATTCCAGCTCCTTTTGAATTAAAAAGCCGAAACGTCACTGGCAAGCTAAGTTGCTTGCAATTTGGGCCGCGTTTTGTTTGGATTTGCAACTGCAATCATTTTGATGAATTGCTGTTGTGTGGCAGCAACATGTTGTTTGCCACTTCATACATATGTATGTATGTGTTGTTGTGTGAGTGAGTGAGTGAGTGACTGATGTGTAGTCGCCGATTGTTGCTGTCAAAACTGCCAAACAGTGTTGGCCAACAAAGCTCACTCGCCATATGTTGGCAGGCAAAATACCTATATACATACTTATATACTTATATATGCTGACCAACTGCTGCAGATTTATTTTCGAGCAGTTGCAAATGAATGGCATTGCGTGGAATGTGCACGAAATGGCAGCTGATGGCTGCAAATGTGAGCGCGTATGTGGAAGGAAGGAGCCAGGGATGGTGCAAATGTGCGAGTGATTAGTTTTGTTTGCGCTTTTGTATGCGATGTGCTGGTTTAACTTGCGGCAATTGTATATAATTTGTGTGTGTGTGTGTGTGCTTGTGTGTGGCTTGGCCGTGCATACAACAAAAGGCCACATATTTGCGGTCGATTTGATATGATAAAATGAATGATCTATTGTTAATTGCGTGAACAAGCTGCCGTTTAGTATTGCTGAGAGGGGAAGGCAGGGGCTGGGCGTGTAAAGGCAAGAAGTCAATGTATGGCGCTTAAAGCGCAAGTGCGACGCCATCTGCTGCTTGATTGCCGCACAAGCGAAAATTTCGCTTGCCATAAATGAAAATAAAGCAACAACAAATTTAGTCATTGTCCTACTTTTGCTTCGCTTTAAGCTGTAGCAAATTTCATGCAAACTCTTGCCAAAAATATTTAAGCACACTTAAAGTATTTGTTAGACGCGCCAACGTACTAAACATTTTTATTAGGCAAATAGTAAAATTTTTATTTTCTGCTGACAGTGTAAAAAAAAGTATCAAAAATAAAAGCAAAAGCAAATGGCTAAAAAGATACATAACTGTACAAACAGGCATTTGATTATGCAAACATGCAAGCACACTCGTAGTAGGCATAACAAATTCTAAAGAACATAAAGGCAAACAGCCATAGTAAATAATGTAGCCTAGCTTTAGGCGAATTTTACAGCAGTTCAACAAATTTTTAGAGCATGATTAAGAGCGTAGAGCAATGAAACGGCAAATTAGCATGGAAAATGGCACAAGATAAAAATCGGAGTGTAACAAATTCAAATGTAGTATATGCCTATATAGTTTTCCACACAAGAGTCTGAGTAGAAGAAATATACAACCACCGAAATGAATAAAGCAGTTGATGTGCTCGCATTTTATAAAAGTTTCTGAGTCTCTTTGTCCTTCATGACGTGCGTAAATCGAGGATAAATATCAGCTTGCTTTTGTTGAAGTCGCCTGTCTTTATGTAGAAAAATTTATATCTTGACATTTACTTGCTACTTTAAAAGCTCTTAAGGACACGGTTTTGAAGGTATTGATGAATGATTTTTGCAAAAGAATTAATATTGCAGTACCTTCTGTAACCTTCTTTTAGCAACAGCTTCTTTAAATGTACGCTCCAAACAGAAGCTCATGCAAAAATGCTCGAAGTTGATTCTTCAAGGCATTCTCAACTGACATTACCGTAAACTGACCCTTACAAAAACGACGAAGCAAAGGAAAGAGTTTGAGCAAAGTCAGTTTTACATTGACCGACAGCGAGTGTCCGAATTACATTTCAATGTATATAATTCAATTTCTAAACTTATTAAATCCAACATTCGCTTTGGCAATCCTTCATGCTACGTTGTTGTATAAACTTTTTAAAATACTGTCTATTAAATGATTAAATACAAAATTTGAGGGTTTTTCTAAAAGACAGATTTAAAGTCATTAAAATTCCATAGAGACACTCACATACTTCCGCAAAAAGTGCTTGTCTACATAACACTTAAGGGCTCCTCCTTCAGCAAAACTTACATTTCCGAAGCATGCATTCTGTGTAAAATAATATTTTACAACTATGCCAATGTACTTTACAAATAAATGCTTCATAATAAGTTTAAGAGGCAGCAATTTAAAATAAGTTTCTTGTTGAACTTTTAAGTTTCAACTAGCGAAAAAAAATGTTCTTCTCGTAAATCAACTGTCTCAATGTTAGAGCAAAGGCCAAAGTACAAAGCGGCTCAGTCGGAACGTAAGAAATGTAAACAAACTCGAACAAATGTGTGTAAAGTGGAAAAGAAATCTTCTTTCTGTTTGAGTGTGTGTGTGTGTTTATTAGTGAGCACTTGCCTTTGTAAGCGGCAATGAGAAATGACCTGAGCACATTTTCTAACTTACAAACGGCAGCAAGCGAGTGGGTTGAGTTAGTGTACAGTGTAACAAAAGAATAAGAAGAAGAACATCTCATAGAAATGCGATGATTGCGAAGAAGTGTGGGGGGGGGGGGGGGGGGGGGGGTGGGGGAGTAAGAACAATTGCTTATGTTTTTGCATGTAAAATTTTTGAAAGGAACTTCTGCGCCAAGCAAAAGTAAACAAAGTAAAATTGCATTTGCAAATGGCAACAGCAGCAAAGGAAATGTAGACAAAAGTAGAAAAAGGATATGCAAGAAATGCAGTGAAAGTGTAACAAAAGAAGCAATAAACACACACACAGGAAGGGCAGAATGCAAAATGCAACCACATCTTCATATACATATGTATTTGTATATGATTTTTTTGTATATGTGTGTGTTAAAATTCCAGACGAGACCAGCTTTGTGTATTTCTTTTAGCATTTTCTATTTGATTTTTGTACGTTCTTGACGCTGCCAACTTTTTTGCTTTTAACTTTTAATGCTTAGAAACCAAAAATTTTGCGCAAATTATTTCAAGATAATATAAAGTGTTTTCTTTTAGTCTGATATGTTATTTACTAAAGAGCCGTATTTATATCTGGAAAGTATCTTATGTCGATTGCATCAAAACTATGTAGTATGTATGTATATGCAACAAAAATTTCGAGTACTTCGATGAAGTATATTTAAATTTTTGGAAAAATAAAAGACACAAAAAGAAAGAATTTTCAAAGAATTCTCTCAGAGCAAATGGGTTTAAAAAGAAAGGCAAAAGCATTCAGGGCGAACGTAGAAGCTAGATTCGATCCTTTCCTTCATAGGATATGTGCCACATTAGCTAAGCTACTCTGCACAGTTGTTGCTGGCAATAGCAAGACTTGCTTTAACTGTTGACAAATTACACACACACACACACTAAGAAAAGAGTGTCAACAAATTTTAGTTTCCATTTTTATAAATTATTTTAATTACAACAAAGATTGATCAAATAAAGCGCTAGCAGTGCCATATCGCATATGCTCAATTGGCGTGTGTTTGTGCGTATGCATGTAGGTGTGAGTGTTTGTTGGTATGTGCAAATATGTTGGCGCTTTTATGTGCAATATGAGCTTATATAAAATTTAGTACTTTTTGATTACTGCTCTGCGCGCTCATAAAACGTATGTTGTCCTTTGTTCATTTTTCCGTGTCACTCTTTTTGCCATAATATTGTGCGTTTCTTTTGTATGTACTTTTATTTCTGCCCTTCTCATTCGCTTCGTTGTTTTATGTGTTGCGGTCATAATTTATTGTTTCTTCGTTTTATTTTGTGGGCAATTTCGGAGCATTAATCAATATAGCGAGGCACATAAAAGTGTCTGGATATGCTGGGGCGGCTGCACATAAACAACAATGACTTCCTTCATAGATTGACATAGAAAAAGAGATTGTGGTAGCAAGCGGAAATACTCGTATGTGCTCAAAGAGTTTCAATCCTCACAAGAAAATATTGCTTTCAAATCTTTCGAAGACTTTGCAATTGAAAGGTGTGAAGAGCTCTTATATACATATACGTTTATTAGACTAGAAAGGAAATAGCATGGGAACGACACTTCTTATGTCTACGGCGTGCATTCGCATAATGGGTTGTAGCATTTCCAGTGTTTCGATTTTAAAGCTCGATATTTAAAAGAAAGAAAATTAAATGAAAACGGCCTTCAAAAATAAAAAACGGGTCTTATGAATTATAAGTAGAGATTTCAGGCAAGCGTTTGGGGAAAATACTACAAAAAGTGCAAATCAGCGTGATTTTGATTTGACTTGTGACCACAGAAATATGATTTGCAATGAAATTGTTCTAACACAAGGTATTCATTTCGAAAAGAAGCTGCTCACTGCTCAAAAAAATTGTCTAATTTCGAGTGGAAGCTTTGAAAATATGATTTGCTTTGGCACATTTCTACAAGAACTCATTTGCAATGAAGTAAGCCTTGCTCTCAGTGCTCCTTGTATTTAGCTCTTAAAAGCACTATTCGCACTAGTACATAAACCACATTCAATGCATATTTTATTAGCTACAAAAACTAGTGGCCACTTAGAAGGCTCTCTCTTTCAGCAATTCATAAATATTTGCACATAAACGTATTTTTTACAATTTCTCGTCATACTAAAATCATAACATAATTTTGCAGAAATTTGGCAACATTCTTCTTCATTTTCTTTTATGACTGACACTGAAAAGCGTAATTCGAGTCTATTTTATGCCATTCGACTCATTCAACTGGCAATCATTCCAGCTCAACAAAAATCTTTCACGTCATCGTTAAAAATGAAAATCTGCTCTCGTAAATTTAATACTACTACAAAATAAGAGCACGCCGGCAAATAGTCAATTGTCTTGAGTGAGTGGCGCGCTGATAAAAATATATGTAAGTTGCTTTTATTGAAAAAAGGAACGGCTGCGGTATGCCGGCTTTAACAATCAATTGCTGTAGCATTGCGTTGCCTAACCAGAAATTTATGGCCATACATTTCGAGTGGCATTAAAACTAAAGCGAACACACACACAAACACACGGATTCAGGGTCACACCGTCACACAATCACAAACACACAAGAATATATAAAATCAGAAAAAGTCCTACAAATACGCGCACACACATAGTTTTATTTTGGCACACATACAGCTACAGTTCGAACATACACACACACACAAGCAGCTCAAGGCAAACAGAGACGCGCGCTCGGCATACAATTTTCCGCTGCTGAAGGTGAACCACTGCGTCGATTTGAATGCACGCCTTGCCGCTGATTTTACTATAATTTTCAATTTGCTTGCCAATTCGATTCCATTTGCACGCTTCGCAATGAGCAACACGCCGCGTGCCACGGCATGGCGCGAAACTACAAAATCTGCGACAGCATTTAAATCACACAAAAAATTTGCATGTGTGTAAGTGTGCTTGTGTGCGTCTGTACTGTTAAAATATACCGACTGTTAAGCGCTTTTCAGCAGCCTGAGCGCAACAGAATTGAGTCTAACATTATCCGCAAAAGCTCTTAAGTAAAAGAGAGCGCATGTCAAGGCAACATAAGGGCAATTTTAAGCGTATGTTAACTAACAGCAAATTTAACATTTTGTTAAACGATTACATATTCATGACTATTTTGCACTTTAGTATATTTGTTTGATATTTCTTTATAGACTTATAATTTTTTTGCTTATTACAAAACAAAAATCAGCTGGTATCAAAAGTTTAAAGGACATAAGATGATTTAATTGAAGGCAAGCTAAGATATCTGAGGCTTATATATTGGCTTCTGTAAGGCAGCGTTTGTTGGCTTCTGTAAAGAATGATATCGGTTTTTGAAGTGTATCGTTCCAGTCAATCACATTGAGTTAGGTTCATTTTTGTTGGACTGATAAGCAAAAAAGACACGTTATTTCTTTACAGATACAATAATTAGAAATCGTTCATGAGTGAGAAAAGTAACAATCTGTAAGGTTTTGAAAGTTTTCAGCAATCTTCAGCAAAAAGTTAATTTCTAGCTCTGAAACTCGCTTCAGCTTACTGAGCTATGTAACTTCCAAGCTATGCGAATTCTAGAGTTCAATGCTGAATTTAAAAGCTGTTTTCTGCTTTGCTTTAAAAATTTCTTTGTCCATTTTGATGCTAAAGCAGAAAGCTGGACAGTCTACATATATCCTTTTCCTGTTAAATATTTACCATTGCCTGTGGCATAGTTCGCTTGGTTCGTTTATCAACATAACATACAAACATTCTACTTTTTTACTTCGTAACATGTTTGTATGATTGTGCAGAGGTTTAGATTCAAGAAAAACAAACACATGCAAACATATGAAAGAAGCACCGATACTTTCACAATAAAGCACATTTTTCCTGCGATTTGGTGCAACGCTTTTTGCCAACGAAAGGATATGCAAATGGAAGAGCAATAAATTATCAGCTGTTGCGTTGATTTAAATTTTTGGCGCATATTTCTTACACTTACTTGCACTTCTGCTTCTGTGTGTGTGAGTGTGTGAGTGTGTGAGTATTTGAAGGAGGTGGAGGAGGAGAAGAGAGATTGCGTGCCAAAACAGCAAGTTATAAATCCTGCCACGACGGCGTGCTGCGTTTTATGCGCTGCGCATCAGCGATTGCTTGCGGCCACTTGACAGTATACGCATGCACACACACACACTCACACACATACACTGCAGCATAAACCGGTGTTTTGATTACTGCAACAGCGAGGTGACTGAAAGCTGCCACACAATATTTAATTATGCTTTCAAATTGAGTGCAAGTGTTGTGTGATTGGCTTATGCATGTATGTGTGTGTGTGAGTGTGTGTGTGTTAACGTCAATTGCTTGAGAATACATGCTCGCTTGTTTATGTGTCGCATACTCGTTTGCAGCTGCTGCAAAATGTTATAAATACTTTTCCATTAGAACAAATACAACAAATATCAGTTACTGTTCTATATATTCTATATATTTCATTATAATTTAAGGATTATAATCTCGCACTTGCATTTTTCTTTAATATATCACATTTTTTAAGATATATTTGCACACTCTCTAGGAGCATGGTTTTTTTCCTATAAAAGGGTACTACTAGAATTCAATCAAAATTGAACAGAATAGTTCAGATTTTAAGACAAATATTCTAGAGCCCTTTTGGATGACAACCAATTTAAGCTACAATTGCAAAGTTGAGAAAATGGAATTTTAGAAAATTTTCCAATCAAAAAATCTTAATATTTTTGTATTCAACGATTGAAGAGTTAATTTAATAAATTTTCTTGTGCATTCTTTCAAATTAATGTAAAGACATCAAAACACAAGAAAAGCCTATTTGAACTAAAATTAGTACTTAGAAGTCTCTGAACTAAAGCTGATTAGGGCTTTACTGGTATTATGAAAAATAACTTAAACAATAAATTGAATTTAAAAAATTACACGGCCATTCTAAATATCAAATCCAAAATCCAAAAAAATCAAATCCATCACTAACCCTAACCACAAAACTAGCGAAAATGCCAAAAGATAGTTTTATTCTTCTGGCAAGAAATTTTACAGTTTCCGTTTTAGCTTACAGCGGAAGAAAGTTATACGGAGCTAGTTGCTTAACTATGATCAGACTATCTATATTACACTGAGCTCACGGGCGCCCACAGACACATGTGCAATGCGGCAGCTCATCAGGCAATCACACCGAGCTACCTTTACGCCTCCATTGCACACGTACGGCAACACGCCCACCGAGCGCAACTTTACTGCACTAATATAAATTTCAATTTAATACGCAAGCTCACACACATGCACACATATATACATATGCGCCTTTAACCAAACAATACACTAACTCACTCACACAGATGCCACTACAATCCTTCGAGACAGCAGTTTATTATGCCACCTGTGTGTGGCTTGCACTCAGCGCCAACGCAACGTGCCACAAAACAACACACACACTCACACACACACACTGGCATATAAATATATGTACACACCAACGCGTATGCAGGCGCAAATAACAAGAAACTTGTAAGCAACGCAAGAAGGAAGTAAATTTCCACAAAAAAAGGTAGTATACAGAACCAAAAACCTGAAAAGAAAAGAAAAGGCAACATAAAACCAACAACAAAAAATTTAAATTTAAAATGGCTAAAAATCTTAGCGAAAACAACTACTGCAAAAGTATACTAGAACATTTGATGAAGCATTGTAAGTGCCAAGAGAAAGGTCAACCAGGGGCGCACTGATGGGAAAAATCAGAAGAGTGGCATACATCTCTCATATTCTGAAAGGGGGATATATGTACATACGCTGGCATGATGTATATACGCTCGAACTATATAGCGCGCATATCTTTGGAACAAAATCGGAGAGATAATAGAAGTATAGAAGAGAGAGATATCCTGTAGCAGGAACATGCTCTATTTCTGGGCGGCAGGATGAAGTAGTAGTTAATTACAATTTCTTCGGTTTCGTCTCTAATTGATCAGTACTTTCTCATTTTGTCTGTATTACTAATAGGTGCAAGTTAGTGAGGCAGTCAGATCTACAGTGCCAACAACCCTAACCCTAATTATTCATATCCAATATCGATTGCTCGCATTTGCTTGATTTGCCAACTGCATAAGGTAAATAGTCCGACACTGCTCAAAAATCCTTTCACATTTTTGCAAAATCATTAAAGTCTGTAACTTTTCCAGCTACACGTTCCTTTTCCAACTAGCCTAAAATATTAACAGGAAAATTGCAAACACATTTCATGCGAAATGACAGTCCATTTAAAATTCTTTTAATTTTAGTAACTCGCTTTTCTTAATTCACACATAAAGAAAGAAAGTCAGCGGAAGTTCTTAGCTTTCAGCACTTTCGCTGTTTTATTTTGCACTACTTTTCAGTTCATATTTCTCGCATACAGCGCAGAAAGTTGCCAGACTTTCAACAGCACAAAATGCAAATTCGAACTATTTAAAATTCAAAATTGCTAGAAGAAGCAGTCTCTTTCCCAGCAAAACCTTCACACGTTCGCTTTATGGAAATGTAGATATTATAACTTTTCACACGATTTGTTTATGTGGCAGCTTCACTGCAAAAGTAGCCTTCAACATTTGCACAATTTTAATAAACTTTTAGCCTTGAAAGCCAGAAAGGTATTTCTATAATTCATTTTTGAATTTTTGCGCCGAAGAGACGGAAAAGCTGACAGCCGGAAATCAGAAGATCATTACCAAACGCTTTTGGTAAATACCCAGAACGCCTTCTTTGAGAAGTTACAATTTTAAAATAAACTTAATATACCTTGTTCGATGATAATATAGACTATACTCTTATTTCAGTTTGAAATGGAAAACTCTCAGAATATGCAACCGGCATTTCCGTTTCGCCATTTCCGCTTAATTGTGAATGTGCTGAAAATTGAATGGCGCCACTTCCATTCAAATATGTATTGCAAACAATTGGGCATTTTCTTTTATGTATTCTCTTTTTTCTTCTTTTAATTATATAATGAAAGTTTAATTTGGCAGAAATGCACATAAACACTCATAAAAATACACTCATAAAAATACACTCATATAAATGTAGTATATGGAATAAAAGCACACAGAAAAAGGGCCCGTATGTACGCAATCGTAAATGCGGAATTTTTGAGCTTATTTGCGTCCTTGAAGAACAAAAGAACAAAGCGCGCTGTAGGGCAGTGGGCACTGGTTGACCCATGGAAGAAGAGCTGCATTTTATTTCACGCAGAAATTTTTAGCAGCATTTCATTGCCGTGCAAATTGAATGCAGGCTTTTCCAATGCGCTTTTTCGCTATTTCACGCCTGCCGCCTTTTCAGCGGAACCAGCGCCATTTCGCCATGGAAACTAATGAATATAAATGGCAGCAAACAGCGGCACACTCACACACCTGCGTATGCACATTTACAGCATTGACGCGCTAAGCTCATTATAATTGCGCCAGTGTTGCATTTTGCGAAAGGCCGCACACACAAAACACTCTTTGCCAACGGCTAAAAATGCTATTTGCTTCATATGCTTACACACACACATGAAAGTGCATTTGCATGAGTGTGTGTGTGTAAAGGCAACGAGCCTGGCTTGCTCTGCACTACAACATAAGCTCAATTAGCTGCCACTGCAAGCTGGCTTCATCATTTCAATTGGCACATGCCATTCCATTTCGCTTGCCAGCAGCACGTCAAAGCGAATTTCGCTCGGAAAAGCTCTTCTCTTTGCCTCCTGTAGTATTTAACGCTGCTTGTCTACACTCCTTGTTGATTTTTGTGCTTTAATTATTTCACATGCAAATGACATGTCCAGGCAGTTTTATGTTACGCTTTTCCGAAATTGGATGCCTCACAGGTGTCACGGGCAATGAGGCAACTTTTCACATAGCTTTACAACAACAACAACAACAAACCAACTATTTTCCAGCGCTGCCAATGGGCTTTGAATCGAATTACATTTCAATCGCAGCATTCGCTATTCTAGCAAGCTTTAAGCGACATGTGAATTTAAATTTTCTAATTTAATGATTCACAGACATTTTAGAATTTTCTGTCGAACTAAATCAAGTACCGAGGAATCGTTCGATTTTTCTATCAAAGCAATGCATGAACTTTACGACCAATTGACTAGTTTCTACTGGTAATCGTATTCATAACATTTGTACACAAGTGTAAAAATTACAACGGCAAATATAACTGCTTTGCAATTGCAAACCGTATTTAAAATGCAATAAAGGCAATTACTTGCTGTTGCTGTTACGCGTATTTATAACATTCTTAATGCATTCATATTTGTATATTCAGTTAGTCACTTCGGCAGCGTTTGAAAAACTTTGTATGTACGTGTGTATTTGCAATAGCTGTTCAGGCAAAAGTTGATGATAGTAATAGTAGTACAGTGCGAGCGCTGTATAATTAATCGTCTAGCCCAGCAGTGGCCAACCCAAATGATCTTGCGGGCCGCATATATGGAAAATGTTCGAAAATGTTCGGGAGATCGGCCTGCAAAAATGTTCAAGGCGGGCCGCGGGTTGGCCACTTCTGGCATAGCCAATACCTACAGCTTACTGCAGTGACTCGAAATTCCCGGCACAAGTAAATAATTCTTTGTTGTCATTGTTTTCCGAGACATATCTGAAGTATTTGAAAAATTTGCATATTAAAAGATTATGCAAAAAATGTTGCATGCTACTAAAGTAATTGCGTAAAATTTGCATAAAACAATACGAGTGCAGTAATTAAAATTTGCGTCGCGAAAAAAAGATTGCATGCTATAGTTATTGTGCATATACGAATATGTATTGCATGCGCTACAGCTGACTTGCATACACGTATTTTAAAATATGCTATTTTTAGGCTTTGTTGTTGTTGTGTTTCCTCTATATTCAGAAATTAAATATGCAAATAGCACTTTAAATGAATGCAAATATTATGCAGAATGTAGGTAGTAGCTACCGCAGCTAAATCACAGCAGCAAAATATTTTATAAATATTTTATTGTAATTGCCTGGTATCGTGCAATGAATGCGCTTTTTCTATCAACTGCAAAGAATATTCGCTAATTTCATATTATATTCACTGTAAATGTGGTAAGATGGGAAAAAAACTCAGAATCAGTGGCGCCATATGCTGACTTGTCACATTTCTCACAGCAGCGCTTATACATTTTTGTCTATATAATTGCATAAATTGTTGTTAGCTTAACCCATTTCCTCCCACTGTACCCGCTTGGGTACAAGAAATTTATAAAAATAATTTACTTGTAAATTCGAAACTATAAAAGCTTTTTGGGTGATTTCCTTTTCTATTCGTCTTATGACGTATTGGCAACACATTTATTGCTTTTGGTAAAACATATTATTAGAAAAGGGTACTTCACCGATGAATTTGTTGTGACATGTTTGGCGATTTATTAGTTTTGTGGAGGTCATTTGCTTGTTGGCTGGCTACAAAATTTATTCATAAAGTTTTATACATTTTTTTTATGCAAAACTATGGAAATATATCTATTAAATGAATAGAAAACAAAAACATCAAAAATTTGTTTAAAACAAATTAGTCAAGTAACTTTTAAAATGAGTGTACTCGTTTGAGTACAACGGCTAATAAGGTAGGCATTTTTTCCAGAATATTTTTCGCATTGAAATCACCCTTGATCATCATCAAGGCATAAATTTCTTATGACAGAAGATTTGTAATCTTGAGCAATGCTTTGAACTTCGTGGAAAGTTCTTCAAAGCATGCCACATTGCTTATATTCCACAAAATCCATATGTAGAGGACGTTGTCGCCGAGGATCTTTATGCTAACATCATGCCGCAAGATGTTCCAGGGGAAGTCGAGGTATTTTATAGTAGAGATAGTGAGGATAATATACTACTTCGAAAGTTCCGCTGCAAAATGAAGTCTTTCAAACATGGTAAAAGTTTTCGAATTTGGTCGTCGGTAGTTTCTAGGTAGTAATAACTTCTGGAAACCACTTTGCAAAAGAATTAAAAACCAATTACGTGGTCGGAAATGCCTCAACAGAATTCGATGGACTTGCGAGCAATGTGGCATAGTAAAATGTGTAGAAAAGTGTGCTATTAAATTTTCCATACTACAATAAAATGCCTATATATCATGCCGTTGTACCCGCTTGAGTACAGGCTCAAAACCTTACTTAAAAATTTTGTTTTTGGAATTTTTCATATTTTTTATGTTTCTTATGTATTTCTCAATACAATCAAACCAATAGAATTAATGATTTTTCATTTTAAATGCTCTTGGCTATTAATGGGTAAAGAGATAAATCTTAGAGATGTTGCACAAGACAAACCACTTTTTGTTGTTTACAATGTCTGTAATTGAATGCCTTAATTGTGTGTTTAACTAATTTTATAGAATATTCAGTGCCATGATTTAACTTTATTTACCAGCTTAATTCAAGTCTTGAGTAATCGCTTGCATATAAATAATTTCCATATGGCAGTTCGCTCCAAGTAGAGTTAAGTTAGGGCCAAGCCATCAAAACTAAAGCATTACTAAAACAAATCTTACGACTCACTTAACGTGACAACTCTTTCTAACAATTGCACACACTTTAATATAAAAGCCTAATTACTTTCAATAAAATTTTAAAGCATACCAAAATTTTAATTCAGTTAGACTTAAATTCCTCTATTAAGCATGGCCTTCATACCTTCATATTAGCGCACAGCCATTTCGTTATTACGCTTAATCTGGTAAAGATACTTAATATGAAGGACATCGAAATTTTATAGCAAGTTTGAGTCAGAAAATTATACATTAAAATGCATTTAAATTTTAATAAATCAAAAATTTTTTACTATGTCTAAGCTGGCTAATAAAATATTTCAAATATTGCATTTATGTACTATATGTAAAATGTAGATAATATATCATGACATGAAAACATAAAACTATTAATGTCATATGTAAAATCAGGCCTATCTAACTGTCATAGTATCTACATAATGAAGCGATTGTCCTATTCTGGCGTGAGTCACAAAAGTCTCAACTAATTGTTTTGTATCACATTGGAATTAGTTCAGCTTACTATGTAATGGCATTACAGTTCTTTTTAATTGCTTTACAGCCGCTCAACGGATATCAAGCAGCTACCCAGCATGCGCCACAATGAGGCTGTGTGTCAACTTCGTAATGGATTGACAACGATCGCTCTGGCTAACCCGATCGCTTCCCAAATTCATGCCTGCCAATACTTTTGAAATCGTCTAAATATTACTTTGAAATGCCTACAAATTCCTCTTGTAATGACCATGCATTACTTTGTAAGCACTTTGCATTACTTTGTAATCACTTAAAACCAGTTTAAAATTCTCTTTATATGTGCCGAAATTAAAGGAGTAGCTATAAATCAGTATCTTAAAGCTAAATGAACAAACTTCAACGAAACATTTGCACCCTGTATTTTAAGAAGCTGAATCAAATCAATCAATTTTTATAGCATCACAATTAAAACGTCAATTTCTTACGGTCAGTTAAGACCAACGCAGCGAATCAATAGCAGATAAGCGTTGCGTTCTTTGCGCTCAAAATACATTCCTAGTAAACTTTGTAAATAACAAAAGGAAAGCATTTCTCTGCCACTTTTAGAAATGCCTGTATCTTTTGTATACAAGAATGAGGCATCACATTTATATATTTGAAACTGCGTCTTCATTCTTACGTCAATCGCTTGTAAGACTCACTTTCTCCATACAAACTAAAAGCAGTCTGTCTGCTCTTGCGCCATAAAAATTGCACAATTAAATTTTATATTTTTTCTATAGTTATTTTGAATAACAAATTTGTTAAATTTTCATAAAACGTTTATACAACGAATACATAACGTCAACAATTTTTTTCAACACAAGAACTTGCGTCTGAAACAATTCTTCGATTCTCATTCTATTTGCTTTAAATTTTAAATATATTAAACAAGTTCTTATTATTTTACATATATGCATTATTCATTTGAATTTCAATTGTCAGCGAAGAGAAGAAGATAAAAATATATTTGCACTACTTTAATTTTGATAACTTGTTTCCTTTAGAAAAGCAGCATCGATTAAAATTTAACTTGCAAAAATTTAGATTAACTCAACTTAAAGCCAAATATATTCAAATTTGAGTTCTTTTCTTTTATGTACTTTACTAACAAGAACTTTTTTATCTATTCCAAAAACAAGTTGCTTTGTAAGCTTTTTGTTGGTGTCTGAAATGTTTGTGACACAGGCAGAAATTAAAGAAACTGGCAACGGCCCCACTAATATTCTGAACAGAACTGCAAGAACTCAGCTGCCAAGAAGCTGGAAAAATACATCTTTTAAAAACATCAATATTCGAAAGTTCCAATTTATTGAATGAACTGGCAAAGATTTTTGATTTTCGATAGCAAATGACACTAATTTTAGGCAACCCTTCTAGATCGACAGAGAAAGAAATAATATAAAATATACATTAAATCGCCTTCAATCATCTTTTGGAAATTGTTGAAGCTCCCAGCTTCATAATTTACATATAATTTTAATTCTTTCGTCGTTCTCGCCGAGAATTTTTAGTCTTTCAAAAGCTTAATTTCTTATTATGGACACCATAATGAGTCAGCAATATGATCATGTGCTTGGCAAACCCTGCAGATTTTTCAAAATTTTCGTAATGAAGCTACGACGTTGTAATCAAGTAACAGCGTGTTCTGAAATAAGGATGATAATTATCCAGAACGTTTGCAACCATAGACCGAAAAACTAAAATATCAAAGAGCGGAATCAAAACCGCTTAAGCACCACAAAGAGATTTCGTCGGCACAGAAAAGATACTTGCAGAACAATTTAAATTATAATGCGTAATTTTTCAGATATCACCATATATTCCAAGCCAGTTAGTAATGCAAGAGTTCAATTGTTTAAAAACATTTATTGCATAGACACTGAATTTAAATGTATGAATTACTTTAGTTATCTCCAATAAAGATTCCAAATTTAAATTCGGAAGATATAAATTATTAACTGAAAAATTTATTAAGCACAACTTTGTAACGATTAAATGCCTGTTTGGCATGCTTGCAGCACTGGCATATCAACCATTTTCAACTTTTATATCGAACCACTTGAAATAAATAAAATTTGCAATTGCAAAATTTCGCATACCTTTTTCTTTAAAATGCTATGCACACGCAAGCAGCCGCTGCACGAAATAATTCACTGTCAAATGTTGGCACTTTTATTTTAAGCAACAACTAAAGAAATTAATTCTTTTAGCATCGAGCACAAACTCACTTCAAAGTAAACGGAAGCGAAGAATTTACCTTTTCACAGTCGAGCAAATAAATCTTTGCACGCAACAGATTTTTTTTTGCATAAGCCGCTCACGGCCACGCACGCGCATGCGAATTTGAAATGAACTTCAAATTTAACGAACGTTTCGTTTAGTACGAATGCAAGTTTTTTTAAAGAATCGTTTTGAAAGATCTCAAATTTTGCACAACCGCCGCGAAAGACATTTAATTCCGTACTGAATTCAAAGCGAGTGGCATTTAAGAAAATATCTCAGATCGAAGTGGCGAGCGAAAGGGAAACGAACGTAACGTAACGTAATGATTCCAAGCAAAAATAAAAGCAACAACAAATGAAGATAGCATATAGAAGTTAGTCAACGGGCAAGTGTAGACTCTGATCTGTCGTAGGCAGGGGCAGCTACTTTTGCCGCCTTGTGACGTGCGCACACGACCTAAGACGGGCTGCGCTGCGCTGCGCTGCGCTGGGCTGAGCTGAGCTGGTGTGCGGTGAAAGGCGCGAGACAATGGCGCGAAGAGAGGCTAGCGGCGCTACAGTCGCGACTGGTTTCGAGCTGATTCGCATGTGCGATTTTTTCGCTCGTGCTCATGCAAATACTCACACATAGGCGCATGCACTCACACACAGACTTGCACACACATACAGTGTGTGTGTGTGCTATGATGAAAGGCTTTAATTGCAAATTAAACTTACATTTAAATAAAACAATTCTATACAAATTTTGCAATAAAATATGCAAATTTTTTAGTTATAGACAAAATCTTTAGTTACACAAACTAAAAAGTTGTTACGACAATGTCAAAATCATATCACAGCAGAAAATTTATGTGTTCTGAGAAAATCAAGCAAACACTAACACTAACACAATTAGGGTAAAAAAATGCTTAGAGCGATAAGAAGTTTTGTTGTTAGCTATTCAATTTCTTTCATTAGAATGCTTAATGGAAACTTTTATTTTTGTTATATAATCATTAATGACTAGCAAGAAAACTTCAGATGGCGATAGTTATTGACAAAGTTTTGCATTATAATATTTGCCAGCTACCAAGCTCAAAAGATTTAACAAAAGTATATATGTATATGATATAATATGATTAAATTCGACGACAATTAAAGTGGTCGTATGTGATCTGTAAATAAATCGAAACTGGTTGGTTCTAAATTATATCTATAACATTTCTCGAATATTCGTTATAAAGTTACAGCCGTTGAATCGGGCAGGTAACTTTTCAATTGCCGTTTTCTTATAACAACATTTATTTAAATTGGTGCCTGCGATATCTCCAAAACTACGAAACCGATTTTGCTCAAAAGTGGTGCTAGGTTCAGCCCATCTGTAGTTTCAATTCTGACCCAATTTTTTTTTTTTCGCTTAAACCAACACTCAGGGGATGCCCCCTATACATGCAAAGCACTTGTTGATTTAGAAAGGATCATAGGTTAGTGAAACATCTGTGTTTAGGTCGTAGCCAGGGCAAGATTCACATTTTATGAACCCAATCGGAAGCGGTTTGGATTCTACACTCATAAAATTTCCTCTATTACGAGAATGCTATTGACCTAGTTTGCACAAAATTAAAATTTAAATTAATTTGTTCATATGCTTGATATTTTATAAACTGACGATTTCCCTTGAGTGTGCGCTGCTGTCGCTCAATCTGTCTTGTAAAGTTGACAGCATCTAAAGCGTGATGCATATTAATTGCGCTCGCAATCGGCGTAGATTCGAATGCTGCGAACCGAGCAGGTGGACGGGCAGATTGATTGTGGGCGCAGTTCCCAAACACAATTAAAAAATCGTACAGCACGTTTCTGCGCAGCCAATACTAATATTGCTGTTGTTGTTGTTGTTTTTTAGCTCGCTTGGTCAAGAGCATTGCGGAACATGCTCTTGACAATGCGTCAAGAACAAGTTTAATCAAGCATAACGGCCAAGAGCGCTGTAAAAATTTGTTATTCGGGATTTTTTTTATAATTTCTGTGTTTTTTTATTGGCTTTGGCATTTCCATAGAAGAGCAAAAAATCACCGACACATGCACGCACATTGGCCACGAGTTTATGACGGCAATTGACAGCTTCTTGGCATCATTATGGAAAGCAGATAAACAATTTTGTACTTCTTTAGCCAAGCGTAAACGAAACAAGTTTGTTGCGAGCATCAAGCGTGACTAAGCTGAAACGGAGAGTGATTGGGAAGTTCTTAAAATATATTGAACAAAATATACGCACACTTACACATACATATATGAACTGTGTGTGTCGATCTCGAAATGTTTTTGCAAAAATGAAATTTTCGGGAGTGGAAGATTTAATACATGGATTCTCCGTATTGCGATTCTTTATGACAGAGAGACAGACAGGAGAATTGAAAGTATTTCGAGGCAACAAAAATCTAGATTATTTAATATGCACCTTAATCGAAGGTTGCGCCTGATAGTAATGCATCATAAAGAAATTTTATGCATATTTTAAACAAGAATTTAAATGCAAAAGCCCATTCACTCGTAAGCCGAACCAGGGGAACTACGGGCATATAAAAACCCAGAGGAAACCACGACCATGAGCTGAAGCCGGTTCTCTTGAGACTTTTGACAATTGCTACCTCTTAATTTTTATTTTATAAGCTAATTGTGGTTTTGCTCTGTATGCATGTGAGTACACACACACACACACACACGTACATGTGTATATATATATAGGCGACTTATAAGCGACTTGGCTAAATTTTGTTTATTGGCGGTTTTTTGTTGCCTTTTGGTTATTTTTGTTATTGCTGCTATTGCTGCTATTGTTGTTTTTGTTGTTATTGTTGTTATTGCTGCTTAGCCATGGTTAGCACAATTAAGCCATAACACTGTGTCGAATTTTTGTTGTTGCTTGGGTTATTTTTGCACTTGTATGCTTTGTTGTGCAAACCGTAGTAAGCGCCGTAGTGACAGTCTGAGAAATATTCCGTATCTGTTGGTCAAGCCGCACCTCCAGCTCGTTTACACTTTTACATTTTCAAGCCAAGTCAGGTCAAGCCGAGTCGAACCGAACCGAGCCAAGCCGAGCTTGAGCTTGATATTGATCTTGAGCATTGCAGCAGCTGTCAGTTATTCTAGTCACTTTTTGTGGGCGTTGCTTTTTTATAAACGTTTCTAATTTTTATAGCATTTTAACTGATAAATTATTCAAAGTGCTTGCATGTTAATCGTTTGAATTTGCATAGTTTTGCATTAATTGAGTGTGAAAAATATTATAATTAAAAGTAGTAATTAACTAAATGGCATGAACAGTTTTTCGATTAGAAATGCGTGAGCAATGCCAAGAAATCAATTAAAATATCAGTTCTGCTTAAAGTTAGTCATGTTTATGACTTTTATTGTTAAGAATTTGTTGAGAAATTGTATTTGAGGGTTTTCTCAATTTACAAAACAAAAGGCTCAAGATATGTAGAAAGTTATGCTCAGCCGTGTTTAACAGAATTCTCGTAGAATTTCTAGAATTTCTATCTTTTTTGATACTTAAATCTCAATCCCAGCTGATGAATAGGAATATGCCTGCTTAGCATATTTGTCTTCTATAAGTATGCACATTTTTTTCAAACCGCTGCCTGACACTCGAAGACTCTTGCTTGTATATAAATGCATGCAATAATTAATACAATTTCTATTTCAAAGGATTTTGCACAGAACGATTAATTTTGATACGGCATAAAACTTTGCCAAAAATAGTATCTGCAATTGACTTTACTTTATTTGTTTGTTTATAACTTTTTATAACGACCACTCGTCATAAAGAATATACATAAAAATTTTCTATTTTAAACACTTAACAACAAAACTTAATTACCTCACTTAATTGCATTTGAGCAAATTGACTAAGGTACTTGACAGCGTGAAGTTTTAATTGAAATACATTAACATAAAATTGCTCAGAAATTTTAGATCTGCTGTCAATATTGAGGCTAAAGGTAGAGTCTTTTAGCGGCAGCCACCGGTTCTGTGCCGATAAGGTAGGCAATTATTTATATTGTGCCCAATAAAGTTACAATTGAATATGATGTTGACTTTTAAAATTGGTTGAATTCTTAACTATAAGAGGCAAATTAGTTCCTCATTCTTCAAGAAATTTGGCTTTTGTATCTGCCTTGGCATATAAAGGAATTCAGTTGGGTTGAATCTATCCCTGTTGCTCAGAAAGTCGCTCAAGCTGAAGCCCATAGTATCTACTGGGTTATTTTCAAAATATGCCGCACTTGCAGACAATTTCTGACTTTCGTAAGTGGGGAACACTTCCAGCTACTCACCTGCCTGTTAAGTTGACCATGTTGCCATGTTGTTTGACAACTTTATGCCCCCACAAGAAATTGTGGCAAAAGTCACGCTTTTTTGTAATAACTTGCTCATAAATATTGTTGCTTGTTATTGAAATAAACGTGACTTATGTTTGATTTATGAAAAACTACATTTTACAATTTAAGTAACTTTTTAGACCATAATCTGAAATTGATAAATTGTTCAAGTATATTTGAAGTGTAAAACAATTTAATTGTGACTTCATTTGTTAGTGTTTTTATCAAAAAAGTGTTGTCACAGAACTTCTTCCAACTTAAATAAAATATGTATTTCCACAGCTTCATGTTGTCACTTTCTTGTAAAGCGCGCAATGTTTTGTTTAACATTTCTGTGCCGCAACATAACAGCCATTTTACAGCGCATTAACAGTCAGTCATACGTACATTACGTGTGAGAATTTCGGAGTAGCTAAGCTCAACTGAAAGCTTCGTCCGTTGCTTATTGCATGCACAAACCACTTTTTGGGACGTTATTCTTCACAGTTGAAAGCGTTCAAAGAAACCGCACCTTTCGTATGTAGTTTACATTAGAGACTTGCCAAATATTTTAACATTAACTATACTCGAAACAGCGCAGCGTATCCATATTATGGATTCCATCAAGTCACCTGCATAATAGCCTATCAAGGTTAACTCATACTAAGACTAGATCTCTACTTCAAAACAGCAATCAGAGGCATGTATGGAGCATTTTTTTTAGTAAGATCTCTGCGAAAGACGAGCATAGCCATGGAAAAAAGAGAGCAAGCTACCAGCGTACCACTGAAACAGTAAACAGTAACAGAAGTACGCTAGATCTGAAGAGATTTTATTAAAAAAAAGTTCAGACCGACTATTCCGAATTTAAAGCTTTATAAAAGCCAATAATATTAGAAGTTAACTTACCAGTGGACTCGGACGAATCGGTTGAATGAATCACAGCAAGTCGCTGTCTGGCTCGAAGGTCGACGAAGCCAATGCAATAGAGAGCGATCATATCCCAGACTCCAATAGATTCCAAAGTTGCTTCACTGTAGCTTTCCATATCTTCGAGTCTGAGTTTAGTTTATACTGAGCGATTTTCATAGAGACTTAGTTATGGCATATATTTTGTATTTTTTGATGGCGAAAATCTTCAAAAGATGCTTACGTTCAGGTACTACAGCTTCCACGCCGATGTACTCTTGGTTAGATGTTCATGGGTTACTCCAGGTTTACTCTCTTGAACACTTTCTTAAGTCTTCAACAATCATGCCATTTGGCATAAAAAGGATTGGTAGTCATTTTACTAGGCAGAAGTAGCTTGAAAGGCCCCAAGAAGGCAAGATTTGTATGTGCTAGAAAGAGAGAAAGAAACAGAATGTGAAAAACAGTATAATGCATAAATACAATACCATCCCTCTGCCCCTTCATGCATATTTACACACATGCTTGAGCACAAAATTAGCAAGCTTACTAAAATGGAAAATTGTTGTTTGCTTAATTAAATTATTGTAATTAATTTTCAATTATAATTATTGAATTGAAAATTGAATGTGATGTCTAAAATGCGAAAATGTAAAACACACACACACACACACGTAAACACAGTTTGACATTAGTGCGACACAAAAGGGATTTAAAGCTGAGAACATGCTGTCGAGAGATGTGATATTAACTTTATGGAAATATTTGAGTAGATGTGTGTGTGTGTGAGAGTGCGTTTCGACAAATTTTCCCACAATTATGATTGTAGTTTTATCGTGTGTGTATGTGCGCAAAATGAGCATTTAAACCTTGCCGCATGCACTGCCTGCTGTAACGTGCTAATCCTTGCCACCTACACTGGCAAGGCTTAAATTGCTCACAGACAAACACGCACACATACGCAAACATGCACACACATATGTCATTATTAATTTTACACATATTAAACATAGTAACACGTATAATTTGGCATAGGCTATTAAGGCCGGTATTATGGCATATGAGCACACATACAGTGAAACTTCACTTTAGTCAAGTGCTATATGGTTGGTTGGATTGTGTGGCTAGTCTTGACTATCAATTAGCACTGAGTGCCGTTTTGTTACCACGCCTCAATCAAGCTACAGCCATTTGACGGAATTCAGCAAATTTAGAACATTCATGATATCCATATTTTGAATGTCATTGATGTTCTCTAGAAAAGCCTTTCCTAATGTTTATACATATTTCTGTGCTATATATTTCATTCGAGTTTTTCTCAGGCCTTCTCTATTTATTCACAATATTATGCTTCTGCACAGCGCAGAATGACGCTTAATTTTGCTATGATCTGGCATCACAAGAGAGATCAATGATATCCATACCTTGTCGCTCTGTCTAGATATGCTAAAGAAAGGTGGCTATGTAAACTTAACATATAATTTGTTAGCCACTTTAAAAGTACAACAAAATAGTGCTGCAATAATCTTCATTACTCAAATTCGCTCAAATTGAAACGATTTTCTTGAATGCTGCAATATCGTTAGTACTTTTAATTACAGTTGATATTTCTCAATGAGTTTGTTTTTGTATAATGTAAAACCTTTTCACATATATATCTTGAAATATAAATATTCTACTAAATTGCGCAAAATATCAATATTTTGAATTTTCTTTAAATCAGAGCATATTCAAGTACTTGGCAATTTCATATGAGCAAGTTACACTGTATGTACAGCTTTATGGACGCATTTTATGTAGCTTAACGGCAACCACATTCAGTGTATTTATTGCAAATTAATTAAAATTGTGCTGGAAGTTTAATAACAAAAGCGCGTACGGCGACTGAGCGCCTCAGTGCGTATGAGTGTTATTTACACGCAACATTAATATTACTCATACAACGTGGTGTGCACACAGAGTTTATAATGCTATACATATCAAATTATGTTCAAATAATTATGCGCACAACTGCCAGTTAAAATGAGAGATCTGTAGCTGTTAGTCATGTTCTTTTTGCTCATCGGCTTATGTGTCAAAGTCGCAATATATGGGCAGACATATAAAAAATACAAATGACAGATACAACTCTAAGTTGGGATTTATTGCAAAGTTCAAAGATTATTTATGTGCTCTATCGTTCGGCTAGAATCAATTCATTCAAGTTGTTATAAAGCGCTTAAGCTCTTTTACAAGCAACAAAGTCCCGCATACAAAGGCTTAAGCAGAATGGAACACAGTCTGTGCGTACATATGTTGGAGCATGTGTGTGTGTGTGCACGCAAAAAACTTGCACAAGTATTAAAGAAATGGCATAAAAAATAGAAAGGCAGACAGCGAAAAGAGTGCTATGAGTATCTTAAACTAGTGTAGTATACCTTTGGGTGCGCTAGCTTAAGCACTTAAGCATTTCATATTAAATTTTTCAATTAAATATGAATTGAACAGACAATTTGTCATGCAAATATTTGGAAACATTTTTTGATCAGATGAAACATTGAAATAACTACATTGCCTATGTTAAGGCGCTGCCGTAAAAATAAGTATGCCCATAATATTCAACTATTTACAAATATTTACACATTGCCAGCTGAAAAACGGCAGAAATTGATATAAATATTTTCAACATAAAGGCCCGCAACATCATTAAATCGCCTTTTTGATCTAATAAAAATCTTTATAACTTTCCACTTTAAGACTTCAACTATTACAAACTTTGCCCTCCATTAAAAAATCTACGCACATACAAACTGAGAACTTCAAAGGAAGGAGCAGAAGAGGAAATGCTGTGAGAAAAGTTTGTAACTCGTGCTCGTTAAAGTGTTGCCAAGCGTTGTAATTGGAAAATTGCAAGTACCTAAACTGCAATAGACACACACAAGCGCAGCGGCAAACTTACGTTCGTAGACATGCAGGCATATGCATGTATATGTGTATGTACATACATATATGTGTCTGTCAACTTGTATGATTTAGAGCTGTCAAGTTCGCAAGTCTTTGGCATTGGCGCATCTCCGAGACTGACAATTTCTAGATCGAGCTTTTTTTTGAAATCGAAGATATTTTGGAATCATTTATGTATTAGAATTTTAAATTTTTTTTGCAAATTGTAAACGTTTTGTATACATATTTTTCAAATAGTCGAAGCTTCATACATATGTAATACGTGCAACGCATATGTGTGTGTGCATTTCACATGCATGCAAACAAGCATGTGTTCGTTTCCGTGCGTGTATCCGTGTGTGTGTGTATGTGTCTGTTTGCTGTTCGACCACTATTCATTAATTCATTATATTGAAACGTTTTAGCTGTTTGCGTTGGTCATGCTTGCCTCTGCCGCATGTCCTGCTTATGCGAGTACCAGCAACAACAACAACAAAGCTAGACAACCCGCTAGCCCACAACATGTTATCTCGCTACAATAGAGCA
This sequence comes from Neria commutata, assembly GCA_963457695.1. Taxonomy (NCBI): domain Eukaryota; kingdom Metazoa; phylum Arthropoda; class Insecta; order Diptera; family Micropezidae; genus Neria; species Neria commutata. The sequence goes on along the minus strand of OY735247.1, from coordinate 41,974,407 downwards.
CATTATGTATGTGCATATGTATGTGTGTATTCCCACAGCTGTTCATTAATTGCAGTAGCAGTATTAGTCAATGTCGCACATTGATATTGCAATCCATTGAAAATCGAGCATAATAAATTTTCTACAGTTTTGTTGTTATTCTATTTAATTTGCTGTTGCTGTTGTTGCTTTTGCTTTTGCAATTGTTCTTAGCATGTAGCTGCTAAAACATATTCTATGCCTTTTGTTGCAAATTGATTGAGCGGTTTTGGTGCTCGAATTCGTGAGCTGTACAATGAATTATAAAATCGTAAATAAATAATGACATACACAATCACTGACAATAAAATTTCACAATATATCCTACTTTACAATTTATAATAATCTAGGCAATTAATCTGCACTTGAAACTATGGTTTTTTATTTAATTGGAAAATTTTGCAATTTTAGAATTAGAGCGAAAAAATCGAAATACGATATTAAAACCCAAAAATTAATATGAACTTATTTTAAGTAAAAATAGCAGTGGAATTTTTAATAACACCGTTAGCTTTCTGTTGGAAACAAGTAAAGACCCGCAGATTTACGCTGAGCTGAAAAGGGGCTGAGGTTAAGTTAGGTTCAGTTAGCTGGCACCCTGTTGGGTCCTTAGTGATGCCAGTAAGAGTTCCATTTAGGAATGGTCAAAAAATGAACTGTCGGAATTTGGGTGTGTTTCACAAATTTCCAAAGAAGCTTGCTAACTAGTTTCAAGATCTGTTCGAGTCCTGAAAAGGCAGACGTTTCGAAACAAGTCACACAAGTTCTAGCGATGGCAGGGCAGAAGCACAATATGAAACCAGCTGATTCATATGTCGGAAAGAGTGCATATTTCCAAAGGCAGCAAATCATATAAAACTTTCTGCAAAGTTCTCTTTATGAATGCAGGTTCGAAAATATTATTTCAGTCGATTTGCACTCATGCTGCTTTCAATACAAGTTTTAATTTGCCTTTAAGAAATTCATAAATTCTGCCAGTTTCAATTAACCTTTTTAATTTGAATTCGCCCATTTTGATGAGTTCTGCCACTTTTGCAGCATGTTGCGCCTTCTACATGCCACATTCATCATTTGACAAGCAGCGATGTCAGCCTGAAGATTTGCCTTTCAGTGCTACGCCAACAAAGAACATAGCTACAGACAAAAAGGGCAAAACGGCGTGGCCAATTTGAAGTGTGCGCTGCAGAGGGCTAGAACATGAAGCTGGCATATGGCCCGCACCAAAGCCTGGCCAACTTGTGCATGGCAAGCACAATGTCATCGATCAATGTCAACTGTAGTTACCTCACTTTATGCTTACCCTTCTGTCGAACAGTCTCATTCCGTATGTCGGCTGCTGTATTTCACTTCGCTATCTGCTGTCGGCAGTGGCACTAATACATGTTCAATAAGCAGGCACAACGTGCAAGCCGAGTGGCAGCATTCCAAGTGTCTGTCTGCACTTGACACGCCCAACTGACACAAAGCCTCAGTCGACGCCTCAGTCGCAGCGCCTCAATTTAAGTCTCAGTCGCAGCCTGGGCCGCACTGATATCGCCTCTGATATCATTTCAACGCTGATTTATTAATAAATTCCCTTTAGTTGGCGCTATCAGCCGCACAACAAGCCTTGTTGGCTGTCGGCTCCAGCACCTCCTCACTCCGCCCACCGCAAATGCTATGCTACAAATTACGATACACAGTTCGCAACTTGTTTCCAATTGACTGATTTTGTCTACTCTTTTGTGTGGCCCACAATGCCAAGTAGCGCACATCGCTATTCGCTTTGCCGGCTATATACATTTTTTTTTCTTATTTTGTAGCGTCTTAAAAGCTGACAAGCTAGGCCGTAAACATATAGAAATGTTAGCATTGAGTGCCCATATCAAATCAGCTTGATTTATCTGAACTCAATTTGTTCATTTCTGAAATCAATTTGACTAATCTGGAAATCGATTCGTTTGCTCATTGTAAACGCAAATTCATACAATTCTAATTAAAATCACTCATACCACGCGCATTCCTTGTAGTAAATTTATTTCTTTTCTTTCTGAATAATAGTAAATCTATTGTTTGCTCTTGCATAAGGCGTCAACAATTTTCAATGAACCAGCTGAAATCTTATAAAAAAAAGTATGAAAGTCTGTACTGATTTATTTGAATTTTTAATGACATTTTTTATGCAGTTTGTATTTTATTTAAATATGCATATCAAAAACTCTTCAGAAGTGCTGACAATTTACGCTTTTCATTTCTTATAAAATGTGAAGTGCAACGAGCTATTTGAGAACAAGCTTACCAAAAAAGTGTAGTGAAATTGAAAGGAATTCATATGAAAACGTATTTTCTATTTCGATGAGAGAGAAAGTGACGAAGTCTCGTGCTGAAAACGTGAGCAAAACAGTTCGCTGGAGACGACAACGACGAGAGTGAGCTGCTCCAGCTGCTCTAAGGTCCACACATCAACTTGCCACACATTTGCCTAACAACTCAGTTGCTTAAGGTAGGCCATAACTTGGTCGTCGTAACCCGACTATCGCTGAAAGCGAGCTACTTTACTCGTTTCTTTTTCATTCACTTCGATTTGTCTTGTCTTGTCTTGTCTTTGTTGCCCTTTCGCTTGTGAAACTCGTGTGGGGCAACATTTGCCCGGTTGCGTGGGCGCGTGTGCGTGTGCGTACACTTTGCTGAAATGAAAACGAAATTCGCTGCTCAAGAAAATCGAGCGTTCAATCAAATTTCGCAAATTTTGCGTTATTTTTAAACCCAGCGACAGCAGCACGGAAGTGGCATTTCTCTGCGCACGTGTCTGCTGGGTGGAGCTAATTTAAATTTGATATTGAATACTAGCTGTTACCCGCGGGTTTCACCCCGCGCTCTTATAAAAGTACGTAATGTGAAGAGGTGCTTGCATACGGAACTTCAATACTGCGCGACTTTTAGTTCCAAAGCTATTCGATATCAATGATTTGGTTTGAACGGGTGGTTCCACGCCTCTTATCCAATGCCCGTCCCATTTTCCCAGTTCAAGGATACGGATATGGTGTCAGTTCTTGCCGAGTTTCGTTTATGTATGATGTATAGTTCTAAAGTAATACCCAAATGTGAAGTTGATTGAAAAGTGCCACGCCCCTGTCCTACGCCCATAAAATTTTACCAGTGGGACGACACATCCAAGAGGCGACTGCATACGAAATTTCAATGCTGCACGACCTTTAGTTCCAAGGCTAATCGAGATCAAAAATTTTGTTTGTATGGGGGGTGCCACGCCCCCTTATTCAGTGCCCCTTATTTTCTCAGTAGAAGGATATGGATATGTAGTAAGTTCCTACCGAGTTTCATTGATGTGTGATGTGTAGTTCTAAAGTTATACACGAATCTGTAGTTGATAAAATAGTGCCACGCCCCTTATCCTACGCCCATAAAATTTTACCAGTGGGACGACACATCCAAGAGGCGACTGCATACGAAATTTCAATGCTGCACGACCTTTAGTTCCAAGGCTAATCGAGATCAAAAATTTTGTTTGTATGGGGGGTGCCACGCCCCCTTATTCAGTGCCCCCTTATTTTCTCAGTAGAAGGATATGGATATGTAGTAAGTTCCTACCGAGTTTCATTGATGTGTGATGTGTAGTTCTAAAGTTATACACAAATCTGGAGTTGATAAAAAAGTGCCACGCCCCTTATCCTACGCCCATACAATTTTACCAGTGGGACGACACATCCAAGAGGCGACTGCATACGAAATTTCAATGCTGCACGACCTTTAGTTCCAAGGCTAATCGAGATCAAAAATTTTGTTTGTATGGGGGGTGCCACGCCCCCTTATCCAGTGCCCCCTTATTTTTTCATTAGAAGGATATGGATATGTAGTAAGTTCCTACCGAGTTTCGTTTATGTATGATGTATAGTTCTAAAGTAATACCCAAATGTGAAGTTGATTGAAAAGTGCCACGCCCCTGTCCTACGCCCATAAAATTTTACCAGTGGGACGACACATCCAAGAGGCGACTGCATACGAAATTTCAATGCTGCACGACCTTTAGTTCCAAAGCTAATCGAGATCAAAAATTTTCTTTGTATGGGGGGTGCCACGCCCCCTTATCCAGTGCCCGTCTTATTTTCTCAGTAGAAGAATATGGATATGTAGTAAGTTCTTACCGAGTTTCATTGATGTGTGATGTGTAGTTCTAAAGTTATACACAAATCTGGAGTTGATAAAGAAAGGGCCACGCCCCTTATCCTTCGCCCATAAAATTTTACCAGTGGGACGACACATCCAAGAGGCGACTGCATACGAAATTTCAATGCTGCACGACCTTTAGTTCCAAGGCTAATCGAGATCAAAAATTTTGTTTGTATGGGGGGTGCCACGCCCCCTTATTCAGTGCCCCCTTATTTTCTCAGTAGAAGGATATGGATATGTAGTAAGTTCCTACCGAGTTTCATTGATGTGTGATGTGTAGTTCTAAAGTTATACACAAATCTGGAGTTGATAAAAAAGTGCCACGCCCCTTATCCTACGCCCATAAAATTTTACCAGTGGGACGACACATCCAAGAGGCGACTGCATACGAAATTTCAATGCTGCACGACCTTTAGTTCCAAGGCTAATCGAGATCAAAAATTTTGTTTGTATGGGGGGTGCCACGCCCCCTTATCCAGTGCCCCCTTATTTTTTCATTAGAAGGATATGGATATGTAGTAAGTTCCTACCGAGTTTCGTTTATGTATGATGTATAGTTCTAAAGTAATACCCAAATGTGAAGTTGATTGAAAAGTGCCACGCCCCTGTCCTACGCCCATAAAATTTTACCAGTGGGACGACACATCCAAGAGGCGACTGCATACGAAATTTCAATGCTGCACGACCTTTAGTTCCAAGGCTAATCGAGATCAAAAATTTTGTTTGTATGGGGGTGCCACGCCCCCTTATTCAGTGCCCCCTTATTTTCTCAGTAGAAGGATATGGATATGTAGTAAGTTCCTACCCAGTTTCATTGATGTGTGATGTGTAGTTCTAAAGTTATACACGAATCTGTAGTTGATAAAATAGTGCCACGCCCCTTATCCTACGCCCATAAAATTTTACCAGTGGGACGACACATCCAAGAGGCGACTGCATACGAAATTTCAATGCTGCACGACCTTTAGTTCCAAGGCTAATCGAGATCAAAAATTTTGTTTGTATGGGGGGTGCCACGCCCCCTTATTCAGTGCCCCCTTATTTTCTCAGTAGAAGGATATGGATATGTAGTAAGTTCCTACCGAGTTTCATTGATGTGTGATGTGTAGTTCTAAAGTTATACACAAATCTGGAGTTGATAAAAAAGTGCCACGCCCCTTATCCTACGCCCATAAAATTTTACCAGTGGGACGACACATCCAAGAGGCGACTGCATACGAAATTTCAATGCTGCACGACCTTTAGTTCCAAGGCTAATCGAGATCAAAAATTTTGTTTGTATGGGGGGTGCCACGCCCCCTTATCCAGTGCCCCCTTATTTTTTCATTAGAAGGATATGGATATGTAGTAAGTTCCTACCGAGTTTCGTTTATGTATGATGTATAGTTCTAAAGTAATACCCAAATGTGAAGTTGATTGAAAAGTGCCACGCCCCTGTCCTACGCCCATAAAATTTTACCAGTGGGACGACACATCCAAGAGGCGACTGCATACGAAATTTCAATGCTGCACGACCTTTAGTTCCAAAGCTAATCGAGATCAAAAATTTTCTTTGTATGGGGGGGTGCCACGCCCCCTTATCCAGTGCCCGTCTTATTTTCTCAGTAGAAGGATATGGATATGTAGTAAGTTCTTACCGAGTTTCATTGATGTGTGATGTGTAGTTCTAAAGTTATACACAAATCTGGAGTTGATAAAGAAAGGGCCACGCCCCTTATCCTTCGCCCATAAAATTTTACCAGTGGGACGACACATCCAAGAGGCGACTGCATACGAAATTTCAATGCTGCACGACCTTTAGTTCCAAGGCTAATCGAGATCAAAAATATTGTTTGTATGGGGGGTGCCACGCCCCCTTATCTAGTGCCCCCTTATTTTTTCATTAGAAGGATATGGATATGTAGTAAGTTCCTACCGAGTTTCATTGATGTGTGATGTGTAGTTCTAAAGTTATACACAAATCTGGAGTTGATAAAAAAGTGCCACGCCCCTTATCCTACGCCCATAAAATTTTACCAGTGGGACGACACATCCAAGAGGCGACTGCATACGGAATTTCAATGCTACACGACTTTTAGTTCCAAAGCTATTCGATGTAAACAATTTGGTTTGTATGGGCGGTGCCACGCCCTCTTGATGTATCAAACTTTTTTAATGCCTATAACCATCCTTGGAACATCTATAGTCTATGTGCCAAATTTGGTTATGATCGATCAAGCGGTTTGGAACGCAACTCCGAACATACATACATACATACATACATACATACATACATACATACATACATACATACATACATTTTTTGATTTTTATATATATAGATATAATATTGCTAGTAAAATTCAGCAGTGACAAATAAAAGCTACGAAATTTTCAGCAATTGAAAATTTTAAATTTTTAAAGGCATTTCCCTTTAACAGAAATGAAATGAAATGAAGTGAGTAGTAGAGCTATCCTTCAAGGATTCATGTGATGAATATCGCCTTATAACGTATACAAGCGCAAACACATCATAAATCTAATTTCTTGTATACATTTTCTATGAACGACAGCAGTTATGGAAATATGCTGCAAATATGCAAAAAATACACAAATAAATCATAAAAATTCGCTTGTAATGTGAGTCGGGAACGCTAGAGTCTCTAGAAAGAGCATTTAAAGAACGCTTGCATAGTTATAGGCTTATATTTTGAGCATCAGCCTGTTGCTTTGCAACCGTTTTTTTTCACAATTATACATTATTAGTAGGGGAGAGGGGGGTGCCTTCGTCTACTTTATTTTGAAAGCCTATATTTCAGAAGGTAATGAAAATATTTTAAAACCGATTAGACTGTTACAATACCTCATTATTTAACAATAAAATGTTATACTAAAATTTCTTTAAAAAGTTCCGTTTGTATTATTTTTTTCATGATTAGTAAAAAAAGTCATTTCGCTGAATGTGCCCCCATGCCAGGGTAGCTTCGGCATTTGGCGGGGCACTTTCGGCATTCACACTTTAAGGTACCATAAGGTAATACAGAATCTTGTTTAGACTAGATAAGACATGTTTTTGGTTACATAACACGTTTTTATTATATTTTGCATTAAAAAAATATAAAAAAATCATGTTTAAGAGCTTCAAAAAAAGGTAGTTATTGTAAAATTTTTTTTACAAATTTTTTTTTATATATAAAGTTTAAAGTGCTGAGATCGACCCTAATATTAATTTTGTGTGGTTACGGGAGGTTTAAGCCAGGTTCGAGGGTCTTGGAAGCCTCAACTCGATTTCGATTTTTAGTACCTGTGAAGTTATATTGACGAATGTGCCCCATGAAAAAAAGACGAGTCCACACTGGTGTCACTTTTTTTTCTTTTTATTTTTTTACTCCTAATTTCAGTGTTTTATTTTCACATAAAACACTTTTATTTACACAATAATTAGTATTCAAGTAATACTAATACACTTTAGATTGAAATAATGATATATGTACACCACAAACTTCTTACGTTACCGACCTGAAAATTCGGCAACGAAGCGCGAAAACACAAAATCAAATGTAACTTTGTCAGCTGTTCAGATAGAGATGGAAAACTTTGTGAGGGGTATTTATGCTAGTGATGGGTTAGTTTTTACTAATAAACAGTGATGTCCGATGACTCCTTCATACCGAAATCGCCTATGACGAATGTGCCTCAAGGACGAAGGCACCCCCCTCTCCCCTATATAATTTCAAATGTACGCCACTTCCACTCGCTTCATCACTTCGATGTCGAGTCAAAGTTGGAATTTTCTACAAATTCATGTTGCTAAAGCAACGCCATCTATTGCCAATTTGTTGTAATATAGCTTAAAAAATTTATTAAGCAAATTGTTGCAAATTCCGCACAATTTATTTATAAATGGAAAAATAAAATCTTGCAAATTTCCGAGTTGCTGGCTATGGAAAAATGGCGCAGCTACTTTTGAAAGAACTAAAGCACAACAACAACACGAAAATGAGTGAAGAAGGACGCTAGAAAAATGAATTACGCTCATTCATGAAAAAGTAACAAGAGGAGTGCGTCATTTAGATTCAAGCTTAATTGAAATTGAAACTTTCCCGCAGCACTAAAGCCTGTCTTTCCCGCTCACTCTGCTGCGCCAACAACAATCAATGTCCATAATATGACGTCCAAGCATCAATCTTCCACATCCGCTTTCCACTAAATGGCTCATTGCCGCTGTATGGCTACTTAAAGCTTCGGCACACACACACACACACACACACACACACACACACACATACACACACAAACACATACTTTTATACATGCATATAAAAATATACGAAATAGTCAGCTATACAAATTTGAAATTTCATCAATAGCTCGCAGCCTTGCTGCCAAAAGGAACCAAAGAAAGAGGCAGCTGCAGTGCATCAAGTACTTTACTTGGAGGTAGGGAAAGGGAGGTCTGTGTTGCTGTTTTTGTTGTTGTTGTTTTTGTTGTTGTTGTGGTTGTTGTTTATATATTGAGGGCATTCTTTGTTTACGCCTCATTAGACACTTTTCATGTGGCTGTTTCAATGGCGCGCCGCACACGCACACACACACACACAAACGCACACATTTTTATATCATTACGCACACAAATTAAAAAGCGATATACGACATCGGGGGCTGGCGGCATGCGGCCAGCGGCTAATGTCCATTCAATTCAGTCTGTTCGGCTTGCAGATTGCGTTGAACGCAATTTGGTTACTTATTAAGCGATATCGCTATTCATCTTCGTCTTGTTTAGGCTGCCTTGTAGTTGTTGTGGTTTTTGGTTTATGTGGTTGTTGTTGTTGTTGTATGTTTAACAATTAAATCGAATGACCAATATTTTGGCTATAGAAAAACTTCGCTGAGCGTTGCTGTAGAATTTAGCAACAAGAATGTTGCCGGATTTTGTAAGCTAACTAAGTATAAGAAAGTAGATAAGGATAAGCAGTAGAGCGTGAATTTTTGTGTCATCGAATTTTTTTATCATTTTAAATTTACCAAAATTAAAAATTTATTTTAAAATCGTTGATGTTGACTTTCTCATGTTCACTTTTTTCGGCAATAATTTCCAAGAAAATTTCCAGTGGCCAAATTAAAATTTCAGAAACTGTAGAATGCTCAAATGTGTCAACATTTTGTTATAGTATATACGCTCAGCGCAGTTCCAACCTGCTGCCAGAACACACACACCAACACACACCAACACACACCAACACACGTTGGCGTCAGAAAGCCACTTTGGTTTGTGAAAATTATTATCAGAGCGGCATAAATCACTTTAAAACCCAACTGACCTTTAGACTTTCGATGTTGCTAGTGCTGAGCATTGTTGTTGCCCTCATTGTTGTAGTGCTAGCAGCTTCCTTGCTGTTGGCATGGCAAGCCAAAATTTTAAAGTCTACTTAAGCCAATTTAAGTTAGATTTCTTTAAACGCCTGCAAACTTTTTTGTCGATTTCAGATTTATTTTGCTTTGGTATGTTTTAGGTGTTGTTGTTGTTATTGTTGCTGCCATTTGCAGCAAATTTCTATATTTCACTTGTAAATCAGCGAAACTTTTCAAATTACACTTAAGCTCTTTTGACGAAGTTCCACTTGAAAGCGAGAATGCCAAAAATGCCTACTGTCACAACTTAAGGCTCTAAGCGAATTTAAGTCTTAAACTTTGCAACGTTGCCACAACAAAAAACTCGCCAGTGTGTGTGTGTGCGTGTGTGTGTTAAGTGTGTATGTGTGGCAATTTCGAAATGGGCTTAATAGTGCGTCGACATTTTGCTGAAAATAATTCTGCCACTTCTACTTTGATTCTGCTTTTGGGCGGCAATTTGAAAAAGGTCGTTGGCGTAATTTTGTTGTCATGGCTACTTAAATAGCTTTTTGTGTGAAGTTGCTGGCATGCTGCCAGGTGTAACATTGAATTGCTCATTTTTTGTGGCATGCCACTTCATGTGTGGCACAAATTTATGAAATGCATGTGTTTGCAAAATGTAGGTTCAGCACTTTAAATTAGTTTCAGCTTTTTGACACACTACACCTATGCTAAAAGGATATACCTACTATAATATATTAAGCAAAAGCATTTTAATTGAAAATAATTTCAAATTATAAATTATTTGTAGCAGAATTTAGCAAACAATTTAGCCGCCAATGAATTTAACTGTCAGAGTATCAATATTTCAAGTGCCTAAAAATTATTGACATTTGCCAATTTGATCACTTTTTCATATGAACACAAATATATACATTTTATCAAAATAATATAAACGAACATTCTCAATAATTATTTTATTTCATAACTCGCACAATCAATTTTGCACAAATTGAAAATGGATTATTGAAATACTGCTACAATTATCAATTATTTTCTTCACATAAGCACACGCACACACACAAACTGTAAAATGTTATTTTCAATTTCATTGAAAATTTTCGAGCTGAACCGTCTTCTTGGTACGCCCACATGCCGGACAAGGAATGAAGGATTGTCGATTGATTTTTTGTGGCAGCAGAAGAAGACAAACATCGAAGCAGAGATCAGCAGCTTAATGCGAATTGATGAATGCTGGCTGCAGCCTTTGTGCACTTACTCCATTTTGTTGTTTCTCACAAAAACACACATGTTTGTATAGGCCCAAACACACATATGTATGTATTAAGCAGCAGCAGCAGGGATCAGGGGACTTCAAAACGCAAACAGGAAAGAGCAGTCAATATCTCATATCAGGCTCGATTGTTTGAACATGGGCCAAAAGCGCACACGCTCAAGCTCACACAAATACTCATACACACACGCACACTAAGTAGATAGACAAGTAAGCACAACAATATGGTAGCTTTGATGAGACCTGCTGATATTGGTGATGCTAGAAATAATGATGCGGTCAAGCTGCAACACGCACACACACAGATGAGCACGCACACACACACATACTCCCATCCAGCAGCAAACAATCAAACACAAAAGTGAGCAGCAAACCATATTCACTTTTATTGGCAACGATTTGTGTAGTACGGAAGCAGGTGTGCCAGCTGATACACACATACACACATGCTTGTACTTATACCTATGCATTGATAAATTACGCCCTACTCATTGAATCTACTAACTGTTCTATATGGCTTTAATGCACACCCAACAAACAAAAATTTAAGTCGAAATGCAGAATCTGTTCAATATTTCTTTCCAATAATAAATTATGACTTAAGATTTTTTTTAAATGAACTTAAATTAAAATGGAAAAGCGCTGCATCAACAATTTTCTTTTCAAGTTTTGCAAACCAAATCGAATGTTTTTAATATCATTACATATTTTTATATTTAAGAAATTATGCCTTAATCTAAGATTAGAGTTTTTTGGCAGCCACAAATTGACGCCGAATGTTCATTGGGTTCATATTACATGCATCACATATGTACATACATGCATATGTGCACGGAAGTTGGGCATTGTCTTGTCCATTTGGATTTCTGCTGCTTAACATCAATTGAGATTTTGTACGTGCATTGTTCAGTCTCGGTTGGAGGCGGGCTGCTGTTTTTCCATGCTGCCCAATTTCGGCTTCGGATTGCCACAGGGCACGATAATTACTTCACTTAGTGAGCATGCAGGCAAACTGACAGGCAGATAGGCCAACTGGCATGTAAACGAAAATTCCGACAGTTCTTATCAATGGAAACTGTCAGAGGGAGGCGGAGCATTAGTTGGCCGCAGGCAAAAGAAAAATTGTAGGCAGAAGCAAAACCGTAATTTTTACGCAATGTAAATTGCAATATTACAATTTCAATATTTATTACATTATCGACAGCTCTCTTTGCTGTGTGAACCGCGTCAAAATATTATAGAGTATCTAAATTCGTATATTCAGGCATAAAATAATTATCGAATACTCGAAGCAGAACCATTTCACCCACACAACCCAAGCCCAAGCCCTAAAGAGAGCCATTCGCTGGTGTCAGAAGTCAAAGTGTCAAAAGTGTAATAAAAATCAAGCTGTCTGCCGCGCAAAGCTAGCTGCTTACACACATGTATGTCTTGTCTATTTATTGTGTATGTTTGTATGTGTTTGTGTATGACTCTAAGTCCAAGGCAGAAAAAAACAGCAGCCAACAGCAACTTCGTAAATCAGGTCATTATCCTCAATTTGAGATTTAAAGGGAAATTGGAAAAGATTTTTATGGCCCTTAAAATAGCACATATGTAGCTCATGATGCGTGTGGGAGTGTGTGTGTGTGTGTTGTCGCAGACATACTCACACACCAATACACAGCAGCACTTATGTATGTCACACCAGCAGCAGCCAAACTAACAGTAAGAGCAGCTGAAAACTTCCGTTTCCGCCATATTGGCTCTTAAATGTCAGCTCCCTGCACGCACTCGCATTCACACATACATACACACATAGATAGATGTGCGCTCGCAGTTGCCGTTATTTTATGTCAGATTTTGTCGAAGGTCAAGTTTAGGTCTCGTTCATATTCGTTTGCCAAGAAATAGAAGCGAAAGCCGAAGATTTTTGTTGTGGTGGCAAAAGTTTTGCAGAAAGCAGAATATTTTATATGAGAGTGGTTGAGAAGAGCGGAAGAGGGAAGGAAATCAGCCCGACCGGAAGGATGGAAGGAAGGAAGTTTAATACAAAATATTTGCTTATTGAAATTTTTATGCAAACTATTTTATGAGGCTTTGCCAGTCTGACATTGCTGTTATTGACTATCGCTCTCTATCTCACAGCTTCTAGCTCTTTCACTGTAACAAATATTTGAATACTTGCTTAGAAAGAGTAGTTAGTGTGCTATCGAAATTGAACAAAATTTCAACAGAGATTGTACAAAAATTCGACTGCAGTGGCTATAGAGGATTTGTGGTTGCAAGTATAGTTACTCATGCTATTGTTGTTGTATGCTGAATATTAATTTTATTTGATTAAAATAGTTTAAGAAAATATGAAAGTTTCCCAAGTGCCTCAATTGCGAAGATCGTCATTAAATATAAACAATATTAAAGTCGGTCTTTAAGCTATGACTAAAAATATGCATGCAGTTCCCAGACATTCCTGCCATATTTCAAAATTAAAAGAGTGCAAAACATTGTTTCTATGGCAGAGAATACTCTGGCAGAGTCTCCAAATTTTTCCAATTCTTTTCTGAAATAAATATTTTACCACAACCTAACTTTGGCAGTTTTTATATCAGAACAACTCAAACTACATTTGGCCAATACAAAGAAATAACCTCAAACTTTTGTTGAAATTCGGCTGCAATCTTTCCATGCTCGTATTCAACAAGCTGCTCCCATTCTGCAGAGCTTCCAAATAAAATTGTATGTTGGCCTCTTCTGCTAGAAATATCTTTTTTCGTTCCTTTTTTCTTCCCCCTTTGGACCCTTAGATGTCTGTCTGTTGGCACAATGTGTCACACAAATTAGATGTCAACATGTTGCCTGTCAGTTGATGCGTCAATGCACTGCTGTGTACTTCCGTTTCCGCAAGACAAATGTCAAAATTATGATTATGTTAAAAAGGGGAAAATTTCGTAGCTGGCAGCCGGTTGTCATCTTCACTATAGCACCTTCTCTTACATTTGTATATGCCCGAAGGAACTGCTTTGCCCGAGAGGAATTCAATATGTATTTGCTTGCACATACACACACAAGGAAGAGGCACACAAATAAATAAAATGTGTTGGCATAAATCAGTTTCGTAACACAAATTAGGCTATGCATGGAATTCTGGCAGTACTGACATGAATTTAATGTGATCATATTGCAAGCCAAGCACACTGAGAGAAATTGGTTCAAATTACTGGATTTTGGAATATGCTCAAATGCTAGTCGTGAAGGTGATCCAAAAATATTATATCATAAGTTCGAGTTATAGCTCTTTAGCCCTCTTTTTCTAACATTTAGGCAATCATAATTTTCGATGTCCTTGCTTTATTCTAATCCTACATATTCGCTTTTGGCTAATATCTTCATATCTATCAACAATCTTTGTTTAATTTTACGAAAATTCAGAGTATGCAAAAGGATATTCTGTGAAGTGCTTGAACAATAGTACTTATTTTCGTCTCTTTCTTGCAAGGGCTTCATCTTTCCAGAATTTTGCTGAGTGAACTCACATATCTACTCTATTTGAGCAATGAAAATCTCACATAGGCTAACACAAAGGAAATTAGTTTAACAGCTTTATGCTTTTTGGAATTTTTGACAACAACTTAATGCGCGCCTGCTTGAATCGCTGACTGCCTTGTGCCGGCTGCTTGGCTGCCTGCCTTGTGCCAGCTGCTTGGCTGCCTGCTTCCGTGTGCGAATATGGGTCTAATATAACCAGACAGTTGTGAAGTGTCAAATGACATTAGTGTGTGTGAGGTCGAAGAAGACAAGTGGCAAAAAAAAAAAGGAAAGCAGAAAAAAACACATAGCAAAAGTGAGCAGAGATGAAAGAGAGCAGGCCATGCGGCTGAACAACTTTGAATGGAATAGAAAAGCTGCTAAGAAAATGGAGAATGAATTAATACAGCCAGAAAGCAATATATTGTATATAGTTAAAAGCTCGCCGCGAGCACTAGATAATGTAACTCGATTCTAACTTCAATATTATAATTCACAGGATGTATGAGTTACGAACGCTGGAGCTTCTCTCAAGGACCAAATAATTTCATAGACCGATCTCTGTTCAATTGAGGCATACGATGCTGTCATTGCATTTTCAAAGTTGCGAAAAGAAAACTTGGTTCGTTGTTGTTATTTTCCCTTTGAAATATCCCATTTTAGTTGGAAACTGATGGATTTGGTATGAAAATTATGTGGTATATATATGTATATAATGTTCAGCAGTTCCGAAAGTTGAAGCATGACGACTAAAAATTCCAATTTATGCGACATAAGTCGCAAGTCCTTTTACAGAAAATGTGGGGGTTTCAATTAACAATATATCTAAATTAAATTATGCACAATCTACAACAAAGACAAAGCAACTCAAAATGACAAACAAGGCAGCGCACCGTCAGAGCCACATTATTAATAACAACAACAGCACAACAAAAGGATGTTTTAAGGTTGCCCAACAAAGTCTGCCCAATTTTAACACGCAGACAAATGATGAAAAGCGTTTTAGGTTAAGGCCAGACGATTGTACTATTTCGAGCCAAAGCTAACAACAACAAAGTTGTCACACACGCGCGAAAAAAGAACTGTCAAATAGAGTGCTCTTAGCCCTAACATACTGACATTTCAATTGTCACAGCAAAGTGACAAGCAGGCGAAGAAGAAGCAGAAGCAGTGCCAGCAGAAGCCAAGAAGAGTTGCATTTGACTACGTGTGGAAAGATGGCGGCCACCTGCTGCGTTTTGCCACGAACACAAACCAACAAAAAACGGTAATTTGTTAAATTGACCCAAAAGCGAAAAAGAAGAAGCGAGAGTGTGAGAAAAAGAGCAGAAGAAAAGTAGCAACGGCTCTTAACACCTTTGCGGTGATGCGAAAAAAACCCGTATGCGAAACACATGAAAAAACAATTTGATAAATTATGTCTGATAGAAGGACATGTAATGCTGCCAGGCAGAAAGTTTGTAAATGGAACAGCACACAATAAAAGCAGCAAAAAACAAACACAAAAGCAGATAAAAAACAATAAAATTTGGCAATTTCGTTAAAAAGCTCACGCTTGCAAAAGAGCGTAGTAGGGCAGGGTTGCTCCGATGACAATTTGATAAAATTAAGTGTAAATGTGTGGCCGGGCCAGGAGCTCCCCCCACATAGGCGCAGCAAAAACTCATATGCAATCATTGTCATTTAAGGATCAAGATTATTCCGGGGTACACGTGGTAGCTGAGCAGGCAGCCACGACACGGAAGACGCGTCTGAACTGTGCTGCCACCTTTTGATTTATTGTTAGTTCATTGTGAAGGAAATAAAAGAGCTGAAGGCCAATTAATCAAGGAAATTGTAAAAAGGGGGATAAAAAACTATGAAGAAATTAAAGGCAACATATTACGAAGAAACAACGATTCGAAAATTTTTATTTGTTAGCAACCTTTTGTGCCCTACAATAGGCATTAAGTATTAACTTTGTGCTAAAATTCTAAACCCGCCGAATTGCTCGGAAATATTCGGTGTGTATATTCCCAACTAAGAGTAAGGAGTAGTTTAGATTTGTAATATTAGTAAAGTGGGCATGGTTGATATTTCTGGGTGGCAGCGCTGCTGTTGAACCTGCTCAAGCCTAGTACAAATTAACTGATAACACTGATAAGACAGAAGGCGCTGGCTCGTATGCATTAACTACACTTTTGGGCGGGAAAAATCGAATGAATGCGCCGAGTGCCTTAGCGCCGTTCTCTCGGCAGAAGAGAGGTCCATTCACCATACGCGAACATTTTTAGGCCGAATTGGCGGGGTCGGTTGGGTTCAGTCCTGCGCAGTGCGCATTTAGTACAGCTCAATACGGGGAAATTTCAACTGTTATACGCATAGTACCCCTCTTTTTCAAACAAACAAACACACACACACCCAAACCAATACACAGCTCCAAAGACACTCATGCCCACTAAGTGGCAACGTCAAGGCAGCGGCTGTCGTGAAGTTGTAAAATTTAAATTCGGAATACGTTACAAGCACTTTTATAGCATCTTTAAAATTAAAGGCCTTTATTGTCGACTGGCGTTAGTGCCACTTCCGACTGGTATTGCCCTCATAAACACTGCCATTACCTTAGCCGGTTGGCTGGTCGGTCGATCTGTGGGTGTCCCATTGTTTTGTAGGTGCCCCTTGCTGCGCCGCCTTTTGTTCAACGGCCCCTCAGGCCGTTCGCCCATTCATTCGTCGGTATAGTTCCTCTTCCACTCGAGGATTTGCATAAAAAAGCGTTCGCGCTCATTTCTCTTGCTTATCGTCAAGAATTAAAATTTCAATTCTGTTTCATTTCAGTTCATTCCATTTTCTGCTTTTGTTTGTCCTGCCCCATGGCTTCCTCCTCCTCCTTCGTTACATTTGCATCTGCCTACTGTCCATTGTTGTAAGTGATGATGCCGATGGGGATTGCCATTCCTTTATTTGTTGTGTAGGGTGCAGGAGAGGGGGAGGGGGCAAAAGCACGTGTGGGCAGTGTGTGTGCGTTGGGTTCATATTTTAGCCACATTTTCCTGCATAATTCCGCAATTGTGCAATTGTGGCTTATTGTGAATAGGCGCTTAGCTGCTTTGGCAGACAAATTGTTACGTCCATTTGTGTTTTCATTCACTCGCTGCCATTTTGCGTTTTTTTTTCTTGTTGGCTGGCATTCTGGAAGGGGTCTACCTTCGGTTTCGCAAGCTATAAAGAAGCCTTTGATTTGGCAGTTTTCGATGCTTTGCAAAGAATTTGATGCGAGCTCGCTGGTTCGATTCCTAGTAGAATCATGTCCCCCAAGAAAAGACAAATCATTGCACGGCGCCATCTATCGTGAAGAATTGGCAACTCTCCGACAGTAGTCCTTGCCGTTTGAAGATGGTAAAACTCTTTTACTATATGGCTGCTGCCATGATCAGGATATTGCAGAAAATCCTTAACAATACGACTTTCAATGGAAGTATGCTCCCAAAAAGCTTAAATACGACTCAACTTGAAAAATGTCGATTCTGAAATATGAGCAGTGATAGTTTCCCTTTTGACGCGACCAAATCAAGCCTGTAGGCAGGCTTAAAACAGCCGGGGCAAAGAGATTGGCGCCGACGACGACCTTAAACTGAATTAATTGCCTGCCAAATGCGGGCAACTTAATTTGCCAACGACAACAACCAAACGGAAAACAAATACCGAAAGAAATATTGATGTAGAGGAAGGGGGAGCGAGCGAGAAGAATTGAAGGGAAAACCAGCCGACCGAAGGTAGAGTGTGATTAAAGTTAATGAAGTACTTATATTAAATTGCAGTGGCAGTCGAAAGAGACAGCAACAAAAAGCCTGCACAGACAAAGATAGAACTACTACAAACAAAGGAAGATGGAAAGAGAGCGATAGTAAAATAAATACAATAAAAACAATCTAACATAAGCTGCATGCTAATGAGGCTGTTAAGCGCAATGTGGCTCATGCCAGCAACAACAAGAACAACAACAACTGTGGAGCAGCACCAGAACAGGAAATAGCACAGACGAACATGGCGTCACCATATCCTGACATCCGTTCGTCGTCGTGGCTGTTGTTGTTGGTGCTGCTGTAAATTGCCATTATACGATTTTGGGTTATACAAGTTATCGCGCTGTGGTCTGGCCTGGTGTGAGATGCTGACATAGGGCTAAGAAGTTGCCCCAACTTTTTTGCCGTTATTTGTGCCTCGATGTTACAGCAGTGTGTCTCTGGTTTTTGCGCATAATTATGATGGAGCACCAGCAGCAGTTGCAGAAGAGGAGGAACAAGAAGAAGCAGCAGCAGCAGCAGCCTGGTACAAATAAATTATTATCACTAAGGCGCAAGAAGCTTGTTGCATGTCGTCGTCGTTGTTGTTGTTGTTGCATGTTGTCGACTGTAGCCCGTCGCTGTTGTTGTTCTTTTTGTTGTGCGCTTATTTGTTTTTGACCATTAACCTTGATGAACATTTCAACCTTTACATTGGCTAAGCTGCTGAGCAACTGCCTCCGCTTGTTGGATTTCTCTTTTTTTTCCAGCATTTGATATATGGCTGCTATGTTAGATATGGCGTGACGTTCCAAGAAAGCAGCACAAAAAAGACGCACATTTAATGTACCACAAAATTAATGATATTTCAGTTAAAGACTTGTCCGATGATGCTGCAGATTTAATATTTTATGCGTTGTGCCGCAGCAGGGAGGTCTGTAAAAAGCCCACTACGCTTTATTCACGTCGAAATTGTGAGGCACGCAATCGTGTGCTCAATGATGAATGCACGTTCAGATGGCCATAGACGCATATCATCAACCATCCGAATAGGTCATGTCATTGGAGATGGATGGTCAAGCAGAAGGTCATAATGAATTTCCGACTGAAGTCAATGAGTGCTCACAAATCGTCGCACTACTGCCATGAACTCTGTAGCAAAACATTGTTACGTCATTACATTTTTGGGTAGTCTGTGACTCCGAGCAGCTGCATCCGCTTCCGTTTAGTATGTTCACTCGTCGTCCGAATGCTGATTCTACAGTCTACGGCTCCAACTTTTAATATGGCTTCTTTCACTTGATTCCGCCACCGGAGATTCGGTCTGCTTCATCGACGCCTTTTTATCGAATACATTCTTTGCTGGAACATAGTCATTCATTCGCTGAGCAAACCAGAGCTAGCTCGTGGTTTATTCGAATACGATACGTGAATTGGACCATCTGTCCATGGATCATACCCCCAGATTACCCCTAGAGCTGCTTCATGGACTCCGCTTGCAATCGTGTCTTGCAAGTTTCTCTTCTTCTTATCACTGCAATTTCGATGCACTTAATATTTCTTGATTCGTATACAATTTTGTCGCCATATTTTCCAGCTTCAGTTCCTTCACTCGCCTCGTTGGTAAAATGGCCACCACATATTTCTGCTTCTGATTAGCTGTTCCGGCGCAAGTCCACCAACTTTTCTCCCGACATCTCGACAGCACAAATTATTAGCACTGCCACACTTTCAACACAAACACATCAACTATTCCGGCAGCCGTACACGCCCACACGCATTGAATGTCAGCGCGCCGGCACGCAACGAAATCATAAACTGCAACCGAAGACACATCAATTTGCTTCAACAGTGCAACACTGCCTATGAGTCGCAGCTTAGTATTGCCGCCGTAAGCCTCTGTGAAAGCGCGCGCGCACCATGCTGCTAGCAAGTTGTTGACAGGTGCAGTCGCTGGCTGGCCAGTGTTGCATGTTTAGCCAGAGGCGGACAAACGAGCATGTGGCTGCTGCAGGCGTGCAGGCGTGCTGCGGTCGCCATGTGCTGATTGGCTCGGCACTCATAATACTCCCACCTTTGTTGTTGCATATTCAGCGTGAAATCAATTGTTGTTTTACGCCCGGCAACAGGCAACCGCTTGCTGGCGGATTTGCTGCGCAGCGTTGCATTTGAAAAGTGGCTGACGCACGCACGTTTGCTGGCGAGTGCGCGTGTTGCAGCGTAATATCGGGAATTACTTTGTGCAAATGAGCCTTCGCTGCTTTACTAAGAAAAAAAGAACAGTTTTTTGTTATGTTAAAAGAAGTAGCTGGATTAATATGAGGTTATGTAGGCCCGTTGTTATACCATAGCAAAAGAATTAGGCATACTTCCTGGAAAACTTAGCAGAGCCCAGCTCAAGGCATTTGGAGAAAACTTCAAAAAGGTGCTTGACCGATTTGTGGTCATACAGGCTGTTGAAGCAGGGTTAAGCCAAGGCCAGACCTGTTCTGATACCGTTTGCTTCTCCTCTTCCGCACTTTGATAACTGCAACAGAAGTTCTGCACATCGAACCCAAGTCTTCAAAAGAGTCAATGTCCTGTCATGACTGCTTCCCCAGAGCTGATTGGGTTTCTATTTAAGAAGACGAGATCTCTGTCTAGTCAAGTAATGCTCCGAATACTTTGCTCCTGCCAGCTTTTTTAGCTTGAACAGGGAAATAAGATATAATATAGTAAGGGTATTCATTTAAGCAGATAAATCTGCACATTGCTCAAATTTATCAATTTATCAAGTGTGTTAAATGAACGCGCTTGGCAAAGTGTTTCTGCAAATGGTGTTTGGCTGTCAAAAAGAAAAAACTAAAATGCCGAGAATCAGTGAAAAAGTAAAGATTAATGTTGGAGCTGTTTGGAAAAAATTACTGTAACCCTTTTGCTTTTATTTTGATTGTTCAATACTAAACTTTTATCATAATGTTAAAGATCATAGCTAAGCAGGGTTGCATTCGTTGCCGTCTAAGTTTACAAACATCTTTTGCACAGCGAAATCATTGGGCAAATTTATCACATTTGTGCAAATAAGCTTTCATACAAAATCTGACAGATCGTTTATCAGGTGATAAATTTGTCACGTTATCAGGCATTTGCGCATTTAATTGAATACCCCTAGTATTTACAAGCCGCGAGAGGTTAACCCATAATGGAAACAAAACATTTATCCAGTGAAGTTGTGCCACAGCTCACCATTTCATCCACAGCATAGTTATATCTGACATCACATGACACGATTTTACTTTTAGACACGGGCAGTTTTACTACTTTCAGAATATATACGATTTTCTAAATTTTGCCGGACCTTTTTTAACGTTCTTCAAGAAATATTTCAAGACATTTCTTGCTCCAAAACGAAATTGGTTACCCATTTCGAAGGCATACTAATTGAATTCCATCACAAGGTTTCTTCGAGCCTCTCAGACTGACGCGTCATGACGGCAGCAGAGATTCGCTTGCCTGTTGGCAGTGTTGCATGTCTCATGCTAGGCGCCATTTTACGTGCAATTATTTGACCGCTATGACTTAAATTGTTGCCTTTTTTTGAGCAACTTCCTCAGAGCAAATTCTCACGAATGAACGCATATGCAAATTACGAATTACGGCTAGTAAATCATAGCAAAATATAAAAATGCAACATTATAATTTCGTTCCGCCATTTTCTTTTTGCCACTACATTTCCTTATTGCTGCAAATGCCAAAATGGTTTCACTTTTTCAGGACCAAAAGCTAACGGTAATCGCAGACATTTCGTGTGGTCAAATTAAAATGAGCAAATGTCAAGTTCAAGGTGCTTTTCGTGTGTTGGCCAGAGAGAATGGCGGGTCGGACGATAGCAGGGGGTGAACATGCACCATCGGAGCCTGAGCGTGTAAAAAAGTGCAAACAGTTTGAATTGTTGTAAACATTTTAATTTGCCTGAGTGTGACCTGCACCAAGTTTCAGAACAAGGGCCACAAATTCTACACGTCCCCACAAATTCCTTCAGGAATTTGATCCTTTTTGACTTGTTTTGTTTGTCGACGCAACAAAACTTTTCCACTTTTCATAATCAATAACAGCGAAACTGCCACATGAGAACGAACGCTAGGTGAGCTGGGATTTCCGTATTTCACTAACCCAACTAAAGTGACTTAAAAGCAAAAAGGATTGAAGTAGGTGGCTAGGGAAAATACTAGTAGATTGTATAAACATAGAGCATGTTAGATGCGGAAGCCTGCAAGGGCACAAATGGTAAAAGGCTCTTCTGTGTGTACATACGTTCGTGTCCTTACCCATCCACTGTTTCACCCGCTCGACCCACGTTGCTTCATACGTCAGATCGTTCGTCCGTCTCTTCATCGCTCAATGCTTGCGCGTGCTCATCCATATTTCCTTTGTCTTACAGCTACAAAGTCGTAGGAGTGACTGGAACAGCCAACCCAGTCGGCCGTAAGTAAGTGCTCAGCGCTTGCAAAAGCGTAATACAAGTGCTCTTCGCTGTCCCTTGGCATTGCTGGAGTGCACTTTAAAATGGCGGCGCTACATTTTTACCGCTAAATTGCGCATTCCTTTTGCAGCAAAAGATGGCGCGGCACAAAGCGTGCGAGTCGAGTTGGCAACACTTGAACCGCTTTTGAGCATAAGCAGACGTTAATACCTTCAATATTGAAAAAGGCTGCGGAAAAAATATGGCACAGGTAAAATGCTTACAAGTGGGCTGATGTTTTTATAAGTAATCGTCATAAGGATGGACAAGCAGACTTGACGTAGTTACATACGTCATTGAGATGCTTTTTAGGCTGGACCACCATGGGCCTGTACTATGTAGAGGCAGGAGAACTACCTCAAATATAGCATTCCAATTAATTAAATTCTTCGCCATTTTTTCAAATGTTGAAAAAATAATAACTCACATATGTTGGTTATCCAGTCTCAAGGACTCGTAATAAAGAAAAATTATTTTTGCAGTTTAGAATTATTTTTCTTTTTCTCCAATATTTCGACTTCTTTACGATGTTATCATTAGAGACACTGAACAAGTATTTTAACAAATTGTACAAAACTATATCTAGCATTTAAATAATTTAACAAAACTCGCGCAGTCAATAAAAACCAAAAAAATGTATGTAAATACGATTTTCAACACTTTATAAATAATTTAAATTAAATAAATGCGTTCTGTTTAAATAAAGAAAATGTAATGCCAACTCTGAACTTACTTAATCTTTGAATTGTTGCAACATTGCATTTCCATTTCTCGTCTGGAATGCAATATTGTAGAAAACAACAAATATTATTTCAGGTTTTCCAGCTTTCACTATCAGCCAAAGTCTCAAGTTTCAAGTTCATAAAAAAACTTCATAGTTTACTGCAAAGTTTTTCAGAACAAAGATAAGATATTAAAATTTTACGTTTCATTTATGCACATTTCCGGTTTTCAACTTTATTCCCCTTGCTGCTGCTGCTGGTCGGCAGTGGCAGTGAGCCGAGCATTACTACTTTGTAAAAGTGGACAAGTAGCAGCAGAAAACTTCAGCACTTTTGCCAGCAAATTATGCAAATTGAAAAGTTGAAATGTAGAGAACGGGGAAACTTGTTTGCTGGCAATTTCTTACACCCCTTAATGCAGTTTTATAACTATTTGAAATGTTGCATTAAAACTTAAAATCCGAACATTCAGATAACGTGCTTAAAAAGTTAGCACAGACTTGACTTGAGACTGCAGTGACTTGCACTTAAGATTCAATTGCAAACTGGACACTTGAGCAGTGGCAAGTTTGTGGTTGGCACTCACTTTAATTAAATTTCACACAAGCCCTTTATGTAGGAGCAAGTGGAAGGCGCCATCGAGCAGTCGGTCCTTTGAGCAATTTCCTGTTTTCTTTCATTTCGACTTTAGCATTTTTGAAACAAAGGCGAAAATTTCTGCGCAAGAAAGGCGTAAGTAAAAACAAATTTTATGCGCTTATACGTTGAAACAATGACCGCATGCATGGGCACGTGGGCGCGTGGGCTTATATGATGCCCTGCTGGGGCTGCTGGGGTACACCGCAAGCACTTCACTGCAACGTATAATTTTCACACATTTCCATTTGCACGGCACTCGCGTCGCTGCGCGCTGAAATATGGCCCCTTCAAGCCTTCAAGGGTGCTTTGCCAAGCTCATGGCCGAAAGATGCCATGGAGGCAGGGGAATGTGGCAAAGCAGCCCACTCGGAGCTCGGAGGGTGGCTACCACAGCGCTACGCTGTTGTTGCCCTAAATGTTGCGGTAGAAAGGTTAAACAGGAAATTTTACTGCGACTCAAGTGGACTTATGTACAATCTTTACCTGAGTCGGCGGGCACTTGTTGAGTCGGGCAGGCAGGCGGCAGAGGTACAACAACAGGTGGTTGAAAAGTTACTCAAGTGTGCTGCTGGCAGCATTCGCTTTGACATTATTTATTTATGGGGGCAGGAAGTTGTTAAGGATGCAGTAGTTAAGATTTAAGCAAACAAAACATTAAAAAGAGTTTTTTAGACACTCTTTCTACATACATGCACGAACTAACCTTCATCTTAAAACTATTGCTTGGTGTAATTTGAATCACTTCTTCTCTTCTCGACATTATTTTATGAAATCTTTAGAAGAAAATGTTATTACAAAAAGCAAAAATCGTGTACGAAAACTTTCAAAACGGTAATAATTTTATTTTTGACTTTGTAACTGTAAAATTTGAAAATTTGCGCACGCAAGAACATTTGATATTTTCGTTCGTACTGTACCAAATTCACCACATGCAACCCTGCAAACTGCTGTCGCTCAATTCACCTCGCTCGCTGTTTTGACATTTAACAAACAGCTGAGCTGTTCGTAGCAAAGAAACCAATTCTAGTGTCGCCGGGCGTGAAAATTGTAAAAAATTTACAAAAGTTTGTTTAAAAGTGCAGAAAATATAAATTTTAATAGTTTTGCAATATGACTCAAGACATATTGATGGCCCACGATGAGCCGGCAGCACCCAGCTCGGATGCAGCCAGCAGTCAGTTGCAGCAATTTTGTCAGCTTGCCAAAGCGGCGGCAGAAGGCGCTGCTATTTTGGATTTAGTGCGTCAAGTTTTGGAGGCGCCTGGCATTTTCGTGTTCGCAGAGCTGCTAGATGTGCCGGGCGTGCTGGAGGTGGGTTGCTATCGTTGCAGGAAGCTGTTACGTTTTACTAAACTTCGCATCTGATTTTTCCGATACAGCTGAAGAGCGGCCCCAATGCGAAGTACTTCAACACACTCAAATTGTTCGCCTACGGCACATATAAACAGTACCGCCAAGATCCTGCTGAGTACTTAGAACTGACTACGCCCATGCAAAAGAAGCTGCAGCATTTAACCATAGTGTCCTTAGCAATCAAGACGAAATCCATTCCGTATGCTGTGCTCTTGGAAGAGCTGGAAATCAGTAATGTGCGCCACTTGGAAGATGTAATCATTGAGGCGATTTATGCGGGTGAGCAGGCTTTTTGCATTTTTCAATATCCGTTAAGATGTGCTCTTTGAGGAAAAGAAGCACAAGAAATTGTTTCAAATATTGAAAATACTTTGAAATGTACGCACATTGTTGCAAATTATTTTGCATGCCATCAAGCTGTCGAAAATGTAAAAATTCAGTACTTGATGATAGTGTTAAAAAACAAGTTAAAGCGACATTCTTAATTTTTTCTCGGAATGTCCGATTTTATGAAAAAAATTGCACTTTAAAGAATTTGTCAGTTTTCCAATTTTTCTACAAAACTGCTTACATTTACAACAAATGTTTTGTTACATTCTAACGCTTGGCTATGTTGGAATTTTATTCCAACCACCCCCACCCTCCTATGCATTTTTTAATAACCGTTAAGATGTGCTCTTTGAGGAAAAGAAGCACAAGAAATGGTTTCAAATATTGAAAATACTTTTGAAAAATACTTGTCGAAAATGTAAAAATTCAGTACTTGATGATAGTGTTAAAAAACAAGTTAAAGCGACATTCTTAATTTTTTCTCGGAATGTCGAAGATTTTATGAAAAAAATTGCACTTTAAAGAATTTGTCAGTTTTCCAATTTTTTCTACAAAACTGCTTACATTTACGACAAATGTTTTGTTACGTTCTAACGCTTGGCTATATTGGAATTTTATGCCAACCACCCCCACCCTCCTGCGGTGGCTTTTTAGGACAATGCAGTGACCTTTTTGAAACTTCGAATATTTTTGTTTAGGAAAAAGAGATTTTTGGCTTTTAAGAATTTCAACGTATTTCTGCAAACCGGTCTGCAAAGTAATCGTTATAAACTCGAATTTAAAAACTGTTGTTTTTGTAGACTTTCTTTACCTTCAATCTAGTCTTGAAAGATCTCAGCGTTAAACTTCTAGCAGCGTTAAAGAAAGGCAAAGTTACTTGCAATACAGTTTTAAAAAATTAATTTAGATGTTTTTTAAATTATTTCAATTATATTTTAGAATTTTTCTTGCTGCCCTTTAAACTCTGAAACTGCACACAATCTTTTTTTAAACAACTTCTTTAAAAGATCACACGGCAAAGGCACGTGAAATACACCGCCATGCCATCCCGCCTCCTACGCACACCTGCGCAAGATCAAACGCAAGCAAAGTTGCCGCTGTTTATTAAATTTGCACTGGACTGTGAAAAGTTTTCGTGCGAAATGTCATGACAACAGCTTGTTTATGTCACTTACAGCAGCGCCGCACAAAGATGATAACTACAACAACTATCTCGACTACTACCTCTGCTGTTTCGTGTGATTGTCATGCACAGCCATTCCACAGACATACGCTTGCCGCTTCCTGCCTCCTGCAGCGTTGTGTCACGTTCTTAGCTCGATGCGTGTATAATTTGATTTGCAACATCCGCCAAAGCAAAACGGTGCCAAATCCAAGTGCAACGAAATTTAATTTTCAATTTCTTATGCTCAGCAGTTCACAGATGCTCGTGTCTGCTTTGTTGCTTGGCAGGAAAAAAGCTATCTTTTTACCTGTGCTGCTTAGATACATTTCCGGTTTGCTAATTCGCTCCAACAGGCACGTTTCCGGTGCGCTCCATAGCACATGTGTATGTATTTATAAGCGGATGCATGTATATTCGTACGTGTCTCTAACTGCGTGGGTGCGTTTGCTGCACGGATGTAGCTTATTTTATGTGTGCACACATACATATTAGTGCATATATTTATACCATCAATTAGTGCATGTTTATATTTAAGCGTTTGTATATTTATACATTCCTTGTATCTATGTCTGCGTATATCTGCGTAATTGTATATGTTTAACTCTATTTGTATATATGTATATATCCATGCGTGTGACACCAAATCTTCATTACACATCACTCTAATGTAAAGCAAACTTTCTCTCACCGCTTGTGCTTCAAAGTGCAGCTAGTCTTCCTCTTCTGTGCTGTTTCCTTGCTTACCGTTTAGTTATTTGCCACTCTGTTGTAGTCCTGTCTGCTTTCAGGTGACAATTTGGCATTAATTAAAATAGCAGTTGCTCGTTATAAGCAGAGTACTGTTTTTACGCTACAACTTTTTCTCGCTACCATGACGCCTACCGCAATTTCCGCATGTGTCGCGTATAGTCGGAAACAAAATGTCTTTTGGCAAACAATTTTAAAAGTTGTGATAATTATTTGTCGAAATTCGAGCTGTTGAAATGCACAAACCTTCTTCTGTTCCCCTTCGCCGCAAAATATGCTACGTTTTTAATTTGTTCGCTTTGAGTTGTCGCTTTTAAAAGCTGCTGTTATGACCTAGCAGAGTGCTAGTTTTTAATTATTTATGCTTTTAATTGGGAAATTTGGCAGCGAAATTCTAAATAAATCAAAAATTCGAAAATGGCATGTCAGTGTTATCCTGGTGGCAGGATCAGAATACGTTGTTATTATTGTAATTTGTTAACCTAAATTTAATTGAAATCTGAAATATTTTCAATTGACTTGCAACTTCTAAGAAAGTTTTATGTTTTATCTTAACTTTATGATTTTTTAAATACATATATTTCCTAACCTAATTACGACACACAACCATTTCTAAAATTTTCATATTTTCATACCTTTTACGCCTACTTTTTATTTACAAACGTGTATAAAGTCTATTTTGTGACGAAAAATGTATCTTGTAAAACATCGATATCATTCGGCCAATGTATCGAACGTTCGATGTTGTATTTGTCTGGACATCAATGTTTCTTATGCCGCTTATGTCGATGTTATAGCTATACTCCTCACCAATCCTACAAAATTTACGTTTATTTCCTGATTTTATTAAAGAGAGGAAATGGGAAACCTTTCACCAACTTTTTGACTCTTACTATGAAAAAAGTCAATATTATATTTGCTATGCCATCTATGCCTCAAAGCCTGCCTGCGCCGCGCATCAAAAGTGTTTCCTGTTTTAATATTTTGCGCTTAATATGCTGCCGCTTGCCTATTCCCGATGGCTATATACACCAAAAGCCAACTGTTGCGCGTTTGAGAGGCCACAGCCACGGTTGACAGGTGTTTTTAATGAACCCCATTGAACTCTACAGATTGCCACTCATGTTCCCGTGCCATCGATTTGTATAAACCACCCTCGCCACGCAGCGTCTGCCAGCAGCTACTTTCGTGCAGTCAAGTCGAGCGCAGCTGAAACGCCAAATTGATGTAATTTCGCGCTAATCGTTGTATGTGTGTGTGTGTGTGTATCGGCTGTCGTTTGCCGCAATTGCAAAATGTAATTTTAAATAATCTCAAAAGGAAAACCAAAGGAGATAAATAAATGTAAATTCACTTAAATGCAAAATCAGCGGGAATTCATTTTAGCTGCGCAAGGCTGCCGAGCCTCTGTGTGTGTGTGTGTGTATGTGCAGCGTGGCAGAGGCACGTTCCTTGCTTTTGCGCGCCTTAAAGTATGCAAAGCACCTGACATTTTATCTCAATTCCATTCAATTCAATTTCAGGCGCCTTCGGCTGCTTTTGCTGTTGTTCTGTGAGTGGCTCTCTCTTGCTCCGCTCTTCCATCATGCTTTTTTGCATATAATCTTTAGTTGTTTTTGCGGTTCGCTTCTCATACGCCGCTCATGCACTTTCGTTTAATAAGCATTTTGCATTTTTGCTCGCGTATTTTTTTTGTATACTTGTGTTTGTCTGCTTCGAGGCGTCTCGTCTTCTTTTGAGCCTGCCTCATTATTGCCAAATCATTTATATAAGTATTGCATGTTGCCACACGGCGGTAAGGTGTGTTCCCTTTCGTTTTGTTGTTGTGGAACGGCAGCGGCAAGTGGCAGCGAAAAACGGCAGCGCGCAGAGAAATTACAAATAATATCAACGCCTGAAAGTATGCAATGCCATAATATTTTTTTTTGTACATTTCCTTTTGATGAAGATTACACAACAATTTTTATATTTGTATTTTTATTTAAATTATTATTATATTATTATGGCTCATTTGTAGTTCAAAACATATTTTACTTACTGCGGCTTATTTCCTTTCGCTTTGACTGCTTTTTATACATTTGTAAGCATACTCTTTTAAATTTAAAGTAATCTGCTTTAGTTGAAGTGCTTACAAAGCAGCCTGGCATTGTTGCTGTGGGGTCAAAGTGAAAAGGTCAAAGGTCAACAGTATGACGACACTGATTCGAACTAAAATATTTAAATAAGATTTTGTAAGATAAGAATCTGGCAGACCAAAACAAAAGTGGCAGGTAAAAATTTTAATTTTGCTCAATTCACCATATTTTTGATTCATTCATTCTAGTAGCTTCATCCTCTTAAGTTCAGAGTCGTTCGTTTCGTCGAGCGACGGCGGCGGCTTACTTAGAAGATAGACTTGGTACTACTGTTTGTAGCTCTGCGCTTTGAAGGTATTGGAATATTAAATTTTCGCAGTGAATCGATTGACCCCATGCCTGCATTAAAACCCATGAGTTGGTCTTTGTAGTAGTATGTAGTTCGTGTGTTCAGCCATCTTATAAATCCAACGACTTGGTACTCCGCTGCCCTCTCTAGCAGGCCGTTTTTACCTTGCCGTCTGTTTGAAGAGGTAAAATGTTTTCAATTGAAATTAATACGCATTTAATTATACCGTGACAGCGTTCACGAACGCATTTTCCATATAGCAGACACGCTCACTCTGCGCCCGCACTCTCATTTGCCTTGTTTATCTACTGCTTTTCGATATGCCAGCTGCCAAATTGTACTTACTGCCAGTTCCAACAGTTAATGCCATTTTCTGCTTCCTCTTGTGCTTCGGCCTCCTTGTCTCTAACGGTTGAACCGCATTTAAGCTGGCGCTGCGCGTTCTACGTGTTTACGTGAGCAAGACGACGTGATTTCGCATACCTTCGCCAGCCTAAATGCCTAAATGTATGCCAGGTATTTTGATATGATTCGCCCTTCTGTGCGAGTTGCTGTGTGTGTATGCTCAGCTCTTCACCTCAGCCTGTCCAGGCAATAGTAAATTGGCTTGATCGCACTTTGCACTTGAGCGGCGGTTCCTTCTACATCTACCTCTTCGAGCTAGTAGAGAATGCTCTGCTCCGCTTTATTTATTTGTCTGGTGGTGGAGCGTAAGCTTTTAGGCACTTCATCTCAGCGCGCCTGCGTTTCTGCAGGAATTTTGTTGTTTTATCCTTATCCACATTGTCCTGCTGCCGGCGTTTCTGTGTCATGTCATAAATTTATTTACACAGCAGCTAAAACTTAACCTGTTAGCGATCGAGTGCGCTGTTTCCGAGCGCGTTTTTCGCCTCTTCTAAAATCATCCCATTTGAATCGAAATTAAAGAAGAACCTTTTAAATTTGTAGAAGGACGTAGAAGTTCGCGTAGAGGCACCTTTGCTGTTGGCAGATTGTTCAAGGGTTCAACTAGAGAACATCTCTCGAAATTAACCCAAATATTTTTTTTATTATAGATAACCATCCAAGGTTATTCACTGACTTTTGAGCCGCTCAAGGTTAAACACTTGCCTCACCTGCATTGCTGCTGCCGATTACGTTTTATTTCTTGACAGTGCTGCTGTTGCTTTTATCCCTAAATATGTATTTGCGGATTTCGCGAGACATTAGCAAACTGAAAATGAATTTATTGCGTTTGAGCCTGCAGCCTGGAGCTGAAGCCACTGCCGTTGACACGGCTGTCATTCGCACACATACAAAGATGGCGCGCGCTCGGAGTGTGGGTGGCCAGCATTCCTTTTTCTTTGTGTACTCTAAAAATTGTCTTCATTTGCGGAGCTTTGTCAATTTGTGGGGGCTCCTTTGGCACGTGTGGTTGCATTAAAGCGATGCCTTGCGTGCTCCGTCTCTCTCTGTCTCACTTTATCTGTTTATAAGCTCTGCAAACAATTAAAAATATAATTATTCTCCACGGATTTCTTTGAGGCAGCTTATTTCTTCGTATTTGTTTTGCGTGTTTTAGAACTTTCAAGGATTGTATAATTTTCTCCTTACTACATACTACGATTGTTCCTGTTGTGTTGAATTTTAATGAGTTTGGTCGTCGCCTGTGCCAACTTGCCATTTGAGGCAATATTTGGCAATTATATTAAATAAATCCGCTTACGAAATTATTTGCACGCTTTGCGAGTATTTGCATTTTCCGGCACGCTTCTGGTCCGTATCAGGCAGATAAATTATAGTTTTGCAATTATTAGGGGTATTCATTTAAACGCGCAAAAGCCTGACAAACGTGACAAACTTGACAAATTTATTACCTGATAAACGAACTGTCAAATTTGGTATGAAAGTTCGTTTGCAGAAATGTGATAAATTTGCCCGATGATTTCACTGTGCAAACGATGTTTGTAAACTTAGACGGCAACGAATGCAACCCTGCTTAGCTATGGTCTATAACATTATGATAAAAGTTTAGTTTAGTTTATTATTGTGTGCGGCAGCATGTGCGGCAGCATGTGCGCCAGCTGCAGCCAGAGCTGTCAGGATCAACACCTGACCGAAACAATTTCACAAAATTTAACTAATTTTTTTTATTGTGTGGTTGAATTGAAAAACTTCTGCAGATGCTTCTTTCTATGTAAATACAATTAAAAATTGTATAGCCTATGACCATCCTTGGAAGATCTATAGTGTATGTGCCAAATTTGGTGTTGATCGATCAAGCGGTTTAGGACACAACTCCGAACGTACATACATAATTTGAATTTTATATAGTATATGGATTCTTTGGCGCACAAACAATTGCGATAACTCTTAAATACGCTTACAAACTCTGCATTGGCTTATTGCTGTAGCATGTTTAGCAAAACTTGCCAATTTCATAAGCAGCTTTGTCACACACACACACAAGCAAAATGCGCATTTCCAAGTTGGCTTGGCAACCTAAAAGTATGCAACAGTTCCCCGCTTACACACACACACTCGCATACGCGCAGTTGCCGTCTGCCTGTCTGACAATCGGCTTGCATGTTTTGCTGTCAAGTTCATGTTGGCGTTAATGTGCCGCCTTCGCGCTCTTAACGGTTTTTTTTTTCGCTGCAACAACTCTGTTTTGACAACTACAAACTGCCACAAATATTGAATGATTGATTGATTATTTGTCATGCGCAGCAATTTGACTTTATCTGTGTGGCGTTTTCTGCTCTGCACTTGTAAAAAGCAGACGCCTTCAGACGCCCGCTTCTTTTTTCCACCGCTTAAGTTAACAAGTTGCGCTGGCTCTTAACATATTGCTGCTATGCCACATATGGCTAAAAGCAGGCAACAACAAAAACAAGCCACATGTCAGCGTTGGAATTTGTTATGTCAGGTTTCATCATTTGTTTTCGCTTGACTTGTTTTGATTGATTTTCTGCTCAAGTTTTCTTGCCACGCTCTCATGCATGTGTATATGTATGGATGTATGTGTATGTATATTGAGTTTAGCATACTTTAAGGCGCGCACGTAATTGATTTTTGCAGCCGTAGCGATAAAGTTTAATTGGAAAATGCCGTGCAAATGTATTGAATAAGTTCATTTAAAGTTTAGCTGCGAAATTTTTAAGCTACGTAGTTGCCAGCGCCCCTTTGCCTTGTAGCTTTTAAAAGATTTAAGGTATAAGCTATTAGATAAATTATAGCACACAATTGTAAATCTGTTGGGTTTGCATGTTTAAGCCTGAAAAGCAAAGCATATTTTGAACATGTTAAAGCAAATTCGTCACTACAAAGAACTGCGGAAAAGTAATATAAAAAGTCTTGAAAAATCCATTGCTGAAAGCTATCTTACTTTAAAGCTTCTTCTTAAACAATGTCAGTTAATTTTTGGCGTTGGCAGACGCCTTAGTAATACATTTTTATTTCTCTCTTTATAAAAATTTATTATGAATTTCAAGAACAAAATATTCAAGTTTCAACATACAATTCCCCTTTGGTTGATAATCGTCTGTGAATCATTCGCCAGCAGAAGGCTCTGCTGAGCTGCCTAAAAATTTCATTTAATAAAGTGCAAGTTCGTGTCAACTTTCCGATTTTTCAAACATGTTTTTTTTTACATCTGAGTGCTTAAAACTTTTAAGCCTAATACATCAGTGTCATCCTTTAAAATATCAGTCTTTGACAAGTCATGTCAACTGCCCGCACACATTTATTATAAATACAAATTATTTTTGAGAACTTATATAACACATCGAAATAAAGTTCACTTACTTTTTTTATAAATTAGCCGCACAGAAATTAATGAGCAAAATTCCATACACAAAAGTTAGTCGGAACTTTTAATTAGGTCTGACATTTTTATATGACCAACAACGCAATGCAAAAACTTATTTTGGGCTCAAACAAACACACACACACACACACATGCACACTAAGAGCAAGCTTTGAGTTATAATATACGAAATCAAAAACAACAACCACAACAACAGCAGCTATTGAGCCAAATGCCAAGCAACGTCAAACAGCAGCTTCACTGTCAGCAGTCCACACACACACACACACACACGCACACACACACACACACGCACACACACATGCATATAAAGTTGCTCGAGTACGGATTTACCATCACTTGTCGCCGGCCACATTGGCCACGTTGGCAACAGGAAGCCACAGCATGGGTCAGAACGAGCAACGTGCAAAACTAATATAAGTAAAACAAATATGAAATAACAACAACTTGCTTGAATATATAGGGCAATAGAATAGCATAGACGAGCATAAGTTTGTAGACGGAAGGACGTCGGAAATTGTTGGTTGTAGAGCAGCAAGAGGATGCATGACTTTACGCATTAAAAAACACATTCTCAACGAACCAACGTCAAAGATGATAATCCATATGAGAGCTGAAGCAGTAAAGTGGAAATAATTTTTGCCTTCAAACGATGGCGCAGGACCAGTGAACAAAAAAGCACAGTGTATGGCAGCTTTTTGGCTTACACGGGGGGAAAGTTGCTGTTTCATCATTATTTTTATCAATTGCTTAAATTTTTAGAAATTTTATATTTGTTATTTATTTGATAGATTTTAAAGTTTGAACAGATTTAAAATTGATATAGTTCTCTACATCTAGTCTGCTCTCCGCGGCTTAAGCGTTGATTTGTTAACACAAGCTATTTGCACAGCAACCTTGACTAGCGCACTTGTGTGGGAATGAGGGCTAGTTGGAATTTATAGACAGCATAGCAGCGGATGCTTTCGTGCAGTTCATTTAATGTACATCAGCTCCATTTGCTGCTTGTGCGGCGTATCGACTCTTACTATGCTTTAACTTGAGTCTGTCAAGGCCATTGAATTTTAGCTACACAACAAGTAGACATTTATTAAAGCTTCTCAGCGTGAAAAGAAAGTCTACAAAAGAAAAAGCTAGCCAAAAAGTATTTCCATTTGGCAAACTTTTGATATTAACACTAGATTAGTGTTGCTGCTTTTGGACAATATAAATAGACCAGAAACAAAGAGGGGGAGGGGGAGGGGGGGATGTAAATACAAGCATTACTAAATGCATTTATATCATGTGTAAAATGTGTCATAATTCTAAGCAATTGTATGACTAAAAATATAATCATGCATCTAACTCAAGTTAAAAAGCAGTCAAAATTACTTCTTTCGGCAATCTAGTGTTAAAAGTGCCACATCCAGGCAAGTAAACAAGCTGAAATTAGTTTGCCAGATAGTTTGTTGCTGTTGCTGTCGTTGCCGAGAGGGAAAAAGTAGTAAATTTCCACAACTTCTAAGCGTTTCTTAGTAATAGAGTAGATGCTAAATAAATTACAGAAGTTTGTTGTTGTTGAACTTAACTCTTGTTGACACTGTAGGTATACTAGCAGTTACAAAAATAGTATCCACAGCATTGCTTTTCGGCTGCATTAAAGTACGGCAGCTTTTCCTACTCTATTTTCCCCCATTCCGTCGCTGAAAATGGCGCATGCCACTGAGCCCTCAGTGCTGCAGCATAATCTCTGGGATTTGCTATCGTAATTAATTTTTGGCATTGTTTGTTGTTCGTCTGCCATAATATTTTGTCTAATTAGTAACTATTATTAATTGGTTTACGAGCAAACTTAACTTTTCTCTCGTCCCAGCAGCAATTACAAATTAATAAACCTTATGCTACTGCACTTCAACTACTCTACCAATTGCTGGCACTAAGCTGCTCCTGTTCGATCGGAGCGGTAGCATGAAAGCTCTAAGCGGATTGTGCAATTATGCTTATATGCGACTGTTGCTAGAGTTTAGAATAGTTTTGCTGACTTGGCTTCAGCAATTTTGGCAGTAGTTTTTTTCCAGCCTTCCAAGTGAGGCACAAAAAGTTTTAAACAAATTTATTTATTTTTCAATATAGTTTGCTCTTCTTCGCACTTTTCCCAACAATCTTCAGTAGCTTCAACACCCTGTTCATAGCGAGAAGTCGTCGAGCTTCTCAAAATAGCCAACAACGACAAACAAATTTTGGCTCTTCGAACGAACTTGATTTTTTTCAAGGTACATTAAAATCGTTCCTTTTATTAAGTCTGCATGACATTTCAAACTAAATGTATGAATAATAATTTTTTGAAATCTGAACTTCTTGAAGCTGCTACTGCAGGTTCGGAACTCTTCCACTTACGAGCATTTCAGCATGGTTTATTCCGCTCAGCTCAGACACATCTCAGTTGAAGCTCATTTGGCTATATTATGGCACTCGGCAATTGGAACACTTTCTACTTGCGTGAGAAGTGTAAAAGGTTTATTTTTCTGTACTTTTGCAAGATTAAACGCAAAGCTGGAATAAGATGTCTACATCATGATGATTTAAGCATCAATGCTAGCTAGTTTCTTTTTGTAGTTAGCACACAATTTTTTTTGGTAAGTATGCTCGCCTGCTATAGGCTCATTAAATGAATGAGTATACAATTCGCTGCAACTGTTCATTAAATACTCATTAAATATGCATTAATTGTTTTGCAAAACTAATCTTATTCCTTTTGGATCTTTCGCTCTCTCTGGTCTGCCTCTATAAAGCCTCGTGCAACAAATAATTCTCACTATTTCGTTCTTGCACTGCTTTTACACTTCACCTCTTAAAGGCCACTCGAAACTTTTCTCTAGATTTGTCTGCAGTTCTTAATTCTTTGTTGTTGTTAAACTTGCAGTTTCCTATGCTGGAAATTTCAATCTTTGAAATTCTACATAAAGTGAAATTGTTCCAGTGGCTGCATTTCGTTGGTATTTAAATTTTTCTATTTTATTAAGACACACGCACATTGCACAAACACAAGGACACAAAACAGCTGCGCTCATGAGCGAATTGTGGTAAAGACGAACATTAAAATGTGTAAAAGCATAAAATTGCATTTGTATATGTTGCACAATTCAGTGAAGGGAAGTGAAAAAGGAGCTAAAGATATGCTCAAAAATTTACAATATTTCAATATTTATATTTTGTCGTTTTGCTTGCTTTCAACTGCTGCTGCTGAAATGTTGCTGCTTTCTAATGCCGCCAGCAAGTTTTTTTTTTAACTGCAGCAATGCCAGCAATGTCATAGTCGCTGCCAACGACGGAACCCTGCGCTGTCCCATAGAGCAGACAAGTGGCGAAGGGCGAGTGAAAATAACAGCTTGGCAAATTGCTCGCTGGCATTTTCTCGCCATCGCTGCTCACTTTCACTGAAAATACTCTTTATTGCTTGCATTCATGAATTTCTTTTGTCATTGCACAACTTTGCCATTGCCATTGCCATCGCCTCACTATCAACATAGCTGCCATACAGAGCTAAGCATTTTTTCAAATATATAGCAAATAACTTCAAGATTGATTTTACAATAATGCTAAATTGTTGAGAATTCGAGCTAAATGATTTATTTATATATTATTAACAGAAATAATTTGCTTGATATACTTCGATTATAAATATGTATAAGCCTTTTTATATGTCAGTTCTTTAAATGTTCGTTTTCATTACAAAATTCTGCCCTGTATTTTTTTCGAAATTCTTTTCTTGCGTAGCGATTCCAAGTTGAGTGTTTTTGAGTAAACTAAAGAAATGCTTGTTGAATTTTTTGTGCATTGTCTTTAAACCAAATTGCTTTCGTGATTGCAGCAAATTAGTTTGCTGCGTGCGCTGTTGGCAATAGACGCGATAATAATGTTGCTACATTTACTACCGATGTTTTTGTGAATACTCTTTTTCGCTGTCGCTCCTCTCCCGCTCTCTCACTCACTTGCAATCTGCGCGTCTGGCAGTTGCAGCCAGTGTAGCCAGATGGACGACGCGGCCGTCATTTGGACGATTTTAGGGTCTAAATGACGATGGACGATTTCAAAGGCAGAAATGACGATTTCTGAAACTTTGTAATGATAAAAAATTCAATTTCAAATTCAACACATCTTAAATCCATCTGTTCCCAATTATTCAGGAACGAGCAATGCACGATAACTGCCTTTTCTACTTTGGAATTCCTTGTACAATCGATTGCTTGATTTCATACAAATTGAAGCGTATTTTTCTACAACTTCAGCTTCATTTGCTAAGCATGAAAATTTGTGCTACGCATGACTTTCTGTCTTTGCAGCAAGTGCACACATGGCACATTTCTAAGTCGATTGGAAAAATTGTGAAAGCATTTTTCCAAACTAACACATATGTACATACATACGCACAACATAACGATGGTGATGCTTCTGTGTCAGTCACTTATTTTTTAATGAGCATTTATTTTTGATTAGCGCTACTAATGTGTTTAGTAATCGAGCCGATGTAACTTCTGTGATCAAGTCTTAAAAAACCTAGCTTTTATTAGTCTGCAGAAAATTAAAAAAAAAATTATTTCTTCAGAACTCATTCTTCGTGATTTTCGAAACCTAATTGAAAACAGTACTGCTCAAGCGATTAACAACGAGTATAGGGAGCTAACAATTGCGATTTTCGAAATGTATTTCACAAAAATGAGGAAATAATACTAGCTTTTTGGAAAACCTGATACAAAATACTCTGATCCTTCTTTTGTTTTCTCCAACTCTCCCGAAAATTTTTTTCTCACATGTGTCTACCTAACTCATTAGCAAATGTTAAGGGAATCTTTTCAAAGGTTAATTAGAACAAAACTAAATATGGAAATCGTCTAGATAGTGAAGCTCTTCACGGAATTTTTTTAGCTCGATTTTTAAAAATTTAATAATTTTTTTACAATACTAAAAAATTAAGCTCTAATATATATCAGTAAAAATGTAAAATCATCAATGGAAGAATATTGATAAAAAAATATTTCGAATATATAAAGGCTCTGGAAACAACTTAAAATATTGGATAATTAGTTAAAAATGTGAAACTGACAGGGGTGTCAGTTCCACGAGTCGGGGTGCCGATGAGTTCTGGAATGCCCTAGTGGGCGAAGCAGCTGAAAGATTTTAGGGGGATAAACGGGGAAAAATCAAAACACAAAGTTGTTAATGAATTTCTTGTGAATATTACCTATAATACAATGTTTGAATCTTGATCTGAACTTTTATATAATTTTCCTTAATCAGAAATAAAATATACTAGTACAATATTTTTACTTTTCATTGAAATTCCGATTTAGGACCCAAAATGACGATTTTTTAAAATATTTTGACGATTTGGGATATTTTTTTTTGGCAACACTGGTTGCAGCAATGGCAAGCAATCTTGTAAAAGTCTTGCAAGAACTTGTCTTCATTAGCAGTCGGCTTGTTGTTCTTGTTGCTTCTTTTTTTACGCTTCAGCAACGAAGGAAAAGCGTAATTTATTCAGCATTAATTCTTCGCATTGCAATCAAGCTTAACTTTCGCTCTTCAATTTACAAGTATTGCCTGTAAACAAAAGGAAGCTGTCTTTAACCCGCTATTTCTTTTCCTTTTTGACGTAATTTTTTTTATACAATAAATAAAGAATGGAACTAAGAAATAATCGACAAGAATATAAAATGTTGCTAAGGTTTGTTTCTATTGTTTGTAACTTTTGGCAGGATGATCAAATTAGGAGCACGTATTTTGAAATTGCATACTACTCAAATAAAGCGGGGAGTGGTGGCTGAATCTTTTTGGCCAATTCTAGAGTAATCTTAAAAGTTGTATACTACTACTGCAATAATATTGCACACACACTTACATACATGCATGCAAATGGCAATGCAATCAAAAACCGTACTCGACAAAAAATTAAACTTTTTTCTTCCGTGCAACTGCACACACACCCACCCACACACACTCAAGCCAACGCGACGGCACAAAGTCGCATCCAATTTCAACCATTTCAGCAAATAAAATCGCATCCCGCAAATCCGTCGTAATGATGCAAATTGAATTCGGCTTGTTAATGGTTTTGCAGCGAGTGGGGACTGCTTCGGCTGCACGTCAGCTGCTTCGAGCGAGCGCCATGCTGTCTGTTTGCGGCAAGCGGCGTGGCACGTGACAGGGGGCATGCCATGTTCGCCGCAAGTGTAGCAGCCGCAAAATTGCACTTATTCCACTCGAGTTCAAAGCTGAGCATCGTACGCGCCGGCAACTTGCATCCGTCATGCCCCGGAAGTGCTGCTGCAGGCAGGAAGGCAGAGGCGTCACTAGCGTCGAGTGTGTGTGCACTTGTCTTCCGCTGCTGCAATGATTGAGCGCGTGCAGATCGTGTTTGTTGGTAGGGGAGGGAAGGGAAGGGGGGCGATCGATTTTATGCAAATCGCTGCGCTGCGTGTACTGGCGACGGCCTCAGGCCGGATCGACGACCGTTTATGCAAGGCGTAACCTTTAAGCCGATTTGGTTTATGCATGAGTGGAAGCAGGAGCAAGGCGAATAGTGGTACTTCTCTTAGTATTCCCTGCCGTGTTTATTTCATTAATTGAACAGCGTACAAAAATGCAAAAATGCTACACTAGAATTCTAGCTGAGCAGGTTCGAGCGTTGCATGCTATTTCAAGGTCAACGCCAACTCGCGACCCTGAGCTATTTTCACCCTAACCCTTTCGATATTTATCATTTGGATTGGAGCTTTGCTGCTTTCAACCTTAAAGCATATGGCTAAAATATTTTTATCTTTTTTTTCTACAATTTATGCTCAGCGTCCAACTGCCATTTGATACTAGTCTCTATAAATATAGCTATGAATAACTCAATCTAAAATCATCATCAACTCGCCAGATAACTGTCCTCATCAGCCCGTCTTCCCTCTCATATTCGGCATAGTTCAATATCTCGTGTCATACAATTAATTGCATATTTTCAACTGTTCCCCATTGTGCACTCTTGCAGATATCATACACGGCAAGCTCTTTCAAAACAATCGCACGCTGGAGGTCGACTATGCACATGGACGTGACATTCCGCCGGGCTACACCAGCAAAATCGCACAGACGCTGCAGGAGTGGGTCGACTCGTGCGATGCCATTTCCAATTGCATTGACGGGCAGATAAATCGCGCCAATGCGGAGAAGGCGAAGCGTCTAAAGAACAAGGATCGCGTCGAACAGGAGGTACGACAATTTTCTCTGTCTTTGCTGTTGCTGCTTTTGAAACTTTCACTGCACTTTCGATAATTAAATCAGCTTTAATTTAACTTTTTTCTGTTAATTTCTTCTCTCTCGCATGCACTCAATAAATTTGCATTGCAGATAATTAATCTGAAGAAAGTGTTGAAAACGCAAATCGCCGACACCGATGAGGCCATGCAAATCGATTCGCGCGAGACACCCTCCGTCAGCCAGGAGGCGCGCAAGAAATCGGGCAAAGGGAAGAACGCCAGACCGACGGGTAAGTCAGTGGGATCTGCAGCTGCCATGACGACTTCCTGGTTCAAGTCTTTCACGCAGAGTTTC
Organism: Neria commutata; assembly: GCA_963457695.1. Lineage (NCBI taxonomy): Eukaryota > Metazoa > Arthropoda > Insecta > Diptera > Micropezidae > Neria > Neria commutata. The sequence goes on along the minus strand of OY735247.1, from coordinate 41,933,083 downwards.
GACAAGGAATGAATTGAAGTGTCCTTGCAATCTTTTAGTTTATAATTTTTAAAAGTATTGTGCGTCATTGATTGTTGATTAAACTAAGTGCTTTTGTTTTCTCTCTCTTTTCGTTTTTCGTTTCTGTTTCTTTTTTGGTTGCTCACACGAAAAAGGTTCCCTGAAGTTTAGCAAATAAATTTTTAATTCGGCCACACGTCTCATCCCATCTCACGGTCATCATCACCAACGTGTCGTCATCGTCATGCTGGCATCTTGTCACTCACGTCATGCCGTCGGCCGCCTGCATACCCCTGCACCCCATAGTCATACATGCCCCCCGATTGGCTGGTTGCAAATTTCTACGCAAACACGAGTATCGCTGAAATTGGCAAACTAATCTGTTTCCTTTTGCTACTAATAAAACATTTTAACTAAATTTCAACATGCTTAAAATGTTGTCTAAAAATTGCTATGCAAAATGAAATTCTTTCACAGTTTTGTATCGTTTAGTTTTACTTTTGCTCTAAGATATTCCATTGTATTCTTTATGAAAATAAAAACTTGCACAGATGCATTTTACGTATTTGCTATTTCTGTGGCTCTTCTCTGGTAAGTTTTTTTGAAGACAAACAAAAAGCATATTGCGTATCGTTTTAGAATCTTCTATACAAAGGCTCAAAGTAAATGTCGAATGGCAAGCGACATAGATTTTCATTAAATGCTGTTGCCATAATAATTTAAAAAAATAACAAAGGCAAATTTTTCAAAAAGTGTTTGAAGAGAGCTTACTTTTTATTGTAAACGAAGAGTGGTCATTCAAAGAAAATGAATATTGACCTTATTGCAGTTGTTATGATCAATAGTGGCATTAGATTCTTAAAATTTTTTTCAGGACATTATTTGAAAAAATGTAAAAATTAAATGTTCATTTTTAATTCTTGTCTGCTTTCAGTGTAATGAAAGCCACAGCTAAATGATGGCAATGCCTTCACGTAGATACCCTACATTTCAGCGCTGCCATTTAATGTTTACCGTAATTTTGCCTGCTGGCTGCACTTAATTTGTTAATTGTGCATTTTGTTGGCTAATGCCTGATGACTGTGCTTGAGCGAATGGAAACGCATGCAAATATTGCAGTTGGCTGAAGCTGATGAAAGTGCTCCTCGCTGAATGCTGAATGTTGCTGGAGCAGATGCGCCTGGTCGTGCGTGTGTGTGTGCCCATTGCTAATTACTTAATTGGAAAAGGATGTGAGGAATATGATAGGAGCACATGTGATGCAAGTGCACACTCACACATGGCAGTGCCGCAAGGAAGGAAGGAATGTGTTTTGCGGTTTAAAGGCATAGTCCCACAGCCCCAAGCAAAATGTTGAGCACTCTTAATTAAAAGTGACGAAAATGGTTCGAAGAAAATAAAACAGCCAAATTTGTTTTTCTGCCGGAAACTAAAATCTGCTTAATGCTTAAAAATCACAAATTTTCAGTGATTTATAAAGAAAACTTACCCTAAAGCAATAATTTTCCTTTAGGTGTAGAAGTAAACAACAAATGAAGCCGGGCAGCTTTTTACACATACCTACTCGTATTATTTAACGAAAAAAATAACGAAATTTCGCTTCTGCATTGAATCCGTTGCTGGCTTTTTTACTTTGATCTCAAAGTTTGCCCAGACGCAACGAAAAACACAAGAAGACTCAAAAAGGAGTTGGAGAAAATTCATCGATGTATTGCCGAAAACCACCACGCCTGCCCCCCCAGCCCCCGCGGCATTTACACTTTCCATTTTGCATGTCTTACTGGCTGGTTTCTCCTTTCGTCTTTAAATTGCTTGCCTTTCGGCGGCATAGCAACGAATATTCGCTACTCGGCAGCACACATCCTTCGCCTTGATCCATTGGCACTGCAAACGCTGCAACTTCTGACTTCTTGTTTGAATTAATGCGCTTCCAACAGAAAGCTTCCCTCCGTGCAATAATTTATTTAATTTAAGTTTTTGTAAAGAGTTGTGGCAGAAGTATGCACAATTTTGTTGTCTAGTGTAACTCAGCCATTGAGCCTTTAACTGCTTTGCCTGTCATTGCTGAGAATGTGCAAAATTTTGTATGCTTGCTAACTGATAAAAAAAATAAGGACATTGCCAAAATCCTGAGAGAAACTATGGAAGCTAGCTAGCGTTGCCGACTCACATGGCAAGGGAAATATTATGCTAAATACCGCAGATCTCCTCCTAGCAAGAATCTTTTATGCAAGTTCAGCCGAAATCATAGAAATCTATAGTGAAGCATCAACTAGAAATTAGAGTGGCAAGTCAATTAATTCAAAGATATCTAACAAAAATTTTTTTCAGAGTCACAACGATCAATTAAAATTTCGATAATCAAAATCGTCTATTTCAAATAAATAAATGCTTAACACTTACAAACTGAACAATAATAAATATACTGACGGCCTTATTCTGGCATTCCAGTCACAATTGATTGTCACTTCAGTTGTAATTATTGCACAAATTAATTAATTCGTACAAAATATGGAATTGTGTGTTTTTTGTAACACAAACCAGAATAGAGCCAGTCTATTGAATATATTATTAAAAATGATGATGACCTTTTTCAACTTAGCTTTGCTTGCAGATAATATCGAAAAAATTGTTTCGCTAATTTTAACAATAAAAAAAACAAGTATTCAACAAGAGCGTGCGAATTGATCTTGCATGTGGCGCTTTTGAGGAGTGGACGCTTTGCAGAGCAATCCAGTTTTGTGTCTCGAAGTCATATTGTGGCCACTCATCTCATAGATCATGTGCATAATTAGCTAGATCAGGCGAGCAACATTACTCGAATTTCACTGTCATGGTTCTTCCTCACCACACTGGAGAGCGATCTTCTGCACGGCGCGCATATAAATACCAAAAATTTGCAGCAGAAGGCATCAGTTGAGCTTTAGTTTTGAAAACCAACACAGATATCATGTTCAAGATCGTAAGTGCATCGAGCATAGCTCTAAGATACGAGTGGTAGCAGGGAAATAGGAGCTTGGAGCATCAGCTTCGAACTACAAATCTGCGAGTCCTGCAGCTGGAAACTCCTTGTCTTCGATTATTGAAACAAACAGCTTTGAAGAATTCGCGCTTTGGAACTTTGAACTTGAAACTACAAACTCAGATTGCAGGCTCTCAGTTTCAAAGAAAAGTTAGCCCGAAACTATACACTCTACTTGGAACTTCAATGTCCAAGACTGTCCGTTCTCAAAGTCGAAGTCCTCGAGCCTTTAATCCTTGAAGTCGACGTTCTCGAACCTTTCTTTTCCGAAGTTCACACTTTCAAACCTTTGAATTTCGAAGTCCAATCTACTCAAAGTTTCCAAAGTTCAAAAAAAAATATTCAATAACATTGAAGTCTTCGAAATTTACTACTTCCAGAAATTATTTTCCGTAAAAAGTTGAAAAATATTCTGCAATGCTCACATTTTTCCACGGTATAATTGTTAGAATTGTCCAATGCTGGTAAAAAAGTTCATGGACATAGGGGACATAGGGCTCCAGTCTCCTAATCACTGCGGCTTAAAAAGCCTGCTGCGACAATACCAAATACATTCATTAAAGGTACATCGTTTTCTAAATTTCGGTTTTTCTTTCACAGTTCGTTTTGTGCTCTTGCCTGGCCCTTGCTGCCGCTCTCAGCCCCGGTGCTCTACGCTCCGTCGTGCATTCCGGCGATGAAGCGCATGCCGAAATTGAACTGCTGAAGTCGGACGTGCGCGCCGATGGCTTCGATTGGGCGCTGGCTACCAGCAACGGCATTCATGCCCAAGCCGCCGGTGACGCGTATGGCAACATTCATGGTGATTACGCCTACACCTCCCCGGAAGGCGTGCCCGTTAAGCTCAGCTATGTGGCTGATGAGAATGGTTACCAGCCCAACAGCGACTTGCTGCCCGTAGGCCCACCAATTCCAGTGGAGATCCTCAAGGCCTTGGAGTACATTCGTACCCATCCACCACATGAAGACACCGTCACCTATGGCAGAAAGGGCTAAGCCTTGAATCGAGTCTACATTCCGTGTTAATTGAAAGTTTTGTATTTTTTCAAATAAAATAAAAAACTCATGATGGTTCTCAAAATAGAAAAAAAAAAACAGTTGCGCATTTAATTTCTTGACCATTGCAATCATAGCTGAGTGTTGTAGTTGTCCAGTATTGTAGTAATTACAACTATTGCCTTATTCAAAAGCGGCAACTCGGCCATAACTTGATATATGTATGTCGGTTTTTAGGTGCTCGATCACTCGAGGTTTTTCGAGGAAGACACAATTCCGAACTCCAACAACAAAAAAGTGCAACTAAGTAGAATCGCATGATCTGAGCGGATTGACCTTGTATTTGGAGTTTCGATTATCATTCGGTTAGCGTTCAGCATAGAATGTTGCCTTTCAACCTTTATCGTTTTAGAGGAAGCTAGGCTCAATGACACCGCCTAACAGTCACTTTTTGAGCATGTAATGAATGTCCTCTCCGAGAGATGGAATCGTGCCTCATCAGAGATGAAGATTTTCTTTAAATAAAAATCAAAAATCAATATCTGTGCTAGTCAGATTTTACAGGACTAGTGTCAGAATTGGCAAGAAAGCGTTCCCTTACTCGAAACTTCTGTAAATAGAAGTGAAGATGTGAAAGTAACTGAGCTGAGTATTTGATTAGAAAAATTTTAAATTACTGTTGCCTTTTCTCAATTGCTAATTTCAATCTATGGCGCCGCGATTGCTCAGTGAACAAGCGCTTGATTGCTGATGCGGGAGGCCTGGGTTCAAATCACAACCGGACCTCTAATAAAAAGGAGAATTTGTTTTTGAAATTGTTTCTTCGCGCGGCGCCACTTCTCACGATGAATTGGCAATTCTCCGAGAGTATTCTGTGCCATGAAAAGCTTCTTAAGCCATTAGGATACGTTTATTTGTAGGTTCCATTAATTTGCGCAAAATACAACAAGCATATACAAGATAAAGCTAGGTCCAAGTCCACACGCGCTGTTGCGTCAATCAATTATTGTTATTATTGATAGCTTCATTAAAATTCAGAGCTTCTTGATTTCAAAAAAGCAAAATAGCGGGAACGTCTTTTTCACATTGAGACATATCTAATTATTTCAAGCTAAATTCTTGCTTCTAAATGAGTTTCAAGCAAAATTTTTAATAGACCCAGCCATGGCCTCTAAAGTGTCAATTGCTCTAAAATTGTAGCGAAAAATTTATCGCTTTGATGACCTCTTTCTTGGCATTTAAATGCAATAAAACAGCGTTAGATTTCAAAGGCCATATTTCATTTATAAATGTGCACTATAATTTTGCAAAATCTTGGGCATGTGATATATGCAGCAGAGCCGACAGACACATAAACTACTAGACCGTTGCTTTAATGGCACTAATTCCGCCATAAAAAAGAAAATATGCAGATGAACTGGAAGCCCATAAAAATATTCATCATATCCGCTTGGCGTGCAATTGCTTCGATACGACACCCTTTGACATTAAAATTTCACCTTTAAAAATGTTTGCCAAATTTTGCATTTATAATTTGCGAACGCAGCGGCAAGGCGCATTAAAAAAGCTCTTGCATGTTTTTTTTGTCGAATTTATAGCATTTGCCAGTGCAAAAACTAGTTCACACTTAGTAGCCCGCTGTGAGCACTAAAAGATGCTATCTGTGCTCAATCGAATAGGCAAATTGCTGTGCAAATCTTCGAACTCATGCCAAACGGAATCACTGAAGACACCAGGGGGACTCTGGTAGTTGACCCAGTCTGCCTTCCGCCGGCAACGCAGATGACGCCAAAAGCGATCACGCTAACAAAAATAAACATGTTTTTTCCATAATTTAGTTTTTGCAAATGCAAAACGTCGCAAAAATTATACACCGCCGCTTATTGGCACAAGAGCCAATTAATTGTATCTCGCCTTCGCATTTGGCCAAATTTTCAGTTTCAAGATCATTGTCATGACGCCAGAGCTGAGGCGTGTGCTAGGTGCTAACTTCAACGCGAGCTTCAAGCGTAAGCGATGAGCGATGAGCGAATAGTCGAGGGGTTTTCCAAAGAGGATCACCACCCCTTCAGCAGCTGCTGCACGAAGACAAGGAATAAGCAAGCAATTGAGCTGATGTCGATGAAATCTAAAATGCTTCAATTTAATTGAATTATGTGAAAGCCTGACACGAGAGTTCAAATAAAGCCACATTGACAAGATTTTTTATTACTTGAATTTAAAAACACTTAGGGGAGAGGGGGGTACCTTCGTCTACTTTTTTTTGAAGGCCTGTATTTCAGAAGGTAATGAAAATATTTAAAAACCGATTAGACTGTTACAATACCTCATTATTTAACAATAAAATGTTATACCAAAAGTTCTTTAAAAAGTTCCGTTTGTATTATTTTTTTCAAGATTAGTAAAAAAAGTCATTTCGCTGAATGTGCCCCCATGCCAGGGTAGCTTCGGCATTTGGGGGGGCACTTTCAGCATTCACACTTTAAAGTACCGTAATGTGATACAAAATCTTGTTTAGACTAGATAAGACATGCTTTTGGTTACATAACACGTTTTTATTATTTTTGCATTAAAAAATTTAAAAAAAATCATGTTTAAGACCTTTAAAAAAATTTACTTATTGTCAAATTTTTTTTATAAATTATTTGTTATATATAATGTTTAAAGTGCTGAGATCGACCCTAATATTAATTTTGTGTGGTTACGGGAGGTTTAAGCCAGGTTCGAGGGTCTTGGAAGCTTCAACTCTATTTCGATTTTTAGTACCTGTGAAGTTATATTGACGAATGTGCCCCATGAAAAAAAGACGAGTTCACCCTGGTGTCACTTTTTTTTCTTTTTATTTTTTTACTTCTAATTTCAGTGCTTTATTTTCACTTAATACACTTTTATTTACAAAATAATTAGTATTAAAGTAATACTAATACAATTTTGTTCGAAATAATGGTATAAATACAGCACAAACTTCTTACGTTACCGACCTGAAAATTCGGCAACGAAGCGCGAAAACACAAAATCAAACGTAACTTTGTCAGCTGTTCAGATAGAGATGGCAAACTTTGTGAGGGGTATTTATGCTAGTGATGGGTTAGGTTTTATTAATAAACAGTGATGTTCGGTGACTCCTTCATACCGAAATCGCCTTTGACGAATGTGCCCCAAGGACGAAGGTACCCCCCTCTCCCCTACTTAATATTCTAAACCTATGCTAAAATATCGTTTATGCCACCGTATTGAATAAGTGCTCAGTTCCTGTTGCGTGCAGTCGCTGCATCGAATCCTAGCTAAAAGCTTCCCTTTCGAATACGCCTATAGAATTAATTTGGACTAAAAATAAAACGTGCGTGCAAAAGTGAATGCGACAAAGCCTTAGAACTTAGCCCAGCTCTAGAGGTTTTGCAGCCGTCGCTGACTGAATATCACTCAAAAGCAGTGAAATTTTGACAATCTCTGGATAAACTTTCAATTTTCTCGACTTTCATTTCACTGCTATTTCCATTGGATATGCTCTTAAGTCTGAGGTATACGGCATGCCAAAACGGCATACATGTAAATGCCATCGTGGCGTCAAAATGACGTCAGAATTCGTCCCATGCTATGATATGGGGCATGCCGTAGTATATGTACATCCAGGCTTTAGAACTTTCGGGGATTCCGTTCAAAAGTAGGTTTAATGAAGCCCAAGCATCAACTTTTAGAATCCAATAATTATATGATATGCTTCCCAACAAATAATTACAATCAAACGCTGCCCTTTGGAAAACATGCCGCTCTACGTTATGTCAAATGCATATGCAAATTGGCATTTAAGTGGCAGCCGACCCGCAGCAGAGCGCTCCATTCTTATGTCAATATCAGGCGGGTGAGGAACCGGTTACAATTATGACATTTGAAATTAAAATATGCAATATTGCAATCTTCATACGCTTTTCTGACGGCTTAGTCAATTTAATTAATCATTTAACAGTCTTATCTAGAAATGTTTTGAATGTAATTGCAAGTGTATTTTTGTTATTGCAACGGAGTGGGAAACCTTTTTCAGGCTGGTAATTGCCAATATAGAGGGTTCGGAAATACTTATAACAGTGATCTGGTGTATTAATTAGTCAATTACTTGATTACAGTCAACTGAACGAATAATCATAATTAAATCATTAAAAAGTGCCGCAGTGGCTCAGCGGATGTGTGCTCGGTTGCTAGGTTCAATCCCTGGCAGCCTCATAAAAGCGAAATGTCGAATTTGAAGAGAGAATTCGTTTCAAATTGTATCTTTACGCGGGACCATTTGTTGCCACGAATTTGCAAATCTACGAGAATATTTGTTGCCTTGATTAAGCTTCTTAAGAACAGAGAATCTGACTGAATCTCAGAATATTATATTCATAGACTAAACAAACAGTCCAATGGAATTATTATAATCAATAAGATGATATTTTTTTATTTCTATTTTGAAAACCAATTGAAAAAAATACAAAACTTTCAACTAACACGGAATGCAGGCTCGCCTCCAGGCTTAACCCTTTCTGCCATAGTTGATGGTGTCTTCATGTGGTGGATGGGTACGAATGTACTCCAAAGCCTTGAGGATCGCCACTGGAATTGGTGGGCCTACGGGCAGCAAGTCGCTGTTGGGCTGGTAACCATTCTCATCAGCCACATAGCTGAGCTTAACGGGCACGCCTTCCGGGGAGGTGTAGGCGTAATCACCATGAATGTTGCCATACGCGTCACCGGCGGCTTGGGCATGAATGCCGTTGCTGGTAGCCAGCGCCCAATCGAAGCCATCGGCGCGCACGTCCGACTTCAGCAGTTCGATTTCGGCATGCGCTTCATCGCCGGAATGCACGGCGGTGCGTCCATAAGCGGGGCTGAGAGCGGCAGCAAGGGCCAGGCAAGAGCACAAAACGAACTGTGAAAGGAAATCCAAAATTTAGAAAACGATGTACCTTTAATGAATGTATTTGGTATTGGCGCAGCAGGCTTTTTAAGCCGCAGTGATTAGGAGACTGGAGCCCTATGTCCCCTATGTCCATGAACTTTTTTACCAGCATTGGACAATTCTAACAATTATACCGTGGAAAAATGTGAGCATTTTTCAACTTTTTAAGGAAAACAATTTCTGGAAGTAGTAAATTTCGAAGACTTCGATGTTATTGAATATTTTTTTTGAACTTTGGAAACTTTGAGTAGATTGGACTTCGGAATTCAAAGGTTTGAAAATGTGAACTTCGGAAAAGAAAGGTTCGAGAACGTCGACTTCAAGGATTAAAGGCTCGAGGACTTCGACTTTGACAACGGACAGTCTTGGACATTGAAGTTCCAAGTAGAGTGTATAGTTTCGGGTTAACTTTTCTTTGAAACTGAGAGCCTGCATTCGAGTTTGTAGTTTCAAGTTCAAAGTTCCAAAGTTCCAAAGCGCGAATTCTTCAAAGATGTTTGTTTCAACAATCGAAGACAAGGAGTTTCCAGCTGCAGGACTCGCAGATTTGTAGTTCGAAGTGGATGCTCCAAGCTCCTATTTCCCTGCTACCACTCGTATCTTAGAGCTATGCTCGATGCACTTACGATCTTGAACATGATATCTGTGTTGGTTTTCAAAACTAAAGCTCAACTGATGCCTTCTGCTGCAAATTTTTGGTATTTATATGCGCGCCGTGCAGAAGATCACTCTCCAGTGTGGTGAGGAAGAACCATGACAGTGAAATTTGAGCGATGTTGCTCGCCTGATCTAGCCAATTATGCACATGATCTATGAGATGAGTGGCAGCAATATGACTTGGAGACACAAAACTGGATTGCTCTGTGAAACGCCCACTCCTCAAAAGAGCCACATGCAAGATCGATTCGAACGCATCTCGCTGAATACTTGTCTTTTTTGAAAACCGTAAAACTAATGCAAAAACTGGTTGTTCGTAACTGTGCGCAACAACAAAAATTAAGCATACTCGCTTGAGAAAAAATACAATAAATAAATTAGTAGCAGCAATAAAAATTAACCATACAAAAATTCTCACATTGGACTAGAAATGCCATAAATAAAATCAGCGTTTTTATTTGGGAGTATCGAAAAAAAGCATACCAACGACAAATATAGACAAATTGAAACAAGTTAACAAATGCCAAGCAAATAACGGTCGTTCGTTTCAACTTTAGCCTGCATAAGAATATGGCCAACATGGAACAGCGGCAGCGACAGCGGCTGAACGTGTCCCGGCAGTTAGCAGAACTATCGATGGAATTTGATGCGGCACTTGTGAAAATTGCAAGCGCTAAAAAGCCTGTCGCCCTATAAAAGCCCAGCGAGAATGCCCAAAATGGGCACAGTTCGTTTCGAGTACTCTAGTCAGGAACACACGAAAATGTTGAAGCTTGTAAGTTACGAGAAAGAAAATCAAAAATAATGGCATCCAAAAGTCTTACAACAAATTATTTACAATATCAAATTTGTTCTATTCTAATAATAGGCACTCCTTTGCGCTTTGGCTGCCTGCTGTCTGGCCGCCGCCATCGAAGATGAATCCAAAGCGGAAGTGAAGCTGCTGCAGTCGGACGTGCGCGCCGATGGCTTCGATTGGGCGCTGGAGACCAGCAACGGCATTCATGCCCAGGCCGCCGGTGACGAGCATGGCAACATTCACGGTGAATACGCCTACATCTCCCCGGAGGGCGTGCCGGTCAAGCTCAGCTATGTGGCCGATGAGAATGGCTATCAGCCCAGCAGCGACTTGCTGCCCGTAGCACCACCAGTGCCAGAGCAAATCCTCAAGGCTCTGGAGTACATTCGTGCGCATCCGCCAAAAGAGCTCGAGTAGAGTGACTCAACAATTGCAGCCAGCTTCGAATTGCTGTATTATTGTTTTTGTTTTTGTTTTTGTTTTGCTTAAGCTTTAAAATTCACTTTCTTTGAAGCTTAATGATTTTAATTTTGTAAAAACTTTTGTTGCTTGTTCTATAATCTATAAATAAATATCTTGTTAATATTGCATAACATAAGCCAAAGCAATTCTTTACCCATACCATCGGCATTATGGCTGACATGTGAGTCGGGAATGCTGTAGCGTTTTAGGATAAAGCATTGCATAATTGCAGGCTTATACTTTGAGTATATCCGAGCTTATATTTTGAGCACAAGTTTGCGCCTAAAACTAGGCAGTTGCATTTTTTCAAGATTCCTTTTTCAAGTTCTATGTGAATAATTGAAAGCTTTATACTTTTGAATTGTAGACTTGTAGACAATACATTACCTTAATCTTTAATTAGCTCGAAGTATTTAATTTAATTTAGACTTCAAAAAATATGCATGTTGATGTCCATAATTTTTAAACGAGTTTTAGCTAGAATTTATATACATGTTAACACATCAGATGTAAAACATTTTTCATGCAAACAGGAAGTAAGCATATATGACGACTTCACTCTCACTGCTACAATTCAATCAACTGGAACGGGTTTCGATGCAGCCGCCGGAGCAGAACATCGCAGCACAGTGTTAATTGTACAAATCAATTTTATTGTTGCTTATATTATAAATTAATATAGCCAGCATAATAAACAAAAAAAGAATTTTGTTGTTTAAATATTGCCTCAAAAATTGAGAGCAATAATATATTTTTCAATTAACGCAAAATTTTTAGCGGAACTACTTTATATTTATATAGTATAGCTATTTAAATGAATGACCTTTGGCGTGGCATAAACAGCAAACAGCGTTTTTCAACATGACCAGCTTGAGATTGATTGGCATATACTTATGTTATAATCGGAGCAGGTCGGAGCGAAGTAGCTGTGCTACACTCTTTTAGCTCATCAATTCAAGCTATCAGTTTGTTTTGGCGACGACTTTTTTTAACGAACCACAGCATCTGTGGCATGTTGACTGCATATTCATTAACATTTAAATAGGCCATTCAATATATTTTTGCATGCAAATATGCAGTGGAATTAACTTTACAGCTTTCGAAGTAAAAACGAGCTAACAAAGATTGATCGACGATTGACATCTACATATATCGATATTTAAAGTTTCCATATGAAATTGGTTGAAATGTTTGTCAAAGTCGTCGGCAGTTGAAGTCGTACATTTTAGTTTCTGACGGCTGTAACAAATAATAATAAATGTACATAAAAAAATATTTTCTTCAAACATTCTAGCGGAAATTCTTTTGTAGTATACAGTGTATGTCAGAAGGAAGGTACTGCAATTTTTAAGAAAGTAGACAGCTATTTCTGTATCCTTTTTACGATGAGATTGAGCCATTAAATGACTAAGTCGCTATTGTCGCTTCATAGCTAGTTTAGGAGAAATCTCGTGTTTGTTTTCTGCAAACACAGACTGTATAATGTGTTGAGATCCTAAAAGGCTCGAGCCTTAGCTTAAGCTCACAGAAGGCAGCTCTCTTCCGGTCAGCTCTGTCAATTTAAAATCGGATGGAACATTTGAATTTAATGCGAAACCATAAAATCTATAAATTGAATGCAAATAAATTCTTGCATCTTATTTTTAACGAACGAGATATTTGAATATATTAAGCAGAATAAAAAATTACCCGAATCAAAGAGCAAAGAGTCCAAAAAGAAATTGCACAGGTAAATTGATATGCCTTAAAATATGCGAAATTAGGAGGAGAAATACATTTTTAGATTAAAAAAACAAAATTAAGAAATTCTAACAAAAATCAGTTCTGATGTTATTGAAGAGTAGCAATGGCAACAGCAGAAGATGTACCAAAAACCGGTAGAACGATGCGCAGATAATTGCATGAACACGTTTGCCTGCTCAATTATACACCCATTCCGTTAGGAATCGAGTTTGGAGTGGCTGCATATGGAACAAACTGGCGGCTGCTTAGACGCAGTCGCATCTCGAAACTGTCGCTCGCTATAAAAGGCAGGATACGCCGGCGAGTAGACACAGTTCTCAGTAACAAACGTTCCAGAACCAGACAAAAAACACTTCAGCCAAAATGTTCAAATACGTAAGTAGCTCGAGTGGAACAGAGATTATCTTGAAATTCCTACTAACAGCTCCAATCTACATGCATGCAGTTGCTCGTTGTTGCTCTGATTGCGCTCGCCGCGGCCGTCGAGGATGAGTCGCACGCAGAAGTGAAATCGTTGTCGTCGGACGTGCGCGCCGATGGCTTCGATTGGGCGCTGGAGACCAGCAACGGCATCAACGCCCAGGCCTCGGGTGACGAGAATGGCAACATTCACGGTCAATACTCGTACGTCTCCTCTGATGGCGTGCACGTGCAGGTGTCCTATGTGGCCAATGAGAACGGTTACCAGCCCAGCAGCGACTTGCTGCCCACACCGCCACCAGTGCCAGAGCAGATTCTCAAGGCTCTGGAGTACATCCGTGCGCATCCTTACAAGGAGGAGGTGCATCATTAAGCTGTCTGAGCTCTTACTGCAAAAGCAATCATTTTCACGAATAAAGTGTTTGAAAGCTAAAAGCGATAGTAACTTTTTCCAAAAGAATGGGCAGGAGGGTTGAGTTAACAAACGGGCACCTGCAGAGTGGCTATAGTTTATTGCTTTTTCTAAACGATACCAAGGAGCTGTATTTTAAGGGTAAATACTACTTTCGGAGAGTTGTCGTTTTTAGCCTGTGCACTTCAAATACCTTCACGAATTAACATTAGTTTTTAGCTCTCGGTTGTAGCACCAATAAGTACAGCTACCTCTAATTTGTTTTCGTTAAACTTGCGTAATTTTTCTAATTATTCATTTAAAAGAATGATATTTGGTATTAAATTTAAGAAGGCTGATGCCCTCTATGCAAATCAGTTATTACATGTAAAAATCAAACTGTTATAAAAATCATAAAGAAATAAAATTTGAAACAAGTTTCACTTTCACTAAATTCAAGTTCAAATCAATTCACCAACAAAAAGCATGACTAGCAAATGCCTACAACTATTTAACTTATATGTGAAAAAAATAACAAAAAAGCCATGAAAATAAGAGCACGATTCCCAAAAGAATGAACACGCACACAAAAAAGCTTAAACAAATCTCCAAGAGTTGTCGCCGCGAAGCGTAGAAAACCGGTGCCTAAGTTGATACAAACTTCCATATTTCAATAAAGAAAACGAAATTGAAATTTTGCCGGCTCAAATAACATTTTCAATGAACCAGTTTCACTAATAAAACCAACAACATTAATATTCAAATGACATGTAATCGAATCCTTGTCAAATATGTATTATAAATCTCAAATCATTGGAATAATTGTTAGCATCGATTGATATAAGTCAAACAATTTAATATTGCTCTTCAAATAGTCAAACAATTTATAGTCTTGCATTATCATTTAGGTATTTTTGTTCTTTTTGATATACATACACACTTTGCATAAATCTACATGCATATATAATCAATACAGAAAAGAAACTCGTTTTCCTATGTGTAGCCACTTTCAATTAGGGCCGTCAATTTTGACATGTTTTATATTTTTCATATTAAGATGTTGTAATAATTGTTGCAATTTTACATGCCTACAGATTACTTCACCACATTGCGTCGTTGGATAAAGCAATACAATTTCGAAAGTATTCGCCTCTATGGCGGCGCACAGCCTTATGTACTAATGTCAAATCCCAAAAATATAGAAGTAAGATAACAACAGCAAAAAAATAACTGCGGATTATCTCATTTATAACTTTTTATGATGTCATACGACAAAAAATGCTGTTCTCTTAGCGCCGATTTTTCGATAGCCGCATATGCCTGAGCAAGCTTATCTAACAAATGAACTGGCATATATACAATGACAGAAATATAGTCTATATATGGGCTATCTGTATCAGCTTGTTCAGCTATTGGAAAATTGACTACAGTCACAATTTAAAATTTGTATTAATTCATATTTTTCTTCATATGAAAAAGTGACAATTGAATTGGCAAGTAATTGTGACTATAGTGACCGATTGGATCGATTGGATCTGTCAGAATAATAACTACCCTTGATCCGCCTCTTACTAACTCTGGTCTCACTCGTCGCACAGACACTGCTTTCTAGTACAACGCTGCTCTTTAAGGCAGACTTATACGATTTCATGCGCCCATGGCTGGGTGACGGCTTACTGACGGGAAACGGCCAAAAATGGCAAAAGCATCGCAAAATGATCACGCCTTCATTTCACTTTGAAATACTACAAAGTTTTCTGCTCATCATGAATGAGACTACAGATCGTTTCATATCACTTTTGCCCATCTTTGCCGAAAGTGGAGAAATTTTCGACTTCCAAGAGATCATAACGCGTAGCACCAACAATGTTATATGCGGTAGGTAGATCTCGATCGAGAAATAGTCACTTACATACTTATGTCACATATCATAAAAATGTGTCGCATTCCAGAGTCGGCCATGGGCACGCGTGTAGATGCCATTGCGGGCAAGCCATCAATTATGGTGGATGCGATGAATGCGTAAGTTCGTGTACTCGTATTCGTTATTTAACCCTTAAATGCATGGCGTGCCATATATGGTACACTCCCTAAATCGGTTGTAACTCCATCAAATCAATTTGGATCGTTTTTGTTATTGCTCTAGATTGTTCTAAAAACAACTGCCGTTTATTTAAATATCGCAACAGCTTGCTAAAGTTTATATTCAGTTGACAGTTAGTTGCCAAAGTGGGCGGTCGTGAATTTTGCGAAAAATTGCAAGAGTGATTTTTATTCGTTAATAAAATATACATCATTTTATTGTTTGTCTAATAAATGTTACAAGCAAGTACATTTATGTTTGTTTTAGCTAAATAAAATCGAATTTTATGAAATACGATTATTTTAAATACTTCTTTTGATTTTTTTCACATGTACCATATATGGTACTTCATGCACCCAAACCATCTGACCCGAACAATTTTTCCGCCTATATAGTGGGCGGAACACGCCCATTTTCTTGTATGACGTAGAGGGCCCGCACCTTACCTTAAATACCAAATATCATTCCTTTTAATGAGTAATTAGACAAAATATAGCTATTTTACCGAAAAAAATCCGGGGTATTGGGACTTACAGGCCTATAGTGGGCGTGTTCTTCAACTGATTTGGCTAATCTTGGAACTTGAAGTAGTAAAAGGTTCACTGCGACTGTGTGCCAAATTTGGTCCAAATGGGACAACTCCTTCTTTCTCTCCTGTGGCACGGACAGCAAGACGGACAGACAGACGGACGGACAGACGGAGAGACGGACAACCGGAAATCAACACAGAAAGTGATTCTAAGCATTTCTATATACTTATGTCTATATTCCTTTATGTCTAATGAACTAAATAAAATTTTTCCATAAACAACATTATTAGTCTTATTTGACTCCAATGCATAGTGTACCATATATGGTACAAATAAAAAAACTCACATTTTTTACTTTTTCTTAAAAACTATGCATTTATGTAAAAAATGAGCATCCATTTCGTGATCAGTGGGTGATTTCACATAGGGGGGGGCTTGGTCTCCATGCTAGGTGCTGACCCCATGCATTTAAGGGTTAAGTGTTCTATTGAAGTTCCCTTCTCCCTTCACTTCGCAGCATTTGTTTTGTGATACAGGAACGCATTTTCAGCGCCTTTAAGCGATATGATGTCTTCTTCCGCTTCACCAAAGAATACCGCTCACAGAAGAGCGTCATACATACCATGCGCGCGGAGATCTCAAAGGTTTTTAGCGTGTTCAAGGGAGCGCTAAATTTTTGCATAAGCGTAATAAATGTGTTCCATTTACTTCAGGTCATTGAGAAGCGGCGTGCCACGTTGCAGAATCTCAGCGACAACAGTGCATCAAGCACCAACGACCCAACGACAATGGCGGAAAGCGTCCGAAAATGGTTTTTCTTGACAATTTATTAACCGCTGAAATCGACGGAAGACCTTTGACAATTCAGGAAATTTTCGAGGAGGTTTCCACATTTATGTTTGAGGGTCGTATAATGGAATGGAAGAGTGACAGCATTCAAATTTAACAAAAAACAATTGGTTGCCATATTTTTTTCAGGGTCACGATACTACCGCTTCGGCCATTACTTTCGCCATTTTCTGTCTTTTGAGACATCCGATTATACAGCAGAAAGCGTACGAGGAGCAATTGAAGATCTTCGGAGCAAGCACAAAATGCAGTCCCAGTTATACAGAATTGCATGAAATGAAATATCTGGAGATGGTGATCAAGGAAACATTGCGGCTGTTTCCAAGTGTGCCCTTGATTGGAACGCTTCTCGAATCCACTGTTATCGGTAAATGCATAAAAATTTGTGTTAAATTATTAAATTTTACCTCTACCCCTCCATTCAACTTTTTCCCTCTTGCATTTGTTTATGTGTATTTTAATGATTATACTTAAATTAGTTTCATCCGACAATTTTGTTTCTGGGGGCTCTCACGGTATGATTATTGACTTTACAGGGGGACAACTTATACCGAAGGGTACAACCATTATTTTACCCATCATTGGAGTAGCTGTCGATGAGCGCAACTTCCCGGAACCCTACACATTCCGACCGGAACGTTTTGATCCAGAGAAACGCACTAATGCCAACCCATTCGACTATGTGCCTTTTAGCGCGGGTCCGCGTAACTGCATAGGTGAAAGTCACTAAAATCATGTGATTTTCTACTGTGAATTTGTAGCACGTGTTTGTGTGTTTATTTCACCCACAGGCCAAAAGTTCGCTATGATGGAACTGAAGGTCACCATATCAATAATGCTACGCCAGTTCCACATACTGCCACCAGTTGACGGTCTCCCAGCAGGCATATACGATCCGTGTGATCCAAAAACTAAAGCACCCGGTGCCTACGATCTGCAATTTCCTTTTTGCTATCGTATATTTATGCGTCAGACATTTCCAAATCTGAATCGTCGTAATCGATAATCTGTAAATAGAACACATTAATGGGCAGGTCAACGCGCTGTATAGTTTATAATTAATTACCTCGCTGCTTAAATTTTCAAACTCCGATATGCCAGTTAAATCTGCAAGGTATTTGGCCGTCTCAAAAGCTTTGAATAAAAATGCGTCGCTGTGTTTTTGATATTCAGATATCACGATCTAAGGCATGCAAAGGCACATACATGCGTATAAGCTTTCATATTATAAGCTTTATATATAAAAATATGCCTCGCAGCGCTTACCTCGGAGCAGGCAATGCACTGCGTAAATTTTTGAGTTGCTGGTAAAATATTCTCGTAATTGAAAAGCATGCCTCGTATCGAATGAGGTATTACACCCAAAAGGCCCTCCGGAGTTTTCGCATTAGTTCGGCCAGTTCGGCCAGTGGCAGAGTAATAGGCAGCCCTTTTAACATAGACCCAACATATTAACATTCGCGGAGCCAACATATTAACATGACCCAACATAGCTACCTACCCTTACCCATATTACGATCTACGTCTGGCTGCGTTGCTGACATTGAAGTCCATGAATGGTGTTCATGTGCGCTTAAAGCGTCGCGACCATTGAAATGTAGTATAGTATACATATAGCGATGTTACTGGACGGTTTAGGTTTATTCAATATTTGATATGGGTATTTGACACTTATAATACTCAAAATAGAAATCGAAGGAAATTATAAAATCTTGCTTACTCAGATGGCCATTACAACTTCTTACTGGTAAGGTCTCCCAGAAACTCCCAGGTAGCTCTTCCTAGGCACCTACTGCATCTCCAGTTTTCCTTCTTTCGCAAGGAAACTTTGCTCGAAATTATGTTTAGAACAGAAAGTTAAAAAAAATCAATAAAGTTCGCTTGGCGATTTGAACCAACGATTCCACGCATCTGGCACCGAGCACTTCCACTAAATCGCGAGCCGCTTAACAAAATATTTGCGGCCGAAATCAAATCGCCCAGTCTGGCCACGCTCAGTTGTTGAATGAAACAGTTTGACAGCTCGCTCAGCTGTTTCGGAAATTAGGTTTTGAACAAGTAAACAATATGGATGAGACTAAAAGTGCTTGTAACAAAACAAATTATGTACTTTGATTAACCAAGTACATGTTTTAAATGAAATGTTTGCAAAACCAACAAAATCGCTGCTACAAATACGAAGGAAGAAGAGAAAGCTATGTGGATATGGAATGTTATGCCGATGCCGAGAACTGTTTGGTGCAAGGAAAATATTGCTTCGGGTTGCTTAAGAAATGTTGATTTTCCGTTTTTCGTGTCTTACAGAAACGCGAAAGCACTTTTTGAGAGAAAGATGTGCCGGAAAATGATGAACAATTTTTCAAAGAAAATTTTCGAATGACCCGGAAAAGTTTTAATATATTGTGCAGACAGTTAAAATATTTCGATAGAGAAGGGCAAACCAATTACCTTAGAAAAGAGAATCAGCCCAATCGCGAACAAATATTTCCTTGGAAATTTTCTCTTCCTCCGAAATTTGGTACCGTGAAGCATGTTCGAAAAATTTCCAAGGAAAACTTTCCAATGGAAAAATGCAACCCTTGTTTTCGCTGTGAATTCCATCAACAATTTGAAGAGGAAAAAATCTGTGCTTTGAAATGTAAGTTGAAGTTGTAATAATATTTTAACTTTATTGCAATAAATTTGTACCGTTTTAGGTCGCAAACAACTAATAGCAAACAAATGGAGGTTTACATAGAGATGATGGAGAAATACCCGGACGTTGCCAACGGTTTCACTCGACGAAGCCGGGAAGAACTGGCCAGTTTGTGGAAGCAGCTCTCAGACAAGTTGAATTGTGCTGGTCCCCCAATAAAATCTGTGTTTGAGTGGAAGAAGGTACAAAATAAAATTTTGCATGAATTTTAACTAACCGTTGTCGAGTTGTAGGTATGGGCCGACAAAAAAAAATACATTAAAAAAAAATTGGCGGAAAATTTGCGGATGAAAATCGCTACAGGAGGCGGGCCATACAAAGCGTCCAACTTCTCTGCAACAGAGGAAGCAGTAGTACGGATTTGCCAGTTCAACGAATCCGTTCACGGCAGTGCAGATGCGAGGAGGTTCGGTTTGCCTGCCTGTCAAAGTGGTGGTGAAGAAGCTGCTTGTAGCAGCAAAACAGTTGATATCGTTGCCACAAGTGCGACGGACGGCATCTGCACTGACCCAATCGTGGAAGACTTCTGTGACGATAGCGGTAATGTGGATTTTGATGAAACTGTTAGATCCCATGGAAGCCGTAAACGCGCCAGGCAAACACAAGATTTATTGGACGAATCGAATGTTATACAAAAGCAGTTCATTAGCGAATTGAAAACGGTAATGACCGATTTGGCTACAAGCACGAAGAGGGCAGTGGAAAAATTGGCGGAACAACAGAAGCTAACACTGCAGGAAACCAAGCGACACAATTTGGAAATGGAGAAGATAAGGAAAAATGAAGTTGAACGGAAAATTGAACTTAAACAACAACTAATCGACATAGAGAAACAAAAGGTAGCACAGATGCAGATCAGAGATCTGCAGCGAGTCGCTTTTTTGCGACTTATGAGTCCTGATATGAAGTGAGACTTCTAAGACTGTGGCTGGGAGCATTTTCGAGTCAAGAGAAGGAAATCTTCACTTCCAAAACATGACTCCCATGCTCAGCCTCACAGGCTGCTATTTTCAACGAAGATTGCTGAACCGTGAACGAAGTAAATTTTGAAGCAAACCGAACCATCCCTTGCCTTGCACGGAAAATTTTAACGTTGCTTTCGATTTTGCTCACAGTGATGCCATCTTTTTAATACAGGGATGCACGAAAATACCAAATTTGGTACCAATTTAATCAATCTAAAATTTGGAAAAGAAACTAAATGGAACAGATTGTGCGGTCTTTCGCATGGTTTTGTTTAAGTTATTTTCCAATTTATAATTATTATATTTATTAATATACATACATACATACAATATGTACAAATGTAGTTTCCTAGCACAACAAGATTTTATACCTTATAAATGACAGTGCTGGTCATAAGCAGGGTAAATAATTTGAGCACAGGCAGAAATATTTCCTTTTTCTTTTGCTCTTTCTTTACCTGTTAACAGGTTTGAGACCAAAAAGGGTAAAAATAGAATTTCAAGCACGCGAAATGTAGTACTCGCCTGCGTTTGGTTTTCCCATTTTGCCTACGAACCCGACTTTTCGGCGTAATAAATTTTCGGGTGCAAATTAGGACTGTGTAATTTACTAAAAAGACAGTGAATTTTCTATGCATTTTTCCAAGTTGTGTCACGAATATGAGCAGGTACTGACAAAATACAAGGAAACTTAAATTATATTTAGGGTATTCAATATGGGCAAACCCCTTGCTAACGGCGCGTATTTGCAACCGCGCGAATGAATCGCTGCCCCGAATTGCGCTGTTAAGCGAATAATTCGGAAATTCCCTCGCATTCCTCTTTCAGAGGTGTTATATTTACAAACTGGCATCACTGCTCTGTGGTTTTTAACATCTGGTGTTGCGCGGCATACATACAAATTATTTTCAAAGAGACTCGGCTCAGAAGCATGAGCCTAGCGTCAGTTTGGTGTGAATCTAGTTCAATATAATGAAGAGAAGCAAGGCGAACGGAGATTTAAAATCTGAAGATTGGAAAAAATGTTGCAGTCCTGCTCACGCTTTAGAAGGTGCGGATGGAGTGCAGTTCAAGCAAAAACGTACTCAGGCTGCAATCCGATTTGCTTCTGAGTGACTCGCTGCAGATCTCTGATGCAGATGCACTCTAGGGCTGATTAAATATATTTTTTATTTGGTAATTACTTAATTTTTTTTTTACTTAAGTTGATTAATTTACGTTTAGTTATAAGCTTAATATCATGAAATGTGAAGAAATGTTAATTTTGAAAAAATATATTTATTTATTTATTCAGAGTAACTTATAATTAAAAATTATAAGCTAATAAAAAAAAATAATAAAAAAAAAAAATAAGCTAATAAAAAAGAGCAATAGCAACAGAGGCTTTCAGCTATAATTTAAGTGCGAACATTTGATAAAAATTATTATAATCTAGAGTGCTATGTTTATTTGAATTTAAAACTATGAATGTCTATTGTAAGTTTGAGTGTGATGGGGTAGTATTACTTGGGGTGGGGAAAGAGTATTTTGTTTGTTTAAGCATTAAATTTGATTGAACAAATTGGAGGATTTGAGGAAGTTAACAATTTTTATAATGTTGTCTATGGTAGGGGATGATAATAGGGATGTGGGATGTGAGTTAGAGAAGATTTGATTTCTGAAATGGTTGAATTTTCTACAGTCATCTAGTAGATGTTGTATGGTTAAGGTAGTGTTTGTGTTGCAAAAGGAGCATTCGGTGGAGAGTTGTGGATCAAAGAGATGCTGGTGCGTCAATCTTGTATGTCCAAGCCTTAATCGTAGAAATTTTGTGAGATTTATTCTAGATATTATATCTTTGTGGTTGAATTTAAGGAAATCGTTTAAGTTGATTTTGGCATAATTAATTTGTCGGTACCATTGTGATGTATGTTGCCATGAGAGTTTGTGTTTTTTAGAATAGTATGATTTGAGGTATTTTTTTATGTCGTTACTGTTTAGATTGTCGGTTAGGATTAAGGGAGATTTGTATGCAAGCTTTGCTGATTGGTCTGCCAATTCATTTCCGGGTATTCCCGCATGACCAGGGGTCCATATTAGTAGTATGTTTGGAGATTTATCGATTAGAATGTTTCTGATGGATGTGGGATAATATTCATTATTGTCAGGGTTTCTAATGGCATCTAATGAGGATAGGGAGTCGGTGCAGATGGCGAATTTTCCAGGCTTGACTTTTGTGAAAATCAAGGCTTCGTGGATGGCAATAATTTCTGCTGTGTAAATGGAAGAGAAGTGTGGTAGATAGGATGTTTTTAATATTTTGTGTTCGGTGGTTACGCTATAGCTGCAGTTAGTGTCGGACTTTGATCCGTCAGTATATATGAATGTGTAGTTGTTGAGTTTGCTTTTAATTTCTAGGAATTCGGTTTGGAAAATAATGATTGGTGTTGATGATTTGTTTGACTTGTGGAGAGATGAGTTAATAGAGGTTGGATTTAGTTGCCATGGTGGAAATTTAGATATGGTTGGTTTTATGGGTTTAAAAGGTATGTCGAGTTTCTTGCATAGTTTAATGGTTTTTGCACTGCAGATGGAACTTTGGGTGTTTTGTTGGAATTTGCTTCTTTTGATGTAATTTTTGCCAGGGGTGAGTGGTAGCTGAGAAGAAGTGATTTGGAGAGCTTAGCTGTAATGAAATGAGTTCTATTTTCAATTGGCATGATGTTGGCTTCAAACAACCTATTTTTAACTGGTGTAGTTCGGAATGCTCCGAAGGCCATTCGCACTGCCGAATTGATTATGGATTGAAGTTTGTTTATTGTAGATTTTGGTGCATGCCCGTAAAGGTAAATACTATAATCTATTTTGGAGATTAGTAAGGAATTAATAACGCATGTAAGAGTGTGGATACTTGTATTGAATTTGTTGCTTGAGAGACATTTGATTATGTTTAATCGATTGGACAAGGACGAATGAATGTACTCAACGTGTGAGTTCCATCTATATCTTTTGTTAAGGATTATTCCTAGTATTTTTAAATCGTGAACATTATTAATTGTGATATTGGATTGTATAGTGCAGTTGCAGTTGTGTTTGCGGCAGATGTGAAGATGTTTGCATTTAGAGATTGAAAGTTGGGCTCCGGAGTAATTACACCAGGACAGAATGTCATTAATGATATTGTTAAAATCGATTCTTACATTTTTGTTTTTTTTTAATTTAGAGATTATATAAAAGTCGTCGGCATATGCGCAGAAATCGATCTTTTTATGTAGTTCGATAATGCTGGTTAGTTTGTTATAGGCTATAAGGAAAAGGATGACTGAGATCGGAGATCCTTGAGGTATTCCGTTCGAAAGAGGTAGCGTTTTTGAGTAGATACCAGCAATACGTACTTTGATTTGCCTTTTGGACATGAAATTGCGCACGTAATTTATAATCTTAGGTCCTAAATTCCAGTCGATGAGTTGGTCTATTACTGTGTGTATGCCTACTTTGTCGAAAGCTTTAGCAAAGTCGAGCGAAACTATCGATAAGTGGTTATTTTTTGAAAGAGAATTTGTAATCAGGTAGTCTAGATAAACTAGAGTATCTGATACTGATTTCCCCTTCTTAAAACCATTTTGTCGACTGTTGATTAGTTTGTTTGTCAAAACAAACCACCATAGTCTGTTGGCGATGATTTTGTCCATGACTTTGCTGCAGCAAGGATTTAAGGATATTGGTCTATAAGATTTTGTGACGGTTTTGTCTGATTGGGGCTTCAAAATGGGGATTACTGTGCTGATTTTGTAGGCTTGTGGGATGTGATTATTGAAAATGTTATTATATAAATTTAAAAGGCGAAGTTGCATTGATCTTGGGAGGTTTTTAACCATTGGGTATGAGATTCTGTCTGATCCTGGAGTTTGTCCTTTGAGTTAATTTAATGCAATAGTCAATTCCAATAAGGAGATTTCTTTACCGATTTGTAGGGCGTTGGTATTTGGGCTATTGAGGATTGCGGTTGTGGAGAGCTTTTGTTGGCGAAAGAGAAGTGGAAAGGACTCATCTGAAGACTGTTCCGACCAGTATTTGCAGAATTCGTTTGCTATTTGAAAGTTATCAGTGATGGGTAGGTTGGGTGAGTTAGCTCCGTGAATAGTGTGTATATTTAGAGGTGGTTTAATGCCGCAGAAGATTCGGATATTGGACCAGATTTTAGTAGTTGGGGTGTTGGGGTTAAGTCTGCTGTGAAGTTGTTAATTGACGTACTTTTGGCAAGTCTTAGTTCGCGCCTGAGTAACGCGTTTGCCTTTTTGTATTGTGTCATTGTGTCTGAGGTAATATTTCGTTTTAGGATGTGCCAAAGTCGATTCTTTTCAATTTTAATATTCTCTAAATGTTGGTTCCACCAAGGGACTCTGGATTTAAATTTGTGTCTGGACTGTTGAGGAATGGATAAATTAGCACTTTGCAGAATAATTCTGTGTATATTTGCAGCTTCTTTGTTTGTGTGATTGCTAATGGGACGGGTGTGGTGAAATTTCTCCGCGAGGTTTTGATATAGGGTCCAGTCTGTTTTTTCTATTATGAAACGGGGTCTTGGTTTGTGGGGTAGATTTATTTGGGACGGGAATAGGGATATCGTAATGGGGAGGTGGTCGCTGTCAAAGAAATCGTCTTCGACTCTCCATTCACACTGTACAGCCAGAATAGGCGAACAGAATGTCAGGTCTATGTGTGTGAGAGTGTTGTGTGTACTGAGGTGGGTGGGCGAGCCGTCGTTAAGTAGGATGTATTGGGATTGATCTAGGAATTTAGTGACGATGTTTCCTCTTCGATTATTTTGGGGAGAACCCCATTTCCTGTGCCAACTGTTGAAATCACCTGTGATAATGCAGGGATTATTGAAGTTGCTCAGGACGTTTTGCAGATTTTTTAGTGAAAACGTTTTCGTTGGCGGAATATAAGTAGAGACAATTGTGAACTTTATTTTGGATAGTATTGTAACTGCAATTGCGTCTATGTCATTTGATTGTAGTGTGATTGGTTGATGTTGGATGGAATTGTGTACAAGTAAGGAGACGCCACCATAGGCATTTGGAGAGGAGTTATTGGAATATATGCTAAAATTGATCGGAATTGGGATGTTGGTATTACTGGGGTTGTGTATATGTGTTTCTTGTAGGGCTATAATTTTAGGATTGTGTTCTTTTATTAGAGTTTGTAATTCGTTGTAGTTGTTAACGTAGCCTCTAATGTTCCATTGAATTATCTTTAATGACATTGTTGGATAGGAATAAATAAAGATTGAATAAGATAAGATATATTATAAATACGGTATATTATAGTTAAGGTAAGTTAGGTGATGAGATTTTAGTTTTGGTAACTCTGGGAGATGGGGTTTATGACATCATGTCTTCTTCATCGTCTTCTACGTTGTCTTCTTCTGGGGCGATGTTGCTGGCAATGCTAGTAGTACTTTTCCGGGATTTTTTGTTGGACTTGGCTTTAAGTTGGGATTTCAGGCGGTTAGACATATTTTTTGGGAATATTCTTATTTCAGTATCGGAAGTAAGTTGAGATCTAAGGCTGCTGCTGCTGTGTGATAGATATTCTGAGTTTGTTTCAGAGATACTATCGGTACTTTTGGCATGATTTTGTGTGTGGGCGTGTGTAGCGACAGGTGTGATGGGAGCAGTTTTGTTTGTGTTGTTTTTGTCTTCATACAATTTGAAGTTGTGCGTAGGTTTAGTTTGGATGGGCTTTGCTGCAGCGGTGCTTGTAGTTGGAAGTGCTTGGTTTGCCTGGTCGGCGGAAGCAGATCTGAGGATAGTTGAGTAGGATG
Organism: Neria commutata; assembly: GCA_963457695.1. Lineage (NCBI taxonomy): Eukaryota > Metazoa > Arthropoda > Insecta > Diptera > Micropezidae > Neria > Neria commutata. Next base: position 41,906,723 of record OY735247.1, on the reverse strand, counting down.
TGTTATGGTGTCTCTTGTTGTAAATCTTGAGCGCAGTTTTGGTGTCAGTTTTCTGTAGTGTTTTAATAGCTTGTAGTTCTTTTTCTTTAACGAGAGTTGGACATTTTTTATCATAGGTGTAGTGTTTGTAATCGTCGATTTTATTTTCTTTGCAATTGATGCAGTTTATGTTGTTTGTGCATACTTCGTTTGTTTCGCTATCTATGTGATCTTGATTACCGCAGTTTATACATGTTTTATTGTTTTTGCAAAACTTATTAATGTGACCAAATCGCAAGCAGTTTTTACATCTCAATGGTAGAGGAACGTATGGTCGGATGTAAACCTTTTCGTAGCCGATGTACAATTCACTGGGTAGGGTTGTTGTGGAGAAGGTTAGGATTAGTAATCCTGTTTCAACCAAATTTTCACCAGATTTTTTAAGAATTTTTTTAACATCGGAAACATTTTGAGTTTTAAGTTTGTCAAGTATTTCTGACTCTGGAATACCTCTTAGGTCATTAGAGTAGACAATGCCCTTGGAGTAATTTAGAGTGAGGTGCTCGGCAACATCGACTTTTATTGTTTGGCACAAAGCGGTCAATTTAATGAGTTTTTTGTTTTAATAAGGATAGTGCCGTTTCTAAGTTTTTTACAAGTTTCGACTTCACTGCCGCAAACATTGTCTATTGCTTTTTTTATTAAGAATGGCGAAACATTAGAGAGAGTGTCATTGCTTTCTTTTCTGGTTATTATTAGGTATTTTGGGCCATTGGAAGTTGATTTGAGGGATTTGTTGTTGTCAATTTGTATTAATGGTTGTGTTGTTGTTTTCTGTTTCGACACATCAGGTGGTTCGTTCATTGTTGTTGTTTTTGTTGTACACACTTTATTGTTTTGCAGTTAGCGTTATTTCTTTATTTTTTATTTTTTTTTTGTGTTTCGAATGTATTGTATTTTGTGTTTTTTATTTTTTGTTGGAATGTATTTTCAATAGTCTTTATTTGTTGTTTTTTTTTTATTTTGTTTTTAAGTTTTTGTTTTTGTAGTTGTGGCTAATATATTATGAACTCGGGAGCTTCAACAGTGAGACGTGTTAACTTGTCAAGAGTGAATTACAAAGAAATGTCTATTTGTTCTCGAATACGTTGTGCTGCAGCCGCGTAAGTTGACATGCTACTGCTTTCCATGTCATTTCTTGCTTCATCCGATGCCTCTTCATTGTCTAATTCATTGAAGTCTGATGGTATATTAACTGCTTCAGTTTTAAAATGCAAGCAAATGTTGTGAAGTGCACAACATACATTTGTAATTTTTATGGCTTTTAATGGGCTATAATGGGCTATAATGCAATTTCCTAGCACCTAACATACATCTCCATCTGCTTTTTAAAAGACCATTTGTTCTTTCAATAATATTGCGGCACTGCTTATGAGCATTATTAAACTTGCTTTCAGGAGTTCCTTCAATACGTGTTCGATGAGGGGTCAGCAACCAAGGCTCCAACGGATACCCAGCGTCACCTATTTTGAACGAAATTGCGAGTATTTGTGCACATAAAAATCTATATTTTCACAGCAATAATTGTTTGTAATTCTATGCAATTACCTAAAAGTCGTGCATTCTCTTCACCGGATAAGTATTGAGCTTCCATCCACGATTTAAACTCACTTCCTCTCCATATTAAAGCGTCATGACTTGCCCCAGGATGCGTTGCGTCTACGCACCGAATTTGCATAGCTTCATCGCAAACCTTTAAATATATTACGCTGTCTTACAATCTGAAGTTGCTAGTTAACTTATGCCGCACAAATTCTTACCAGCATTACATTCAAACTATAAAACGCTTTCCGATTATAAAACAAATGCTTATTTCCCGGTGGACCGATAATCCGAATATGCGTTCCGTCAATACAGCCAAGCACCCCTGGGATTTTAAATTTGTTGTAAAAGTGCAGTTTAGTAGCACATTTTATAAGCTTTATTATAAGCTTTATATTAGGTTCACATCCGGTATGTTTGTATGTATGTAGTGGAATCTAGTAATCAATTTTTCACCCACTTCCCGACTACTTAGAGATCTGAAACTTTGCATACATGCGTAACCACCATGACAATGCATGAATCAATAAATTTTATGGGCGTAGGATAAGGGGCATGGCACTTTTTTATAAACTCCAGATTTGTGTATAACTTTAGAACTACACATCACACATCAATGAAACTCGGTAAGAGCTTACTACATATCCATATCCTTCTACTGAGAAAATAAGGGGGGCACTGGATAAGGGGGCATGGCACCCCCCATACAAACAAAATTGTTGATCTCGATTAGCTTTGGAACTAAAGGTCGTGCAGCATTGAAATTTCGTATGCAGTCGCCTCTTGGATGTGTCGTCCCACTGGTAAAATTTTATGGGCGTAGGATAAGGGGCGTGGCACTTTTTTTATCAACTCCAGATTTGTGTATAACTTTAGAACTACACATCACACATCAATGAAACTCGGTAGGAACTTACTACATATCCATATCGTTCTACTGAGAAAATAAGGCGGACACTGGATAAGGGGGCGTGGCACCGCCCATACAAACAAAATCGTTTATATAGAATAGCTTTGGAACTAAAGGTCGTGCAGCATTGATATTCCGTATACAGGCCCCTCTTGGATGTGTCGTCCCACTGGTAAAATTTTATGGGCGTAGGACAGGGGGCTTGGCACTTTTCAAGCAACTACACACTTGGGTTTCAGTTTACAATTATAGGTACACCAGGTACACCACACATCAATGAAAAACGATAGGAACTTACTCGCCGCGCCTTGTAGGCAAAACAACAACAACTCATCGCGCCACAAATATGCCACGAATATTAGGGTCGATCACAGCCGTATTATTTGTTAAATTGAGGATATGATATATGACGATAGGAAACACTGTGAATACCCTAAATATTGTGTACTGCTCTGCAAGTTTTAAATTCTTTTTGTGAAAAATTTCAGAGCTCTAAAATTTAATTTATGGAAGACTAAAAAGTAGAAAATAAAATTATATAAAAAAAACTTTTTAAAAATAAGCTTTAATTTATTTAATGTACTAAAAAGTAGAAAATAAATTGTTTTTAAGTCACCTGTATCTTACTATCAATAAAAGCTCGTGCGCTCAATATCCATATTTAAAATATCTTTCATTACTAAAATCTATTTGCAAAAAATTATTTAAATAAAATATTGTGGTAACTGGTTGACATATATTGAACACATGAGCGCCCCAAGCTTTTATTAATAGTAAGATACAGGTGACTTGGAAACAATTTATTTTCTACTTTTTAGTACATTAAATAAATTAAAGCTTATTTTTAAAAAGTTTTTTTTTTTTATATAATTTTATTTCTTCTGTAGTCTTCTGCATCTGTATCCATTTTGGGCACAATTTGAGCTTAAATACGCTTAACATTTCGGAAAGCACTTCTGAAAATGACGATTGCGCCAATCCAATGTCGAAGTCTTTGCCAACCCCAGTTCGGTAGCCGCCCTCAGCAAAGAACCGCTGCGAAGCACATAGTTTTATTATTGGAGGTACAGCAAAACTTTTTCGTATCGGTGGCAAATGTTCTGTCAGCACACCCCAGCAAATATTTGAAAGCAGATTTATTTACACGGAAGTATTTTACAAATCTAATCAGATAATTAAATTGAATTTGTTCTGAAATTGTAGAATACGAGTACGTACAATGTATGTGGCAGCTCCAAAGGGTTGGCTTTGTCTCGAATTTTCCGCCGCACCAATCTGACATCATTGTTTTGCGCCTCAATCTCATCTACAACCGCTACAATAACCACTGCTCGCAACATTTTAAAAAATTACTTAAATTTTTGTTATTTTGAACTGTCAATATGAAGTTCGAAAGCAGATTTTTTTTCTCCAAACTTGGCAGCACTTTTTCGCGTGGAAATATTTTTCAATGGAAATTCACGATAGTAGGATTCCCTTCGTGGGAAGAGAAATATTTCCTTGGAAAAAATTTTCCCCCGGAATTGCCGATTGTGCTGAATAGCGATTGCTTTATATGCGTAACTTAGATACACACTTGCATATTTCTTATAATTTTCATTTAAAATAGGCATATACATTTAAGATAGTTATCATTTTGAAGTACGCCCTTGTAGATTACATGTAGTGAACTATATCAAGGGTAACGTTTGGTGCTCTACGGTTCTAGATTCGTGGTTGATTACAGGTATGTATGTAGGTAGATATTAAAGAGCTGTCGAAGTTTTTAATCTTTATTTGTATTTTAAGAATCGTAAATCTCTAATTTCCCATCAGGTATAGATCCCTCTACATTAATGTCGGAAGTCCTGGCCACATCAACGATTCTGAGATTTTCGAAACGTCGCTGCTAAAAAAACACCATGCACAAAACACACTTCTCAGAAGAGTGACGATGAATATTAGCGGAGTAAAAGTTCCAGTAGTCATCGTGGGAGATGCGGCTTTTAAATTTTCCGACATGTTAATGAAGCCATACCCTTGTGGCTTGTGGGGCAGACACCAGTGAGAGCAAAGAAAAATTCAATTTTGTTCTATCAGAATGTCACAGCGTTGTTCAGCATGCCTTTCACCAGCTACACAACTTCCTTAATGAGCATAATGATGAAATTAACAGCCAATGGCTGGAGGAAGAAACGACGGATTCCAATGAAATCAGACAACAGCCGCAACAAAAATGTACAATAACAGATAACGATGCAATTGCAGAAAGAATAAGAGCTGTGAGGCAAAAAATGCAATATTTTCGATCAGCTGATTCAGTTACACTTCTGTTGGCTATTCTGTGCATTGAACCCCACTACACAAAAACTACAAACATTCGCTCAGAAATTGGCATTTGGCTGACTTTGGAAGATGCGCTCTTTTAAACTACAAATATTTATTTATTTAAATCTTTCTCAGAAATAACATGCATATACATATTGAAATCGTATAAGAAAATTGTTGCTTTCTTAGAATTACATCAAATATTTAATACGAATCTGCGAACTTCTTTTATTTGACAGCCACCAAAACAGTGCCAACTTCTCCCTGAGCTACGAACTTCGTGGGATCGACAATTTCACTGCAAATACAATTTTAATGTCATTTTAAAAAAAGCAAGATATTTTGAGTAATATGCTGCGCCTACCCGTCGCTGTATTGCGATTGAAGTGATGTGGTTATGACTTCCGCTTTGGCGCCCATATCGAAGATGCTGTTGATGTTGAGCGTTTGGTCGTTGGTGCCCAAATTCAAAAGTATTACATACAAATCACTGCCAGATTTTTCACTATAATTGATTTTAAGATTATTATTTAAATGCTTTTCGATTTTCGAAAATTCCAGAATTTATCCAACAAACCGTGCATAGATCACAATATCATCCAAAATGGCCTTTATTGTGAGTGTGCCATCTAGAAATGAAGGCTCCTTGCGCAAGCGAATCAGTTTCTTGAAGATCTGTAAATGCGATTGTGGCGCACGGGACTGCAACAGTGCGTTATTTTGCTTGTAATCCTCGGCGATAGGCAGCCACGTGTGATCTGCGCTGGTGAAACCTTAAAAATCGATACGTTGGCGAATAAAAAAAAAAATAGTTAATTAAATCATTCTTGAGAAGATATGAAGAATTCTTATAATGTTCAAGAACTCTTCAAAAAAGTTCAGTTGAAAAAAAGACAAGTAGGATAGTTTAGTTGAGACACGCACCTGCTTTGTTGGAAGCATCCCACTGATATGGTGTACGCGCTGGATCACGGGATAAGCCATAGTAGGTGCTCGGATTGCCATTGCAGGCCTGCGGATCCACAGACTCTTCCCAGCTAATGAACACGTCAGTCATGCCCAGTTCCTCGCCCTGTAATTTTGAATACCGTAAATTAAACTAACAGTAGCTATACAGTAGGATAAAACTTACGTTGTAGGTGACCGCAATGCCGGGCAAGGTCTGTAAGAGTATGTTGATCAGATCGATGCGTGCCACGCCGAAACGCGATGCCACTCGCTTGCTGTCATGATTGCCCAGCACCCAATTGGCGTGCGCTCCTCGCGGCAGGGCGTCCATAAATTTCTGGATGTTTGCTACCATTTCCGGTGCTTTTGTGCTGTTTACCACATTCGTCATAAAGTCGAAATTGAATGGAATATGTGAGCCATTACGCACACCATCACCGTAGAAGCGTATAATGTTGTCGAAGCTAGTGTACGCTTCTGTTAAGAGTATACGCGTGTCGCCGCCATGCTGCTTCTTGAATTCATCTACCACCGCACGCCACTGATAGGCCATATCGAACGTTTCCGGCTGATCGTTCGTGTAGATGTGCTGCAGATGACAGTAGTCATCCGGATCCGGGCACGATGCCACATTCTCAATTACCGGCTCATCCGGATAGTTGTTATTGCGATCCAGCTCCTTCTCGAACAGAAAGGGCACAGCATCAATGCGAAAGCCGGCTATGCCCTTGCCCAACCAGAAGCGCATGACATTCTTCATTTCCTCCACTACGGCTGGGTTGCGATAGTTCAAATCGGGCTGCTTTATGGCGAACTGATGCAAGTAATACTGCTGGCGCACATCGTTCCATTCCCAGGCGCTGTAACGGAAGGGGCTCACCCAATTGCTGGGCGGTTGACGCTCACCAGTGCTCTCATTCACTCGACCATTATGCCATATATAGAAGTCGCTGTATGCGGGATCGCCATTCACCGACTTGACAAACCACTCGTTCTCATCGCTCGAATGATTCGGCACAAAGTCGAGTATGATCTTAATGCCCACCTCCTTGGCCTTCTTGACCATATTCTCGAAATCTTCCATGGTGCCGTATTCGGGATGAATTTGATAGAAATCAGAAATGTCATAGCCGAAATCGGCCATGGGTGATTTGAAGATGGGCGACAACCAGGTAGCTGTGAAACCAACATCCTTCAAGTATTGCAACTTCTCGGTAACACCTGTTAAAGTGAAGCAAGAGTAGTGAGTGTGAGTATGTTCAATCAGTTGAGCAGTCACCTCTTATTCTGGGGACAGTCACAAAAGTCAGTCACACTATTCAATAATTTATTATGCTAGAGTTTGTGAGAGTAAACGAAAAACTTTACAATACGAGAAGGTTTGTATGTTTCATCCATTGACCTCTCTTGCCAACGATCTCGATTTAAAAGCACTTGCACTTAATACGGACACCAATTTCCCTTAAGTCTGATTAAAACTATAAATCCGACTAATGGGGAAACGGATCTAATATTGTGACAGTGACGCCAGAATACCGTTGAAAATGTCTCACCATTGAGATCGCCTATGCCATCGCCGTCGCTGTCGCGAAATGAACGCGGATAGATCTGATAGAAGTTGCCATTCTCCCACCAATCCCTGCCATAGGCCGTGCTGCTATACAACGTCACAAGGAGGCCGGCTATTAACAGTGTGTTGACTTTCATGTTGAGCTGCTTCTTGCCATGCAAACAACTTCAAAATAATAACTGAACCAGATGGATGTCCTCTCTAACCACAAAGAGTACCTATGTATGTATGTAGGTACCTAATTTATTGGCCGAAACAATGCAACTACTCTGTGCGCCTGCGGCTGCCAGCGCTTTTATAACGATTGCGCCGAGCGCCAAGTCAAGAGCTGCACTCGTTGAGGACCCACTCGAGATTTGGGTGTGAGTGATACATTTCTGTGGCGCTGCTGATTTCAGCATGCTCACAATAATTCCCAACAATTTCAAGTGCATTAAATGCAATGAAAAGGCACTCGCCACAAATTGCTCATGACAACTTCATATTATTTCAATTGTTTTTTCAATAAACTCTCAAGATGTTTTTCCTACAACGATCTTATCGAATCTTTTGAAAACTGTTGCTTTTTTTTATTGTTTTCTATTGTTTTGAGTATTTTCATACTTGAATTCTTTGAGTACACGTTATTAAATTGCAAATAACAACAATGCAAAGGGCATTAAATTTTCCATAAAATAATTTTCTTAAAACTTTTTATCTCAAGTTCGTCAGTTAATTGAGATAACTCCGTGTTAAGAGAGCAGTGCAATATTAAGTGTCAATGCGTTTAGTAAACAAAAGTGTTATTTTTTAGAAGTTGGAAAAAAGAAAAAAATGTATATATTATAAAAAGCAATATGAAATCACATGCCAAGAATTCCAATCCTTAAACTTGAACTTATATAAAACATAAACTAAAATAAAATTATGTGATTTTTCTAAGAAAGTAAGTAAGAGTTTTTTGAAACTGTTTCAAGTCCGAGCTAAGAGCAGGGCTCCAGCCTTGGTTTTTGGTAGTAAGCATATCATTAAAGATCTTAAACAGATGAGATACCTATTGAGCATATTTTGAACATATTTTTATTGAATCTTGATGCAAAAAAAATGGCTGCATTTGCCATTACTCCAATTGTCGACACTGCATATGCCACGGTGATTGCTCTTTGTAGACCACGACATCGCATTGACACCAACAACAACGAAAGCCCAATATGTCTCAAAATATTGTAGTACCATTTGTATTGCTCTTGATAAGCTAATGATCGTAAAGAATAGAGCTAAATTTCGAAATAAATCGATATATGCATATATAACTATATACACAAATGCCTACAGCATGCGCGCCTTATCGCTCGATCACTTCAGTTTTATTGCACTTCGATGAAGATAAGATTTAAAATTCGCCGCGATCACGATCGGTATGTGGGTTTACTGCCTGGCTTGCAAGCAAGATCGGAACATTCGTGCAAAACATGGCAACGCGTGCATTGCTTCCGTTCGTGTTGGTGGTGCTGGCGGCTGGACCTGTCGTTCAAGCGCAGGACGTGGACTGGTGGGAATCGGCGGCACTATACCAGATCTACCCACGCTCCTTTCAGGACAGCAACGGTGATGGCGTGGGCGATTTGAATGGCATAACCGCGCGCCTGGCGTATCTCAAGGAGATTGGCATAACGGCCACTTGGCTGTCGCCCGTTTTCGAATCGCCCATGTCGGATTTCGGCTATGACATCTCCAACTTTACGCACATTGATCCCATTTTTGGCACGCTCGAGGACTTTGACGCAATGATTGCAAAGGCCAAGCAAATCGGCGTGAAAATTGTGCTCGACTTTGTGCCGAACCACTCGAGCGATGAGTGTGAGTGGTTCAAGAAGTCGGTGCGCCGTGAGGATGGCTACGATGATTTCTATGTGTGGCACGATGGACGCGTGGATGCGAATAACCCCAGCAACCGACTGCCGCCCAGCAACTGGGTGAGCGTTTTCGGCGGCTCGCAGTGGACTTGGCGTGCCGAACGCCAGCAGTACTATCTGCATCAGTTCCAGGACAAGCAGCCAGATCTCAACTACAGCAATCCCATGGTGCGCGAGCATATGCTGGAGGTGCTCGAGTATTGGCTGGATCGCGGCGTGGATGGCTTTCGTATTGACGCAGTGCCGCACATATTCGAGTTGCGCAATGAAGATGGCTCGTATCCGGATGAACCGGTGAGCGGTTGGTCCTCGGATCCCAACAGTTATGAGTACCTGGATCATATATACACGAAGGATCAGTACGAGACGGTGGAGCTGCTGTATGAGTGGCGAGAGTTTCTGGAAGCATATCGTTCGAAGAATGGCGGCGACACGAGGTGGGTAACCAGTTCCCCCTGAAGGGTTGTTTATGCAATTCCACTCTTTTGTGATTGCAGAATACTGCTGGCTGAGGCCTACTCCTCCGTGGAGACATTGAGTGATTACTTCAGCAACGGCACACATTTCGGCGCACAACTGCCCATGAATTTCAATCTGATGTATTTGAATGGCTACTCCACGGCACGAGATGTCGAGGGTTCCATCGATTCTTGGATGAACACCATGTGGAAAAATCATCAGGCCGCCAATTGGGTGGTGGGCAATCACGACAATGATCGCGTGGCGAATCGCATGGGCAGACACAAGGTGGACCTGCTGAATATCATTGTGAATACGCTGCCCGGCGCTTCGGTCACTTACTATGTAGGCATGCAGACATTCTCCTTAAAAGAACTTCTTTTCAATGAGCTTCTAAATTCGTGCAGGGCGAAGAGATCGGCATGACTAACGTGCCCACCGAATGCACGGCGATCTCCTGCGAAGATCGCGATGCCGAACGCTCGCCCATGCAGTGGTCGTCCCAGGCCAATGGCGGCTTCACCGACGGCACGACAACATGGCTGCCTGTGGCAACAGATTATGAGCGCTACAATGTGCAGGTGGAGCGCGGAGTGGCACGTAGCACTTTGCAGCTGTTCAAGGGATTGCAGCAATTGAAGAGTACTGCCGCCTTCAAGGCGTTCAAGAAGCAGGATGGCTTCAGCTATGCTGCGCTGACGGAACAGGTGTTCACTATTGTCAGGTATGTACATAGCTGATTCCTTAGCTCAAGATAAGAAAACGTTTTTCAGTTGGAGGCAGTTTAATGAACACCTCATCGAGTTATAACAAAGCATTAATCAGCTTTTGTTCCCTAGAATATTCTTTACAAAACAGATATATGTATGTGTAGTATTTTTGTTATCGAAAAAGAAGTAATCAATATATATTTTTGTTTTTGATTGAAAAAATCGATCGATGATTAATTAAAAAATATTGTATCTAAAATTTGCCGATCGATGATTGATTTTTATTTTTGATCCAAAAAATTTTGACCGTTGATTTCTTCCTTATTTTTGATCGCAAAAATAAAGATGCATGATTTACTTTTAATTTTGTTCGAGAAAATACTAATTCTAATCACTAATTGATTTTAATTTTTGATCGAAAAAATAACGATAAAACCAAGTAATTTTATAAAATTGCATTCCCCATTGGTAGATCTGCCCCCAACAGTGAGCAATATCGAGTGCTTGTGAATATGGGCAACAAAGTGGAGTTGGTGGAAAACTTGAGCGATAAGATTATGGAGTACGTCTTGCTGAGTGCGCATTCGCCACACAATTACGGGTGAGTGTTGTACGGCATTCATAAATTATATTATACATTTTTAATGATTCATTATTTCTGTACTTTCTCAGCGATAAAATTGATTTGAGTGGTAAACTTTATTTGATGCCATATGAGGCTGTTGTGCTGCGTTGGTTGGCATGAACTGGGTCAATAAATTCCACACCGTCAACACTCGCACACACGCTCACTCACGTTTATGTACAATTATAAGCAATTGCATTGCAAATAAATTATTTGATAGAGCAATCATTTCCAGTATTTTAATCAGAACGAATATGAAATACGATATGCAGATAAGAACTGTCCAAGGGGCCTTGCCATTGACAGGAGTTGTATTGAATGATTGATTTGTTTGAGCGTTCACGTCGCAATAGGCCCTTCAGGCCGCAGCGCCTAGGAAAGTGGAACACTATTTCAAATACAATCATCATTTGTTTTATAAAATTTATAGAACGAATTTTTATTGTTTCAAAAACCTTAGCGAATACTGAAAAGGCAACAGAGTAAACATCACTGATTCAGGAAATTGAAAGGAACTTCTTGTGATGAAAGGACACCTTTTTCGGCTGTATTAAAGAGTAAGTGAACTTTCTCTAGGCATGAAATTAGGATAGTAAGTAGCTTGTTAGTGAATAAATGCTGCTTTACAAAATGACTTTCAACAAACTATTAAGTTCTCAATAAACAATATATTTTTAAAGTAAGAACGACTTTTGTTTATAAAGGCTTAGATTAAAGATTTCCGCGTAATACCACAGCTTCCTTCGGCATTAAGAGCACAGAGTGGGTGAAAGTTCTGTCACTGTGAATTTTGGAAGTAGATTTAAAATACAAAAATGGTCAGTTCAAAATAGTTACTTACCTCTCTCGTCTGGGACTCTTGTCAGTGACGATCACATACTCCAGGTCGCTGGGCAGACCAGAGAAGGCAGCATGCAAGTTCACCGACTCCACGCCGTCCATGATATTCAGGAGTATGACAAAGGTGGCATCACCGCTCAGGGAGCTGCAAACATGACAAACTTTTTCGAATAAAAATTTCTCTTTACTAAGCCAACTACTCACCGCTTGATGGCCAAAACATTGGCGTTCAGAGCCTTCACTTCCGCATCACCCTTGCGCATCGTATTTTCAGCACGCAAATTGTGCAGCTGTTTATAGATGTTGAGGTGGCTCATGGTGATGCCACGCTGGCGCTTCACATTCACCAATTTGTAGTTGTCCGAGACGGGCAACCAAGTGGTTGTGCCTTCAGTGAATCCCGCCTTGTTGGCATCACTCCATTGGAACGGCGTGCGCTCAGGGTCGCGTGAAGCCTGCTCAAAACCCGCCCGTCCCGCCTGACAGCCCTGCGGATCTATGGTGTCATTCCACGAGATATACACATCGGTCATGCCAATCTCCTCGCCATTGTAGGTAACACTGCAACCGGGCAGCGTGGAGAGCATCATGTTCATCATATCCATGCGATCCTCTCCCATGCGTGAGCCTATGCGACTGGTATCGTGGTTACCCATCTGTAGACAAAGGAGCAGTTAAATTTAAATCGGTACATGTAACTGCGGGCACAAAGTGCTTACCACCCAATTGGCTGTGCGACCCGCGGGCATATTATCCAGCCAACTGTTGATCATCTCCATATAGTAGTAAGCATCAGATTCATCGCTCAGATAGCTGATCAGCTGAAAGTTGAAGGGTATCTGTGCGCCCTCCATTGTGCCGTTCCCATAGTACTGCATGAGCACATCGAGCGGCGCGTATGCCTCTGTGAGCATTATGCGCTCATCTCCGCCCAGCTCTGCATTCATCTCATCCATAACGCTGCGAAACTCATAGACCAGGTCAACGGTTTCCGGCTGATTCTGTGTGTATATGTGAAGGAGGCTATTGAAGTCGTCAGGATCAGCGATCGACTCATTGCGTGGCTCATCTGGCAAGTTGCCAGCAGCATCCGGCGCCACCTCAAACAAGAATGGCACCGCATCCACGCGGAAACCGGCGACACCTTTACGTAACCAGAAACGCATAACATCCTGCAAAGAAAGTGCAACATCGATTGAAATAAATCAAAGTATATAGAACATATAAAATGCGCATTTTATACAGACAGGACTTTTATATGGCGACCTACTCTCAGGCTTTGTCAATATTCTACTGTATTATTACGACCCACTCTCCAATAGAGAGCGACAGGCACTCTCAGTCTTTCAGAGATCAAACCAACTACCTCTCATGCCAAAAATTAAACACACAGATTCAGAAACTTATTTCAACCAACCTCCATGGTCTCGCGCACTTTTACATTGCGATAATTCAAATCAGGCTGCTTCGTGTGAAACTGGTGCAGATAGTACGCTCCCCGGCGTTCATTCCAGCTCCAAGCGGAACCGCGAAAGGAGTTTACCCAATTGGTGGGTGGTTCGCGCACGCCATTCACCACTTTACCCGCATGCCAAATATAGAAGTCTTCATAATGGGGATCACGCGCTACCGACTTCTCGAACCAGTCGCACTCATCGCTCGTGTGATTCGGCACAAAGTCCAGTATAATCTTAACACCCACTTCCTTGGCTCTTGCCATGAGCCCCTCAAAATCGGCCATGGTGCCGAAAATGGGATCGATTTCGGTGAAATTGGATATGTCATAGCCGAAATCCGCCATGGGTGAGGCGAATATGGGTGAGAGCCATGTTGCCGTTATGCCAATCTCCTTTAGATAAGGCAATTGCTGTGTGATGCCTGCGGGAATGAGCGTATCATAAATATTTGAATATAAATGCAATTAATTAATTTGATTGCTACCTTTCAAATCGCCAATGCCATCAGCGTCGCTGTCCCTGAAAGATCTTGGATAGATTTGATAGAAGGATGCTGTTTCCCACCACTTTTCGGCAGCCCCTGTCATCCAGTCACATGCCACCAATGCTAGCAGAAAGATTGTTTTAACTGCTAAGACCATCTTCTACGCCGTACTTTAATGCTCAATTCCTCGTAAAATTCGTGTGTATTCCGCGCACTACTCTGTGGAATTGTACCAGTTGCTCGACCAACAGCATGTATTTATAGTCCGTCACCGCGTCATAATGTTGGTATCTTCTGTGGTATCATATGTTCACATTCTTTTTTTTTATAATAATACCAATTTCAGTATCTCCAGGGACGTTAATATCTCTTTCAATTGCTTATTGATACTGCTAACTGCTAATGAGATGTTAATCGTTATCGGACCCACAGGAAATAATTCAACTACAGGTATTCCACTTGCTTCTTTGCTGCTTGCCTCATGATATTGGCTACCGTTGATGGTGATTGATAAGCAGTGATTTGTCATGTGCGAATTTTGAATGGATAAAGTAGCTCGTAATTAATTGTAATCTTATTGAATTGGTAGCTCTGATAGTAGTCGATATAGCAGAGTGCACACTGTTATCGATCAACAAAAGACATAAAAGTCAATGAGAACCCAAAAACCAAAACTTCTGACGAGAACCATTTATGTTAACCGACCTGATTCGTTACTGGTAGTGGATAGCAGTGACGCAGATCTATCACGCTCCAGTCTTCTTCACAGGAGTTGTAACCGATCAGAGCGCCAACTAGAAGTCTAATGTCCTTATGATAGAGACATCTAATGAAGCCAGATTTTTATTGTCGACGGCAGAAGCTTTGCCTGTTTACCTGCAGCCAGACCAGTTCATCTAAGACCGTGCTAGAAGACAACCCCAGTTGTTCATGATCTTGAGGCTAAATATTAAACAACAGGCCTTCGATTGTAGCTTTCTCATAAAAGAATGCTTCATCCTTCTTATTGAAATTAAATAGGAAAATTTTTTGGAAATATTTTTATTTGTATGAATGCAAACTTTCTATATAGGGTGAAATAATTTCTTTATATAGTGCAATATATATATTTTCTGAAAAGTTAATTTCAATTATGAAGTGGTGCGCAGAACAACAGCATCCTTGGGCATGAGCAAAATCGAGTCCGTGTGCGCCTTATCACTGTGAGTAAACAGAGCGTTATACAAGGGTTGAGCCTCACTTTGGACGTGATCACTTACCCCTTGCGTCTGGGACTCTTGTCAGTGACGATCACATACTCCAGGTCGCTGGGCAGACCAGAGAAGGCAGCATGCAAGTTCACCGACTCCACGCCGTCCATGATATTCAGCAGTATGACAAAGGTGGCATCACCGCTCAGGGAGCTGCAAACATGGCAAACTTTTTCGAATAAAAATTTCTCTTTACCAGCCCAACTACTCACCGCTTGATGGCCAAAACATTGGCGCTCAGAGCCTTCACTTCCGCATCACCCTTGCGAATCGTATTTTCAGCACGCAAATTGTGCAGCTGTTTATAGATGTTGAGGTGGCTCATGGTGATGCCACGCTGACGCTTCACATTCACCAATTTGTAGTTGTCCGAGACGGGCAACCAAGTGGTTGTGCCTTCAGTGAATCCTGCCTTGTTGGCATCACTCCATTGGAACGGCGTGCGCTCCGGATCACGCGTCAAACGTTCGAACTCGTTGGGATTCGATTGGCACGCTTGTGGATCTATGGTGTCATTCCACGAGATATACACATCGGTCATGCCAATTTCCTCGCCCATGTAGGTAACACTGCAGCCGGGCAGCATGGACAGCATCATGTTCATCATATCCATGCGATCCTCTCCCATGCGTGAGCCTATGCGACTGGTATCGTGGTTACCCATCTGAAGACGAAGAAGTAGTTAAATTTAAATCGGTACATGTAACTGCGGGCACAAAGTGCTTACCACCCAATTGGCTGTGCGACCCGCGGGCATATTATCCAGCCAACTGTTGATCATCTCCATATAGTAGTAAGCATCAGAGTCATTGCTCAGATAGCTGATCAGCTGAAAGTTGAAGGGTATCTGTGCGCCCTCCATTGTGCCGTTTCCGTAGTATTGCATGATCACGTCGAGCGGCGCGTATGCCTCTGTGAGCAGAATGAGTTCATCGCCACCCAATTCCGCATGCATTTCATCCAGAACGACGCGGAAATCGTATATGAGCGCAACGGTTTCCGGTTGATTCACGGTATAGACGTGATCTAGGTAGTCATAGTCCTCAGGATCGGAGACTGCTGCATTACGCGGCTCGTCTGGCCAATTGCCGTCCGCATCGGGCGGGATTTCGAAGACGTGCGGCACGGCATCCACTCGGAAACCGGCAGCACCCTTGCGCAACCAGAATCGTAACACGTCCTAGTTGGATATAAATAACCGTGGTAATTTGTGAAAGATAAGTTATTCTTATCAGTGTTGACTCACCAGCATTGTCTCGCGCACCGCCGGATTGCGATAATTCAAGTCTGGCTGCTTCGCATGGAACTGATGCAGATAGTAAGCCTTACGTTGTTCGTGCCAAGTCCACGCTTTACCCCGGAAAACGCTAATCCAATTGTTGGGTGGCTGTCTGGTGCCATTCACCATTTTGCCCTCATGCCACACATAGAAGTCCTTGTATTGGGGATCGCCGGCAGCGGACTTTATGAACCACTCACACTCGTCGCTCGAGTGATTGGGCACAAAGTCCAATATGATCTTAACACCCAAACCATTGGCCTTCTCCAGAAGTGCGTCAAAATCGGCCATGGTGCCGAAAATGGGATCGATTTCGGTAAAATTGGCTATGTCATAGCCGAAGTCCGCCATCGGTGAGGTGAATATGGGCGAGAGCCATGTTGCCGTTATGCCAATCTCCTTGAGATAAGCCAACTGCGCGGTGATACCTATCGAAAGCACGTTGTCAAATTAATTAAGCACTCTACTCGACTTCGGTTCACGCTCTTATTTACCCTTCAGATCGCCAACACCATCGCCGTCACTATCCTTAAAGGAACGCGGATAGATTTGATAGAATGAGGCCGTCTCCCACCATTTTTCCTGGGCTGCCTCAATGCCCGCAGACATCAATGTTACTAGCGCCAGCAAGGCGCTGAGCTTGTACAAAGCCGCCATGTTGCTCGACTGCTCCGTGCGTATCCGTGCGTACTCGCTGCGTGTTCACGCGAAACAGAATTAAACACGGCCTCTATTGACTTCTATATAAAAGTCGGTAGCGATAAGCTCACAAACTGCCTACAAACTGCATACCCGAGCACTGACAATTATTTATAATGGTACCACGCTCGATTAATTAAATATTGATAATACCATTTCAGGTAAGGTGCAAGTCAAGTGGCGAGGCGTGGACACACCGTGGGGTACCCTAATAAATTTCATTACCATGAATTGCTGGCAATAACATGAATTCCTGCACCTTGTTAATCGCACAAAATTTGAATTGGCCGTGATGATATCAGCGATATCAGTGGATATGTATGAATTAATCGACAGCCGATGTTTGTAATGTGAAAGTAGGGGATCTTGAGAGGATTGTTAGCCATTAGAGGACTCATTATACCATTGGATTAATCGGTAGTCGATGTTTTTGATATGTGAGAGGGGGGATCTAGCAATCCCTTGTTAACCATTAAGCGACTCATTATACTATTGTACTATTAATCGGTCGCCGATGTTTTTGATGTTAGGGGGGGGGACCTCTACAAGGAATTGTTAGTCATTAGACGACTCATGGTACTATGGAAAAGATTCAAATTATACATATATACAAATTTAGTTAAACATAAGATAAAGCT
This sequence comes from Neria commutata, assembly GCA_963457695.1. Classification (NCBI taxonomy): domain Eukaryota; kingdom Metazoa; phylum Arthropoda; class Insecta; order Diptera; family Micropezidae; genus Neria; species Neria commutata. Next base: position 41,889,071 of record OY735247.1, on the reverse strand, counting down.
TAGTCAAGCATACACTTATATCATATAATCATGCATATATCTCATATTCCATTGGACTTTTTTGCAGTAGCATAACTTCAGGCGTCGACTTGACCGCATAAATATAGATTTTTATAAAAATTGGTACCTAAAATGAAATTTCCAGAGCTACGTGTACCTACTACGTGTAAGACGCAAAATACACTAAAGATAATTTATGGTGAACTATGTGTTGTTCCGAGCTAGGCTGATGAATCGAATTATCAGAATTTAATCTTTACACCTTTTGGTACTATCGGTTGGGATCATAAAGATTAGCAGTTAGTACGATTTCGGATTTGCTTAGACTGAAGCGAAGCAATAAAAGCCTTCAACATGCGCCGTACGCAAGCATAAACGTTTTCAAATAATTCACGACATGTGTTCCAATTGGACACTAGCTTTAGTGCTCAGCTTGAGCCTACTGGCTACAACGATCGCAGAAAAGTCCTGGTGGGAGACGGCTTCTTTCTATCAGATCTATCCCAGATCATTTAAGGACAGCGATGGCGATGGTGTGGGCGATCTAAATGGCGTCACCAGCAAAATGGCATATCTGAAGGAGATTGGTATAGCCGCCACTTGGCTGTCGCCATTCTTGGAATCGCCAATGGCTGATTTCGGTTATGATATATCCAATTTTACGGCAGTGGATCCATTGTTCGGCACCATGGAGGACTTTGAGAATATGATGGCGAAGTCAAAGGAATTGGGCGTGCGCATCATATTGGACTTTGTGCCGAATCATTCGAGCGATGAGTGTGATTGGTTCATCAGATCGGCTGCGCGTGATCCCGAGTATGAGAATTATTATGTCTGGCATCCGGGCAAGGTGGTGAATGGCGTGAGGCAAGCACCGAATAATTGGGTGAGCGTGTTCGCCGGTCCCGCTTGGGAGTGGCACGAAGGCAGGCAGGAGTACTACTTGCATCAGTTCCACAAGAAGCAGCCGGACTTTAATTACCGCAATCCCAAAGTGCGCGACACCATGAATGTGAGTGCTGAGAGAGAGAGAGAGAGAACGATCTGAGAATATCACGCACTGACATTTCACATATATCTTTCGAGTATAGGAAGTGCTACGTTTCTGGCTGCGCAAGGGCATTGATGGCTTCCGCGTTGATGCTATTCATCATGGTTTCGAAATTGCACCCGATGCTGAGGGCAATTATCCCGATGAGCCACGCAACTGGGGGAACGATGATCCCAACGATTATGGCTATGTCGATCACATCTATACCGTTAACCAACCGGAAACGCCGCATTTGATCTATGAGTGGCGCAGCGTTTTGGATCAATTCCAAAGGGAAAATGGCGGCGATGAGCGGTAAGTGAGTGTGTTGGATTTAGCAATTTCAGCGCAGCGCAAAGATGGCTTTTCTTGAAAGATAATATGCAACAATAATTCTTTTCAAGCATTTTGATGGTGGAAACCTGGTCGCCCATCGAGCACGTCATGGAATACTACGGCAACGAGACCGCTGAGGGTGGTCAGATACCCTTCAACTTCCAGTTGATCAGCTATTTGGAACGTGACTCGGATGCCTATCACTATGAGTATCTAATCAACAACTGGCTGAATCTGATGCCTGCGGGCAAAACCGCCAATTGGGTGGTAAGTACACGATGGGCGCGTTTACTCCGCGCGAGTTATGTACTTTTTCCATCTTCTCGCTTCCGCTAGATTGGAAACCACGACAAGAACCGCGTGAGCGCTCGCTTCGGCACCGATCGCATTGACATGTTCAACGTTTTACTGCTCACTCTGCCCGGCTGCAGCATCACCTACAACGGCGATGAGATCGGCATGCTGGATGTGTGGATTTCGTGGGAGGACACCGTCGATCCGCAGGCTTGCAACAGCTACGAGGAAGGCTACGAGTATCGTTCGCGTGATCCGGCGCGCACGCCATTGCATTGGAGCGACGAGCCCAATGCTGGCTTCACCGACGGACGCACCACTTGGTTGCCCATCGGCGAGGACTACAAGACCGTCAACATTAAGCGTGAGCGCGGTGTGGCCCTCAGTCACTTGAACGTCTTCAAAAAGTTGCAGGCGCTGCGTAGCGAGAACACCTTCCGCAATGGTGAGGGTGAGGTGAAGGCGGTCAACCGTTATGTGCTGGGCATCAAGCGGTGAGTTGTGAATTCGAGCTCTGTGGTTGTTGTACTTGCTAAATGTGTCCTCTTTTTTGAACGAGTTTAGACACATTCGTGGCGACTACACCTACGTCATACTGCTCAACATCTTCGGCAGCATTGAGAACATCAATTTGAATGCGGCCTTCAGCGGCTTGCCAGCGGAATTAGAGTACGCTTTGGTCACTGACAAGTCGATCAGGCGCAAGGGTGACACTGTCTCCAGCAGCAGTGTCACACTGATGCCCAACGAAGCCATCGTGCTGCGCGCCACCAGCAAAAATTAAAGCAGCGAACATTTTTTATAAACCAAATGTTACTAAATGCCTTCAAAAGTTGTGTATGAATTTTTGTGGGTTTTGTAAATAAATTGTCGACACATATTGTATACATAAAATTGCTGTGTTTAATAAATATGAAATTTGCGAACATTTCAACAAGTTTTTAAGGATTATAGTTCATATAATATAAAATCGCTATGACCAATGTGAGATCTAAGCCGATACCATAACCTTATCTAAATAAAGACCTAATGGCTTATCGGTTCGAGATAACTCGATATTTACAGCCTAAATAGTTTGGAAACCAATTTTTTTGCTGAAAAATTCTACTCTCCATAGCAGCTGATCCGGAAACACAATGAATCTCAATTCCATACAAAAATATCGAACTATTCTTAGAAAAGTAGCGCTGACACATATTTTCAGCAACGCAAAAATTGCCAAATTCATAAATCATTTCAAAGGGCAGGCATTTTTTTTTACATTAAAATAAATAATGTGATAATGAAAGCTGTAAATCATAAACAGTTATCAGCCAATTTTAACAAACAGCTTTATAAATGAACAAAGTGCTGAATAATGTTAAGAAGCCATAAATTTGTGATTGGTTTATTGGCCTTATAATAATTTTAAGGTGACCAGCTAATGGGAGAGGTAATTCAAAGTTGCTTGATGATGCATATTAAAATAATTTTCTACTATTCTTTATGTAAAGCTTATTATTACTTTTTTTGTTTTACAGGAGAAGGAAAAACGTACACATTATAAACAATCGCTTGAAGCTAATCTAAATTAATCTGTTACTGAATTAAGCGCTAGATGTAAGATTTCTCTTTACTCTACTTATTAGTCTGTAGGAATATTGGTTATTCATAGACTAAATAAATAAGTAAATAAATAAATAAATCTGTAGTTTTCGTTTGTAGGGTTAAGATTTTCAATTTTGGTAAAGTGATAATTCGAGCTATTAGAGCCTTTCCATTTCAATCAAGTTTTAGAGTAACTAGAGTTCTCTGTATTTACTGTATGCTTGCTACATGATATCAGACATTCTTTATGCACAGTTTTCTTCATCTATATACTTCCGAATTCTATATACTCTCGTAGAAAGCTTACAAAACAACTCTGCAAATAGCTTATTAAATATTTTAGAAGTTAAAAAATTTCATGTAATTGCGCGTAAAAATATCTAACATATCGGTATTGAAATTTAGAGCACGAGTTTTGATAAAATATGGTCACCTCCAGACAGAAATAAATTGCATATGACAAAAACAGATGGAGGGGGCCACACATAATCCCAAGACAATGAGTTGCATCTCTCCAGCTGTGAGCGAGTGAGAGACTTTGCCGGCAACCGGCACGACAGCGAGTCTTCTTGTATATTGAACTCGCACGAACAAAATCGCAATAACAACAACAACACGCGAGATAATGAGGCACGCAAATTACCCCCTGGAAGCGACAAGCGTCAAGCTGCGCTGCTCATGTGGTCAACATATGTCAACAGAGTGCACACATGGGAATGAAGCGGAGCGTGCACGCCGAGGAGAGAGACAAAATCACTGGGTTAATATGTACAATTTAATTTGGGTGCTTCAGTTGCGGACGATCATTCGTTGTGTGCGCACGGGAACGGACGCAGTTTGTGAATATTTTTGTTGGGGCGAATCGCGTAGAAACTCTTCAGTAGAAGTTGAGATGTTGACGCTGGGCGCACTTGGTGTGCTCTTGTGCTTGGTGGGCAGTGCGTGCGCTGGCGGTTATCCAAATTATCATGCGCATTATGATTTTGTGGCCTGGGACAAGGAAGAGAGTGCTACGGCGTTGCTGGCGTCGCAGCAGTGGTGGCAAACGGCGGCCTTCTATCAGATTTATCCAAGGTCGTTCAAAGACAGCGACGGCGACGGCGTGGGGGACCTGAAAGGTGAGCCAGATCAATTGCATTCGGAGCGGGCAGAGTGATGAAAATACATCACACGCAGAATTGTTGAGCAATTTCTAAGAGAGTGTGTGTCTAAGTGGAGAGCAAGAAATCAATCAAATATTAGTATAGAATTAATTGATTCAACTGAGAGTGAAAAAGAGTGAAAAAAGAGCGAAATAGAAAGAAATTGTGAAAATTGAATCAAAATAGAAAATACAAATAAGAAAGCTATACAGGGGTTTCAACGACAAATTGATTTGCTATAACAAGCAATGATTGCTCGATAAAATATTAACATCAAGCATAGATCGTTTAAAACAAAAATCAATATTAAATCGATTTTTTAAATCAAAATAAAATAAACCAAAAATAACGAAAGTCAGGATTTTGTTCATGGAAATATAAATTCTTTAAGCATCATGTTATCTCTTGTTCCGCAACTATGAATTATAGAAAATTGTGCCTCAGATATTAGTCTTCCCCCAAAATTGAGTTTGGGTTTCGGTTCTGCTCTTAAAGGAAACTCTTCCATTTTTGCTTGGACCGAAAATCGACATTCATCCAATCTTTCGTTCGATACATGTCTATATACAGAATCACGCCTTTAGGAATTAAACACTTTTCACTAAAAACCGTAGCAATAAACCACATGATCATATATATAGACGAAGCAGCGTATACAACAGAATATATTATTAAAATCGCTTTTGTTGTAATAAATGAAGATGTTCGATAATTTGGGGCAATGTGTTTTTGTTGAACGGAAATATAGAAATTTTGAAGAGGAAACATCTGAAAAGATATGCCATATAATTTTGTGCAATACATACATACATATATACTATGTACAAATACTGATATACAATAATGCGTTTGTAGATTTATTCAATCATCGTAATTTCACTAATTTGAGGACGTTTTTTTCTATTCTCAGGCATAACTGAAAAGTTGCCGTATCTCAAGGAGATTGGCATAACGGCAACATGGCTCTCACCCATATTCAGTTCACCCATGGCAGATTTCGGATATGATATAGCCAATTATACAGAAATTGCTGCGATTTTCGGCAGCATGGCGGATTTTGAGGCACTCATGGCGAAATCGCGCGAAATCGGCGTCAAGATACTGCTCGACTTTGTGCCGAATCACACGAGCGATGAGTGCGAATGGTTCAAGAAGTCCGCTGCCGGTGATCCGGCGTACAAGGACTTCTATGTTTGGCATCCGGGTAAAATGATTGATGGTGTGCGACATGCGCCCACAAATTGGTTGAGTGTTTTCCGAGGCTCCGCTTGGGAGTGGCATGCGGGACGGCAGGAGTACTACTTGCATCAGTTTCTGAAGAAGCAGCCCGATTTGAATTATCGCAATCCAAGCGTGCGGCAGGCCATGAATGTGAGTGGTTGTGGTGTGTTGTTCAAGTTATAAGCTCAAGTGCTGATATCCTCAACTGATTGTAGGAAGTGTTGCGCTTTTGGTTGCGCAAGGGCGTGTCCGGATTTCGTATTGATGCGGTGCCGTTCGCATTCGAGCTGGCACGTGATGCCAGCGGCAATTGGCCAGATGAACCGCGCAACGATGCAGTCACGGATCCCGACGATTACGGCTACCTTCAGCATATTTATACGGTGAATCAACCGGAGACGCTGAATTTGGTCTACGAATGGCGGCATGTGCTGGATGAATTTCGGCGGGAAAATGGCGGCGATGAACGCGTATTCATGGCGGAAGCCTATGCTCCCATTGACGTTGTGATGCAGTACTATGGAAATGCCACCGCTGAAGGCGCACAAATACCCTTTAATTTTCTGCTGATCGGTTGGCTATCGAATAGCTCGGATGCGTATAAGTACGCGGAGACGGTGAACACTTGGCTGAAAAATATGCCGGAAGGCAGAACGGCCAACTGGGTGGTAAGTGGCAAAGAGGCGAAATGCATATACAGATTGTGCCAACTGGAACTGTTCAAATTTTAATGCTAGAAATAGGTAAAACATTCTTAGTAAATATCTAACGTGAAAGTATGAACTCTAGTTAACTCAGGACTCGCTCTTTAAAAGAGAGCAACAGGCGCTCTCAAAGACTACGATCCGCTCTCCATTGAACAATCTCTTCGTGAAGAATCCAAATGATATAATTTGCATTTGTAAATATTGTACTATATAGTCTTATCTCTTGGTAGATTGGCAATCATGATCAAAATCGTGTGGGCTCTCGTCTCGGTGCCGATCGCATGGATATGCTGAACATGCTCGTGCTGACGCTGCCCGGCTGCAGCGTCACCTACAACGGCGAAGAGCTCGGCATGACTGATGTCTGGATTTCATGGAATGATACAGTGGATCCCTCGGCTTGCAACAGCAATCCGAGCATTTATGAGAAGTTTTCGCGCGATCCTGAACGCACGCCGTTTCAGTGGAATGATGAGAAGAATGCGGGCTTCAGCACGGCGCCGAAGACTTGGCTACCAATTGCACAGAATTATAAGGAAGTTAATGTGCGGCGTGAAGGTGATACTCCGCTGAGCCATTTGAATATATACAAACAACTACAACAACTGCGACAAGAGGCCACACTGCGCCTGGGCGCGGTAGAGGTGAAGGCACTCAACCAAGCCGTGCTGGCGATTAAGCGGTAAGTGGCGAGTACAGTCGATCTCTGAACATCAGGCGTTGCTCGAGTAGGCATTTCGTTGTGCAGTTAGTTATCATATTCAACTCCCTATACAAAGCTACGATTTTCAGGAAAATTCGTTTTCGATGGCAAATCCTTCATTGAAGGTAATTTTGAAGAAAAACATCGTTTAAAATGATAATTTTTAATAAATGTTGTATTACTTCAATTGATTGATACTTTTTGAAAAAGCTTCTGGTTTCTTAATATCAGTCGAAATATTTCATTATAATCTTTCTTCTAAAATTTGAAATTTGACCAACTTGTTTGAGCCATCCTATCGCTTTCGATGTCTTGACTCGATATAGTCTTCGATGTTTCCAATATCATATTTTTATACCCTACACCTATGGTAATAGGGTATAATAACTTTGTGCGAAAATTGTAACGCATTAAAGGAGCCTTCCTAGGTATAGACATAAGTATATAGAAATGATCAGAAACACTTTCTCTTTTCATTTCCGGTTGTCCGTCTGTCCGTCTGTCCGTCTGTCTGTCTGTCTGTCTGTCCGTCTGCGTGTATGCAAAAAAAAGAAAGAAGGAGTTGTCCGATTTGGACCAAATTTGGTACACAGTTACAGTGAACCTCGGGTTAGGTAAAGTGTTAAAATTATTCAAATGATCCGAAGGACACGCCCACAACGGGTCTGTAAGTCCCACTACCTCGGATTTTTATACCCTACACCTATGGTAATAGGGTATAATAACTTTGTGCCAAAATTGTAACGCATTAAAGGAGCCTTCCTAGGTATAGACATAAGTATATAGAAATGATCAGAAACACTTTCTCTTTTCATTTCCGGTTGTCCGTCTGTCCGTCTGTCCGTCTGTCTGTCTGTCTGTCTGTCTGTCTGTCCGTCTGCGTGTATGCAAAAAAAAGAAAGAAGGAGTTGTCCGATTTGGACCAAATTTGGTACACAGTTACAGTGAACCTCGGGTTAGGTAAAGTGTTAAAATTATTCAAATTACCCGAAGGACACGCCCACAACGGGTCTGTAAGTCCCACTACCTCGAATTTTTTTCGGTAAAATGGCTATAATTTGTATAATTACTCATGGAAAAGAATAATACTTGGTATTCAAGTTAAGAGGTAGGTCTTCTATATCTCAGGAAAAAATGGGCGTGGTCCGCCCACTATATAGCCGGCAAAATTTTTTCGGTAAAATGGCTCCCAATTGACTAGTTACGAATATAAATGAATGAAATTCGGTTCCCAAGTTGATATATAGGTCTTAGATGCCATGCAAGAAAATGGGCGTGGTCCGCCCACTATATAGGCGATAAACAAAAAATCCTCTTAACTTCCATAATGTATACACCAGAGAGTCCAGATTTGGTTACTTCGTTCCTGGTAGGAATATCTTTTAATTCTCCAGAAATGGGCGTGGTCCGCCCACCATGGGGGCAGTAAAATAAATATGCCGATAACATCTGGTGTACACCTGTCAGAGCATCAATATTTGGCATATATAGTCCTATTAGGTATATCTTGTAGTCTGCCAAAAATGGGCGTGGTCCGCCCACTATGTAGGTTGTAAATCAAATGCACCCACAATTTCAGTGAATTATCACCCCACTAGGGAACATGGTGTAGGGTATTACTCTGTCGGTGAAACCCGACTGATACTTCCTTACTTGTTTTCGGTAAAATGGCTATAATTTGTGTAATTACTCATGGAAAAGAATAATACTTGGTATTCAAGTTAAGAGGTAGGTCTTCTATATCTCAGGAAAAAATGGGCGTGGTCCGCCCACTATATAGCCGGCAAAATTTTTTCGGTAAAATGGCTCCCAATTGACTAGTTACGAATATAAATGAATGAAATTCGGTTCCCAAGTTGATATATAGGTCTTAGATGCCATACAAGAAAATGGGCGTGGTCCGCCCACTATATAGGCGATAAACGGAAAATCTTCCTAACTTCCATAATATATACACCAGAGCATCCAGATTTGGTTACTTCATTCCTGGTAAGAATACCTTTTTAATTTCCAAAAATGGGCGTGATCCGCCCACTATGTAGGTTGTAAATTACATGCACCCACAATTTCATTTCTTTCAGTGGATTATCGCTCTATTCGGTTACTTGGTGTAGGGTATTACTCTGTCGGTGAAACCCGACTGATACTTCCTTACTTGTTTTTTATCACATATTATGTTTAAACTTACAGCACACTTTTGCATGATTACACCTATCTCACTATAAAGAATATTTTCGATAATGTGGAGACATTGGATTTGCATACTTTCTTCGCTGATTTACCACAGGAATTGGGATATGTCATAATCACAAGCAGCAGCAAGGCCAAAGCGGGGTAAGCAGAAGTATTTTGACACTTCTCTTAAAACTTATTTTAAAATCCTTCAATTGCATATTCTTGCAGCGATCGTGTCAACGTCAGCAAGTTTAGCTTGCAACCCAAAGAAGGAGTGGTATTGCGTTCCATCACCAAACTCACCACAACGGTGGGCTATTACACCTACTATAAGCCGGAGGAAAAGAACTGATTCGCTCTGTTATAAACAATATGCTGACAAATTAAGTGTAGAAAATTGTATTGCTCTTATATATGTCTCTATATTAATTATTTACAACAAAACATATTTATTCAAATACAGTTAATTTATGAAAAAAGTATGCATGCGATTCAAAAGTTGATAAGTGCAAGAGGGGTCGCTGGTTCAATTCCTTGCAGATTCATGTCATCTAAAAGAAGAAAGAACATTGGTTTTCAAATCGTTTTTTCGAGTGGCGCCATCTCGCGCAAATAATTGGCAACTCTCTGAAAAAATTCTTTGCCATCAACTTGAAGCTTCTAAATCCGTTTCTTCCTTTTTAGATTGATCCGATCTGAGCAAGAACTACGGCTAATGGCTGTAACTTCACTGACCGTGCCATCATTCCTGACGAAGAGTTTAAATTCAAAATAGGACAAGCTACTCCTTTTGGATTCCATAGTTATATCTTCAAGCTAGCAAACTACTCATGGCACTTGTCACGCTCCGAAGTGTTGACATGCAGTAGAAGTCAAGCACTCACTCAGCTGCAAGTATTTTGCGCTGGAAACTTTTCATTGATAAGAGAGCGCATGACTCATGCGTTTCGCTCACCCAAAAAATCGCTGCGAATAATTCACGCTATTAAAAATTTCCACTTCAGTGCAGTGCCTCAGAAAAATCGCATGCAAACAGACTCCAATTAATTCAATTGTTTACAAATTACTTGATTTAAGTGCAAAATGCAAGATAACAATTTTATAAAAAAAACAAGTAAGGAAGTATCAGTCGGGTTTCACCGACAGAGTAATACCCTACACCATGTTCCCAAGGGGGGTGATAATTTACTGAAATTGTGGGTGCATTTGATTTACAACCTACATAGTGGGCGGACCACGCCCATTTCTGGAGAATTAAAAAATATTCCAAACAGGAACGAAGTAACCAAATCTGGACGCTCTGGTGTATATATTATGGAAGTTAAAAGGATTTTTCGTTTATCGCCTATATAGTGGGCGGACCACGCCCATTTTCTTCTATGGCATCTAAGACCTATATATCAACTTGGGAACCGAATTTCATTCATTTATATTCGTAACTAGTCAATTCGGAGCCATTTTACCGGAAAAATTTTGACGCCTATATAGCGGGCGGACCACGCCCATTTTTTCGTATGACATATATGACCGCCTCCTTAACTTGAATACCAAGTATTATTCTTTTCAATGATTAATTAGACAAATTACAGCAATTTGATCGCAAAAAACCCGAGGTAGAGGGACTTATAGGTCCATTGGGGGCGTATCCTTCGACCGATTTGAATAATTTTAACACTTTACCTAACCCGAAGTTCACTGTCACTGTGTACCAAATTTGGTCCAAATCGGGCAACTCCTTCTTTCTTTTTTTTGCGTACACGCAGACAGACAGACAGACGGACGGACAGACGGACAGACGGACAACCGGAAATGAAAAGAGAAAGTGTTTCTGATCATTTCTATATACTTATGTCTATACCTAGGAAGGCTGCTTTAATGCGTTACAATTTTGGCACAAAGTTATTATACCCTATTACCATAGGTGTAGGGTATAAAAAGGAAGACTAATAAACTTACTATAAAATGCCACTTTTCAAAAGCACTTCAGAGCAAAACGTGCTATGCTCGCTCGAGCGAGCCTTTAAAAGCGACTATTTTCAGCCACGCTGTTCAGTCTTTCACAGCCAAGTCGTCGAATGCACATACTTTTTAAATAACACTTTTTTTAAATTTATTTGAATAACTTCAGCTGCACAAAATGCAACTCTGTGCAGGCATAATACTCGCGCTATCCGTGATCTACGCCGAACTGGCTGCGGCCTGTACCGGCAATGGCGGCGCGGTGGCGACCTCCAGCAACAACAAGGACTGGTGGCAAACGGCGCAATTCTATCAGATCTATCCGCGCTCCTTCAAGGACTCCGATGGCGATGGCATTGGCGATCTGAAGGGCGTCACGGAACAGCTGGCCTATCTCAAGGAGATCGGTGTGACCGCCACCTGGCTGTCGCCTATTTTCACGTCACCCATGGCTGATTTCGGTTATGACATAGCCGATTTCTTCGACATACAGCCGGAGTATGGCACGCTGCAGGATTTCGACCAACTGATCGCCGAGGCGAATAAGCTCGGGCTCAAGGTGATACTCGACTTTGTGCCGAATCATTCGAGCGATGAGAATGAGTGGTTCAAGAAGTCGGTGCGTCGAGAGCCGGGCTATGAGGACTACTACGTGTGGCACGATGGCTATGTGAATGAGCAGGGGCAGCGGGTGCCGCCCAGCAATTGGGTGAGTTAAAGAGAGAGAGAGAGAGAGAGAGAGAGAGAGAGAGAGAGAGAGAGAGAGAGAGAGAGAGAGAGAGAGAGAGAGAGAGAGAGAGAGAGAGAGAGCGAGAGAGAGTGATCGCAAGTGAGCAGTCAGTTTAATTTGATTTCTTTGCGCGCTCTCACAGCTACAAGCCTTCCGTGGCAGCGCCTGGGAGTGGAATGAGCAGCGCCAGCAGTACTATCTGCATCAGTTCGCCGTGAAGCAGCCCGATCTGAACTACCGCAATCCGGCGGTGGTGGCGCAGATGAAACGCGTGCTCACCTACTGGCTGGATCGTGGTGTGGCCGGTTTTCGTGTGGACGCGGTGCCATGGTGTTTTGAGGCGCTACCGGATGCCACGGGCCGTTACCTCGATGAGCCGCTGAGCGGCTACACCGATGATGCGCAGAACTCGGCCTACCTGAACCACATCTACACGCAGGACCAGCCAGAAACGGTGGACATGGTGTATCAGTGGCGGCAGTTGTTCGACGACTATCAGCGCGTGCATGGCGGGGACACGCGTGTGCTCATGATCGAGACATACTCGCAGCTGAGCTATGTCATGCAGATGTACGGCAACAGAACGACTCAGGGCGCGCAGATCCCATTCAACTTCCAGTTCATTACGGCTGGCAATGGGGACAAGAATAATACGCAACTGCCGGCGGGTGATTTTGTGCGCATTATCAAGAGTTGGCTGGACATCATGCCGGCGGGCAGGACAGCCAACTGGGTGGTAAGTTGATCGCGTGCCAACTATCTATCGTAAGTGGAGAGTAAAACTTTTTTATGGTATTTTTCGCAGATGGGCAACCATGATCAGCGACGTGTGGGCAGTCGCTATGGTGAATCGCGCATCGACACCATGAATATGCTGCAAATGTTCCTGCCCGGCGTCAGTGTGACTTATATGGTGAGTGTGACAGTGTAGACTTTTGTGGAGAATTACAAAATGCAAGGCATGCTTAGGGAAAAAATCTCAAAGGGCAATTTCACGAGTGTTGAAATGTGTGTAGAGTTTTTGACACTTCGCTGGTATCGCTAGGAACCCAACAGGGTCTATGCGTGGTCTTCTTCTTAAGCAGCCAGATTAAAATAACCTAACCTTATGACACTTTGGAAAGTAAGCAAAGTTTTAATGTAGTGTTGGTTTAAGCGGAAAAAAAAATTTAAAAAATAAATTTTTTTCGGTGTAGACTTTGGAGAGTTTGAAAACATTCATATTTTTATGCTTGAAGTGTGTAGAGAAAATAATAGTTGCAATTTGATTTCTTTCAACACATTAGGGCGAAGAGCTGGGCATGACCGATCTGGACATCTCCTGGGAGGATAGCCGTGATCCTGCCGCTTGCAATTCCAATGCGCAAATCTACGAGCAGTTCACACGCGATCCCGCACGCACACCATTCCAATGGAGCAACACAGCCAATGCGGGCTTCTCCAGCAACAGCAGCACCTGGCTGCCCATTAATCCCAACTATGTGAGTGTGAATGTGGAGAGCGAGCGTGGCGTGGAGAACAGCCACTTGAATGTCTACAAGCAATTGGTGGAGTTGCGCAAGACGAAGACGTTACAGTACGGAGACGTCATGTATGGCGCAGTGGGCGACAATGTGTTGGCAATCAAACGGTAAGAGCGAAGCTACATACTACATGTGTGTAGAGTTTATGTAATTCCTTGATTTGACATTTTGACAGATCCTTGGCGAATGAAAAGACTTACGTGCTGCTGGCAAATGTGCTCAACAGCGATGTCAGTTCGGATGTGAGCGGCATTTTGCGTTTGAAAGCCAATCTGAAGGCCAAAATTGTTAACAGCATTTCTACGCGCAGGGCGGGGTAAGTGAAGTGTTGTGCGGAATTTGTAGAGATTTTGAAATACTTTCATTTCTTACTTTTTTTTAGTGATGTTGTATCAACGGAAAGTTTCATGCTGAAGGCTTATGAGGCGGTTATACTAGAGTCGGATTAAGTAGTTCACATCGGTCGTGCGATTTGTAGAGCATGCAGATACGTCTTCTAGGCTGCTGACAGTAAAGTTAAAAGCTAACAGTTTGTAATAAATATACTATGCTTAAAATACTTTGATTTTTTTAATTGAGCTTTTTGGACTGATGATTTAGGTGCCTCTAAGATTTTGCTTGTAAAGTATCTTGCTAAGTTTCGAGTGCTGAAATGTTAAGCAACCGTGTAAAAATAGGCGCTTATATACCTTTGGATGCAGTCAATACACATGTTATCATCACTAAGGTACTGTTTCTTATAAGAACTAACCTTTTCTAAAGTTTGGCACGTTCTATTATCAAATTAGTATTATTCTCGTTTACGAAAAAAATTGGTTTCAAATTAAATCTAATATTTTTAAATATTTTAATCCAGCGTATTCCCAAAAGCCTGCCAGTTCGGACACGTGCCTCGTTGTTGCCATTGTTGCCTTATTAGATATACAAACTTTTGCAATGAATCTCGCGCGAATAATTCGAAATGCATTTGATACTCTGCCCAAGTGCTGGCAAGTCTGCTCATTGCTATGCCGAGCACATTCCTCAAAATTTTGCATTACGAAGTTTAACGAAATGCGTTGTGAATAAATATAAATAACTTGAAAGAGATATGATAATAATTCAAATGTGCGTGTACTTTACACCATTTTTTTGCTGACAAAAGGAAGCTGTTAGTAAGTAGCAACTTCCGGTGTGTGCTCAACAATAGCGAAATCTGTGGGTAGTCCACACAATTCTTGCTCAACAAAGCAAAAGAGGAGCGGGATTCAGCCGAAGCGCGAGCAAGTTTGTGAGTTGTCGTAAAGAGTGTAGGGTACAAATTTTGAAGATGTTTATTACTGAATTTTTTGTTACAAAATTTTTCGATTTTCACAGAAAATTTGTGAAGCAGCAAAAGGTTTCGAAAACTATAAAATTAACTTTCTTCAGCATTCTCCAAAATTCATTTTTGCTAAAAGTCAAAATGTATGTTATCAATAGATATGTATTTTTTATCATCCACCTTTGCAAGTTTTAGTTCTATTCGACGTTTGGAACGACAAAAATTTATCAGCATTACATAGCAAATACTCTTAGGCAAATTAATTTAAAGAAGCGTTGCATAGTTTAGGGCTTAAACTTGCATACAGAATATAAGCCTAAAACGATGCAACAATTTTTATCAGGTTCAAACTCATTTCATTGTTTTTAATTTTCGATGGCTTATTTAAGCAAGGTTTTTTAATAAACCCCTCAAAAGATAAGCGAAAAATCAAGAATCCTTTCTGCTTAAGTTAGTGTGCTTAAAAAATTTAGAAATCAAAACTCTCCTTTAAATATTTACATACAATTATTGCATGAGTGCCTCTTTAAAGCCTTCCTAAAAACTTTTTTTGGTATTTCTGCCACAACAATTTGGCTAAATTGTGTGCATTTAAGTGGTTTTGGCAAGGCTGCAAGTCAAGCAGCTGAAACCGTTAAGCGCCAGGACTTTTGCCACTCGAACACATTTTGCGGTTAAGCGTTAGAGGTGAATTCTGTTACGTGATTTTAATTAAGGTAAAAACGCACATCTCAAAGCTGCGCCAAACAGTAAAAAAAAGTGAAAGTAATTAAAAAATTGACAGCGCAGCAAATGAGAAAGGGCGTTAAGATACTTTAAAGAAAATGTAAGGCAATTTGAATAAGTATAAAATTGTGATAAAGCCAAATAAAGCAGAAGCAAAGGTGATGAAGAAAAAAGCTGTTTTATGGCATTTATTGGCAATGAGTTGGACTAAGCGTTTCTTTTGGCTTTTGGCTTTTGGCGGAAAGAAAGCAGTTAGAAATTTTTCGAAATTTAATTAATTACTAGGCTTTGCTATGAAGAAAGTGCAAAAGAGCTATAAAGTGTAGCTTTTTTTAAAGAATGCTTTGGATTAAATATTATTTTTTTGTATGATATGTTTTCCTTCTTTCCAATTTATACACGCAAATATTTTTGTGAACATTTTTCTTTCTTCCTTCTGAGTTCTTATCCTTGGTCCTTTCTCTCTGTTTCTTTGTCATTGATATTGTTGTTCTAAATGTCAGAAATATGTGAAAGCGAAAAGCAAAGTCGGTGCATTTGTTTTTTTCTCTCCTATCTACAAATTCGACTTTTCGTAAAGAAAAATTTCCGCTTGTAAATTGGAACTTTTAGGAATGCTGGCTTGTTGAGAGTCGTAAGTTGTAGTTGTAAGCTTTTCAGCAAAATTATTCTAAGCTTATGTTTGGGAAAAAAAATACAAAAATTTGAAGCAATTTAATGCCAAAACTGGATGCGGGCTAAAGACAGCAGCTTTCTGCAACGAACTTCAATGCTCCGCATGGCAAGGCAGAATCTCAAAGCTCATTTCAAAGCGCTCACCCAGCGTTACCACTGCTCCAATACGTGATCAGCAAACCAAATGCTATTTGCCGAAACCATGTGCGGTGCTGGAATTCAGCGGCGTAGCCAAACAAATTTCTCAAAGTTGGCTTACAAAATCGATTTTATTTTTATGATATTCCAAAGGACTTTATTTTTGACACTAAACTAACTAGTTTACAGCATAACATTCTGAGCTGCTAAAGGTCAGAGGTCAAAATGTTTGGAGCCCACACACTATACAGCCTAAAATGCTTTAAAAACCACTGCTTACAGAACACAGGAAAGGATTTTCCAAATATTTGCCACTTTTGGTCCTAAGACTTTTTGGCCAGCGCTGACTACGTGCTTCCAGCGTCGCTTTCTGCTTTGCATATATTCGCATGTTACCCTGCTCACGCTCAGGAGCTGCTGGCTTTGTTTCACTGCAGTCGCTGCTGTAAACTTTTGACATAATGAAGTTAATTTCGTTAAATGCTCTTAAGACGATTGCAGATACAAATTGAAGTTACACGCAGCTGCCAGCGCGGGAGCAGCGGCCGGAACCTGGTTAAGCGCAGGTATGCTCGCTGCACTGATTGAAATCTGGCAAGTGCGTTCAGGCGCAATGAGGCTGCGGTGAGGTGTGAACTGCTGCCGGAGGGGGGAGGCTCATTGGCAAGGGACGATGATAAATTGTGTTAGGTTGCAAAACTTTTCAGGTTGTTGTCTTTTGTTTGCACGTTGTTGTTGTTGGTTTTTAAGTTAAAAGTTTAAAATGCTTAAGCCCATTAGAATTGTAATCTGCACTTGTGGATGTGCAGGAGGAGGGCGCGGCAAGGTGCGGTTTCGAGCAGGTTACCCGCTGTGAATAAGGAAATTAGCACAGGCACTTGAGGAGTGAGCTTGGGCACTTTTCTGAAGTGACATTTTCGGGTAGCTTTCCCTTGAAACTGGCAAACTGAACTGTTGAACAAAATTAAGGATGCTTTGAATAAGCTAAATAATTACAGCTGAAATAAGGAAAGGGAAGCATTTAATTTTACGAATGGGCAAACGAATTTGCATCAATATCAACGATTTCTGCTTTAAAGAGATTTTATACATTTTGTTGTGTGTGATGCAGTTTTTAAAATTACTTTTTTTCATTCGACGAGAAATGAAAATAGATAAAACTGACTACTGTTACTAGTATTTTGTTGCCGAAAAGATGCCTGCACTGAGTTTTCAAGACTCGAAGTTGAAACGCTAGCAGATTTGACTTATGTCAGATCGTAATCAACTGAATTTGCTTTTGCATTTTAAGTGTCAACAATTTAAAGACTCTCCGTTCCCTTTCCACGTTAAGTTATGTTCAGAAAATCTGTAAAATTCGCGCTTGCCTTTTAAATGCTGTGTTTTTTCTTTTGTTGAATCTTTTTTTCGGTGCTTTTTCATAGCGAAGAGATAATTGAAATTTTTATTTTGGGCACGTTTCGGCCAACAATATGTCAGGCGAGTCAGTCACAGCCATGACAGCAACAGCAGGGAGTGCTCAACAGTAGCAACAACAACAACAATATTCCCATGCAACAAGAACAATTAGTACCTGTGAATTGTTGGCCTAAAACGAGCGACCACTTCCTCTCACTCCTGCTCGTTTTCAACATCCAAAGCACAATTTCAACTTTCTCAGTGAAATGGAAAAATCATTGACGTCTGCAAACAACGCCCCCTCTTGCCTTTCCTTCATGGCTCGAGCAAAAGATTGTGTCTAGCTTTAAGATTTCCATTTGACTTGCTGCACCTTTAATTTCCAAGGCTTACCGAGCTGTTTGGCTCTTCAGCTTGTTGTTGTTGTTGTCTTTTTCCGATAGCATGGCAGAAAACCTTTGGCAAGTTTATGCATGAAGGCTTTTCCAAACAGTTCACAGCGTCTTGCGGTATAGGCGAAATTGCAAAATGAAGGCTCAGCACCTGCGTTGAATGGGAGTGAGCGGAGGCGGAGAAGCACACGGCAGAGATTGGAAAGCAAAGTTTGTATGCTGAAGTCTGCTTTAAATGTTTTATCCTAGAAATAACGACAGGCGCGCAAGTCAAAAGGTGGCGATGACTAGAAGTGGGAGTGGTGTATACCGTGTGGAGAATGGTTCGAGAAAGGTTGCCCTGAAGCTAGAGAGTGGGTAAATAAGAAGAGGGTAAGCGCGGCGTAGAAGTGTCCTTTGTGCCAAAAGCCAAAGGCGTACAAGCTGTGGCGCATTTAAGGGGGACTTTTGGACTCATGGCATTGATATATAATAAAAACGGGGTAAACTTATGAGAGAAAAAATGTTATAGACTTTTTTTAACAAATCTAAAACTTTTTAAAGTGACTTATGCGGGCAAATAATAGGGAAAGGTCACAAGTACAAAATACATTGTAGTACCATGTGAAACAGGAAACTGTGTTCTTGAAAATCTTATATAAGTATGTATGTGAACTTTTTCTCATGGAAATATCCAATATCCGAATTTCTACTAAAGTAACCCCCTCAAACATATAAAACCAAAAAGTAAAGAAATACCAGCATCAGCGCATTTAGAGCAACACGAAAGAACGGAAGGAGCAGGCGAGTCGCATAAACACTGACTCATATTTGGGGAGAGGCAGTGGGGGGAAATGTGGTGTCGACAAGCGGCAAGCCAGCAAAAAATAAATTCTCTGCAAAGAACAAAAAGAAAAAGAAGTACAAACAAAAAAGCTAAGATTTGCTGCTCGCTTTGATGTGGCGTGCTCAAGACGCAACAACAAAAACAACAACAACAACAAAAATTAGGAAAAATATAAAAAATAGCAAAAATAAGAAAAAACGGAAGCCGGAATTGGCTGGCAAAGCCAATTTGAATTGCTAATAAAAGTGATGCCTTTTAAAGGTTGTAGGGCATGCATAAATGAAATAGGTGTAGGATATCACACAAGGGATGGGGAGGGGGTTAGGGAGGGTAAATTTATATGACAGCAGTGCTGAAGAGTAGTGGAGAAAGAGTCAACGGGGAATTGTATGCGCTTTTTGGCAAGCAAATCATTTTTTTATATGCTATAGATATATGCTATATATTTTCATATGCATGTATGTGTGTATGTTTTCTTATGTAAGTGTGCACGTGCATCCGCTGCGCGGAAGTTGGCATTTAATTGCGACAGCGTGTGTGCGTTTGCAGTTGTATAGCATGTGTCTATGTGTGTGAGTGTGTATGTGTGTGCAGGAAGTTAAAGTCGCGCGACATTTTTCAAATTAGGCTGCTCTTCTTTTGCAGTTCTTATTTATTTATTTATTAGGATTAATTACAAAATGTAAAATCTTATAATTAAAAAGAGGAGCAATAGCTACCAGGGCTTTCAGCTCGACCGTTATCACAAGAATATTTTAAATATAGTTGCTAAGATTACATGCTTTAATTAATTTTTCAATTAAGATAATATTATTGGTCGTTACTTTATTTAGCAAGCTGGTTGGAATTGTATTTTTGAATAAATCTTTTCTAATGGGGTTTAAACTAGGGCAGTCATTGAGAATATGATTTATGGATGTTGGGCTATTGCAAAGTAGACAGCTGGGTGCAATCTCACCACAAAGCAAGTGTTCGTGAGTTCTTTTTAATTATGTATGTCTGTATTGATGATGTGAATACTTTACAGTATTTGTTAGCAACTCTTTTCATTTGAGTATAGGCGCCGCCGCTAGTCGCTGGTTCAAATCCCAAACGACTCATATCATTTAATTGAAAAAGATCTTCGTTTTTCTCTCGCAAGCTAGTAGACATCTCTCCGAGCGTATACTTTGCCAAGTATATAAAAGCTTCTCAATTCCGTTCGGATACGACCGTTGAAAAAATTATTAGGTCCCATTATCTTGTGCTAAAATATAAGGGGCGCATACAGGTTAATGCGAGCAAGTTAGGCATAAGACTTCGCTCGCTGGCTGTCATATACACAACATATGTTGCAATGAGAACAAAATTAATTTTTTCAAGCATAATTGCTATATCCGTTTCCGTTTTCATTTCCGTTTTCATGTCGAGTCTTTTTCCGCTTTTTATTTTTTCATGCGTGCAGGCAATGTGGAAACATGCAAACAGCAGCAGCAAAACGCAGAAAGCGAAAGCGAATATGAAAGTGAACCCAAAGCAACAACAACGCAGGAAGGACTAAATTGAATAAACAGGAAGTGAAAATTAAGAAAAATTCCATCAGCATGAAACGGCTAAAGCAAGCAATGATGGTAGCCAACCAAAAAGTAGCAAGTAGCTTTAGGGAAGAGTGCAGGAAAGACAACTGAAAGCTAATGTCAAAAAATGTGTAGCCAATTCGAGCGACTGGCTTTAAGCTTGAAGTGCCAATACACTGACACTTACACACACGCACACACATACCAAAGTTACCTACTTGCATTTCAGAGCTCAAATTCCCTTGCGTAAATTTTAACATTTCATGCACTCGGCAGCCGCTTGAAATGTTTCCCTTCGACTGTTTGGCATTTGAAGTGTTTTCAATTACGGAGTATTTATTTGTTTTGGAATATTTGTTTGTAATAAATTTTTCATTTAGTTGAGTTTGTTTTGAGGCTGAAGTATACTCAAGAGATAAGATATTAAGCTATTTATGCAGATATACTGTGTTGCCAACGGAGCTTATGACCATGTTGAATAACAGCTGTTGAAAACTGTTCTTTTTTATAAGCTTTATATTTTTGAGACTCAAAATAAGTTTATGAATAACTTAGTATATTACTTTTTTGAGTGTTTTGAGGAATATGCATCAATGGCTTGAATGGTTCGAGGGTTTAAAATTGTTTACGTTTTGGTTTCATATGAGAAATTTCTTTGAACCATCACACCTTCAAGCATTTCGCTGCCGATTTCTAATCAGTTGCTCATCTGGAGTGGAATGTTGAAAGTTTAAACACGGGGACAACGGCTTATAAATGCTCAACATATGCTCAAGTGTTTACCACTCGAGCGAACTGCTCTTAACGCCGGCAGGCAACACTTTGGGGAACGTGCTTATCAATAAAGCCGCTGTGAAGCATCAATCTTAAACTAAAAAAACAACAACAACAAAATCGCTACATATATAAAAGCCTACAGCAAGCAACAAATGCTTACAGTCATGACTAAAATGTTATCGATTAATGAGCGAGCGCGATATTTGTTGCTAGTCCTGCTTCTCAGCGTGCCTCAACATGGCCACGCCTGTCAGGACAAAAGCGATGAGCCGGCCACGAAAGACTGGTGGCAGACGGCGCAGTTCTATCAGATCTATCCGCGCTCCTTTATGGACTCGGACGGCGATGGCATCGGTGATCTCAACGGCATCACCTCGAAGCTGGAGTATCTGAAGCAGATAGGTGTGACAGCCGCTTGGCTGTCGCCCATTTTCACCTCGCCCATGGTGGATTTCGGCTATGATATATCCGATTTCTATGGCATACAACCGGAGTACGGCACAATGGACGATTTCCGTGCGCTGATAAAGCGCGCCAACGAGCTCGATCTGAAGATCTTATTGGACTTTGTGCCGAATCATTCGAGCGATATGAATGAGTGGTTCGAGAAGTCGGTGCGGCGGGAGCGTGGCTATGAGGACTACTATGTGTGGGCCAATGCGAAGCGTGATGCGCAGGGACAGCGTCAACCGCCCAGCAATTGGGTAAGCTGCAGTGTTGGGCGACTGAGAGACATATACTATAATTCATACAATTTGTGCTGCTTGACAGCTACAAGGTTTTCGCGGCAGTGCCTGGCAGTGGAATGAGCAGCGCCAGCAGTACTATCTGCATCAGTTCGCCGTGCAACAGCCCGATCTGAACTACCGCAATCCGGCGGTGGTGGCGCAGATGAAGCGAGTGCTCACCTACTGGCTGGATCAGGGCGTGGCAGGCTTCCGCGTGGACGCGGTGCCTTCGCTCTTTGAGGTGCAGCCGAACGCCAATGGTGAGTATCCGGACGAAGAGGTGAGCGGGCTCACCACGGACACGGAAGATCGCGCCTATCTGAAGTCCGAACTGCTTGAGAATCGGCCGGAAACCATTGATATGGTCTATCAGTGGCGTCAAGTGATGGACGACTATCAGCGCATGCACGGCGGCGATACGCGTGTGCTGCTCATTGAGACGTACGCTCCGCCCGCATACACCATGCAGATGTACGCAATGCGTCGACAGAGGGCGCTCACTTGCCATTCAATTTCAATTTGATCACAGTGCTGAAAGACAAGGATATTACGGCGCCACTGGTGCAGCAGGCAGTGGACAATTGGCTGCTGAATATGCCACATGGACGCACGGCTAATTGGGTGGTAAGTGGCTCCGTGCAGAGAGTTGTAGGAAAAAAGAGCAAGCTCAATGAATGCATACACTTTATCGCAGATTGGCAATCACGATCAGCGACGCGCCGCCAGTCGCTATGGCATTGAAAGAGCCGACGCCATGAATATGCTGAACATGATGCTGCCAGGCGCCTGTGTGACCTATCAGGTAGATCCACGTCGAAATTCTCCAAAAGAAGCGAGATAATGTGCAAAATTGCTGCCATCAATTCCCTGAAACTCTTATTTACTTAGGGTGAAGAGCTGGGCATGACCGACGGTGAGATTAGCTGGGAGGACACCAAGGATCCGGCCGCTTGCAATTCGAATGCACAAATTTACGAAAGATTTACGCGTGATCCATCGCGCACACCCTTCCAATGGAACAGCGGTCTAAATGCAGGTACATATTCAGAAATAAGTTAGTAATTAGAAGGAAGTTTTTCAGACTTTCTGTCAGAGAAAGAACAACAACTTTCCATTTGCTATATGAAAGCAATAACAAAATTTTTCCATTTTGCACTTGAAAGGCTTCTCAAGAGCGAGCAAAACTTGGCTGCCGCTTGCTGCCAACTATCAAACCGTAAACGTGGAAGCTGAGTCCTCTGCCACACGCTCCCATTTGAGCATCTACAAGGCGCTAGTGGAAATGCGCAAGCGTTCGAAGACATTGAAAAGCGACTACTGGAAGTATAAGGCCATCAACGATGGCATTTTTGTGCTCAAGAGGTGAGATTGATGGATTGATTTCTGGAATCACATGATTCCGTTCTCTATAATTTCCCTATAAGAGTCAAATTATACTTCTTTATAAACTCAGATTTTTGGCCGGTGAGGAGACCATCATTTATGTGGCAAATTTCGGTGAGGGTGCCTACTCCACAGATTTGCAGACAAATTTCGATGTGAATTTGCCAAATACAATGACGCTGAAGATAAGCAGTCTTGGTTCGCCCAAAAGCGAGGGGTATGTAACAAGAAGTCGTAACGTTTTGCACTTTCGACTTGAATTGCCTTTTGCGTTCTTACTTTGCAGCTCCAATTTGGGCACCAAATCAATTTCCTTGGCTGCAGGAGAAGCTTTGATATTGAGCACGGCCTGAAGCTATATCAGATGTTGTTTTCAATGCTTTAAAATTGTGTTAAAAATGTGTTAAAATAAAAACGAAATACAAATGTTCATCTTTGACACCGAGTAATAAAAAGACCCTCTTTTATATTTTCGGGCTAAATTAGCTTGCAAAGTAAATTGGGAGAAAATTCGACTGGTTCAATATAATATTCATCTGATGTGTAGGATTATGGCCATGAGGCTCTGATATAATAGCGATCAATAGAAGAGAGAGGCAAGAAAATACAATGACATTTTGAGCATTTGTGAAAATCATAAAAAGCTCGAAAAAAATATTTAGTGGATAGTGTAAAAAAAAGGAACTCAAGACGTCCGCTTGCTTGACCAACGGACCAAATGTTTCAACTCAACTCATGGATTCACAGTGCAGCGGGAGCTTTCGATTCGAACCATTCTGAGATTCGGAATCTCATCACAGCACGATCGATCTTGTGAAAGCTCTTTATGGAACCCATCTGGAAACTTATGTGGAATGAAGGAATTTTTTGGACTCACCGGAATGCTCGAAGCTTTCGAAGACTATCGTTTTAAGGTTCTCACATGCTGTTGCAATAGTTTATCCTATTAACTGGCCATGAAATCACAAGACAACAATTTTTCTTTTATTTTGTTTAAATTAAATTTATATTTAATTTCATTGGAAACTTTCATCAAAGTGTTTTATCATGTTTTGAAAGAGCTCTTTTTTGTTAATAATATCAATTTTTAACTTACAGCTTAAACTTTTCTGTTGTTTACGATTAAGATCTTAGAATTATACATCCGGCTATGCAGACACATACATGAATATAAATATAATATAATCAATATATGTATTTATATTTATTAAAATATTTACAAGAACATTTCACATTTAACAGCACAGTTTTTTGTATAATATGCATTTTTTTAAATTTTCTTTCATTTTGGCTAGTCTCAATTTAATTTGCTATGTCAATAAAATTTTTCTTAATACTCGTGCTTTTGCACTCTGACTATTTTACAGAACTGGTAACAGAAGGAACGTCTCTTACGTAGACACACCAACATGAGCTTGCGCAACAGCTGCTTTCCAAGTGTGCTCAGAATAGGGATGGAGACATACAAGCGGAAGCGGAAATGAGTGCATGTGGTTTCTTTTCTTTTATTTGCATTGTTGCGTTTAGTTTTTATAATCGTAGAGCTCATTTCTGCAGGCGGGCACAAACTTAAAGCTCTACGCTTGCAGCTGAGCTTTCGAGCTGGCGGCACAATTCAATTCACTATGTTGCTGGGCTCGAACAACACAATAAAAAAAATTGCCTTGTGATTACTTTTATTATATTAAGTCAGATTTTGAAGGGTTGACTAGGTTGCAGAAGGGATAAATCTGTATTGCAAAAGGCATAAATCCCTTTTGTAACTTAATCCGTTGCTCAACTTTTTACAGCAATGTACAAACTAGTTTTCTTTAAATTTAATACTATATGCATATACTTGGGTTTGCATGTTATACTATATTATATTAATTTAATTCAAGTTTATAAAACATTATACTCATTTATTATTTTGAGTAATATTTTACTAACAGCGAATTCTTTTAAATAATATCACATGTGGTTTTGTTTTTTAATCAAAGTTGTAAAATAAACATGTCTTGTCCTTGTCTTTCTAGCGCCAGCTTGGCATATAAACATTGTGGTGCAACAATTTTGAGACATTGTATGTTGCTAAAAAGTAGCGCCTTCAGAGAGTTGCCAACAGTAAAAGTTCGGTATGAGTTGTTTTCGGCAGCAAATTGTTGCTAAACTTGCAGCTGAGTGTAAGAGCATTGTCAACTATTCAAAAATTTTACAAAGCAGCCGATTGAAAGTTTGAAAGTTTTCGTATTGGAAGAAAAGACTGCTTTTGCGACGTGTCAGCGCCCTTTTTGTGTAGCAGAAAATTTCTAAAATTCGCTCAAGGATTTGAATGCTCTTCAGCTTAATGGCAATTTACTTAAGTTCTCAATTTATAGACAGTGCACCTTCGCACAATTTCACATTTGGCTCTTCTTTAATTAAATTTGAAACCTCAGCAGTAGCAACAGCAGCATGCCGTTTCTTATTACAATTACATTTGCATATAAAACTAATTTCGATAGCTAATTTAGTTATTGTATTCTGAGAAAAATACTGCACAACTACTAAAATACAATATAATTAACTTACCAAATATTTAGTAGCGCTCTCACACTCATACACGTTAAGCCTAACTAATTTTATGGAATACTTCTTTGAAATATTTTAAGCTTATGTTTAACAAATTTTAATTAAAATTTTCTTTGCTTCTTTCACTCATGTTGCCAGCTTAACAGACAGCTTACCACTTCACTTTTGACGTCATGCAAGCACACTTTCAGACAAACGTCAAACACCGCTAAGAACTAATTAACTTAAGCTAGTAAAAAGTGTGTGTTTTTGTTTGGGAGTAATTTTTGCAATTAAACTGGAATCGCGCAACGTTTTTTGTTGCTGCAACTGCTGTCGGCTGCATTGGCGTTGGCAACGCTGCTGCTGTTGCTGTTGCTGGCACTGCCAATGTTGTCGTTGTTGTTATTGTTGTTGTTATTGGCTTGGCTGCCATTGACAACGGGCTCATTGAGCTTCGCTTCGGTTGCACTTTTATGCAGATCAATGCAATTGCTCATAATTGCCGTTGCCGTTGTTGCGGCAACATGCGGCTGACAATCAGCTGTTGCTTCTATGCTGGCGCAAATTGTTTGCTATAAGCTGGTGGTGGCCGTCGTTGCTGCCGCTTTGTTGCTGTGGCTGCTGCAGCCGCTGCAATCGTTGTTTTCGCTGGTTTTTGTGCGCGTCGCTGTGCTGCTTTGCTGCGGCAGCATTGTTGCAATATGTTGCTGCAACATTATGTGATTGGTTAGGGGTGATGTTGCTATCGTTGCAGCGCCATTTGTAGCAACAGTTGTTGTTGTTGTTGTTGTTGTTGCAGTTGTTATACTTTCAGCTGGCTTTCCATGTTGCTGCTGATTTATTTTATTATTATTGGCAACAACTTGTTGTTGCTCCACATGCGACTCCACGCATTGCAGCTGTTGCCTTTGTTGCTGCTCCTGCTGCGGATGATTACTATTTGGCACATATTGATCCGCATACGGTATTTGGCTGTAGGCGTTGCTATCTAAATTGGTGAAAATGTTGGAAATGGAAATTGTTTGCGTTGCTATTTCGCAGAGCTTTTTCGCTTTTGTGCTGTGTTCTGTGGCAGGGTGGGGAGGAGTAGGGGGTGAGTGCAAAAAGGTAAAGTTTATATGAAAGTCAAGAGAAGAAGAGAAAAAGATATTCAAATATTTTTTTTAGCAAAAATTTGTGTAGAAAGTGCAAATTGTTGTCGACATTTTTAAGCATTTTTGCCATTAAGAAATTTACCTGTGCTCGTCGGCGTGATATGCTTTTGCAGTTTCTCCTCCTGCGCGCATGTGGCGGCCGTAACCACCGCCGCGGCCATCATGGAGGAGGGCCCTGTGCCGGCGGTGCGATGCAGATTGCCGTAGCGCGGCGGCATCATGCTCTGCCGTACATTGCGCTCGGGGCGTATGATTATGATGTACAGCTGCAACGAGCGGCAATAGCGAAATATTCAGATACAATTGCAGCTTTCCATGCACAAGAAATCATTTCATAAAAGCATTAAGCAGAACTGCAAAATGTGCCATTCCCATTGCAAAAATTTCAATGTGAAATATGTCAACAAACATTTTATAGGAAATTGTGGAAATAGATGCTCTAACATTTTGATAAGCAGAGCATAATTCTGAATAGAAATATTTGCATGAAAGAATGCATAATGGAAACTTGTTGACTGAGCTGTTTACACATCAGCGAAAACTGACATTATATTTTTTGACATAAACATTGTAAAGAGTTCAGCATTACTTGAACAGTGGGAATCGCCAATACTTAAAACGGTACTGTTGACAATTTAGTAAAAATTAAGTTAACTTTGACTATGAATTCTTTTGCAATAGCTTGCGACTTTGAGTGTTCCTTTAAGAACCAATTGAAAATAAAATAGAAAGCTCTCGACATTCAAAAAAAACCACTCAAAGCCAATACAAGCATATATAGTGACAGTAGCAATGCATACACATACATATGTATATGTATATGTGTGCAATGCTTTGGACACAAAGGAGTGACCATCAGTCAATAAACTACTGAGAAACCCTTGCGAAGTGCTGCCAAGTGTGATCCCTTCTGCACTGCAGGCTTCCAATTAAATTTGAGTGCAATTAGTTAGTGGCACTGCAGTTGTTGTTGTTATTGTTGATGATGTTCTTGTTCTTGTCAAACGATTTAGTCAGCTGTGTCTTAGCAATGTTTGCCATGGCTGCTCAATGCTGGCTGTTGTGTGGCCTTTAATTATGCTAAGAAACAGAGTCGCTAGTGTCGCCTGAGCAACTCTGAAATGCGGGGCAAAGCGCGCATTGGTGTGTTTGTTGTTGTGCTTGTGCAAATTTGCGTAATTAAGTTGAACGATTACAAGCCATCCAGCTCAAGTACTCATTTGTGCATGTTAAACTAATAGTTTGTTAGCTATGTATGTATGTGTATACTGTGTGTGTGTGTGTGTGTGTGTGTGTGTGTGTGTGTGTGTGTGGTGTGTGTGTGTGTGTGTGTGCTAGTTGCGAGTTACAAGCACAATTAAAATTGTTTCAACTTGCGGCTGCCTTAAGTATCTACAATTTCTCTTGATTTTTACGATAAAGCTAATGTAGTAAATATTCGTTATGAGGCAATTAAATCAAGTTCTTGAGCTTTGAAAGTTTTTTCTTTGAGCGCTGATTAGTCAAAACTAAAGTTAAGTTAATTCTTTAAGTAGTGGTTTTTGAAGTTTGCCTTAGAAAAGTTTTTCGATTGATCCATTTGAGGGATTTCGAATTATAAGTTAAGGGAATTCGGTGTGGGAATTAGAATATTTCAGTAGTTGTTTTGAAGATTTTGATTTTGATTTATAACTTAATAATAAGGCATATTCAACTACTAGACATTGCATCAAAAAAGTACATTAGTGCAAATATTAGAGTAATGTTAAATAATATACAAGCACAAAATAACAGATTGTTGCCGTATTGTCTGCCTAAGTATATAGAAATCAAAAGTACTTTTAGCAGCCATAAAAATTGACAAGCAATCCAGATGGAGTGCGTCTCAAAGCATTTGAGACGCCATTAGCGAATTTCCTTTCAATGTTTCACATAACAGTACTTACCTTTGGTGAGAAAAGACAAGCGATGGTAACACTGGCCGACAAACTTATCGTAACTGACATGGAGGTAATCCTCAGCGGCACATGGTTGCCGGTGCCGAAGTACAATGGCACAAATGCCAGCCAAATGACGCATGTCGTGTACATGGTGAATCCTTTTTTGCACGGTTAGAAATTGTAGGAATTTGTGAAATGTGTCAATGCCAAGGAGTCGATGTTGTCAATGTCAACGTCATGTTGTTGTTGATGGGCGGCATAGGCAGCAGCAATTGATGATAATGATGCGTTGTTTAATACGAAGAAAAAAAGAAAAGACAGCAATGGTTGTTTAAAAGGCTTTTGCGAATTAATTTAAAAGCTAACAGCCACAAAAGAGGTGATAGATAGAAGTTACTTTGGCATGTTTATTTATTAATTTGAATGTAAAAAAAATAAGCGAATTCTGATAAATTTTTCCGACAAGGGCTTTTAAAAAACCATTGCAAGGCACTGAAAATATTAAGGCTCTCTCATAAACTGTTCGCATTTCTATTGGCTAAAAATTTAAAGTGATTTTAATGTAATTTCAAAAGGTTCAGTCATTCTTTAGTCCGTGCAGAAACTACTCACCAATATGTTTGGACTCGTTGAATGCTTCCGGTATTTTACGTGTGAGCACCGCATACACCGTACATACCACAATCAGCACAATCGGATAGAAGAAGGCTATCATGTAGGAGGCATCGATGTAGGAGTCGCAAACGAGCAGATTATCCTCGCGCGTCGGATGATGGTACATGGCATGCGATGGCGCGATCACCATCCAAACGCCATTGATGAGTATCTGCATTTGTTTTGGTTTAATGGTGTGCGTGGTATGCGTGTGCGGAAGAAAGGAAGTTGCAAACAAATGGCGGTTAGTTTTTATACTCAAGCAAATACTTCTTTTTTTATAATATATAGAATCCGTTAGTTTTGTTTTACAGTTGCTTTCAACTACTTCGATTCTTTCCTAGCTGCATACACACCTGTATAAATATCAGAAAGGAGCAAATGACCAGCTGCGATTTGGGACTAATAAACGATGGTCGCTTCGCCGATTGCTTGCCGGCCTTGAAGATGCGTGCTATGCGATTCGTCTTGGTCAGCAGCGCCGCATAGACCACGGTGAAGCAGAAACCCACGCTGAAGCTGTGCATAAGTATCAAAAATTTATAATAATATTATTTAAAATTAATTTCAATTGGTTCGAAAAGAAATGATGTTTGCTGATAATACATTTTTGGACTTTTTTTTCAATATGACATGACGTAGCTTTATAAATTGAATAAAAATTTCAAGTGCAAATTGCACGTAGTTCTCCGCCAGCACAGTCTGCTCGATGATGTCGAAAGAATTTCAAGCTTTCACTTGCGCTTGCACTGTGCAGCCGAAAGCAGTGCGCAGTCATTTCCGGCGGCTGCCTGCCGCTCGAGTTATTTGCGCAACTTGCGAGCAGCTCAAGTTGCCACATATTTTACACCATCAAGGACTCGCGGCGAAAGTTTGCGCATGGTTGGCGGAGGACTTACCGTTGTATGGCGCAGACAATGTTCGTCGGCTTGAGCACCAGAGCGAAAGTGACCGCATAGCACATCAGTATGCCCGCCAGCAGAATGTAGCTCAGCTCACGTCCGGAGGCGCGCACTATTGGCGTGTCGTTGTGTCTGTGTGGGCGTGCAAGAGCACATTAAAAGGAACAACATGAAATTTTAGTTACTTTAACACGAAAAAGTAATAAAAGGAAGAAGCAAAGTAATCAAAAATTGCTGCTGTTGCGGTTTGATTTAATGAGAGCTGTTGAAAAGAAGCTGGAAGTTGGAAGCTTAAGGGCGGAACTGCGAAGCCTAAAAGCCGCTGCAGAGTTTTATTTTTTGGCAAACAGAACCGTGAAAAATAAATCCATTAAAAGTCAAAATAATGCTCAAGAAACTTTCTTCATTCGCATTCTTGTCTACAACTATTTCAACTTCCTTACCATAAAAGTCTGAGCCACAGCTCATTCTTGAAGCTGTCAGCTTGCTGAGCAAGCATTTTGGAATTCCATTTTGTCAGCATATTACGTCATTCGATCTAACCCTTAAATACTCAAGAAGCTCGATTTTTATCAAAAAAGTATATATGTATTCTGTAAAATGGTGATTTAATTTATCTTTCGAAAAAAATATTTTTTGAGAAGTTATTTGTTAAAAAGTGTTTGTATCTTCATACATTGGGCATTTAAGAATTAAAGCGCTAACAAAGCTTAGCGAGTTTCAGCAAAGCCCTGGCGACAATTCTTTACACACATGCAATTTCGCACAAATACCAATCAAGCGCTTCCGTGTAAATCACAGAACAAGTGCGTTGATTGCTCATTTCCTGCTATCGTCGAATAAAATGCTAAATGAAATGTAAACATTTTCACGATGCAATAAAAAAAGTAAATAAAACAAAAAGAAAACACAAAAGGAAAACAATAACAAAACCAACAGCAGCAGAATGACAGTGCGCCAGTGCGAAAAATAGCTGCCAGCCTGACTTACCTAACGAACACGCCCACCACGAAGAGTGTCACCAGTATGCCGGTTGCGCTGAATGCCATCGCGCCAATGGCCCAGGCCGTCTCCGGCCGCAGATAGACTTCGGGTATGTTCTGGCAACGCTGCTTGCTGGCATCCGGCAATGTGCCCAGCTGGCAGGTGAGGCATTGCGTCTCGTCGATGGGATGGCGCACCTATGATATAGACAGCAGACAGTTGACAAAGAGCAGTTGGTGTGAGCGCGGCATAAAAGTCGCACATTCGCACACTCACACACACACACGCACAGACACATTGACACACATCAGCAGCCTGATGGCCGAAAGGACTGCTGCCGCTTGCAGCCGAGTGCAGTCTTTGTTATTTTTATTTATTGGCATAGCAGATTTACATGTGGCAGCCGTAAATGCTAGCCCGAGGACCGTGCAGACACACAGCGCCACACATACATATACACATGCATATGTCTGTACTCAGACAGGCAGTCGCACCTGCCGACCGCTCTCGCTGTCTTTCGTTTCCTTCCTCAACGCAATTACTTCGAAATGTGTCAACGAAATGCGCATGTGTATGTAATTGTTTGTGTGTGTGCATGCTTGTGAATTTTTATGGCGAAAGTCTGATACTTGTTGCTTGTGTTTAGGCGCACAAATTAAATTGCATTTTGCGGTGTTATTTCTGGCACACAAATGGGATTTAGCACTTTGTACATTTGCTTTGATGGAATTGTTAGGGCTTAGCATAATGGCAGGGAACGCTGCTAACTGCCGCACAGGAGTTACATTTAAAGCGATTAAAAATGTTATGGCATACCTTAAGGCGCAGGCAAATGATTTATAAACTCCTTTGAAAGTATGATATTTACATTCATGCAAATTTTATTTATACTTGCTGAAATATTGCAGAATCTGTGGCAGATTTTCGTAAGAGTTTTGGCATAAAAAGTTGAATAAGTTTTGCATACTTGCAGGCATATTATAAAATAACGTTTTGCAGCTCAGTTTTTGTTTTCAAATCGATTGCGTTCCGCTCTCTATTCTCTATTCTTTATTCTTCATTTCGTTTTCTCTATCTCTGTTCTCTATTCTCTACTTTCTATTCTCTATTCTTTATTCTCTATTCTCCATTCCCTCTTCACTATTCTCTTTTCTCTTTTTTCCCTTTCTCAATTCTTATCTATTTCTCTCTATTTTCTATGCTCATTTATTTATATTTATAATTATTTTTTTATTAGCTAATGTATAAACGCATTGCCTTGCAGAATTTACTTTGAAAGTTGGCCCCTTAAGAATCACTGCATACTTTCGGGCGCCGCTAACCGAACCAGTCACAGCGTACCTACACAATTGTACATTCAATTTATTTAAAAGCTTTCATCAGCGTAAATTGAATACACTTGTTTGCACGGAAATTATTTTCCGAAGGGGGGTGAGTGGGCGCGCATGATTAATGCAGTCGGCTGGAGGAACTCATTGCCACACCCACCGCATAATTGACGAATCAGTATGCAATTTACGAACCGCACAAAAGCAAGCAAAGAAATTCACTCTGCATACAATTTCCAGCAGGCAACATTGTTTCCTTCTATGTATGCTTGTGAGTGTGTGTGTGTGTGTGTGTGTGTCGATGTGTATTTGCCGATGTGCATATTTGCGCATGTGGCCACGTTGAATGTACATATGTATGTAACTGTGCAAATTCGACTCACTTGATATGTGGAACAATTGAAGCAATGCCAACAGCAGCTCTCACCCTCCACATACTTCTTGGCCTGGCCCAGCTCGCATGGCAGACTGCATACGGACTCAGGTGGCTTCGGATGCAACAGCTTGAATTGTACCTCTGCAATGGCAAATAGAAGCAATTCAATAAGAATGAAATACATATAAATGGCATGTCAGACATATTCTCTCACTCACAAAGAGAAGAGCTAGCTGTAAATAAAATATGTGCACAAAATAGACAATACTCTGGTAAACATAGAAAATTCACAGCTTAGACACACATACAAATGCAGATGCATTCACACAGAGAAGTGCACAGGAATACATTCAGTTGCTGGTTCAATACAATGGCAGCATATTGTGTTCCTTCAAGGATATTGCTATATGCACTGAAATTGAATTTGCCGCTTTGCAGTGACTTGCCACAAGTGCTTATAGCATTTGAATGGATTTGCAAATTTGTTGTGTGTAGGGGGCGTAGAAATTTGCATAGCCTGCCATTAGGAGTTTAATATATGTATATGTATGTATTTGTGTGAAGGCAGCAAGTCAAGTTGCGAGCTGCCTCTTGCAATTAAAATGGCAACGTTGGCAATTAAAAGCAACCAAAAATTGCAAACACTTGCCTGACATATTCAGTCGCAGCTCCCCCTCATAGTACTCGCCCACCTTGATCCAGTGGTATTGACCCTCATCGGATTGCTTGAAGTGTATGATATTGTAGCGCGCTGGACCGTCGCCATTGCCATCGAAACGGAAATGATCACCGCTGAGACCTGCCGATAAGTGGGCGAGGCAGATTTCATTGAATTTTCAAATAAATGTAAATATATGCAATTATGTGTTAGTGTGAGTGCTGATAAGTCAATGGATTTAAAGTTGGCAGGCAAGTTACAACGCTTGAAGATAGTGTGGCAACTCTTGCTATCCAATTGCATGCCTTTTCATGTCAGCCTTTTGTAACTTACCCTGAAATTGCACTTTACGCAAATATTTGAGTAAATCTGCGCCTTTGGTCGGCTTCATGGCATCGCACAAGGACGGTCGCCCGCCGCACAAGTCGCGATGCATATCGCTATATAGCCGAGCAGCAAATGGAAGAGCGGAAAAAAATTTAACATTGCCTTCCGGCTTTATGCCAGACGCCGGTAGCGTCAACTTACCGCAGCGCATAGGCGAACGCCATAACAGCATCGCTGACGAACTGCAGCTGGTCCTCGAAGTCGGTGTTCTCGCGTGAGAGTCGCTCCTTGGTGGTGCACGAGCGGCTATAGTTGTTGTAGGGTGTATTCAGACTGCCCGGATAGCGGCACTGAAAGTGATCCTCCCAGAATTCTAAGCAAATTCAGGAGCAAAAAAAAGTAGACACTTTAGTGCGCACGAAAGTTCGAGTATGCTTTGCCTCGTAGCACCTACCGACAAACCAGGGATTACGCTGATTATTTTCCACTGTCAAATTGAGAAAGTACTCTTCGAAGCCCTTCACCGGATTCGCCTGCGGCTGCACGGAGAGCGTGCCTTCGACCTGCAAAGTAATTAGGCAAATTAATTTGAGCCGCGATATTAATTACAGCGGCGCGAAGTTTTCGCTGGGATCAAGTGTCGCACGTGTGCGAGGCTTTGCGCGCAGTGGGATGGGAAGTTGGGCGATGACTGCGCACAATCAAAACCACCCAGCAGACAATTTGACTAGTAGTGCGTTAACTTTAAGCGTGCTGTTCAAAAGTTCTTTAAATATATGCAAAAGCAGTACAGCCAATTCTCTTTTTACACGTTGTACAATTTTGTTAGAAAACCGTGCAAAAAAATCGCATAAAAAAAGAGAGTTGAATGTAAATTTTACTAGCTGAAAATGCAGGCTAAAATTGGTTGGAGCTTCGTATTAAGCACTACTTTTATGGTTGTTAATCTTAAGGAAACAATTACTAAGATTATGTGCTTTTATAATTGGAAGATTTGATAAAAAGAAGTGTTGCAAGCATTATATTCCCTTTGCTATTTTTAAGAAGGCGCACTTGTCAAAATTGTATTTCCAGCTGGGCCTTCCTTTTGCAACCACACATGCCATGTCACTAAGCCCACTGCTCACGGCTACAAAATAAAGGCAGCACTCACACTTATAATTAATTTCAATTATGCCATAATCAATCAAGTCATATGTGTAAATTTTTCATTTTTATCACTTTTGCCTTTTTGTACTTTTTTTTTGGAGTGCATACCCTTTGCATATTCTAGTAAGTACATATAGAAAAATATATGCTTTTGCATTTGCAAAGCCCCAGGCACACATTTGTCAAATTCCGTTCAGTGCGACCCTCATAATTTAACGAATTTATGCTCACCTCCGGTTCATTACCATCGGACACGAGATTCCTTGCGCTCCAGCCATCCGAACCAATCCAGGAGAAAGCGCCCGTAGCATTGTTGCGACGTACGGCGCGCATAACCTCGCGCACTTCCTGATCGGAACCGAAAATTATGGCGCCTGTAAGAGAAGAGGGCAAGCAGAGCAGCAGCGAAGTGTGTATAGTAAATTGTTGAGAGCTTCGCTGGGATTGAAAAGGACGCTGTTATTAAGCAGCATCTTACCAAATCACATTCACATAAAGATGCCCAAATCAAGCTGGCGAATTTAGCAGTTTGTGGAGTGTCCTTTTTTGTACTTTTGCCTAAAACTATGTTATTTTTGCTGGTAATGCTTAAACGTGCACTTGTAGTGTCTACTTTTTGGCGCATTCGAGAATTTATTTCACTGAATTCTTTGCAAGGAAAATGCTTTTGGTAATTGGCAGTCCTCTGCAGATTGCGCTTTGGTTGCAGCTAAAAGTTACACACTCAAAGATTGCCTTTTTTTTGGTAGCCTACAAAATGGCTAAAGGCATGCATATAATTATATAAGTGCACCACTCGAGTGCTTCTGAAAGAGCAATTACTTTTGTTCATCACTCCGGCAAGTTCCGCACTTCGCTTCAGTGCAACATTGCAAATGCTGGCATGCATTGCTTTTGTTATTGCTAGCTTGTACTAAGTATGCACAAAAAGGCTAATCTTGCTAAGCTCAAAAGTATGCAAAGATTGGCCTGTGCCTGTGCCTCTGAAAGCATGCCAGAACTTGCCAACTTATGAAATTGCAATTTTTGCTTGGCTTGTTTATGCTGCTAGTTTAATTGTGATTGTGTGTGTGTGTGTGAATGTGTGCATGTGTGTGTGTGAGCACGTTTTGACATGCAAGATTTGCTTTCACTTTACTACGAAAGCCGACGCTATTATGCCGTTACAGGACACTTGCCGCCGACAGGTGTGCTGCGTGTTTCGTTACGGTTTGTTTGCGTTGACTGTTAGGTTTGTTGTTTTTGTTATTGTTTTACTGTAGGCTGTGGCAGCTTTTTGTTGTGGTAACTGTAGCTGTTTCTGGCATGTGGGCGTGTTTTAGTAAGTACAAATTCCAAGAAAGCCACAAAGCTTTTGGGCTTTTTCTATATTAAGACACATGCACACATACATACATATGCGCATATGCGTATGAACACCATATGTGTGTGTGTGTGTGTGTTTGTGAGTGTGCATGTTGTGCCTATAGTGGTGTAGTGCGTAGGGTAGCTGTTATTTTTCGTTGTGGGTTGTATCAGTTGGCATTTCCCTTGTTTGCACAGGTGAGTGAAATTACTTTTGGCTCGGGCATTTTTGTAAGTTAATTGAAATTAGACCTTCGTGTTGCGTTGAACTTCGGAAAGTTGCAAAAATTAAGCCCAACACTCGGCCGATTATTACAAATGCGCTGGAATATGCTAAAATTTCGACAAAATTTGCCAATAAATTTTCTTTTGGATTTTGCGCAAATTAAACCAACAGACATTTTGCAAGTTTCGAACTGAATTACTTGCAATGTTGGCCGTGGTCTAGCAAATATTTATAGCCATAAAAATAATTTCGAAAACTATGCGTAATATCTTTATATTGAATAAAGTAAGCTAAAAGAGAAAAGAAACAATTTATTGCCCAGCTGTTTTACAATTAAATTTATTGCACTAAAAATTCAGTGTGAGTTGAGAAAGTTGCTTAATATTTTTTGCATATTTACAGTTTCTCGGCCCAGCGAGATACATTAAAATTAAATACAATTTAAGCGACACAATGCAGCTTATTTCAAACTATTAATCTTCATACTTTGAGTGCTTTTAAACACTACAACAATTTGTCAGATAGCAGCCTAACCTTTTTCCAACAGCGACTTGAATTAGTGTTACCCAAACGTTTCTAACAACCCCACAACCGCTGCCATTTGTGGCTAAAATTAGTTGAGCCTATTAAAGTTGGTTTCATTAAATAAACCAAAAAGCGGTCTCGCTTCCGCTGTTCAAACAGACTAACTGCCTAAAGGTTATGCACTAATTAAAGTCAATCATACGCCCTCAAAAACCACACACGCATACATTTGAACACTTTTGTTTAATTAAAAGCTTAAATGCCAGCTACGCAAAGGACAGCAAAGTGTATGTAAAAGGCTACTATTTTGCTCTACTGCTCTTATTTTTGCACTGGCATTTTTCAATTTTATAGCCCATAGACTTTGCTTCTGCAAACATGGAAATGATAACGTAAGCGTATAATGAGCCAACTGAGCTTGCAACTGTCTGCCTTGTGGTAGCGTCAAAGGAAATATATGTTTGTGTGTGTGTGCGAGTGCATGTGTGTGATAAAATCACAGCATTCAACGCTATAAAAGCTATAAAACAATTTGGCTGGTAATTTCAAGCCGTTGCATTGCAATGAAACGCTTCCATGAACTTTTCGAAATTTCGTTGCCGTTACACTGCCGTGCAGCCAAGCGAGCATCTAAGTATTAGTGTAGCTTGACTTTTTGCCACTTTCGGCAGGTCTGCAAAGGTGCCAGAAAAGTAATATACCCATTGCAGGAAAAATTTTGCCCCAGAATTTGACATTTTAACGATTTAGCGCTCCTGCCCTACACTTTCTTCTTAAGCACAATTTATATGCCTATAATGGGAGCTGGGATATCATGCCGATATCGATGGCATGGCAGGCACAATTAATCACTGTAAAGGCACAATGTAAGTTGAAAGGGTGCAATAGCAGAGCCGGCAGGTTACACGCCACTGAATTCAATTTTTCATTTGGGATCAAAGAGTGCATCGTTAGTTAAATTTGCAGAAGCCAATTTCTTTTTCGAAATAACAATTTAGATATAGTTATTGAGGAGCAGTGGGCTTGCAGGGTAGAGCGACATTAAGTTGGCATGTGAGTACATTTCATTTGCAAATGTCACTTTAGTAAAGGATCTCTGAAAGAATTGCCTGTGGTTTGGCGTGACTTTCTGTTTAAGTAGAAACATTGAAAGTAATTTGCTTGAAGTTTTGAAAATGTCAAATTTGTTGTTAGCTTGAAAGAAATTGTTACCAGCAGAGAGCGTTTTCTTTGAAGACTTTACAGCTAAAAAAAACTATTTACATTTTATATGGATTTTGATGCATTAAATTCAGTTATTTGCAAGAGAAATTATATTTCTTCTAAAAAATATGCGCCTGTTGGACATCGAAACGAGCGACGAGCGCATCACAGACCGAGCACATGAAATACCAGCGCTCAAAAATGTTTTCACTATAAATTTTTTAATTGAAATATTTCTTAAATTTTAACATATTTTTGCTAGTGTCTTTTATTAAAAGTATATTTTTCTGTGCTTATAATTCAAGTCAAACAAAGTTGGGAAATAAATTTGTCGAATTTAAAAATTCGCCAATAATATTTAATTAAAATTTCATTACAATCAGGAATTTCAACACCTTTTCATTTGGGCTCAAAATGACACGTTTTATCTGGCTTGTTGTATTTGCTTACCGCAGTCAAGTTGACATAAAAATCATTGTCAATTTATGGATTATTATTTTTGGTTTACTTTTTTCATTTTTGTTTTAATTTGGTTATTTTGGTTGCTCGCATTTATCTTTTTTTAAAAGGCACACATACTTTTTGGCTTTTGATTAAGCTGTTTGCATGCGCGTGCAAAATTGAAGCGCCTGCAAGTTGGCAAAAAAGCGAATGTTTTAATTTTAATCCGCGTTGTAAAAGCGTAAAAGGGAAAGCGCAAAAAATGACAGCTTGCAAAGCAAACAAAGTATAAAAATATAAATTTTTATTTTGGGCATATGGCAAATACGTTGGAGGCAGAAGGGAGCCGAAGGTGTGGTGTGAAGAAAATGAATAGTCGCTAACATGTGAAACGAAATATCAAATTATGTCATATAAGGCGAAATCTATTATTTGGCATAGCTTCACAAATATCCTTAGAGAAGTTAGGTCAGCTTAGATGTGACGCTAAATGTGGGTGATATCCAAA
Source organism: Neria commutata (assembly GCA_963457695.1). Classification (NCBI taxonomy): domain Eukaryota; kingdom Metazoa; phylum Arthropoda; class Insecta; order Diptera; family Micropezidae; genus Neria; species Neria commutata. The sequence continues at coordinate 41,849,532 of OY735247.1, read as the reverse complement.
GCTGTTTTATTTATATATAGAAAGTGAAGCAACAGTCTGGGTAGCCGAGGCCAGCGCCCAGCTTCAGAAATCGAACTCACATCCTCACACTCACGACCCACTGCTTCTTCATAACTCTTCATATGTTGCAAGTTTAATGCACTTGAAGTAAGGAAGGAACCAAAATTTTGCAATTTTTTCTTTATACAGGCACATCATTAGGATGCTAAGATTTCAATAAGATAAAGGTCTCTTTATAGAACTGCTCCTTTGGGGTCTTGAAAACTTATCTTAATATCGATAGCCTCATGCTATGACCATCTACCGAAAGCGTTCGAAATTTGAAAAAAAATCGTAAACTTTTCAACTTAAATTACGACTTAAATTAAAGCAATATCAATGCGAAGCCACTTTAAGCCACTCAAAAGTGTAAGAGCCAGCGCGTTAGAAATGGCAAGAAAGTAGCTAGCTTGCTATTTTGTAGCAAATGAATTGAATTTCATTGAACAATCAATTCGAGCAGCGGCTACAATTTTCTTTGCTACATTTTTGAAACTTTTTCAATTTATAGCGTAATTCGAGCCACTTGCGCTCAAACTGAAATGAGTTCTTTATCTTGTTAGCCGCATTGAATGATTGAATGGCCAGGCCAAAGGCAGCGAAGCTGTGGTCGAAAACAGAAATTGGAAAAAGAGCAGCAAGTTTCTATGCACGCCAGCGTATGCCACAAGTAGCTGCTATGAATGGCAATGAGGGGAGTGGCGGCAGTGCGTGTGCGTTGTCATGCTGGGGAGTTGGGAATGTAAACGTTCCAGAGGAAAGGACACTTGGCGGCGCGTATGAGTGACGCTGCTGCTATTGTGTCTATGTGCATTTGTATGTGTATGTGTGCTGGTATATAAGGCAAAGGAGACACTGCCTGGCTGATTAAGCCAATTTTGCGCAAATTTACACAATCACTCAAACTTAATCCAACCGGAAATAAACTGGAAATACTTCGATGTCAGTGTGGCCTTCTGCTTCAACAGCCACATGAAAACAGCCACGTCGAATTGCAACATTAAACACTATTATGCGCATAAGTGCCGTTGTGTGTGTGTGTGTTTGTGTAAATGGCATAAAATTTGATTTGAAAGTAATAACATAATTGCTGTTTTTTCTCATAAAAACGATAATTTCTTTTGAGAAAGAGTAACAAAAAAAAATGTTCTTTTGATATCACAATAAAAATGGAAAAAAATACTAAGTCAATTAATCGGTATATAAACAAAATTGTTGATAATTTTTGCATTTTTCCCTGCTTAAATTGAAATCGAATCTGTTCTATTTATAGAATTTTTGAAGTTAAGAATTAAAATTTTTCCAAAGTCGCAATGCATAAATAAGCAGAAATTTGTTTAAATGCTGCGCTTAAAAAAAGGAAATTTGTTTATATATTCAAATGAAATTTATGTATTTGGCATATTTTTTATAGCAACTGTTCTACGAAGCAAATAAGATGAACAGTTTTCTTCGAAGGTCAAACGTATTTTCCAAACAAAGTGCTTAAATAAAAAAGCTACATAGTGAAAAATATTCCAAAACATTTAAAAACTAAATTTCATTCACAAATTTCGTGTTGAAATCTTTTCGAAAATTTAAAGAAAATTTGCATGAAAAGTTTTTGAGAAATCAAAAATAAGCACGAAATCGTAACGATATCAAAAATTAAGGACTCTTTTCTATCAGCTCCATCGAAAATATTTATGCATATGTGTAGTATGTGTGTTTGTAAATGTGTATGTGTGTTCAACATAAGCCATTTCAATGCTTAATCCTCGAGTCTTAGAGCACTTAAAATTTGCATAATTCTGGCATTTGTTTAAACTCGAGCAACCATTAAGCTTGATTGTCAGCCGAATAAATTGCCAATAATTTTGCTCACCATTGCTTGCCATAATTCATGTACGTGCCACAAATGTAACTCGAGCCGGATGAACAAGGAGCAGGACACTGCTTTACTGCCTGCCGCTGCAGATTCGACTGCCTTTGACTATTATCAGAATTGTTGCTACAGTTGCTGCTTTGTTTTTATTTATTTATGTAGCAGTTGTTGTTGTTGTTTTTGTAGTTGTTTTTTTTTGCTTTGCAGTCTAATGAAAGCTGCGATGACGCTGCAAATCCCTAAGGTTAAGCACTCTGCTGAACAGTGGGTGGCTCTACTAGGCTAGTTCTGAACAAAAGATAATTGCTAAGAATTGTCGAGCGCAGCTGTTAGCTGCTATAGTACATCTGAGTAAATGTATGTGTATATGCAATGCATATAAACGCACACATATACATAGATATAAGAAGGCACGCATCGACTCAGCACTTCAAGTGGGTGGCGTACAACAAACAATGACCAGCATTACAATGATCAATGGCAATCCATGTTGAGGAAAATGGCAGAAGAGTGCTGCTGGCAAACTAGTCACAAAGTACTCCAAAGGCACTTGCTAGCAGTGGCCTTATTTGGCAATGAATGCTGCTTGAATTGAATGAATTTAACAAACAATTTCTGCGTTTTGGCAATTATTTTGAACAAGAACTGAAGAAAAGAAAGGAATAGAAAATTCTATCAAGTGCAGATTTTGTGGTGTGTTTGAATGTGAATTTCGCAAAAAATATGAGAGCAGAATTGTTTTTATAAAAATTTTAGACCAAGAATCGTAAAGTGCCAAGAAAAAGTTGGCTGTATTTAATTTCATATGAGAAAAGTTTTATTTAAATTAAGAAAAGATTAAATCAATAGAACTGTCTTGATTAAAAATGCGCTGCTAGTTTTTAGAACACAACTGTTGGCATACATATGTATGTAATTTGTTACTTGCAGTTCTTTCGTTTGATTTGCAATTGCTTTGGAAATTTTTCTACATGAAAGTTCTATTATTTTTTGTTGGTTTATGCATGAATTGCAACCCTCCTCCCCCCTCCACAAAAAAGGCGAACAAAAACATACGCTTTAATTGCAAAACTTTTGCCGAGCACGTTAACAACACGTTAAGCTTCTTCTCTTGCTGTTTGACAACAACAAAATTGCTTTCGAGTTTTTTTGTGGCGCGCAGTTTGCAACTCAATTGCTGCCAGTCAAGATTTCTCAATTACACAAGCACACACAAATACAAACGGAAAACGGGCTTTGCATAGCAACTCACAGTCGCATCGCCAGCAAAAGAGGCACTCCCTCCACAACAGCAGCAACATTCGCTTACCTCTTGCGCGTGGTTTCGTCAGCAATTTCTGCACAATATTGTCGTAAGCAATTTCCTCAGCCACACCAGAATCCTTGACGAGCTTCTCCTTGATGGCAATGCAGATGTTGTGACGCGCCAGCAACTCCTCCAGCTCCTCGAATGCCTGCAAGTAAAAGTGAGCTTTAGTATCTGTCATTGCTATGCAATGCATGAATGACAACTAGCAGTACCCCTTCCCTACATATCCTTATTCTATGCACTCAAGCGCTTTCAGCCATTTCAGTTGAGTGTCTTCAATTATGCGAACAAATTTCCAAATTGAAAAAATTCATACGTCGATTGCGCAATTAATCGAAAATGAAAGGCAGCAATTCTCTAAATAAACAGATTGAAAGGTTTGAATGGATTGAATGGATTGAAATGGATTGCAAGTATCCGTTTGATTTTGGAGATATCACTCTATTCGCTTAGCTTGAAGCATATTTAGGCTGATATTTATACAGATCAGCAGCAGCAGATTCATAAATTTAACCACAAATTATCACTTAATATTTTAAGTTATAATTATCAGTGAAGCGGGTATTTCTGACCTCTTTTAGAATATATAATATAAACAACTTTTTCATAAAATGAATATGAGATTAAAAATGTTTGCAAACATTTCTTTTTCATAAATTTTCGCTGTGAAACACATGAGCTGATAGCTTGACAGGGTTGCATTTGTTGGCGTATAAGTTTACAAACATTGTTTGCACAGCGAATTCATTGTGGAAACTTATCAGCTGTGTGTAAATAATTTTTCTTAAAAATTTTTAGAGTTTGTTGATAAACTTATATGGTATATAAGGCTTATACACGCTTAAATGAATACGCCTAATGCAACTACACTAATTTTGACTGCTGCCTCGCTAATTCTTGCCATGCCGATGACTTGTTCTGCACTTGCAAATCGAGCATCTCTCCACTAGAGGAAGCAATTAAGGCAGCTTAGTAAATTACAAAGCAGGAGCATGCACTTTTGTGGTTTGTCTCAAATTTCCGGCTGCTTTGCTTCGTCATCTAACGTCACAGCCTGACAAATTGCAAAAGTTTACGCGAGGTGCAATTGGCGCGCACTTTAATTGCAATGCACCGGATGCGCCGTGGTGCAGGCGAAAGCGACAATTTTCTTTCTAATTAAAAGCTGCAGATGTAAGCATTGTTGTAACAAGTTGTTTATATCATTTGAAATAAAACATTTTCGATTTGACACTGAAATGTGAGCGGAAATTTGTTGGTTCCGAAATTGAAGTGGCTTTCAGCTTATAAACAAATGCTGACTTTTTAATGAACCGCAACTTTTGTGAGAATGCAAAATTTATATAATCAACAAAAACTGATTAAAGCACTACCTAAAACATTTCACAGTATTTTTTTACAACCTACGCCAGTATTTGGCCCCAAGGCACAGTTCGATTCGTTGGCCACGTCACTCGTTTATACGCTTGTTTTTTTCAGTAGTTTGGAAAAGGTCTAGAAACAGCATTAACTTGGCTTATTCGTTGCACATCAACTCAATTACACTTTGCACTTTTAATTCTAATTGTCTATTTCAATTAGTTGCAGTGCTTGAATGCAATTCTTGCTCGCAATGCGCTTTATTGCTTTATACCCGGACTGCAATGCCGTCAAAAGCACTCCGGTCCGGCTCCGGTCGCTTGGTTCCACCAAAGCACACTCACCTTGATGCCGTAGTTGCTCTCCTCGTAAATGATGGACACGTAGCTCCAACCCATGCGCTTCACAATTTCCACCATCGCCTTCACCTGATAATGATCTGAGGGTATTGTGCGCGAGAAGTACTCGAAGCGTTGTTTATTGCTCAACTCCGGGCTGGTGGAGAAAAATGAGACCTGCCAAAGAGAAAGCATCGTAATTAAAGTAGGCTGTAAATTAAAATTACAGAAAAAAAAACACTAGTAATAAGAATGGCTGCTGCATAAACAGAACAAGCAAAAGATTGCACTTGAATTGGCAAGTCGAAGCAGGCAGGCAGCAGACGACACCAAGTGGCAATTAAGATAGATACAACAAAACTTTCGCTGGAATTACTGCATTTATCTTAGCTGTGCCGCTCTCTATCAACAACTTGCTCATATGAGCTGAATTTTCAACAATAGCTTAGAAGAACCTAGGAAAAAAAGGGCCAGCTATCGAAATTAAAGTTGAGGTATTTACACAAAGTGTATTGAAGAAAAAAAATACAGCTTAAATTAACTAATTTTCAGTGCAAATTGTTTGCGCCGGCATTGTTCACGGCGTATGATTGATCTCAAATTTCCATTAGAAATAATGTTAATCATACGCCTGGGTGTAATATTTTTGCCTTATTTTTTGCAATTTACATTCCTTTTTGAAAATGTAATTTTCTGTTTGCTGCGGAATTTACTCAAAGCACCTGTAGTAGTAACTTATTTCTTTGAAACACTGCGCCCCCTCCTCTTCATATTGCTTTCATCTTGGCATTTCTTTCAAAGCTTTTACATTTCCTCTAAGAAACTTCAAAGTCCTCAACAATTTACTAGAATGCTGCAACTTGGTAAATCGTTCTGCGCATTTGCCACTTGAGCAAGTTTGCCAGCATTGCATTTGCACTTGATTGCATGCGGCGGCAGCAGTAAAACTTGCAAACACAAAGCAGCAGCACAAAGTGACATGTCCTTGGAAATTTTAACGCTGCTTCCTTCAGCTGCCTGCAAACATAAAAACAGTGAACAAGTGAATGCAAAAATAATTTTGCTTTTAAGCGTTTTACCATGGCAGTTAAACAGGGCACAATAAAGTGCAGCCCTATATTGTGGCGCTCATCAGCGTGTTATGCAATTGAAACCCTCCCTAGCTGCCTCCAGCAGTTCCATCTCTTGCAGTGGTTCTTCTATTTTCACTTCATGCCAATTAATTTATAATGTTATGCAAATGCTATGCTTTTTCGTGGCGTCCCATTCCATGCCACTTTTCACCACAGTGCGCATAATTTATTAGCTTCCAACAACAAATACGCAGCTGCCCCTGGCAAACAACGTAAGGCATTACGTAAATGCGTATTTCAAAGCGATTCCAACAATCTATCAAAATCAACAATTCCAACAGAGGCAACTGAAATCGAAGCCAAGCCAAGCCATCGAAAATTTATTCATTTGTTATTCAAGTCTAACGCTTGTGCACATTTCTAGGATAATTTCAACAATATTCAAGACACTGGCTTTTGGGAAAAAACGGCAATAATAACATTAGTTAATTTTATTAGCAAATCGACACAGTTCGATGAAGAACAGATTTTTCGCTTCAAAATTAGTGCTTTCATCCTACAATTATAAAGTTTGCAAAAAGGGTTTGTAGTTAATAAAAGCTTTTAGAGCGCTTTTATATTAAGTAAGTCATTAAGCGCGTGGATTTGTGAGAAATTTCAATTGCTTTCTGTGTGCAGTCAAGTGGAAATAATTTGTAAATCGACTAAGCAGAATGAGCCAAATAAAGTGGCAGCCTTCACAAGGCATCAAGGAATTTGGAAGTGTTCAACTATGCAGCTTTGTCAGCAGTAGCCAGCTGTACAGTGGAGTAACGTCTGTCTAAGTGCGCTTAAATAATCTTTGCAAGAGAAATTCGAATTTTTATTTATAAAATTATGTTATTGAAATTGAAGGACATGCAGAAAATAACAGCTAAATCACAAATAATATTTTTTCAACAATTTTTCAACTTCATATCACAATTAATTTCATTTAAAAGTCTCTGCATCACTCAAAGTTGTGTTGGAAAAAGGTTATTATATAGTAATTTTGCGCTATTCTCACAGCAGCTTGTGCAATTCCTTTAAATTGCTTCTTTTTTCATGTTTTACTTTGAGATTGAGAGTTGTTTTTGTATGCTCTAGCCGAAGCAATCAGCTACAAAATGTCTGCAAGAACTTCGAGCTATTTCAACCGGCGTGTTTCTGCTGGCAGTTAACTGCATTACTACCTGCACAGATAGATAGGATACACACACAGACAGACAGACTCACAGACAGATAGACAGACACGCAGCAGCTGTAAAATACATTTTATTTGCTGCTGTTGTAACGGTAAAGTCAACGTGCTTGACTCCAGTCGCATGCTACGTGGCATCTTGCGGCTGCTCAGCTACATTGCAGCTTGCCATTGAGAGAGAGTGGCGTAGTTGAGTGGCGCATCAAGTGACCTTGCATGGAACAGCAGCAGTCACGGCAGCAACGGCAATTGCCTGCAATGCCATGAGGATAACTACGTTCGGAGATGGATAGTGAGCAAGGAGTGCATCGCTTGCAAGGCAAATTTATTCTATTCAAAAACAGATACGACTTGATTGTGGAACACCAGAGAAATTATGTATAATTTTAGATACTCCTGCGGCATTGGTGAAAAGTTTACTCTTTTAGTTGGAAAAAGTTGTACAATGAATTATATAAATATCACCATAATATATAGATAAAAGACCAAGTAAAATTGCTCACCTGCGGTATGCGAAAGAGACGCAGCAAATTGGCCACTTGTATGGACGTCACCGAGGAGGCAGCGCCCACCACGCCCGAAATCACTTTGCGCACTTGCGTCTTGTTGCAATGGTATTCGGCATCGTCAATGTTGCTGATGGAGCCTGTGGCGTGCCAAAACGAAGAAGAAGAAGAAGAAAAGGAAAAGCAGTTTATTAAAAAAGTAAGCTTAGTGCATATGATAAATGCTTTTTATTTTTGTGCGGAATTTATAATAAAACTTTTTGATATTACTAAATAAAAAAGAGCCAAGTTATTTGTAAGTTTTTGTGATTAGTTATTTCTAGCTTATTTTATGAAAATTAATAAAGCTATAGAGAGATTCTTTCCAGCTTCCCCCCTAGTAAGAAATCTGTCAAATTTTTGCATTTCCAAAATTGAATTTTTCTTTAAACAAAGCAAAATTTATTTATTTGTTATTTCTGGAGTTATTGGAAAATATTATTCACTTATTGCAGTATATTGCATATTTTATGAGTGTATCGGCGTGTAACAAAATAGTTGCTTAGAGTTAGTCACATCAATTGGCACAATACTGTGAGCATGCATGAGCACGTGCATGCGTGTGTGTTTGTGCATATGCAAGACACAGCCTTAATTTGTTTACTTCTGTGCCTTTGTGTCATTTTGCCACTTGCCTCTTAGCCATGGCACAGGCTTGACATTCATTCAATGTATGCCCCAATGTCATTAAAAGTGACTCCCACATGCGCAAAAGTAATAACTGCGGCTTTAGGGCAGCGGCCGACGCAGACGAGTAATTTTGATTTTGACAAAAAATAGCAAGAAATTCGAAATGCTTTAAATATTAAAGAAAAACAAAACAATACAGTAGTTAAGAGCCGCAATGGTTAGAAGCCTGGATTCCAACTCCAAAAGGATTCTAATAAGACACTTTATATCGTTTTGGCAGAGAATGTGCAAATTTTACTACAGAGGGTAAGCATTCCAGAACTTAACTAAAATATGCATAGTTCGCTTGATTGACATTAATTTTCATTTAAAATTTTACAACAACAAAAATAATTCATTTCGAAAAAGTGCCAAGTTGTCGAGTTGCAAAAGAAATAACAGCAACTATTTGGCAAGTAGCGTTGCTAACGGCCAATCATGTTCACCGCAACTTTTCAATTTGGAAATTTGGAAATTTCATATTTTATAAATATTATATTTTCGACAAAGTATAAGCAGCTTAAAGCCACCCGCCAACGCCAGAGCTGTCGCAGCTGAGCAGCACTTTGGCAACTAGACTAGCAGCTCCCCGCTGATGCCCTTGACTGTTGTGCATGCCATAATATATATATTATATTACTCGGAATATTTGCGGTTTACTGTTTTTGTTCGAGCAACTTTTTGTTGCCGGCAGTTGCTGTCCAAGCAGCTGCAGCATGTCCGCCAGCAATAAAGTATAACATTGTGCAAAATTATATGTGGGAAAATCTTTTGCAGTGAAATATTCTGATGGAGCGTGGTGTATGTCGAGCTTGCGTTGTTGTTGTCCAAAAATTGTAAGTTTTGTTTTGGAATCACTTTTGTTTCTTTGTAGTGCTTTTACACTGCAGTGCTCTCTGATATACGCGTCGCTGTGAACTTTTTAATTAAGTATGCTTACTCACCCAAAAGTATGCAATATGTTATTAATTTGCTTGTTTATGACAATATCAACATTCCACTATTTGCTTTGGCAGCTTATGCAAAAGTCTACATTCAAGCATAAAATTACTATTTGTAATAGGCTTAAAATAGTTTTTATAAGCCCAAAAATATGCCGTATTTCGTGAAATTATTTCGTTTGAAAATATTTTAACAAAATGCCACGTTCACACACTCGACTTTGGCATAATGCGGGCATTAAATATTGCCATATTTTTATAGTCAAATGAACAGCACGAAAATTGTGCAAATAATAATGCATCCTTTTTGTAGCGCCTAAGCCTATGCTATGCCAGAAAATAGCAGTAAAATTTGATTTTACGCCTACTTAACTGCGCACATAGCGTAGCAGCAATTAATTAATTGCATTTTTTTTTGGAGGGCGTAGCTTATAAGCCGGTAGCGAAAATATTGTGGGTAGCGGCTAATATAACATTGCATAATTTTAGGCGCTTTAAGGCAACGGTAGCTGTAACTATACGCAACAACTTCAACATTGAGAGTCTGCCGCTACTCGTAGCACCCCACAAGTTGGCAACACTTATTTAAGCATATTTTTTGTTGTGAAAAATTGGTTCGGTTTATAAATTTGGAATTTTTTGCGCACTTTTAGGCGTTTAATTTTGCTATTTTGCTTTTTTTAATAACTGTCCCTGAAACATTTTTAATAATAGACCTCAAAGTTGGCAGTTATCTTTCAGCCGAAGTTCACTTGAAACGCTCATGTTCTTGCGCACTCTTGCAAGTATCTCCATCTTGTATTCATCACGACATATGCGTGGCTTATTTAGCCAAAAAGTCTAACCAAAACTTAAAACTATAATCCTGCATTTAAAACTCCGATGACTTGTCTAAGATTTTCTTTGGCAATTATGGAAGCATGCATAAGCAGCTGCAAAAGCTTTAATAATTGCCTGCCAGCGCACTCACACGGCATCTCATCCCTGCTCTCATTAATAAATGTGCTGCACATAATTTATTAGCCACTGAATTTAATTAACATATCAAGTAAATATATATTGCCTGTCCATTTACATAGCAGCTGCGCGTACTGTGAAGCCTTTAGCTAAATGCTATTGTATACATAAAAGATAGAAAGTGGGAATGAGCGAGTGAGCGCGTGAGTGTGAGTGAGTGAGAAAGAGCATGCATTGTTGCTAGAAGTAAATTCTCATGTGCCAATAAAAACGGTATATTAACTGCCAACTCCCTAGGCAAGGATCAACAAGCGCACTCATGGAATTATTATTATCTATACAAACGAAGCACACGCACACACACGCACGCACAATCACTCAAGCACATGTAGCGCACATACATATAGTCTCATGCGGCGGCCCAAAAAGATGCTTAATAATATAATTTACGCATGGCTTTAGGCAGTGTCCTTCTTCGCTGCTGTAGCGTAGCTAGGCCTAGAAATTTCGCGGGCGCTCCGTTTATTTTGACATATTTCAATTTCTGACACTATAATAATTTAAAAAAAGGTATTATAACTAAAATAATAAAATGCTAGCTATATCAATCCTTTAGCCTCTAACTGACGCCTAAGTAGTTAGCCTTAGAGCGCAGACTGTGCTAGCACAGTCAAGCAAGGACGACACTGTCTTCGTGTGTGTGTTGGTGTGCGCATAAACTTGCCTGCTACTGCTGCGCATATAAACGAACTTTTACATGCACATATACATAAGTACGCGTGCGAGTGTGTGTGGGTGTGTGTAGTGTGTGCTGCATAAATCAACAGCGCCTATAAAAATCACTTTGAAGGAAATAAACGCTAAGAGCAAGCATGCTGCATTATCGCCTGGCAAAGTGAAGTTGTGCGTGGGTGGCGGGAGGTGGCAGTGGCGCTTGCCGCTGCTGGCTTTAACAAATGCTGCGGCTGCTGCTGAGCACGAGCGCTAAATGAAATATCGATTCATAATCAATTGAACGCAGCCATGAAGTGCACACTCCCCTACCTTCCGCTGAAAGAAGAGAGCAGCAGGAGAGCAGCAATATGCCATACGCACACACACACACCCACACACACACATATAAATTTTGTTTGACTGTATGTGTGTGCGCAGCGGCTGAACAATTTCTAATCTTCATAATTTCATTATTTATGAGCGCGCAGCAAGGATTCATTTAAATGCAAGTGCGCGTGTGATGTAAGCTTGTATGTGTGTGTGTGCGCGCGTATCACTTGTGGGCGTCTTATGAAGTGTTGGCTGGTGCATGCGTAAAAGCGCAAAAATACAATTTTCCAAGTCACTGAATGATATTGACGGCATAAGGACGAATGTCCTGGCAATGGAATGATAGCATCCCATGAACAATTGCGCAAGCGGCAAGTTCATGAGTAAAAGCGCTGCACAGCTGCGCGCAATAGCGTAAGCAAGGCAATATGTACAAGTGCGTATGTGTGTGTGTGTGTATTTGTAAATGTATTTGTGCGCTTGTGTGACACAGAAATACGCGCAGACACAGATTGTGGCCAAAAGGCGATAAAAACTGTATTCAATTATACGCTTAGAGAGAGAAAGAGACAGACAGCGGAAAAAGCAAGCAATAGAAGATTAAGTGAAGCCGGTTAAAAAGTTGCAGCTGGTTTTTTTCGCTTTTTGAAAAATCGCCATTCCCCTCGCTTTTGACACAGACTGTAGTAATTCTATTTCTCATTTTGAGGTCCTTAAGCGAATATACTTACAAGTCAAAGCAGTTATTTATGTGAAATATTTCTGTCGTTCGCGTTACTAAAGCATAATTATAGAGCTTCAAATAGCTGCACGATTTTCGAAAGTGCACAGTCTTTGTATATGCATAAGTTAGATTTCGGTAGGGAGTTCAGATCAGTGCCTTCAGTAAAATCAACGTATTATTTAAGGATAATTGAAAATACTGAAAATTGACGTCTAAACAGAATTGCTTACATTTTTGTTTAAGGAATATTTTTCCCAACTTTTTAAGGACATTTGAAAGTTGTTCACATAAAGCTAAATGGAATCAAAAGTTTTTTTATTGATCTTCGCAATGCTTTTTGGCACTAAGCAATAATTTTAGCTCTCCTCCAGTACCGTTAGCTGATGGAAAATTGCTGGAGCATAAACTGTCTGCCACTTACCTTTTATAAAATCCACCGCCATCTCCAGCCCGTACGAGTCCTTGTCACAATCGTCCAGTATGTGCGCGCCGAGCGTGATGTTCGGCAGCAGACGCGCCTCGTTGATGCGGTCGATGGTGTAGAGCATCGCCTCCAGCGACTGTATGCCCCCCTGCGGCATGATGGGGCCGCACATGATCGTATCCTCGCGCGAGTGCACCATCATCAGGCCGCCGAGTATGAGGTCGCCCTCGACGATGGCCTCGCGCTTCACCGGCCAGTGGCGCTGCGGCTGGACGGCGTAGAGGCGCTGCTGCTGCTGCTGCTGCTGCAGCAACAACTGCTGCTGCTGCATATCGAAGTTGTACTGCTCCGGCGCGTCGTCCGGCAGCGAGCGAAACACTTTGCCATTGCCGGCAGCTGCCGCCGCTTCCGCCGCTGTCAGCGAGTACGTGTGCGGGTGCAGCTGTGTCGGCAGCACGGGCACGTGGCGGCCGCGATGTCGCCCCGAACGCGGCGAGGCGGCGAAATAGTCATTGCCGGCGATCGTTTGCAATTTGTCCCAATCTAGCTGCATGTCGTATGTGGCAAATGTTGTTGTTGTTGCTGCTGTTGGCATGATTTGTTGCTGCTGCTGTTGCCACTTGAGCTTTTCATGTTGTTGGCGTGTTGGCACTTGACCCTTCGGCTGCCACGTCATGTCCCGGCTAATTTCTTCATTGCTGTCTGTCATTGCCAGCGACATGTCAACAACATCGGAAGATGTATCAGCAGCAGCAGCAGCAGCAGCAACAGCAACAACAACATCATCATTTGGATAATCCATAGCCACAGGCAGCATTTGCAGTTGATACTGTTCAATGTCATGCTGTTGTTGCTGCTGCTGCTGTCTTTGGTGATGCCGATGTTGTTGTTGTTGCTGCTGCTGCTGCTTATGATGTGCATGTTGCTTGCGCTGTTTTTTGTGTTGGCGATGGTAATGATGTTGATGTTGTTGCAGCTGTCTTTGAGGTTGCTCTTGATTTTGTTTGCTTGCTTGTTGTTGATAGCTGTAAGTATGTTGTTCCAGCTGGGAATGTTGTTGAGCAGCAAGTGTTGCAATGTGTGATTGTTGTTGTTGCTGCTGACTTTGTTGTTTATGATGGTGATGTTTTTGTTGCTGTTCCTGATAATGCCCTTTGTAATGCTGTGATTGCTGTCGCTGTGAATGATGTTTTCTGTGTTGTTGTTGCTGTTCGCCTTGTTGTTGTTGTTGTTGCTGTTGCTGCTTCTGCCATTTATGCTGCTGTTGAGTCATGTCATATGACACATCATACGCAAGCTGCTCTGACGCTATTTGCTCTTCCTTCTTCAGCTCAACTGCCACCTTCTGCTTTCCCTCCTCCTCCTCCTCGTTGCCTGCCAGCACACTTGCCATCCGCTCTTCTTTGCCAACAGCTGTCTGCAATTTCTTAACATACCGCATTTCTGTTGCTGTCCTTTGCGGCTCCACAATGTCACCGGCCAGCAACGCTTCTATGTTTTCACTTACTGCTGTGCTTTCTGTTGCAGTTGCACCCAGCAACGGCAGCACTGGCAGCAGCAATATGAGCAGCAACAACTCCAAAAGCCAAACTCCGCTTGATCTGCGGCATAATCTCGTCGTCAATTTCATTTCCCCGCTGCGCTGTTCTGCCTTCACGCTGATATGTTGCTCGTACTGATATGCCGTGTGCGTTGTGTGTAGCGCACCCTTTGTGGAAGCTGACGTTTTGATATGCACTGAAGTGACGGACACATTGTCCAATATGTCTACATTTCTTTATGCTCTCGGCTTTTCTTTTTCTTGGTCATTTTTTAATGCATTTTCCAAAATTTTTATTTTCAAACACTGCAAAAAGGCAATACACTTAGCGGAATTTTACACTAGAATTGAGTTGGCTCTATTTTGGTTGCTTTGCGTTTCTTATAAAATCAGAAAAAGAGCATGTTGCTCCAGCATTTCAGTCTTACTTGAATGCTGAGTTTTATTTCGAAGCACTGCTTGCAAGAAAGCTTGCATTGCTTGTCGATGTCCGCTTGCTCTATTTTGGCAAAAAATTTTATTTTACGATAAAATAAGATGAACTTTCTAACTACTAACTTCCCTTAGTACAAGACTAATGTTCCATACTACATATGCAATATTTAGTAAAACAACTTTTCAGTACGACAGTAGCCCACCCGGCAACAGTTTGTTACTGACCAGTCAAGAAGAAGCAGACTGTTCATCGAAGAATAGAAAATTGAATCATGTACTAGAAGTACAAAAAATTTCGCATGCCAGAGAAAAACCTTTGACAGTGTTGGCAAAGGCTCATTTAAACGAGCATCGGGCTAGCAGCTAGCCAGATACAATATTATTCACAAAAAATAACGAATGCATAAAATTTAACAAACCATTTGAAAATAACAAAAATTAGCTTATGAAATTTAAAATTTTCAATTTAAAACAGCATTAACATTCATATAGTAGCATAGAGCAATCAGAAGAAAAGTTTAGATTGTAAGCACACTTCCCTTCTGTTATCATACAACAAGCATAATCACTGTCATTACGATGTATTCTGAAATGTGTGAGGAGAGAGGAAGCTTTGATTTACTTATGTGATTAAGCATGGCTATGAGCTTTCTTCAAATGAGCTTTTCTCTCTAATTTTTTCATGATTCGCATTTCTTCTGTAAATCCTTTTTTGCCACTTCACATGTTCAAGTTTTAACTTTATATCATATACAAATAATACGCCTGGATTATAAAATTTCCCAAAAGCTTTTGTACGCATTTGAAAGGCAAAAAACAAGCTGATATATTAAGCGACGAATTCGCCTGCAAAATGCCTAATTTTATTTAAGCAAATGAAAATCTCTTCTGACGAAGCGTAATCGCCCGAAATTTTAGCCATACAAATGATGAAGCTAAAGCGCCTATTAAGCGCCATAAAGCTGCAAAGCATTGCGCCGTTATGTGCCGCACATCACACCGAAGTGCGCTCTCATAATGGTGTCGAATAATGATGCTAACGGGTGTACTGGCTGCTGGGCTGAGACGACGTCTCGCCTGCCGCTCATTACTTTAAGTTGTTGCTGTTGTTGCTGTTGTTGTTGCTGTTGTTGTTGTTGCTGTCTGTCCAACAGCAAACTATGTACACTTTTGCAGTCATAGCGCAGCTAACATTGGCGCAAGAGGGCAGTTACCTCTTGCCTTAAGGCTCGATCGGCTTTTCAAAGCGCGCTTTTAGGCGCGCAGCCATGGGCCTTTTGCGCTGTTTTCTTTGTGAAACGCGCTTTTACTTTCATTATCCTTTAAAGTTATTTAAGGCAACAAAGAACTTTGCTTGTTTTTGCTGTTGTATGTGTATGTGTATGTGTATGTGTGTGTGTGTGTGTGTTTGTATTTGTGTATAGTCTGGCTTAGCCGCAATTTGATTAATTACAGCACTGGGAATTATTTGATGTTTTGTAATTTTCAGCGCGCTTTATTTCTCGAGCAAGCGACGCATACAAAAAGCACTACCAAAGAACAACATGTCTATGTATGTGTGTGTGTGTGTGTGCGTCCCTTGAGATTGGCGCGCAAGTTTCACACTGCCCAGGGTAAAACACTTTTTTCTGTTGGTGTGCGCCTTCATTCTGGTTGGCAAGAGTCAAGGCGGCAATAACTTTGGTTGGCCACTGCCCAAAAAGTTGCCAGCAAATTTTACTCATTAACGGAAGTTCCTAAAAGGACGCTTTTGATTAAGTTCAAAAGATAACACTTGCAAGGGTAAATTTAAGCACTTTTTAAGCAGCTCTGATTATAAAATACTTTAAGGCGTTTTTGAACTGTCGTAAATGCTTAAACTTTTGTAGGAAGCTATTTTTGAACATTTTGAAAAAATTTTGAATGAGATTTGGGAATAGTTTTTCAAAGTTCAGCGCATGCAATTAAAGAAAAGAAAGGCGCATGCATTTATATAAGTTAACGTAGTTGTCCAGTTAACCTAGTATCCAGCAGAAGCAGATGCTGCTTCCCCAAATTGCGTGCTGGGTTATCAAATTGTAGTATCCTTGTTATCATCATCAGCAAGCGCTTATAGCAACGGCGCGCTAATGCTTTCAGCACCCAACGATGAACGGGATCATTTGCTCTTGGTAGCACTAACTGAAACATGCGTACAACAATTGTAATGTACCTACAACAACAAGAGTAAGCGCGAGTACGCTCACTTGCTGAATAACATCTTAAATGTACTTACAACAACAATGGAAAGCGCGAGTACGCTCACTTGCTGAAACCTGCCTACAAGAACTCTGATGCATCTACAACAACAAGGGATAGCATCAAGTACGCTATCTGCTGAAACATGCGTACTACAATTGTAATGCACCTACAACAACAATGGAAAGCTCGAGTACGCTCACTTGCTGAATAATATCTTAATTGTACTTACAACAACAATGTATAGCTTTAAGTATGCTCTTTAAGCTTCGAATTAGTTCGAAGCTATTTCAAGAATTCAATTGTAAAATAGACGTGGAAAAGGCAAGTTGCTTTGCCGTGAATAAAACCTCATACAATTAACTTATACTATGAATAATTTTGACTTCAACTGCAGCAAGTCTTCTCAGCGTCTTCACAAGCTCTCTCCACGAAATTGCCAAACTCTCTTCTAATGGCCTCACATCAACTGACAAGCGTTTCTTTTTCTGAGCAACGATTGAGTCATGTTTGAGCCTTCGGAATGAACGTGTAAAGGCGAGGAACATCGAGTAAAAATTACACTCATTATTCAAACTGTGTAGCTTAAGTCTGCCCTTGTATTTTTTAGTAAATTCTTTAAAACTCAAACCCCTTTAATCGAATTTTGAGCTATCGAAAGGAACTGCAGTTCCAGAAATTAACATAACAGCTAACAAACAGCTTATCATCATATTTGGCATTGTTTAGAAACTTTTAAAAAAATTCATAAATTCAGGCATGTACCTACTACAAATTGCCTGCATAGTTTGACTCGAAATGAAAGCATGTTATTTAATATTCAACAACCATTTTGAGAAAAAATTTAGTTAAGCTTGAGCACCAACAGCAACGTTCAAATTATCTGCTTGATTTCAGTACATGCAAATTTTATACAAAGCATTTTTCGGGTTCATTGTCAACAAAATTCTATTATTTTGCATATGAAACGCTTTTTAAACACATTTCCCCTTCATGCTCTTGGCCCCGCCCTTTTGTGTGCAACTGCTTCTGCATGTCATACTGTTTTAATTATTTCGAAGCGTGCTTATTACATCGATAATTGAGCTTAATGATGCCTGCAAATTTCCATTAAAATCACGCCAATAAAATTGTCGCGTCACTTTAGAGCGAATTTTAATGGCAATAGTGCAGTTCATTAATTTCCATTGTAAAAACACAAAATTGCAGCTGGTTGCGCGTTATATTAAAAGAAAGGCTTGAAGAAATCTTTTAAGATCGACAAAATATAAGGTCAGAAGAACTGTGCAAGAAAGATCGCTAGAAAAAGAAAACCGGAATATTTCTTCAAGATCGATCAAGAGAAGTGACAGAATTACTGTGAATTTTCATCGAACAAATTAAAGTCTGGAAATGATTCGATCTCGAATAGCGTACAAACAAATTTGTCAAAATGTACAATAGATTAATCGTTTTCATAATAAAGCGCTTTTAATTTTATAATTCATGCTTGAGAGCAGCACTTGAAGACCGAAAAAAGTAGAGGTAAGCCACCCTTTTGAGGAACGAAACCATATTAATTAATTATAATAGAGATTTACAGAGAATTTGTTCACACTTTAAATTCCTGCATTTGAAATTCTTGCATCTTTTACAAACTTCTTTTCTCTAAGAAAAAATAAGGCAATGAAATTTAGAAAAATTTTATTTGGGCCCAATGACCGCAGGCATCTACAGAC
This sequence comes from Neria commutata, assembly GCA_963457695.1. Lineage (NCBI taxonomy): Eukaryota > Metazoa > Arthropoda > Insecta > Diptera > Micropezidae > Neria > Neria commutata. Next base: position 41,831,117 of record OY735247.1, on the reverse strand, counting down.
AGCACTGTGCATGCTGCATGTGTGTGCCCATGTAAGACATCAGCTTAAAACTCAGAAACGGCGCGCATTTATCAACTTCAGATTTTCACACATAAATGCACTCACCCCCTGCCCAGTTCGTCAGCATTCACACACACTCTGCACATGTGCCACAAAAGTGACAGGAATTGTTGTAAAGCAATTTTTTCCGTTTTCATTTCGCCTCTTTTTTCTTTTCACTGCATGTGCCGCCCTTTAATTTTCCAGTTGCTCTGCTTTTGTCGAGAGCGCCAAAGAAAAAGCGCCGAGACTTGGAAATTTGTGGCATGCAAATTAATGAGCACATACATATGCCAACGCCTGTAAAGTTGCCACAAAATCCAAGAGCCGACATGAAGCAGCAACGCCTACAAATACTTATACTGTAGAAAAATCACAGCAACAAATGATATGAAAAATCTGAAACGTTTAGGCAGAGGCGGTTTTGCTTGTGGGCTAGTATGGGGCTCCAAATGTGATATGGGCTGCAATAGCGAAGTTTCAAAGCACTAATGAAATATATAAATCTTACAAGCACTTTTTTGATTCCACAAGTTTCATATTTTTATTGAAATTTTTAAAATTTTAAAGAAAAATCTGAACACAAAATATTTTTTGCTGCTCATCAAGTATAGTCCTTTGTGCAAAAAAAGCCAAAACTAGTGCAAAAGAGAGCTCAAAATTTACTTTTTAAATAAAAAATTTTTTTACCAATCAAATTTTTTCACAAAACAGAAATTTTTGTAAATAAAATAATTTTTCTGCATAGAAAAAGTGAAGCCAGTAGCACTCCAAACCGCTTGTGGCATGAGTTGCACAGACACCACAAAACAGCACATATAAGTGCACATACATTTCTCTCTGCGTATCTGTGTAGGTGTGAGTGCACACAAGTATAGGTTAATTTATAATATGCCATAACAAATACGCAGCCAAATCAACTTATGCACGTAAGTATGTGTTTTCCCATATGTATGTGTGTGTGTGTGAGTGTGTTGGTTCTGACGTGAGTAACAACTGCTGTAACGCCCTGGACTCGGGACGCAGAGGGAGAGATCGATGGATAAATTGTGCGTGTCTGTCATTGTTCTTGCAACTGCCTGCCTGTGTTTTTATGTCACCTACAGCTGGAAGGTAAATGTGCCCCATGTGTGTATGTATGAGTGAGCAGCTGTTAGTGCGTGGTAATGAGCGTGTTGTAAGCGTGTTCACGTGTCACTGTGTGAGTGTGTGAGTGAATGCATGAATGCGCGTTGTTACATTTTTCCGTAATGAAATTCAATTTAATTTTGAACTGTCATGTCGACTGATGGCATTACGTCTTTATAAAATTTTAAAAGTATACGCGGATAGCGAAGAGAAGGACTGCTACAGTGGCAGATTGCTGGAGGAGCTGGAGTGTGCGTTATATGCGTAGCATTTTGGGTGGTGGAAAGTGACAAAGTGGATCTGTTCTCAACATGTCTGACTCGAGCAGATGTAATCGCGATCTGGAAAAGGCGGAACAATCGCAAAGGAAGTGGATAGCGGCATTCTCGTTTTGTAGACTGTTCTCAAAGAAGTTGTCGTCGGTCGAACCTATGGTCCATTTTTCATGTGGACTCTTGGCGCTCGTAATAATACATCATTTCCATATCGTAGGAAGGTTTTAGATATATATAAGATATTTATTTTGTAATAAAGAGCAACAATTCAGCTACATTTTTCCTTTGCATTCTTTTTCAAAACACTTCTAAAAGGAACTCTAACTGGGATCGCTAAGCACCCAACCGGGTCTATGCGTGGCCTTTTTAGGCAGCCAGTTTAATTAAAACTAAGCTTAGTCTTTTTCCTCAACAGATAGAAATTAAACTATCTATTAGAAGTCAAAGCAGCCAAGAAGATGGGAAGTTGGAAAGCACTCTTTGTATGGACTTACTAAGAAGAATCTACTATTGTCTATATGTTGTAGCATGCTGTAAATCCTGGCATTAATTCTCATATTACATGTGCTCCCTAGAGTCAGCCAAATTTGCTCAAGCACCAGCGGAAGGAAACGAAAAATTTGCCCAACTATGCATAAATGTAAAATGCCCGAAAGCATAAAGCAATAAACAAACAATAAAGCGCAAATACTTAAATGAAATGTATGGAATTCAAGTTATCTATTTTACTACCAACACACATGCCAACGGGGAATATGCAAATGGCAGCACGGGAGCAATAGTGGCAGTAGGGGCAGCACGTGCCGAGGCAACGCTGCCACATCAAATGGAAGCAATGCGAGATATGCCTTCCTTTTAGAGGCAAAATATTTAGAAAAGGTAAAAATTCGTTTGGTTGTGTGTGTGTGTGTGTGTGTGCATGTCTGCAAAATATTAAGTAAAAAGCAAATATTCACATACTTATGGCTGAGCTGCAGGGAAAGAAAAAAGAAGCAGTGCTGTTTTCAGTTGCTGGAGGGTGACTTCTTTTATTTATATTTCAAAAAAATTTTGCTTGAAATGCTTGATATTTAACTAATATTTGTAGTATAATAAAAGTTAAAGAAATTAATAGAATTCAAAAATATGTAAGCTGAAATTATGCAGTTATAATGTGAGTTGGCTTGGCAAAACCATTATTTGTAGCTAGAAATTCTTGAAACGTTCTGCTTTTAAACAAAATTTGGTTATAAATTCGCAATAATTATCTGTATAAAGAAAGAATAAATATGCTTAAAAATATAGAGAATTTTCTTAATATGAAAAAAAGGCAAATTCCATTCAATATAAAAAAGTAAATGTAAAATAGAAGTTACACACTATTTTTGAAGAATTGAAAGAGGCAACTTTTATATGCCAAAACACAGAATTTTCGCTGTGAAGCTACCTCAACTTAGAGCCGCCGACTCAGGCCCACTGCGCCCAAAGCTTACAACGGCACTGGACATGGAGCTGCGACAGCCGCTAAGGAAATTGTCAGCTAAGAACTTTTGTCATCTAAACTTGCCAGTAATGCGTATGTGCATGCGTTTTGTGTAGGAGCTTAAGGCCAAAGGTATGGCCGTCGTTTTGTGAAGTGCCTCATTTTTCAAACGACCAAAAGAAAATGCCTTTTTATGTGCGCATGTATTGAAGGTGCATCAAGTTTATGAGAAAAATACCTGAGATTTTTTCGAGTGCTTGGTTATTTGGCATTTTGAGCGCCGATATAAATATGGCCAAAGTGAAATAGATGTTGTGTGTGTGCGTGTGTGTGTGTTGGTTTGGTGGAATTTGCTGTGGGTCACGCAAGGAATCAATAAACTAACTGTAAATATGCGTTGGCAATGAGCAGTTGCTATACGCTTCGACGACCCCGTCCTGAGAGTTACAAGAAACTGCAATGATATGCTCGCCTTTATTTGTATTACACTTCGACATACCAAGAAAATAAAGGTTTATGGCTTTTATTCTTGTAGCTGTTGGATGTGCAAAGGTGTGTTCATCAAGTCGGCATGTGCTTGTTTGCTCTATGTGGCAGCCGCTCCCCTTCCACTACGGCGCTCAAGCCTTCCAGCGCATTGATATAGCATATATTGATGTGTCGGCAAGAACGGTTGCACTCATACAAGCAACAGACAAGCGATATGACAGGAAGCTAGGCGAATGGCTCTATTTAAGAGCTGTCTAAATCCACTTTAGACGATTATGCGTTTTTACATGATTTATTCCGACATGTAAAATTCCATATTATGTCAAAATGCTTATCTACTCTATTCAAAGTCTTAAGCAAGCATTTCTTCGCTCACGGGCAATATTTTTTGAAATCTCCATATCAAAATTTAAATTTCCCACGCTTCGTTTATAATCAGCTGTCGATATCAATCATATGATTGATGGAATTGGTTAGAAAGAATTTCGAAGCATGCGTTTTTTTTTTCTAATATGAAAGTGAAGGCTTGTACAGTGCCTTTCGCTGTCTGTCAAATTGTGGCATAAGAGAAGTCTTCAATATCAGTAGATAAAGTTCGTTGTTTATTTAGGTAAGCATTATTTAGCTGAAGCTTTAATTTTGTCCTCACTTACAGAAACATTTGAAAATAAAATACTTTCGAGCATGAAATTATATACACAAGTATATTATTTGTATGCTTCTGATTGTGCTCCTTACAGAATGCATTAAAATATTCCTGCAACAAATTTTCTTAAAATTGTTTATGCATTCTTTTGCAATGTCAATATTAGTTATTCGCTTTGCTGACAGAATGGCCTGCATAACAGTTACTAAAATTACAAACAATTTGCGTATGAAAAGGACTCTTATTCAACATTGTTGTTGTTTGATAAAATCATAAGTTGCCCGATTATGAGCATGTGTTTTGAAATATTCAGCCATTCCACACTCAACAACAAATAAGCAGCATTACACATGTCAACCAGAGTTGCCATCAAAATGTATTTTTGTTACTATTTCATTTTTTTCTACATAAGGTGTTTAAGCCAACGTAGGGTACACCGATTCGGTTGTAGCGAGGTGGCAAGTTGATGCCAAGTTTCGCTTGCACCCGAGTGCTGTGAGCCGGTGGCGGCAAACTACGCTTGGGCACTTGCGATCCAACCTCCTACCCGAAAGGTAAGCTAGCTCTCCTCCATATGAGGATTCTTACATATAACACAAAAAACATATACAGTCCACTAACTATTAATTATAGAATAATAAAAACCTAAGTTTTATAACGTTTAGACGAAAACTTGCGCTGCCTTTTTCTTACATATTTATTTATCTATTTTTCCTGTGCACGACAAACCGCTGCTGCGACGCCGGGCCACGGACTCGCCCCATTTTGCTCGTTTGCGGAAATATCCTGCAAACCCCGGCGCGTCGCGTCTTTATTGGTCCTTCAAGCCGCGGATCTCGGCATCTGGAAAGCGGCCGCCGTGCACCAGATAAATTCAACACCAAAGTACACAAACAACCAAGATAACCCACTGCAGCACAACTATAACAAATTTCCACAAATTGCAAATCACCGGCAATAACAAGAACAACAAAACATAATCAACTTTAAAATTGCAACAATTTGTGCAACTACCGCCACAACATATAAAATCACTGGAAAACAATTTACGCCAATACCGACATCGCAAAGGAAACACAGGTGCGTAAAATTATTGGTGATAGCTTAAGAGTGCGCTTAGGTTGTTTGAAGTTAAATAAATATAAAATATTAAAAAATTTGTTGAAAATATTCAATTTAAATCCGTCTACCCGCTTTGCGTATATGGGAAACGAAGTGCAAGATTCCAATTGCAATTCGTTTCCATATTTCATAAGTTACGGTCATCGAACCCTACCTAGTCTCTGAGTAAAAGTACATAGGAATCATATGTTCCAATGTTCTCCGCCTAATACAGCATATCTGTTTAGGCAAGTCTCACTTTTACTCAAGCATTCTGAAAAAGAAAATAACCTCTCTCCCACTTGTAGCGTAATATACCTACCGAATTTGAAACTCACTTACTCATTGCTACTTGCATTGTCGAACAAAAACAGTGCAAGGGAAATCAATACGTGCCGTTTTCATTTCGTTTTCCGTGCTCGCTTGCATACTGTTCCCACTTACATATATTGCAATTCGCAACTGAGAGCGATTCCCTTTCCGATCGATGCTGAGCAACGCAAGTGCGGTGCTTACATGCTGATCGATCGTAACAGTGCAAGAGCAACAGGCCTCCTCCACTACCCCTCATTCTCACAAACTAATTTGCTGAGCTACGCACTCATCGCGTTAAATGCTCACCCGCGATTCTCAGCTTCTGCACTTACTTATGACCATTCGCAACTAGCATTGCAAGTTCATATTCCCTCATACCGCCACCCGCACACTCTGAGCTTCGCACTTATTGCGGTAAGCGCTCTTGCTGTGTTCTCCATTGCTGCGCTCACTTGCTTATTGCAACTATTGGCAAGAGCGGGAGAACCCAAAAACATATAAAGGTGGTTCCCAACTGGTGGGCAGTGTTTGCGAATATTATTTTTTATATACCAATTTCTTTCACTAGTTGCCAAACGAGGTTGCTTTGGCTATATAAACGGTATATAGCCCAAAACGAGGGATTCCAAAATTTTTGGGAATTATAGAATTCTGGGGACTTTTGAATTTGACCAACTTTTTTAGGTTTTTTCCGCACTTTTTGCACGCGAGCTTTGACTTTTCCGACTCTAGAACTTTTTTCCCGTTTTTGTTTGCAGCTTTTGAAGTTTTCGGTATTTTTGATTTTCTTGCACCTTGCAAAGTTCAATTTTTCTTTCTTTTTGGGCCTTAACTTTGAGTAAATTTTAGAATTTTCATTTTCAATTCATTTAAACTAAATTTTTAATTCAAAGCTTCCGGTGCACATTTAGAAATTATTAGTATTAAAGGTTCAGTTCGTATTCCTTCTGAATTTATCCTTATATCGGCACTATTGCGGTTTAATTTTTGAGGCCATTGAATACCTTCAAATTAGCTCGAAATTATTTTGATTTTTTGGAATTTCTTCCCTAAAGACGAAAGATTGTCACACCGATTTTCGGGAACGGTGTAATATAGCGATAAGAAGCTCGAGACATAGCTTCACAAGTTGGGCGGATTTGGTTGTTGTATCTGTTCGTCCGAAAACAATTCACGCCGCCTTGAAATATGGCTCAAGTTAAAAAGTTTATGCGTGTAGCCGATGAGCTACTGGAATTCGGCAAAGAATTCAATGACTCGATAGAGCAAAATTCCGTGTTTTCTATCGAGGTTCAACGTGAGGAGTTGAACGCCATATGGCAGTCCGTCAAGACTGCGTATGCAGCCTGCTTTCCAGCGGCGCAAGCATCTGTGAATAGCACAGAAATGGGGTTGGACGTAATTAAGTCCATTTATAAAAATTGTTACGCTGCATATGTAACTTGCGCAGCTTTGATGGGCGAATTTGCCCATAATCTTTCGACTGTCCAACCAGCAAGCTCTACCAAGTTGGCAGAGGAAATGCCTGTGGAGGCAGCTGCCAATTTCCACGTAAATCCTCCGCCGTGTGATACACAGCTATTTTACGGGGACTACACGTCATGGCCATCCTTTAGGGATTTGTTCACGGCCATTTATATAAATAATTCTCGGTTGAGCCCGGTGGAGAAGCTATTCTACCTCAACCAGAAGACTCGTGGGGAAGCTAACGAAATCGTTAGAAAATCCCCCCTTACCCATGAAGGTTTTACGACCGCATGGAAGAATCTTGTTGACCGGTATGAGAACCGTCGGATTCTCGTAAATACCCAACTGAAGATTTTGTTTAATCTTGCGACAGTTCCCTCTGAGTCCGGGGCGGGAATTAAAAAATTGCAGAGAGAAATCAATAACTGCATTTCAGCTTTGGAGCTGCATGGCGTAGATATGCGCAATTGGGATGCGATATTTACGTATCTATGTTCGACCAGGTTGCCAGAAACAACCTTGACACTATGGGAACAAACCATAGTCCGCAAGACAGAGATCCCAAAGTGGGAAGACCTGGATCGGTTTTTGACCAGCAGGTTTCAAACTCTGGAAACGGTGGCAGATATCCGTAGCGGCGCGCCATCGAGCGGCCTTCCGTCGAGGAATTATCGATCCCATCTATGCCCAGAGGGAGCGCCAAATAATTTTCGGGCTCACCAGGCGAACATAGCAGTGGCCCTCAACAAGTTCAGGTGCCCACTATGTTCGTCGGAGCAGCATGTGGTGCGTAACTGTCCGCGGTTCAGAGAACTGAACCCAAAGCAGAGATTAGATGCCTTGAGGAAGCATCATCTCTGCATCAACTGCCTGGCCATTTCCCACGAAATACGGGAGTGCAGGAGCAATTTTTCGTGCAGCACCTGCAAGAAAAGGCACCACACTCTGTTGCATCGAACAGAGTCGAATGAAGCGGGCTCTAGTACCTCAGAAACTAGCCCAGATAATGCCCCCGTATCCAGCCCCAGTAGCGAGCCCTCGACGAGTAGAGTCCACCCTGGGTTCGCAGCTGTTAGATTAGAGCCACAGACATATTCTGTGAATTATAATCGCGTCACTTTAGACCAGTCTTGCGATGGGGAACGGAAGAAGTTTCCAAAACTAAGTTTTTTGTCGGGGGAGGGGCAGTTCTGCCAGAATTTAAGCCAAGGACCTACTAGCCGTCAGAAGAACGACAGGAACGCCATCCACGAAGGAGCTCGTCGATTCCAGCTCCCACTACGGCAAGAAACGTCGCGCAGATCGCGACAGGCGATAGGCGGCACGCAAAATATGCGTAGCTGCAAAGTCGACCTGCCTCACGCTGGAGCTCGTCCTCGTCCGTCGGGCCCACGTGCTGAGCAGCGTCGCAGAATGGAGCCCGTTACCGCCGGAGCTCGTTCTCGTCCGTCGCGGCCAAGGAGCCAAGACGGTGGTGCAGTGGCGATACAGCAAGCGACTTGTCCGATGAGGACAGAGATGGACCTCGACCTCGTCCGTCGGGGCTATCGATCGCGCTTATGGACAGCGACGACACGGCCGAAGCTCGACCTCGTCCGTCGGGCACGGCTTCCAACCGCGCTCGCCCACTCCTGCGCCACGAGAGAACCCAGGAAGCCACCAGCCAACTGAAACAGATGGAGATAGCGATGGACCTCGACCTCGTCCGTCGGGGCCATCGCTCCAGCCAATTAAAAACGATGATGCGGCCGAAGCTCGACCTCGTCCGTTGGGCACGGCTCCGAACCATGCTCATCGTCTCCTACACTACAGAGGAGCATACGCACCGCTTTTTATGGAGCGGCATCACCCCATTGCCCGGATATTTCGCGCCGGCCTTACTACCGGAAATGCGCGACAGCTCGCCCAAAACACTATTTTAGCTGGTCGATATATGGCAACTGCCCCCTCTAAACTCCCCGTTTTTTAATTCTATTTACCTATCACCAGTAATTTTCGCACTTTTGAATTTTTTATGAATTATATATAGTTTTAAGATGAATTTTTAAAAATTTTTCGGTTTTCCCCTTGTTATATTTTGAAGTATTTTGCAGTGGCGCTGCAAGGCGGGCGGCATGTTTAAGCCAACGTAGGGTACACCGATTCGGTTGTAGCGAGGTGGCAAGTTGATGCCAAGTTTCGCTTGCACCCGAGTGCTGTGAGCCGGTGGCGGCAAACTACGCTTGGGCACTTGCGATCCAACCTCCTACCCGAAAGGTAAGCTAGCTCTCCTCCATATGAGGATTCTTACATATAACACAAAAAACATATACAGTCCACTAACTATTAATTATAGAATAATAAAAACCTAAGTTTTATAACGTTTAGACGAAAACTTGCGCTGCCTTTTTCTTACATATTTATTTATCTATTTTTCCTGTGCACGACAAACCGCTGCTGCGACGCCGGGCCACGGACTCGCCCCATTTTGCTCGTTTGCGGAAATATCCTGCAAACCCCGGCGCGTCGCGTCTTTATAAGGTATTGCAAATTTTCCCACTGTTTGCCTATTATTTAAATAGTTCCTGCACAAACTGCACAATTTTGTGTCTCTTACTTCTGTTTTTTGTTAGCTTGGTGTAAAGCTTTTGAGCATGTCCTGCATGTCCTGGCATGCTGTCATGTCAAGCGCACATTAGAGATTTCCGTTTTAATGGCTTTTGTAGTGGCAGTTGCTTTTTGTATGTACACACACACTTTTGGATTATGCCTTTTTGAGTGTACACTAACAAGTTGCCATTTAGATAATTTGCTCTCATGCGCCCATTCAGAAGCGACAGATAAAAATTAACACGATTTTGGTAAACTACGAAGAGGCACTGAAATTAAAAAAATTTAAAACAAAGCCTATTTAAAACTTCGATGATTATGAAGTCATATTGCATATGAATTGACCTACGTGACATTATTCGCTTTTTAATAATGATCGAACAAAAAATGCCACAAAAATAAATTTTTCATAAATATAACAATTGTTATTTTCGCACTTATTTGAGATTATTCACACTTAATGACTTCACTGTGCATCTCATCGCTTGTTGGTCATTTTATTTAATGTAGCCATCAAAATGTAATTAATAAAAATCAACTGAATTAAAATATGCATGCATAAATGTGAATAAAATTGTGCGTGTCGTGAATTTAATGAAAGGAATTTGATGCATTAAGCTCTTTTAATGTCATCCGGAATTTCAACAACTTTAAGCAGAGCATTTTTGCATTGCATGAAATGCAAAGCCGATTTTTCAAATGAAGGCACAATTTCGGAATGTTCACTTTATACACCTTAATTTTACAGGAAAACAGATATTGCAAAATGTGACTTTAAATCGGTTAAAAAATTTTCTGTAAATGTATATGATTTAGTACTGTCTTTAAAAAATAATGAATATATAGAAATGGTCCAAAAATATTTGACCGAAGATATTTTCTAAACGCGGACTTCAAACGCTGAATCAAACTTCATTCATTGCCTCAAAACCTCAGCCTATGAATGGATTGCCTTTCATGATATGTATGAATGGCCTTAGTCTGAGATGGAACCATGTGCTCCTATGCAGACAGTCGAAGCTGCTACTTCCAACCATAATCGATATAAGCAAATCGGCCTCCATTAGGTCTCTCAGCGGAATCAAGTGAGCCTTCTGACCAGCCACAGCCACTTTGGTAATTACTTGTGTATGCTTTGTCTGAGCCAAGACAGTATCTGTAGTACTCTTTGGAGAACGTGAACACAGCTATTTACTTTATAAGTTTCACACAGTTACTTTCTATGCCAGAGTAGCTTATTTACTAGATCACGACAACAGCTGCTGGAATAGGATGTAATGAAAATGGTGCAATCAAGAGCTCCACCACACTCTAAAATCCTACTCTTGGCAAAAAGATCATCAATATTACAAGTAAAAAGCATCTGCCATCAGTAGAATCACCCATCATCAATGAGCTGAAATATATCTGAGTTTTTAAACCCACCATTTGAATTCGTATCGGAGCTGATGATTCATGTTAAGGAACACACAACTGGCAGCTGAAAATGGCAACTGGAATTAAGCATTCCCAATTGTCAAGCCCATTTGCACTTGCTAAAACACTCTACGTGTTTATTTACTCACACTTTTACTCTTCTTTAGGCTTGTGTGTGTGTGTGTGCGTACTTGTAAGCATGGCTGCTTGTTCATTTTGCCCGTGTGTGAGTGTGAAGCGCAGCTTCAAGTGAGTTTTTATAATTTACGCTCGCAATTCATCTGCGCTGATGTTGCGTCGTGATAGCTTTTTTTACAAGGAATAATGCGCAACTAAGTGTGAGTGTGAGCAGGTGTGTGTGTGCGTGTAAAGGCAAGCAATGAGTATGTGTATAGATAAAAAGAAGCAAAAAGCAGCAGCTCACATATTTACCTGTCAGCTTAAGGCAAAAAGTCTGAAAAAAATGTGCTCAAGCACATATACGCATACACATGCACTGGTATGCTCACACACATATGTACATATTTTTGCAATCACAGTTACACCTTCCCGGCATATGCGCGCATACCTGTTGGCAGTAAAGCTTGTCAGTTATGTGTGTGTGTGTGTGAGGTTTTTATATTAACATTTTTTCATATTTTGAAAAATTTTTTTTTTCGCATGTGCGCGTGCGTGTGTGTGTGAGCGTGGCATACGCGACAGTGTCTAAAGTTTTAAATCACGGCAGCAGCGACTGACATTGTCTGTCTCTCTCTCTCTGCCTGTCTTTCTGTCGCTGACAACATGTGGCATGCATGAGGTCGCCAGTATTGAGCAAAAACAACAGAATTACAACAACAACAACAACGAAATAATAACAACAGAAAAACAACAACAACATTTACAGCTTAACTGCCACGTTTGACAAATGTGAAATTACATTAAAAATTTTAGCCAATTTTTTGTAGCTTCCGTGAAAGCTTTTTCGCTCTTCCCCCAGCTTCATCAATTTATTTGCCATTGTTTTGAGTTTTCTTTGTTCGTCTTCTGCAAATGTTTTTTAATAAATTTGGCACTTTCTGCTTTTCTTTGTTTAAGCATTAAATTTACATAAAGCTTAAAATTTTTGATTCATTTGAAAAGTTTTACGTGGCGCATAATTTTCTGTAATGTTAAATGCGATTGTTGTTGTTTATTGTTGTTAGTTATGGTTTTCGTTGTTGTTGTTGTTTTTGTGGTTGTGTCTGTGAGACATTGACTTGAATTGACTTTTATGAGTTGTTCATTTGCTTCCAGCTGTGAGTAAGGCTGAAAAACAAGGCGAAGGAAGTAAGAGAGGGTTGTGAGACAGGAGAGAGAGAAAGTGATACAAATGATTTGAGAAATAATGATTGTGTAGGTGGAACAGAGTTGCACACCACAGCAAAGTTTGAAAGAATAGGTAGAAAAAGAAATAATGAAAAAGGATGAATACAGATATGTATATTAAATAGGATTAAGAGAATGTAAGGTAGATATAGGGAACTGAAGAAGGATTAAAACAACTTTTAAAGGTTGGAGATTTAAAACTTCAGACAGAATAAAAAAATGTAAAAGAAATTGAATAAAAAAAGTGATATGCAGACGAAAAGAGCAGAAGCAAGAATTATATTGGAAGTTGTTAAAAAATGCAAAACTTTTATGAGTATGGAAAACCAAAAGAGATAAGAAGATATATAAAGATATTAGAGAAAGAAATACTTTTTCATTTCTCTTGTTTTTGTAATTTGTTAACAATTTGCAGCTTTTTATGACAATCGCTGACGGCAACAACGAAAAAAGTCATGAGAATTTCTAATAAATCATAAAAAATCTGTAAATTTTTAGTTTAACTCATAAATTTACGCGCAAGTCTGTGTGTGTGTGTGTGTTTGTGTGTGGCTTGTGTTAAAAACTAAACGAGTATTGGCCTAAATTTGCGCAGCTTCAGCAAACACACACGCGCATATTTGAGCACTCAAGCAGCAAAGTGCACGCACACACACACACACACACACACACACTACAAAAAGTGCAAAGCAGCAGGCAAGTGCTTTGTATGTGAGTGTGTGCGGGGCATAGTCTCGTCCTTTGTGTAGCACAAAAACGCTTTTAGCTTTCCGCTTTTTTGCGCACAGCAAGCAGAAATCAAAAATGTGTGAATTTTTATGATAAGCGATGGAACGATTTAGAACAGGGGTGGCCAACTCAAATGATCTCGCGGGCCACATATGTGGAAAATGTTCGAAAATGGCCAAATGATTGGCTGGAAAAAATGTTCAAGCCGGGCCGCGGATTGGGCACACCAACTTAAGAAGCTTGCTCCATGCTGAGGTTCAACCACATGCATTTATATATCTACACAAGCGTTCGCTTGCAAGTGTGTGTGTGCATTTTAATACATGTTTGTTTGACTATTAAATGTATATGGAAATAGAAAGTAATCACATTTCCGATTTAACCCTTATGCATACTTCAGGGTTATAATTTGCCTCGGAAAGAAATAATGGCATGTTGCTGATTTCTGTCTGTAGCATTTGATAAATGTATATAAAGTCATACGAGAACGAGAAAAAGGGACGCAGTGCGAAATAAACTAGAAAAAAATTCTAAAAGCGTAAAAGAAAGAAGAAGGCTGAGAATTAGCCATACAATGTTGCAGTTTTCTTGTAAATGGCTAAGCTATTTTTATTGTACAATATTAAATTTTGAACTTTTCCAGAAAGCATTTTTACTATCTGCAATTTTGTATGCAATTAATATTTTCATTAAAAAAATCATGAAATTGATTATGAGCATCAGCACTCGACTTGCATGTGAGATTCCAAGAACTAAAAATTTCAGCCATGTTAAGCATTTTTATAATGTAAAAAGGGTTAAATGTTGCTACAATATAAAAACCATAAAAATAGTTGTAGCATATTTTTATAACAACATAAACTCGCTTTGTATGCAACGCCCATAAAAAACCGAACCAACAAAATTTACGAGCAATCGCTCAAAGCACTAACAATCACTGAGCAAGGAGTAAAGAAAATCTAGTCGATTTTTTACAACGCACACTTTGATGGGCCACATGAATAGTGATAGTCAGTACTTTTCAAAAACAATGTTGACCACTACACTCAAATGCGCATAAAAATCTGTTCACACATACTAAAAGCGTTTAGCGCTTTACGTGCGCACAAAGCGTGAAGGCAACTGCTGGCAGATAGCAGCAACAAAAACCAAAAACCAAAAACCAAAATAGAAGTGCACAGTTCGATAATCAGAGTCGGTTTGACAATTTGGCTGAATGCGATTTGGCACTGCCACAGCGAGTCACGTTGAGAGAACATTTCGCGGCCATTGCCGTTGCAAGAACAATTGGCGCATGGCCAGACATGGCAACACTTTCTGCTTTTATTGCAATGGTATTTGCCAAGGACCTCTTCTGTGTGTGCACTGCACATATTCTGGCATCATCTCTTCGATAGCATGGCATACTTCCAGGCGCAGCGCTGCAAACAATTCACTATCACTGAGTGCGCCACGTCCTTGGCATGCCGCAAATGTCGCCATGTTAACGCTACTCCCTCTGTTTTTCCAACTGCCATGTCCTGCCTCGATACCAACCCAATCCATCTGCCATTAGTTTATTATTTCAAGCGCCTAAAGGCAGAGCATATGCCATGGATTTGTGGCTTCCTCCTTTTGACCTCAGTCAAATGTGCATTAAATAATTTTGTCAACCGCAAAAGTTAAACCGTGCACAATGAACTGTTGTGACCGCAAAGCTAACACGATGCTGGCAAAGTTGAAATGGAGAAGCAAAGCACCCAGTAGAATAAACTAAAAGCTGACATAGCTCTTGTGGCAAGGAACCTGTTTCAATGCATGTGAGATTCAGAGCTCCTCACTGTTCAATGCGATAAACCTTTGTGATACGGCTTTTATTGGAGTCAGAAATATTTTTGCTTGCCTCTCTCCTAAGCTGTTAGTTCAATAGGCATTAAATTTTAATTCCTCCCATTTCCTTTCCATTTCCTACTATTTCCACTGTATATCCTTTGTAAAATTCCCAAAATTGTTCAGCACCAATGAAGGGGCTTAGTGCTCCCCTTTTGGTACCTTTTTAGCTTTGTCAGGTATTTCATTGCCTTCGTGTCCTTCATGCCCTGGCACCCAAACCAATATCAGGTTGTTTTTTGGCCCCATTCATTCAGTAGTCGAACACAATTATCGACTAGTCTATAAACGATTGCTGCTCCATCATCTCTTTAAATATTTTTTTCCTAATTCATTCACCGAGCTCTGATTAGGAAACGCTTGCACGATTTTCCTGCAGGGATAAGCGCCATCATATTGCTAACCAAAAGCAGACAGCGGCTATATAAATGATGTGTTCTGTTGCAAGTATGGCTATACGAAAGCTACTGCGAGCATGTGTGTGTTTGTCATATTGTATTTCTTGTGTGCGTGCATTTGTCAAGGGCTGTTGTTAGTGTCCGCCAGAGGTGCGGTCAACCGCCAACACAACGTTCGAGAGTGAGAGTCCTTTTTTTCCCATTCTTTGCTATGGCCACGATTTGCGTAATTTTAGCATATTTTGTACTATTGTGGCATATCTACTTTTAGGCGCTACGCCATACAATTAAAAAACTGTGCCAGCTCTAAGCAAACAAATTTAGAAAATTGCGCTCAAACTGACCGCAGGAGGGCGGGCGGGTGGTTGGTCGGCACAGGCGGCGCACAAATTGCTTGCAAACATCGCATTTTTGTTGTTGATATTTTGTCTGGCTGTTTTATTAAAGCTGACACGTGGCTGGGGCAGGGGCAGGGACAGGAACAGGGGCAAGGCATGTTGACAGCAGTTTTGGTATGTTTCTCTTTTCTGACACGCTTTGTAGTTGTTTGGTCTCCTTTAACGCGCGCCGCACAACAATATGCTATTAAAATTAATGATGCATACTTTTGGGCTGTTAGACGTTACAGTTGTATTGCACCTGCCTGCTGCGTGTTGTTGTTGTTGCTGTTATTGTTGCGGCTATTGGAGTGGCACATTTATTAATGAATGTACAAAAGTTTGTGACAGCAAAGGATAATGACCGCAAACCGAACACGTGTCAGAGTGTGGTGAGCTTCTCTTAGCTGTTTAGCAGCAAGTGAAATGTATACAAGTAGCTTCGACAGCGAGAAGTAGCTTTTGAATGTATTGCATATATTTTTATGCCATATTTATGTTGTTAATTAAATGGTACACGCCCGTTTATTGGCAGTTATTACTGCTATTTTTTGATATTTTTAGAAAAATTGCCATTACTCGCACTAACTGTTAAGTAATTTTTGAAGCTTGTTGTTTTGGCAATAATTTGCTTTTAATACGAATTAAATATGTAGGGTAGAGGGGGGTACCTTCGTCCTTGGGGCACATTCGTCAAAGGCGATTTCGGTATGAAGGAGTCACCGAACATCACTGTTTATTAGTAAAAACTAACCCATCACTAGCATAAATACGCCTCACAAAGTTTACCATCTCTATCTGAACAGCTGACAAAGTTACGTTTGATTTTGTGTTTTCGCGCTTCGTTGCCGAATTTTCAGGTCGGTAACGTAAGAAGTTTGAGCCGTATTTATACTATTATTTCGAACAAAATTGTATTAGTATTACTTGAATGCCAATTATTTTGTAAACAAAAGTGTTTTATGTGAAAATAAAGCACTGAAATTAGAAGTAAAAAAATAAAAAGAAAAAAAGTGACACCAGGGTGGACTTGTCTTTTTTTCATGGGGCACATTCGTCAATATAACTTCACAGGTACTAAAAATCGAAATCGAGTTGAAGCTTCCAAGACCCTCGAACCTGGCTTAAACCTCCCATAACCACACAAAATTAATATTAGGGTCGATCTTAGCACTAAACATTATATATAAAAAATAATTTATAAAAAAATTTGACAATAAGTAGGCATTTTTTTTAAGCTCTTAAACATGATTTTTTTAAAATTTTTTAATGCAAAAATAATAAAAACGTGTTATGTAACAAAAGCATGTCTTATCTAGTCTAAACAAGATTTTGTATCACCTTATGGTACTTTAAAGTGTGAATGCTGAAAGTGCCCCGCCAAATGCCGAAGCTACTCTGGCATGGGGGCACATTCAGCGAAATGACTTTTTTCACTAATCTTGAAAAAAATAATACAAACGGAACTTTTTAAAGAACTTATAGTATAACATTTTATTGTTAAATAATGAGGTATTGTAACAGTCTAATCGGTTTTTAAATATTTTCATTACCTTCTGAAATATAGGCCTTCAAAAAAAAGAAGACGAAGGTACCCCCCTCTCCCCTACTTAATTATGGCTGCAAAATTGGAAATCGCTTCATATCAGCCTGTAACTTGTTCATTTGCATTTACACGCTCGTCCTTCACTCTCAGCTGCCATAAAATTTCACTGTTTTCAATAACTCATTATGAAGTGCAAATTGAAATTTGTGCACATTTCAAATACACACTCTCAATTTCAGGCATATCACACATACAAGATGTACGTACGAGCAGCAGCAGCAAAAGGGGAGTCGCTTCTATTAGGAGCGCAGATGGCAGTCAGTAGCAGTACAGCAGCAGCACAGCAGCAGGAGCAACAACAGCCAACAGCAACTCATTATGAGCTGCCACGTTGATTGCGTTAAACACAAGCAAACATGTCTCATACACACTCTCACAAATACACATATGCATGTATGAAGTACACACACACAGAAAGACAAAATGTGTACTCCTCACCCGCCAATATCCTGCAGCAATATTAGGCAAGTGCAAAGCAATTTGCAAAAGCAACAGCAACAGCAGCAAAATTGTTGCTGCCAACATGCCATCAAGATGTCGCTGTTGTCGTCTTGCTTGATGCTGCTGCTGAAATTGTTGCTGTATTTGTTGTTGCTACTTTTGCAGCAAAACATGATTGTTTGCTCAATATTACACGCACACAATTAAATTAGTAATGCCAACAACAAAAAATTATCATAATAATAAAGAATTTAGTAACGATAACTAATATGTGCTTACAATAACTAATTATTTAGTAAAGGCATTCCAACGTATAGTTTTGCTTTGATTAACAGTAGTAGTAGTCTCATCTCATTTCATTTCATTTCATTTCATTTCATTTCGCTCTCACTTAAGCAAGTTTTTGGTGACTGAGAGTTTTTACATCACTTCAGCTATATTTAAAAAATTGCTGTAAACATTTTAACGATAAATTTGTTGAAGTTATGCTCTTGACTAACTAATTAGTTGGATATTAGCGCACACTGCTGAAATAGATAATTTACTAACTCTGTTAATTTAGATTCATTATAAGTGTACGTCATGTATGTGTATGTCATTTCAGCAGGTGTGTGCGTTTGAGTGTCGCGTGCATGAGTGCCTGCCTGTAGCTACAAATTGTACATGCTTTACAAATTTGCCATCGATGTCTTCCTTTAAGCGTTGCTTCTTAGCGCTTTTTCTTTGCGTTTCCTTTCATTTAAGCGGCACTCTTGATGTTTTGGAGGCGGGCGTTGGGGCCACGTTGTCATCTGCTGGCAGCTCGTATGCCAACAGTCGATGTACGCACGCATAGCACGTAATTGCTATTAGCTGCACACACACATGTACAACACGCACAAACATACATTCTAAGACACACACACACACATCCAAACAAGCACGCATTTAACTGTCATGTCTATGAAAGCGCACTTAACTTGATTTTCGCTGGAGCACGCTTGAATAGAAGAAGAAGCAGTTTGGGGATGAAGCTGAGGGTGTATGTGCGTTTTGTGTGTAGTAAGCATGACGAGTATAGGCAGTGTATGCTTTCTGTTGCTATTAAAATATTTGCTAAAATTTAAGCATGCCTGAATTCTAAGCTTGCCTCTCAGTCATGCCGTCTGCTTCAAAATGCCAAATGGCAAATGGCATGCCTGTAAATGGTGTTTAATATTTTAATTTCCATTCAAAGTGCAAAGGCCTAAGTTCAGCAGTTCATTGGCCATTACCCGCAACTGCCAAATTGCCAAGTCACACAAAGAGCAGCAACAGTTCCAAGTGCAAAAACAATGGCGGAGCGCGAAAGCGCATTGCATGTTTTTAGGCACTCTGCCTGATTGCTAACAGCTTGTGAAATACGCGCTGCTTTTTGCATATACGTGCATAGAGAGAGTTATGCCCACACATGCACATACATACACACACACACACAACCACTGACACACTTACGCGCTCATGCTCGAAAGTGTCTGTCTGACGTCGTCCACAACTAAAGTGGCTGGTGGTTAACTTTTTCTTGCGCTGATAGCAAGTCGAGCCACAAGCAAGAGGAAGCCGAAGCAGCAGTAGTGTAGTGGGTGAAAGAAGCAGCAGGGGCAGCGGGCGCGCAGAATTGCTTACTCATATGCACACATTTATTGACTGTGAAAACGTTTAATCACAGCGCAGCGCAACTCCGATCCAAGTCAAGCTGAACATATTGCCCACTTCACTAGTGCAGATAATAGTTATTTGCCATGGCGAGAGTTGCTGTGCTAGTGTTGTTGTTGCTATGCGCTACTGCTGTTAGCCATAAAAAGAACTATGACTTCCGCACATGCCGCAGCAGCATTTCCGCACGGAAATTGCATCAGTGTCAGGCTGGAGTCGTGCCGAGCGCAATTTACGTGCACAGACAATGAATGAAAATTTACGTGTGCCACGCATGCAAGAGCAATTTGAGCAGGAAAAAGTGGCCAAACAAAGTAGTAGTAGTGCTGGCATTTGGAAAGGCAACGGAATGGTAGTAGCAGCAGCTGGAATATTAAAGCTGCCAAAGCAATGACAATGCCTGGAACAGTTGAGCGCAGAAATATGCCGCCGGTGTGGCAGCTCCCAGATATGATAAGTTGGCAGCTATGAGCTACGTTAGGAAGCGACACTAAGAGAATGTCCTTTGTGGTTGCTAAAAATTAAGAGCAGTTGTACATAGTATAAAGACAAGCAGGTATTTCTTAGCGTAGTGAAAATTTGCCATCAAAAATTGAAGCAAGTGCTTGAAAAAATCGATTTGATGAGGATATGATTTTCCTTACAAGCCAACGATTTTTTAATTTGAAAAAATACGATGGCAAATCAAAATCCTTTAAATTTTTTTTAAATATTTCAATCAAACTGTACTTCTCAGAAGAGCTCAGTGTTGGATGATTGCTTAAAGCTTTTCATTGCAATCATTTCTACCTTTTTATGCAATATAACTTGTATTTTGCAGCTGTGCTAGTTTTAAGAAATGTTTACGAGATTATGAATCTAATCAAGTCAGACATTAATTTATTAAAAAAAATTGAAAAATTTATATAGAATGACATTCGTACACAAAGTAATGTTTCCGTATGGGCAGTATCTACCCAGCGAAGCTCTTTGCAGGATACCTTCACTTCTTCCTCTGCTGCCTAAAAGTAGACTACAAAAACTGTCTTCTTTTGTTCGGCGGGTTTTTGTAATGCTAATGTGGCCAACTAAAGCCACGAAAGTGCAACTAGTTCGTGCCTTTTCCACACGTTTTGTGGCTTATCGCTACTGCTGACCAACAACCAAAGCTTGTTTGATTAAAATCAGCGCCTAAAATATTGCCTGCTGCGAAATTCATACATGCCGGTGCAACTCGCCCACGTGCTGGCTGGGTGCGGTCGCGCTGCGGAATTGGCGTGGCGTTGAATCCATGTTGCCACCAAAAAAAAATTCACAAAAAGTGCTGGCCATTTGATTTGCTGCTGGTTTGCGACGTGCCGACAACAGAAGAGCGCAACTATTTTATTTGGGCTGACATAAATTTGTTTGCCACAGCAGGTCGACGAGATGACGTGCAGTCGGTTGACAGTTGTTATGCTGTAGCCCATATGGCCCAAATAACACGCCGACTAGCAACAACAATAATTGTAAAGCTTTTTGCAGCTATTCAAAATTGCAAAAAAAATTTCTATAAAAACGCGTATTTTATTTACAATTTTTAATTGCTGTTGCTATTTTTGAGCTACACAAGCAATTGAGAATCGAGCATGAACTGAAGTGTGCGAGTGTGTGTGTTGTGATGTTGTGAAGTGTGAATATGTGTGTGAGTGCTTTGAGCTGAGAATCCACGTTGTATGTATATGAAAATACATTTTTAAAATATTTGTTACTAGCTGATTTACCCGGCTTTACCCGAGTGCCACATCATACGTGGAATAACAACTAAATTGGAATTTAACAAGTAAGGAAGCATCAGTCGGGTTTCACCGACAGAGTAATACCCTACACCAAGTAACTGAGTGGGCGGACTACGCCCATTTTTGGAGAATTAAAAGGTGTTCTTACCAGCAATGAAGTAACCAAATATGGACTGACTGGTGTACATATTATGAAAGTTATAAGGATTTTCCGCTTACCGTCTATATAGTGGGCGGACCACGCCCATTTTTTTGTATGACGTAGAGGGCCCACACCTTACCTTAAATACCAAATACCATTCCTTTTAATGAATATTTGAATAAATTTAAGCAATTTTACTGTAAATTTTCCGGGGTTGTGGGACTTACTGGCCCGTTGTGGGCGTGTCGTTCGACCGATTTTGCTAATCTTGGAACTTGAAGTAGTGGAAGCTTTACTGTGACTGTGTGCCAAATTTGGTCTAAATCAGACAACTCCTTCTTTCTCTCCTGTGGCCACGGACAGCAAGACAGACGGACAGACGGACAACCGGAAATCAACACAGAAAGTGATTCTAAGCATTTCTATATACTTATGTCTATACCTAGGATGGCTCCTTTAATGCGTTACAATTTTCGCACAAAGTTATTATACCCTATTACCATAGGTGTAGGGTATAAAAATTGTATGGCTTTTAGCCTCATTATTGTTAGTGGTATGGTAAAGGGTAATTTGTTAGGGTGGTTTTAAGAAAGTTTTGTTTAAATCGGGGAAAGCATAAATGTATGTCCTTACAGAACTATCTGTGTATGTAGATTACTCCTTTGGTGGAAGGCGAAAATTAAAGCAACGACCCCCTTCACTCCTCATGGATCCCAAATTTTTTACATACATTTGAGGTGTGCCACGTCACCTTGTCCCATGACCCCAAATCTATATACATACCTATATAAAACCCAAATTATGTAAAAATGTTTACGTGAATGCATGACTAAATACTAAGAGAATACAAAATTTTAATGTTGTATGACATGTAGTTTTAAAGGTATGCCAAATCAAATATTTAAGTTGTATGTCGTGTCCAATGCTCATCCCATTTTCCGAGTTGAAGGATACGGACATGTAGTAAGTTCGTATCGTGTTTCATTTATGTGTGCTGTATAGTTCTAAAGTTATACCCAAATGTATAGTTGATTAAAAAGTACCACGCCCCTTGTCCTACGCCCATAAAATTTTACCCGTGGGACGAAGCATCCAAGAGGGGCCTGCATACGGAATTTCAATGCTGCGTGACTTGTAGTTTTAAAGATATGCCAAATCAAATATTTAAGTTGTATAAGGAGTGCCACTCCCCCTTGTCCCACGCCCCTAAATTTTTTTAAGCAAGTGGGCACGGTTAATTACTAACAGAATACAGAATTTTAATGTTGTATGACATGTAGTTTTAAAGATATGCCAAATCAAATATTTAAGTTGAATCGCCCTCTTGATGAATCGAAAAATTTTATATACAGTCGCCTTCCTTTGGTCTTCAACAATATTGGTATTAAGTTTGGCTGAAATCGGTCAACGCGTGTAGCTTTGTATAGCCGGTCAGACAAACAGACAGACAAACATTCATTTTTATATATTAGATGTTATATTTTAGATTTGAATGTTATGACAACAGCTGCTGGAATTCGTAGCATACATTGAGGCATATCCACTTTTTTTATGTTTGGAGCTCAACAAAGTCGCATACTAGACAGCCACAATTTCCATCATAGTTAAGTGGCATTTTGGCTGAATTTCTTAAGTGGCTAAAGTGCAGCTGAAAGAGCATGCAAATGTAGCTTTCACTGACCTTCAATACTTAAGCTTGCTTGCTAAAAGCTTCACTTAGAGTCTGCATTTAAGTACACTTCGAAGTTTTTGCCAGTTCTGCGCAGCCATTCAAGATTATAACCATCAAATATGCGCCGTGCTTTAAAAGCATTTTTGCTTGCCCATTGCTGGTGGCAACTGCCCGTAGGCTTAGCCTTTAGCGCCATTAGAAAACGCTTGCCCAAAGCTTCGTCCTTTAAAACCACATTACGACCGTAACGCCTGGCACTTCGGTAATCTTATACAAAGCGTGTCTTTTGCTCATAACTTCAAATGCGTATGTGTGTGTGTCATAAATTTCATGAGGCTCTTACTCATGCCAAGCACTACATGCACACATGCAAAAGCATTAGCGCACAGCTTCCCTTTATGACACGGACACAAACACAGCAAATGTACAGCATCTCGTCCTTTTGTTTGTTGCTTTGTTTGCCTTTTTGCTTTTATTGTTATTGGCTGGCCATAAATGATTAGCAGCAATTGCCGGTAATTTGCAGTAAAAGTATTTAATATGACAAGCAGAGGGCGCTCACTCACTCACTCACACAGACAGACACACACGCACTTCCTGCCAAACAAAGTGTTTGCATCCTACTCGCGTATCTTTTGTGTGCGCTTTCATGCTATTCGGTTATTTTTATTATTTGCACTCACATTCGAGCACTTCATTTTTATGCCGGTTTGGGATTCGCTTATTGCCATTCGAGCTGCGCTTTTAAGCATTTTCCACACGTACATACGTCGCACATGCCATTTTCTGTATTTGCTGTGCTATAAAATGTTTGGCTTTCGCGGCGCATGAGTAATTCGATTTTTATGAATTGTTAAAATTTGCAAATTTTATTGACTTTTTAATGCAATGCTATTATGTGCTAATCAAATGTGTACAAAAAGGAAGCAATCACTTCGGCATATGTGGCGTATGAGTGTGCTGCGTAAAAGGATGCTCATACGTGCTGTGGTACAGTTAGCATAATGCATGGCAATTATTGGAAAATACATACAATATATTGAAAGCGGAAACTCGAAATCAATTTTACTATCAAGTTAGCTCTAATTTTATATGCTCAAATTGTAAGCGCAGAAATTTTAAATAAATGCAAATAAAGCAGCTGGCGGCTAGTTCGAATTTGCGCATCTGCTCGGCTGCAGCTGAGCGAATGAGGCTTTGCGAGCTGAAGCACAAAATTATGAAATTCATGGTTGATAAGTTCCGCCGCCGGCGCTGGCAGCTATGCACAACAGCGATAGGCATGGTTGGTTGATGAATCGGTTGGTGCATCGGTCGGTGGGTTGGTGGGTTGGTGGGTCGGTCGATAGTTGAGCAGCAAAGTGCTGAAGTTTTATTGCAACTTTGCAAACTGACAATTCAGTTTTAGACAGGAAGCCAGTGTTTGAGCATATTGTTTTGAACTAATTGCTGCTGCGATGCTTGTGTTTGTTGCAGCGATTTGTTGTTGTTGCTTTGGAACAATCTGTTGGTGACAACTTAATTATAGCAATTTTGCAAAATTATATTTTGACCCTTCATGAAAATGAGACAAGCTGCCAGAAATTTCACATTCAACGCACTTTTCAGGCAATTAAAGCAACCATATTAAAGAAATTAAATTATTTGTATAAAAAGTGCCATGCATGCT
Organism: Neria commutata; assembly: GCA_963457695.1. Classification (NCBI taxonomy): domain Eukaryota; kingdom Metazoa; phylum Arthropoda; class Insecta; order Diptera; family Micropezidae; genus Neria; species Neria commutata. The sequence goes on along the minus strand of OY735247.1, from coordinate 41,806,509 downwards.
ATAATTTAAATTGAAAGTAAATGATATTTTTTGCTAAAGCGAAATATTTTTAACTTTTTTTGTTGCACTGAAGCATTAAATTGAATGCTCGTATATATTAGGAAAGGTTGTTTTTATTGATTTTCGCGGCTATATTATATATGCATAGCGCCTGAAAGTATGCAAAAATATGCGTGCATGCGCGTGTGTGTGTGTGTGTTTGTGGTCGCTTGTTGCTCTTGCTTATTGATGATATAATGTGGCGCTAATTTATTTGCGCTTGTCTGCATGAGTTAAGCACAAAATACGCATGAATCATTTTGCACGCACAAACGCGTACAGGTATGCATAACTCAGCCGCACACAAGCACACACACCTACATCACAATATGCCTATATGTATTTGGAAGCCATAATAGAAAGCACTGCGTAATGAACAGAAAGCCAATAAGCAAAAAATGGTTAAGGCCATTGCAGCATAGCCGCCAAGAGAGTTGCGCGCTGTTGGCAAGAGCTTAGCTCACTTTTAGGCGCATTTCCTATTTATAGCAATTTTTTTTATATCATGCATATTTTTGACCATGACGGTTACAGTATCCCTGCAGCTATGACGTGTGGCAATCAGTAAAGGTTTTGGCAAACGCAGCGAATATTTAAAATCGATCGCTTAAGTATTTGTGCATTTTCAAAATATCGAATTGTTAGGAATGAAAGATGAACTAATTTAACTCTGAGGGACTTTTAATTTCATAACTTACGTATACATTATAAAATGAGTGAAGGCAATCCAATAGAGAGAGGTATTAATTATTAGAATTGAATTGGAGTCTAAAAGTGTGCATACAGAAATGTAGTGAGATAGAATATCAATGGGTAGATCACCCGTTTAAACAGGAAAACCCTTAAGCAATCAAGCTGTTAAACACATTGAAAATTTCTGAGAAGGAAAACAGTGTTGTAAATTTAATACATTTCAAAATAGTATATAAAAAATGCATTTAAATACAAAATTACCAAAAGTAAATTCGTTTCCACGCCATTTCACTATCCATTCAGATTCCAGATTCTAAAAGGTACAGCCGTAGTAGCTTAGAAGCAAACTATTATTTTTGGCATAGTTTCTGGCTTTCATAAGTTTCAAACAAACTGCTAATGAAGTTCTTGTTCCAGGCATTTTTTGGTATTCAAATAAAGCGATATTTGTTTGGCCGCTTTTGAAATAAACTTTCAAAATTTTTATAAATATAATACAGCACATACTTTCACTTCATTTTAATTATTGAATGCTTATAAGCATTTTTAAAAACATGCTCGCAAACTCTTCAAAAAGTCTATAAAAAAATCGTCGCTTTAAATATGCTCATTTTGCTCTACAAGACTTGAGCTAATGCAGCTATTGAAATGTTATGTGGTTTTTAAATAATAATTATATATTTATACATATTTTTTCTTTTCAAATAGCCATTTGCTTTGCAGCGCAACAGGGCGTATGAGTAACGCGAATGCAAGTCAAAGTGTGTGCCAAAAACATTGCCACTTTAACTGCAATTTTACAACTGAGCAGCGAATAGAAGTGTTGACTGAAAGTGGCACGCCAACAGTAAGCACACACACACAAACACAAACACAGATACACAGACATGCCAACTGAATTGCATATGAGCATGCAAGCGCTGAAAACGCTTGGCTGCATGTGGGTCACATATGTGCCCAAAGCAAATGCGCAAAGTTTTTCGCAATAAAAATGCCACATTGCAGAAAAATGTAAATGCAAATGAAAAAACATAGCGAACATATACATACACACACATACACACACACATGCAAATGAGCAAACGTACAAAGTTTGAAGCTAATCGAGCGCACATTTTGCTCGTGCAGTTGAGCCAACAGTTTTAGACAAATTTAATTAAGAACTTTGCGATAGCGGTAGTTAAGGAACACACACACTCACTCACATACACATGCAATGCGTACACATGCTCTTTATTGTTGTTTGCCATCAGCAATCAGAGGCAGTAGTGCAGCAAATGCTGCAACTTGGGCGACACGTTGAAATGTGGCAGCTTGAAGGCAACTAAAATTGAAATCACATTTTAAATTGCCGCGTGTCGTTTAAGCGCAACAAGTTTGAAGCTGTTGCAAGTTTAAATTGTATTGGTTAAGCGGCTGAGCTTTGAACTCGGCGCTTTTGCAAAAAATCGATTTCGCATATGACTTTGACAAAATATTAAAATTACAAAAAAAAACTCTGCTCTAATATAAAAATATAATGTAAATTTTGCTTTTGCCTTTCAAATTGCTGAGGTAGCAGCATTTTGATATGGCATTTCTTTCAAATTTAAAAATAACGCTCTTTTATCTTATAGCAATTATTTTCCGCTGCACACAATCGAACTGGCATAACACGTAGATAAAAAATAAAAAACTGCAAGCTTGTCACACAATTTTATGCATTTCAATAAGAACGCCTTCAAGACATCACATTCCATTTATTTTAACAATTTAACTACTTTGCTCTATGGCAAAAGCACACACACGAGCATGTGTGTGTACATATATAGAAGTGACAGTGCCTCACTTCCTTTCCCCAATCACTCAGCAACCGCAGTTCCCATCCGCAAAGCTGTCAGCGCTGAACATTAACAATTTTATGTTGCTGGTGCGACTTTTCGCATCATTTTTTATGTCTTGTCATAAAAAAGAACAACTGCAAGCTGCGTGTGTAAACGATTCTTTGTGTGTATGTGTATATGCATTGTATATGTGTGCGTTATATGGAAAAAGTGGCAGCTTTTTTGCGCTCGACTTTTTCATCGATTCCCAGCGATACGGATATTGCTACAACTACCACACACAAATGGTATAGGCTCTCCAACACACACACAGACAAGCACTACCACTACACTCAAAAAAGAGCGCTCAGGTTTCTGAGTGCATAATATTTTTGTGTAGTTTTAAATTCACATCTTTCACAAAACTAATCATCGATTTATTAGAGCACGTCTTTTGTTCGCTTCATATTTTAGACTTTTTCCAAAGCATTTCCTGGCAATTTTTTTAATAATTTCGAATTCGGTAGCAAGCATCAGCGGCTTTGTATAGATTTGTAGTGATACAGAGCTCAGCAATGAGTCGTAGATTCTAGAGGAAAGAGAGTCCTCTGAATCTTATGGTTGCCGTCTGATACCCGGCCAATAAATTTGAAAATATAGCTTATTAAAAAGCTAAAAGATTTCGATTTTTAAAATTATAAATATTTAATCATTTTTGTTGTCGAGCAATTTTTCTATTAAAGATGGAATGATGAATCGAAGTTTTCAACATTTTGAAGTTATTTTAAATGAACTAATGCTTGAAATTTTTAATTTATTCAAATACTGATTACCAATTTGTTAGAGAAGTAGAGAAGTTTAAGGTTCTTAAAATACTTATCGATAAATTTATGATATAAATTTTTACGTGCTTGCAATTTTCTCAAGAAATCAGACAGTTTTAAAAATAATCAACAAATCTCAACCGAGTCAAATTGCCTTGCAGCATTTAAATAGCTTTCGAAATTAATTTCCTGGCGCAAATTACGAACGCAGCGGCACTGTGAGCGCTCTTAATTATGAGCTACTACCACTACCAACAACAACACGCCAACAGAACAACAACCAAGACTGCGCATAACGTGTTGCAAAGAGCAGCAATCAAGCGCACGTTTAGCTTAAACACCAGTGCCACTAACCCCCCCCCCCCCCCCTCCTCCTCCCCTTCCCAACCTTACACATGCCACTGTAAACAATACACGTTTGGCGCTGCCTGCCGAAGACACACACACACACATCTTTATGCACTTTTAGACTGCAGCTGGTGTCCTCGCTTTTGTGTGTGCATGCATGTCCTTTGACATTGCGCTTACCTTGGCAGCACAGCTGACTTGCGGTCAGCCTGTTGTTGTTTTTGTTTTACATACACAATGCAACGCTTTGTTGTTGTCAACACGCACGTCTGTGGCTGGCAGAGATTTGTGTGCGCAGACCGCAGCCGCTTGTGGTGGCTTGGCCACAATGCATGCGCGCTGCCTTCTCTTCTGATGATGTCAGTTGGAAAGCGTGCATGAGAGACTGTGTGCTGCCTTCGCTGTATTTGTGTGTGTGTGTGTGCATTCCGCTGCTTTGCCAGTAATATCGCATGCATGTGAACCGCACGCTCGCGTCATTTGGTTTCCGCTTCCGCTTCCTCTTTTCTTTTTCACTCTTCAATACTTTGAGAGCAGAGCTGCGCTGCTGAGCAACCAAATAAAATATCAAAAATAAAAGATTTAATGAAATAGAATTTTATTTGCAGCCATTGAAATTCGATACAATTTTTGGCTTATAAAAACCACAAATATTTGCTCTTAATTTTTTAAGCCTCGAAAATTTTAAACGATTTTGTTAATTGGTATCTAATGCGAAAACTATGAGTGCTGGTCAATTGTTTACATACTATGTTGAAAAGGTAAAGGCACAGTCAGCAATCTCAAATTTCGATCGAAATCGATCTTCCACTGAAGGCAACTTTTCGAATCAAATCGCATTTTTTCTACAAAACAAGCATCAAAAGTGGCGCTAAGCCCATTCGAATCACTTTATTTTGGCTTAAGAAAATATGTCATTCGGAAAAGCACTTCCACTTTCAATTGTATACTACAAAGGAATGCGCTTTTTGAGATACAAAAAAATTATACAAATTTATGCTAGTAAAGTTTAAAGGTAAAATTTTGAGTGAATGTGAAATTGTGCAAAAAAAAGTTGTTTTTCAAAGAAAAGCTTTGTTGCTACTTAAAATTCCTGCTGCTGCTTGACTATTGCAACAGCAAACAGGAGCGCCGAAAACTTGCTTTGCATTTTATATTCAAACAATTGGGAGATATGAAAAATCAACATTGACAGCAGTGCTTCGATTTTCCGAGCCAAGGAACGAACAGTCACTTTCGCAAGCAAATACGCTTGGCTTCTCTGCAGTGGTGCACGTGCTCAGCATGTTAGTCGGCTAGTAGTAGTACATTTCCTCAGTGCCTCTTCAAATCGGTTCAATATGCCACAGATTTTCATTTTGAGCAAATCAAGTTTGCTTAGTGCTGTCAATTAGTTGACAAAACTGAGAAGTCGGTATTTGGTATGAGTCAAAAATTCGACAAAAAATTGTATATAAAAAGCTCGCAGATGAAATGACAATATTTACATATATATTTTGTAGTAACTGGTACTACTGTGGCTGCTTAAAAATCGGCGCACAGAAATGCCACAAGCACACTTGTATCTGATTCTCATCAAACATTTGAGTAAGTGCAGATTGCATAGCAAAAACTATGCCTGTCAGGGATGCCCTAACGTCTTATAAGAAAGCTGCACTGAAAGCTTTTCCAAAAAAATGCCACTTGATTTCCCAACTGGCTGCTATAGATCCTTCGTGCTTCGACGTCATATGAACAACTTGTCGAGAAATCCATTAACCGATGTAAAATAGAAAGATTACAAGAAACCAAATCGCTTGGAAGAACTTGTGAAAAATCATGTGGAAAAGCTGAAGTAATCGTATGGAAAAATCAGCAGCATAAGTCAAATATTTATTCAAACTTCCAGTTGAGTGTTTAGTATGAAGGAATCACTTTACAGAATTTATAAAGATATTTTTTTATTTTTAGTTGATTACGATATCAATGCTTATAATTTTAAGCTTGAGAATGTATACAAATGATATGCGTAGTTAAGAAATCTGTAAAATTAAATAGTATTCGGCTAAAAATATAAGTTTTTCATTGGGTCTTTCTGGAATAAAAACATACCAAAAATTGCTAGGTAAGTGAGCATGAATGGCGAGGTGAGGAGAAATGTCGCGGGTATCTACTTTTTATTGCATATTTCCATAGCAAGCATTGTTCTTTCGCACTGCTCTTACTTTCTCCCCTTTTGGCCGCATCGTGTTTGCCAATTTCAATTCAAAAATTCAAAGCTCCATTTCTTGCTTTCTTCAGGCTCTTTTTTGTCAAAGGATATTTTGGGTTGTGGCACTCTCATTGCACCGGCAGGCATAATGCGCCAAGCAAGCAATGAGCCAATGAAAGTGTTTGTGAAAAAAGTAAATTTTTTCGTATTTCCTCTGCCACTTCCCCCGTCATTGTCAGCAGAATTGCCATTGTATGCGTTCCCTTGCCTTTTTTCTGTTCCTTTTCCTGCTTTTTGCTATTTTGTGACGGTAGTGCCAAACGATACTATTGCTACAGTATTGTTGTTGTTGTTGTTGTTGTTGTCATTGCGCTTTTGTATCCTTATGCAAATTTGTTAAGTCTTTCACTGCTCAGTTTGATGGATTATAGCCCTCATCTATGGCATATTTCCGCTTTTCTCGTTACCATTTCCTTTGTGTGTGTAGGCGATTTCATGGTGAAAGTGTTAGTGAGTGGTGGAATTGATGAAAGTTTGAGCTGGACTGTTGCTTTGACAAATGATTGAAATCTGTCATTTTCGCTAGTACATTTATAGAAAAGCGAAGTGATTATGGAACATATTTGAATAATTTAGTAGCGTGTATGCCCGGTTTGGTTTTCTTACAATACAAATCGTAATGTTTGCAATTTTAAAGCACTTTATCTCAGTTTGTCTGAATCGATCATATAATATTCGACATCAGAGAATGAAATCTTAGTCAACGTAGCCAACTTATTTTCTTTTTTAAGCATTTATAGTGAAGCTTTTAATTATATAAATTTTTGTGGTACAAATGAGGCGAAAAACTGAGTTCATGATGCTTTATTTAATTCGATTGGCATTTGGCAAGGGAATCGCATATGGAAACAACAGCGCGGAAGTATTCTGCTTTCCTTCAGGAAATCCAGTGAAAAGAGCACGGCTGTTGATCTGCCTCACAACTTTCACTTTGTCACAAAACTTCTGAGCTATCGAAGTATATTTTCTTTAAATAAAAAACTTTTTAACATATTTATTTTGTGGCTTTTTTTTGTTGCTTACTTTTTATTGTGGTCTTTAATTTCTAAACATTTCATGTAAATTGTAAGTGCAAATTTGAATTATTGATTGTCCGCCCAAACGAAAGCTAACAAAGAACATCAACACGCTGACACGCGAACAGACATCAAACTAACACACAAACATAGACAAAGACACCTACACATAAATACAAAAAGAAAGTTTATACGTTGTGCTCGCTCGCCCCTACTGCCCGCTCCCTCCCTTGCTTACTAAAATCAGCAGCGCAGTTGGAGCAACTCTGAGCCCTCTCTACTCTACCCTGGAGCGCAGGAGTGCTTCAAGTTCAGACCGCTGCTTTTGTTGCTTATTTTGCATAATTTTTTATAGCGAAATTGCTTTCGTTATGGAATATTTTTCTTGCTCTTCTTTGTTGTGTATGTGTGTGCGTGTTTTAAGCGTGGCTGTAAATTGGCTCGACTTCGACATCTTCTGTTGCTCTGTGGTTGTTGTTGTTGCTATTGCTGCTGGCGGTTTAGTTGCTGTTGTCACTGGTGCGGCTGCTATCGTTGCTGCTATTGTACTTTTTATCAGCAATCGACACTCGCTTTCATTTGATTCAAGTACAATGGGGCGTGGTGCCTAGCGGTCGAGCGGGTAGGAAGACTGTTGGGCGGCCTGGGGCCGCGACAGCACGTTTTATGTAATTTCACATGAAGGCAGCAACGAAAATATAATTGTAGGACGAGGAAAAAAGATGAGAAAGGGCAAAGGAAGTGATAAAAGCAGCTGGCGAAGAAGCCGCAAGACAGGAAAAAACAAAAGAAAAGAGCAGCAGTATGAAGAGGAACTGAAGCCTTGGGAGGACGAACCGAAGGAAGTGCAGCAGCTTGAGCGCAGAAGCAAAACATTAGAGAGAAGCCAAAGGGCCAAAGGTAAGGGTAACAGCAATCGAAGGCGGAGAAGCAACAGGAAAAACATAAACAGAGCCTTTGTTTGAAATGCGGCAAAAATCAAGCAGCGTTCATGAAAACAATAACAGCGGGGTGAAGAGCAAAAATAGCGGAAAGCCAAACACTTGCAAAAAATTATATTTATAAAAATGCATATCAATAAATTTTGAAAAAATTTCTATTTCCGTATTTGAGCTCGTTGAATTGGAGATCAATTCGAAACAGCAAACTGAAAAATGTTTAAAGATTTCTTTGGCATACAATTGATTTTTACTAAATCAGCTTTGTTAAGAAAAATTTTGCAATAAGACTAAAGAACAAGTTGACTAATTTTGAAGAAATCAACAAATTTTTAGAAAAACATCGTTTAGTAAGGCATGACTAAATTTTGCACTATAACATACTGTGGGCCTATGAGCTGGCGTAATAAAGCGACCAGGTTGCCAGAGTGACAACGCTTGTGCCTGCCATCCGCGCTCGGAGCGCTCACTCCAGCTCAGCTCAGCTCAGCACATCTCGCGTGCGAGTTGCCCCAGGGAGGCGTTTTGATTGATACGCGTTTGTCTTTTGCCATCAATCGCGCCCGGGCAGCGGTGTTGCCTAAAAGTGTGCGTGTGTGTTTATGTGTGTGTTGTGGTAAGGCGTTTGCGCGTGCAATGTGCAGCTGTGTGGGTTTTGTTGGCTGGCAGAGACTTAGCAGCGCGACAAGTCAATTTAAAAGCATCAATGAAATGGAAAATTATAATATGCTTAAGGCCAGCGCACACTGTCATGCATAAAGCACACACACATGCACGCACGCCCGCACACGCAGTGCGGTTGTGCGCGCAAAAGCAGCCGAAGAAATTCAAAAAAAAAGAAAATTCCTTTATTATTAATTTACATATTTTGTAGGTATTGCAAACTTAAATCGATTTCAAAAGCTTGCAACTGCAAATAAAATATTGTCTGCCGTCTCATTGTTCCTTATTTCAAAAAAATGTTAAATAATAAGTTGCTATTTTTGTGCACACGGCGGCTTGCTTAGCTAAGGCTCTACACATGCACATGTCAAGCATATGAGATGTATGTTAAGCTAGGCTTCTCATGCATGCGAATTTTAAAAAAGTGGCATGTTTGGGTAGGCCTGAATTTTGTAGAAAACCAAAGTGAACATCAAAGTCTAACGCTGATAATATTAATGAGATTTTTGCATTATGCTCGAATAAAGACTGCTTTTTTTTAACTTGCGCAGACAAAATTGATAGAGCAGAAAATCTAAGAAATGCCGCACACGCCAACACGCATTATCACAAACTTTTGTAACATTAGAACTTTTATTGCAGAATTTTCCTTTTTAACTTTCCACTTCAGCAGGTAATTAGAGCAGTTTATTTGTATGCTGAATATTTGTAATTATATTACAATGGTAAGTAGAGATTTCATGGCATTGCTGAAATGCGAGAATCCACTTAACGTGATTTAATTTACATAGACAAAATTCAATTCTTCTTTCTACAGAATATTTACATTTTCTTAAACATATTTAATCTGAAGCATATTTGGATTTTCTACTAAAATTTTATAAACAATAGCAATGGTATGCTTTTTCCTTTATAAACGCATGCCAACAGCATCTTCATTGTTCATCATCTAACAAACAACAACAACAACATTTCCATTGTTATGGTTATAGTTGTTACAATGTGTGTAAACGAGGCTCAGGCTTGGCTTGTTACTTTAAATTTTGTGAGCTCGTTTTATTTTAGCAAAAATTATTCGAATATATTGCATTTATTATATATTTACACAAATATTTTCACCACTATTATCCGAAGTGCATTAAGAAGGAAGATACTCAAAGAATTTTTTATTGGTAGTCCAAAAGATAGTTCAAAGAAGAAAAATAACACAACCATATTTTCCATACGTAGGGGAGAGGGGGGTACCTTCGTCTCTTTTTTTTTTAAGGCCTATATTTCAGAAGGTAATCAATATATTTAAAAACCGATTAGACTGTTACAATACCTCATTATTTAACAATAAAATGTTATACTAAAATTTCTTTAAAAAGTTCCGTTTGTATTATTTTTTTCATGATTAGTAAAAAAAGTCAATTCGCTGAATGTGCCCCCATGCCAGGGTAGCTTCGGCATTTGGCGGGGCACTTTCATCATTTACACTTTAAAGTACCATAAGGTGATACAAAATCTTGTTTAGACTAGATAAGACATGTTTTTGGTTACATAACACGTTTTTATTATATTTTGCATTACAAAAATTAAAAAAAATTATGTTTAAGAGTTTAAAAAAAAGGTAGTTATTGGAAAATTTTGTTTATAAATTATTTGTTATATATAATGTTTAAAGTGCTGAGATTGACCCTAATATTAATTTTGTGTGGTTACGGGAGGTTTAAGCCAGGTTCGAGGGTCTTGGAAGCTTCAACTCGATTTCGATTTTTAGTACCTGTGAAGTTATATTGACGAATGTGCCCCATGAAAAAAAGACGAGTCCACCCAGGTGTCACTTTTTTTTCTTTTTATTTTTTTACTTCTAATTTCAGTGTTTTATTTTCACTTAATACACTTTTATTTACAAAATAATTAGTATTAAAGTAATACTAATACAATTTTGTTCGAAATTATGGTATAACTACAGCACAAACTTCTTACGTTACCGACCTGAATATTCGGGAACGAAGCGCGAAAACACAAAATCAAATGTAACTTTATCAACTGTTCAGATAGAGATGGCAAACTTTGTGAGGGATATTTATGCTAGTTATGGGTTAGTTCTTACTAATAAACAGTAATGTCCGATGACTCCTTTATACCGAAATCGCCTTTGACGAATGTGCCCCAAGGACGAAGGTACCCCCCTCTCCCCTATATACCTATACCGACCAAACGCTCGGTCTCGGTTACCGAACAGTTCGGCCAAAAGGTTCGGGTTCGGTCTCGGTTCGGTCTCGGTTCGGTCTCGGCTACAAAAGGCCGAGTATTTAGCCGAACAGATGAGGAACAAATTGTATAGTTTTAAACAAAATTAAAATTTTTTAATAATACTTTTTATTGATTTTTCATACATCAGATGCTTAATGTAGGTATTTATACCTCAAAAGAATTGTTTTTTATAATAAAATGTATTTTTTCTTAAAAATGTATACATTTTTTTTCATTAAAATTCTTCTTCTTTTTTTTGCATATGTATTCGAAAGGTTCGGTCTCAGTCTCGGCCGAACATTAAAAAAGGCCGAACGCTCGGTCTCGGTCTCGGCCAAAATTTCGGGTTCGGTCGGGCTCTATACCTATATATTGAATTGCAATTTTAAATTATGCGATGCAAGATTTAAATTAAGTCTCGGATCGCAATTCAGAAAAGTTCCCTGCAACAAATTTTATAACAGACTTTAAAACGATCTTTATAATAATAAAGTAACCAGCAGCCAAATCAGAATAATTTTACAATTCTACATCGACAACAAATGCTCTTTTCTAATTACAATAATTTGGTAGACTAATAGACCTGCTGCTACTGCCTTTTTTCTCTGCTTTAATGATATGGCTGATTTTGACTTGACTCATTCATTACACTCGGATTAATTTTGCATTATTCGCCTCGGCTTGTCTGCCAAAAATATTTATTGCTTCGCCTGAGCTATCGCTCTTGCCGGAAGTACAGAGGCGGAAACGGAGAGTCGGCCTTTTGTAATACGAGCAATAATAAAACATATTAATTAAAGGCGCATATTACAGACAGCATACACATACAACGAGCAAAGAAATATAAATACAAGCAGAGACGTGAAGGCAAATACAACAACTGAAACGTAGACGAAGGAATCAGATGTTGATGTAATCCTGCATGCATGCATCATTTATGTGCAAGTGTGAGTGCTTCAGTTTTCACTTTTAATTTGCTTTCATTTGTAATTCTGTAGTGAATGAATGGAAAAGCACACAGAAAACCAGAATAAAAGAATACAGCGTACTGACTTCAATTAAAAGGATGTACGCAAAAAATTTATCGGTTGCATGTTTTGCGATTGAAAACGTTCTGTGCATGTATTTGTTATATATATTGCTTCAAATACTTTAACATTTTTCTTCCACTTTTAGGGAATCAAAATCAAGCCGTTTTGGGTGAAGTTCTTAAGATACTTCATAAAGTGTTCGATGGTGGTCTGAACGAAGTTTAGATTGGGGAAAAGTTGCGCTCGCTTTATGCTATAGTTAACAATGTATCGAATAAAATCGTTTTCTAATTCGGTTCGGCTAACAATTTGCGCCATTATGAGAGGGACGAAAGTAAACAAAAATGCAGCTGCCATCATTAAATGCAAAATTTGAGATATCCTTAACAGCCTTCTTATCTTTTGCTGTAATTGAAATCAAGCCATAAATGTTAGAACTATGCAAAAGCTCAACATTCAAGAATAATTTTGGAAAATTATTAAACAACTTAAAATAAAACGATAACAAAAATCTGTCCAAAGCATTTATTGCACAATTTCTCTGAGACCATGTCCGTTGGCGTATGCGTAACATTAAACGTCACATAATAAATATGACAGCTTATTTATTATTGCAATTGCCATCGGAAGCTCGAAGTTAAGCGTTCATTAAGTGCACAGGCAATATAATCCAAATGCAGTTACACATTATAATTAAGTGCCGCGGGGCTGCCTTCCTACTCAATTAATGTTAAAAGTGTAGGTATTATGTCAGTTGGAAAAAATTGAGCTCTGCAAATGATGAGTGCATAATTAAGTCATTGCAAATGAAATGTATGCCAAAGCAGAATTAAAGCAACAATTGTCATTGCAAATTTCTTGGTATGAAAAACGTCATACATTTTATACAAAGTGTGAAGGGGTTATTATATTATGCAAATATGCAAACATTGTAAGTGTTCATGGCAGATGAAAAAATATCATTGCAATAAAGTCAATTCATAATTTTTCATAAAAAATGCTGTTGAAAATTACTTTGTTGTAAAATATGACAGCAAATTCGCAATTTTTTCCTCTAGAGATTTGTTTGTAAAATGTTATAATAAAAATTACTATTCGTGAGCGAAAGAAATTTGGAAAAGCAGAGAATCAAATTCGGAACAAAACACTAACAGAAACCACATTATTTAGCAGCTTATTCTATTGACAAAAGAGCATAGCAGCTTGCTGAAGTGTAAACACACAATGGTTGGATGGAGGGTTGAGCGGAAGCACTGATATGCAGCACAGGATGTGCAAGCAGCAAACGCAGCAGCGTGTGACTAGCAACAGATAACAATACAGTCAAGAAATTGTACGATCTTCCGCTTACAGCTACTCAATTCAGCACAATATTCCTTTATGATTTTGAGCTGCTTTAAAAGCACGGATTACGTTTAATTTTTACAAATTTTTAAGCTCGCTTAAAGAAACGGAATTCAAGTTCTGAAAAAGGCACTTACAAACTTTCATGTAAACATTCTAAAGACCTTTTTTGTTCGCACTTAAAATTGTTTGCATACATTTTTTTCAAAAATTTTTGCTCTTTTGATTTCAAACAAAGTTATCGATTTACCTTCGAATATTGAATTCTATTAAAGCAATAGTATGAGCACCATTTTTGCTTAACACAAAGCTTAATGTCAAAGTAATAATCTGAACTACTCATGCCTTATATGATAATAAAAAAGATATATATATATAATTTCTTAAGGGATTCCTATGACGAAAAAAACGTTTCTAATTGGATTTTGAAAATCGCAAAAGAGCGATATCAGCATCAGTATTTGAATATCAGCTATACATATTTTGTTTTAAACTATGAAATATTTTTATTGTAGGAATTTTCTTGAAATTCAAGATTTTATGCTAAAGAAAAAGTCGTTGAAATGACGTTTAAAATAAGCTACTTTATTACTTACGGCTAAGACATTGCCTTCCAATTGATAAATGCCTTTTAAAATTGTGATTAAAATATTAAAATTTGACTATATTCTGCAGCATAGAGTTAAACAAAAACCGCTCTTCCCGCTGCTCCTCGAGCGCTTCATATTGCTTTAATATTTCTTGCTTTGCTTGTCAAAATGCAGATAAAAGTAAATTCGCCAACACTGCCAAGCGTCAAGCAATCAGCATAAAACCAAATCAAATTATGGCTGTGCACACTGCCCCTCGCACCCTCTCACAGCAGAGCAGAGCAGAGCAGAGCACAAACAAGGCAAGGTAAAACAATACAAAATAACCCTTTTAGCAGCAACAACACACACCCGCACCTCTGCCACCTTCGACTCCCCACTACGGCTCATCCTTTGCCAAAATGCCAAATTTGGCTGACATAAAACGCAAATCCCATTAAAGCGATACGCTCAGCACAATCCGCCTCTGCTTCTGCTCTTGGAAGCAGGCAAGCAATTTAGCAAACATAAAAGGCATGCACAGCACTTCTGTTGTCTGCCCCACCGCTCCCCGGCCATACCCGCTGCTGCGCTGCTGCTATGCCAGGCTCCCGCATGAATTGAAAAAGCTGAGCTGATTACGCTGCAAGCCAAACCAAGACAAACCCAGGCAAGCCGAGCGAGCAAGCGGCAAGGAAGGCAGGAAGGCCGCCAGCAAGTGACAGGGTTGCCGAATTCTGTGCAAGCTTGTTCGAGCTGAAGCTGCTGCAGGGGCATAAGCAAAGCAGCCAGCGAAGACTTTCAATAATTTCTAAGCAGCTAATGGCTTCATGAAGCAGTAAAGACGCGCCACTATGTCGGAGACGCTGGAACCCGCTGGGACTTTCATGCGGAAATTTTGAGATATTTCTTGTAGCTAACCAAAAAAGGCGTATTAGTGAGGCTGCCGGATTCTTGCCTGCCATTGGCTTAAGTAATTAGCGAGCTTTGAATTTTGTGCAGTGAATTTTTGGCTTTGGTTGAAAGAAAAAAGCTCTGGAATTCGCCGCCAATCACTACAGCCTTTTTCGAAAAATGAGAAATTCATTTTCGTAAGCATTCTGTCAAAAATTTGATTTATTTCGAAAAATTGCAAATATGTTTAAGCAACTTCCCTATTAAAATGATTTAAATATAACATAATTTCAAAGATTTTCTACTAAATACAAAAATTTATAATAAAAATCTTTTATGTGAAAAATAAACTAGTGTTAACAATTTTGAATGCCTTAACTTTGTAAATGACTAAAGACCGCCGCTTGATTCAATACTTGTCGTATGTCGACTTTTTCACTTTTTGCAGTTTTAAGTTTAAAGTACTCCCATTTTTTTTTGGCACGGTAGATTTGTCTGAAAATCGAGTATTTGGTAGAGTGAAATCTTGTTATTAATACTGTTTATTCCAAAAGATCGACTTTTTGATATTTAGGAAGATATAGCCAAATGCCATCCTTAACTCAAAAAGTGAAAAAATCGACATACGACAAGTATTGAATCAAGCGGCGACTTGATAAACAAACTTTTGCATACTTTTAAGTGCTCTAAATGCGTGCTATTTTCGCAAAGGCAGCAGGCATACTTTTAAGTGGCTGACAAAAGAGTGACACGGCAAACAAAAACTAAGCACTCCATTTGCCTCAAAACAGCACAAACTTGACGAATGCATTCCCACACAGACACTGCCACAGGCAAGCGTATCGCTTGTGCTATAAATTAACGCCGCAAAGTATGCAAAGCGTATAAATAACGCGCGATAGCCAACAGCAGGCGATTTCCGCTGCCGGCGCAAACCAACAACACTGAAAATAGGCGCTACTACAACAAGTATGCATTCTGCTTTCCCGCTCGCGCTGCCACTCTATTTGGGTGCTTGCTTGTTGTTGTTTGTTTTTGTTGCTTGTTGCTGATGTATTGTTGCTAATGTGCACTTGGTTGGTCAACACTTCGTTAATGAGGTTATAAATTTAGGACCTCAAATACACATACCAGCAAAACAAAAGCCAAGCGCAGCGAAATGAAATGAAGTGGAAGCGCTTTGGGTAAGCGACCGCGAAAGCGCCAAAAGAAACGTGTTTTCTTTTATGCCAGCGCAAGCAGCAGTCCGCGGTTTCGAAATTTATTATGGCCACTAATAAAATTCTGCATAATATTTGGCGGTAGCGGCCAAAGCTAGGCGCTGTTTTTCACTTAACAACGTCATAAATCTTTGCAAAAGGCAAGCAAAGGCAGAAAAGCAAAGCACATGAATGGAAGGGACAGTGAAATGAAAATGGAAAAGTGCGCAGCACAATGAATGAACTTATTCCAAGAAGAAAAACAAACAAAGAAATGTAAATAAAATAAAAAAAGCAAGCTCCAATTGGGTAATGCTCTACAGCAAGTAAACAAGCTGCGTTTGATTTATGTGACAATTTTTGGTTAGAGCAGCTTTTTTCAATACTTTGGTTATTATGATATTAGAACAAAATATGCTTGTATGAGTCAGCTTGAATGCATTGCAGGAGTTGATCAAACTATAAGCATATTTTACTCACCATTTTACACTTTCGCAATTTAAAGCAACTTATATCTAATATGCTCTGCCTCCACACAGAGAAAGACATTAATAATAAATAGATAAAGAATGTTAGACTAACAATTTCAGCATTGTTTCCACAGAAATTTTCAAAAATTCTAAAATTTCTTGAAATATGAACTCAATTGATTTCGGTAACAAAAAAATTTACTTCAAAACGTTCAAAGTACTTGCAGAAATGATAAGCCTGAACTATTTCTGAAATAGTTTGAACTAATATGATATGCTTTTTGCTACTTCTAAACTGAAATTTAATAATATGAAATCAATTCGACTTCTACCGGCTTCATCAATTTGTCATTTGCCAAGAGAGTTGCTAATTTAGTGCGTTACAATATTAGCAACAAACAAATGTACTCTACGCTCAGCAGTGTAGCGCACGCAAAGAATACATGTTATTTACAAAGTAAACGAAAACTTAATTTTTTGTTTCTGCTTAACAGAAATTTTAGCATATTTTGAGCTTTTACCGCATTCACAATTTGTTTGCATGAATTATGAATTATAGTTTTGTTGTTGTTTTGTAGGAAGCAAAAAGTAAGCAGAAAGTTTTAAGAAGCTATTTTAAATATTTTCACGAAATTTTGTGACAGCGCCCAAATGTATGCAGCAGTTCTTGTGCAATGTCCAAGAGGCAAGAAGTTGTATATATGATGTTGGCGACGAACTTTGTGACAGTTGTGTGTATGTGTGTGTGTGTGTGTATGCATGTGCGAATGTGTCAAGTGTATTGGGTTGCTCTTAATGAAAACATTGCATAAATTTAGGTGGCCCAGGGCTGCTGAGTGAAGCTTGAGTGGAGCGCCGAGTCTGCAATTTAAGTAATAAACTGGCATGTCTAGGGCTGACCCTGAGCTTATGTGTGCATGTGTATTGCTTTATGTTGATTTCTATAAAAACACTGCATACTTTTAGGCGCATGAAGTTGTCTCATCTAACAAAGTCAATTGTTTTTCGACAGTTTTTGTGCTATAAACACTATCAGCTAAAAGCTTTTCGCATAATTGACTTATCTGTGGCATACTTTAAGGCGTTCGAAATTGACATAATATAAATTTTTTAAGCATCTGTTAATTAAATACAGCTTGCTGCTTTTGCACAACGCTTCACTGCACCGACAATCAATATATTTATGGCTCTGTGTGTGGCTAAAATATCGGCCGCATAAGGCGAAAAACCTTAATGAAATTAGGCAGTGTCTCCATTGCCATGGCCATTGCCATCACCGTTACCATTACCGCTACTGAGCATTAATTATCAAATTTCAATTAAGCAGATTAGACAAGAAAATTGAGAGTCGGCTGTCAACAAAAGCAGACTCCCCCCAGCCAAAGCCAATGTGATTAAGATGGCAAATATTTACACGCAAAAGATTTACATAAAATTCATTGGACTTGTCTGCACGCCTCAAAGTAAGGGAGTCTGACGGTAGCAGTGCTGAAGCGTAGTACGTAAGCACCAGCACAAATACATATACAACATAAAGTTGCCCACACTGCGTACGCGTCTATGCTGTAATTAACCAGAAATGCCCTCGAGCGTATGCAATGAAATTTAAATTGTGGTTTCAAATTGAAAATGTTGAAATACTTTTGGCCGCTAAGATTAATTACAAAAGTTTTAATGCCCAAAAGTCGATTTGCCTGTTTGTAGCATGCGATAAATGGCATAAATGCCATGTCAATGGAAGGGCCGAGAAAATCCATGAACATCTTTTAATTAGATACAATAAAATGGCACCAAAACACACATTTTATGCATCTTTTATTGCATACCTCTAGGCGCTGCTGTAATAATATTAGCTCTTAATTTAGTTTCAGTTAATTCTAATGGAAACATTTCAACAAAAACGATAAAGCTAATATTTGCTTCTAACTTTATTGCATGAAAAGGAGCCAAAGGAAAATCGTGCACATTTTTAATTGGGAGTAAAATATGTCCGCTGGTGGAAGGCGTCAGTGCTGAGATTGCATGCTGGAAGCGGTGCTTATGTGAGCCATGTCTTCCTCTGTTACTCAACAAATACTGAGCACAGTTTTTAAGTAGTTCCTTTAACGATTTTTGTAAAGGAATTTTTTTCAGAACAATATTTTCTCATTAACAAATACAAAACTTATAGCATATAAAGTATTTTGATGAAATTTATGCAAGTGAACTTTGAACGAGTTTTCGCGAAAATTTCAAATGTATTCTTTGCCATTAAAATGAAGTTTCGTAATGGCGTTTGAATAAGATTGCATAATAAATTTGTAGGTCCCCTTAGCTTGTGCCAAAGCCTAATCCTCGTTCTATGGGGTATTGTGCCAATCATATATAGTATATAATATTAGACAACTGGTACATCCCCTGCCCCCCTCCGCTCATCTTGCGCCCTTGCTACGCGCCAATGACTGCCGTTTTTATGTGCGCTTGGCACCACGCGAGTTCCAAACCATCGCAGGCAATTCATACTTTGCCATGCCAGAGCAGCTCACTTATTCGTCATGCTCGCTGCCTTTTGCCTTCACGCTGTGTTGCGCTGTGTTGCGCTGTATCCCATTGCGCCACGCGGCAGCTGCACTGCTTTTATGTTATGTGCTCAAGCTGCTGCCTCTGCCAGGTCAGCCCAACGCTTTTAGAATCAGGCAATGGCCAAGATGCTGCGCTTCCTATGCCACTTCACATGCGCCATAATAAAAAAATACGAAATTTCGCTGCTGAATTTGGGTCAAGTAATAAAATAAAATTTCCAAAAAATGCCAGCACATATAAAAAACGAAATGCTCCAAGGAAAACAATGGCAAAACAATGAAATTGTTTGAGCAAGGAAAATGCATAGCCGGCAAATGTAGTGGCATGGACAATGCTTTAATATGATTAGGAGCTCAACAGGAATAACGAGGCAAATGCAAAAAAAGAGGAGCGAGCAGAAAGTTGCCCAAAGGAAATGTGAACAGCCTGCAGGATGCAGGCAGCTGGAACCCTTATAATAAGCTTTAGTGCCGACTGAAGTGAAAGGTCAGCTTTTCTGCCAGCGGGCAAGCGGACAGACGGACAAAGGGTCAACAGCCACAAGCATACATCAACACACAACACCACCAATACCACAACAATAAGTGGAGGGCAAGAAGCAGCACGAGCTAGCATTTAACCCATGCGTGTCATACGTCAATTTAGCAGCAGTTTCCTATAAGGATATTTATTATTATGATTTTATATGCGGCAAAATTGCAGAAAAAAACTGAACAAATTCAAATTTGAAAGCATAATTTGGAGCGTTTTATATGGCAGCGCCTAAAAACATGCCTTGCTCGTGTGTGTAAATGTCCATTCAGCGCCTCAGTGACACACAATGACGCCATGAGTGCGGCAGCACCGGAAGGAAGCTGTTACAGCATTTGGACACACATTAAATTGCCCTCAAATTGTGGGGTTACACATTTAAATTTTACAACTGGCAGGCAAATGACAAACAAATGACGGCCATAAGGTAGCACACACACATGTGCATTTTTTCTTTTTTTTTGGTTGGTGTGCGACGACTCTGAAATTAAAAAAGGTGCTTGTTGGAACAGCTTAAGCAGCTTAGCAGCGGCAGCCGTGTGCAAGGGTCAAGCATTACTGTTGACAGTGGCAGAGCTCGAATGTTTAGCATAAATTAGGGCGTTTTTAGCTTCAGCATTATATTAGGTGTAGCTTATAGAAATACATTATTTTTGCATGAAATAGAGAGCTTTATTATGCATAGTTAGAATGGTTAATGTTCTGCCGGGCAGTCGAAGCAGTGGTTGGTTGCATGACGATCGCACTCGACGAGTTCCATGATTTTATTGACATTTCGAACAGCAAATCGTAAGCTCAAGCCAGTAGTCTACCTTTAAAAAAAATTGATTAAGAGTACAGCCTTAATATTATGTAGCCTACTTCCGCTTATGAAAAACAACATCAACAAGCTTATAAAAAGGCACATCCAAAATATAGGAAGATGCATGCATTTGCATTTCTGCTACAAAATTGGAAGCTAAAAATAAACAGTCTATTTGATATATGCATACCCACAATTTATGTGTGCTACTCTTAGCAGTTGCTTAAATTTGAAAAATTATTATTGTTGCCATTATATGGCGGAAGTTGCACAGCCATTTTGCTCCTAACACCGATGTACATCACAGCTTCTGTAAGCTCATAACATAAACAAAGTAAGGCAGCATTATTTAAATGACCTTACAAATTTGCTTGCAACAAAACAAGCAAGTATCTCAAAATTTGGTTGCCTTAAAGTATGCAATATGCCGTAAAAAATCATATAAACCATGAAATTTTCCGTCAAATTATGCGGAACAATCAAATCTGAGCGGAACATGGCGTCGCTTTAAAAATTTAAGCAACAGCCCACATTCGCTGCGTACAAAAAGAAGCAGCCTTCAAAGTGGGTAGGCAGAAAGTATCTACATAAAATGAAATTTGAACTGCGCCTAAAAGCTTGCTACTGAATTGTGGCGCGTGTTGTGTAGAGAGCAAGCAACTGTAGAGCCCACTGCGCTGGGTAGGGTAAACAAGCACGCGGCACATCTACATAAATGAACATTCATACATATATGCATATACATACAAAAAGAGTATGAGATTGCATGCAAGAGAAAGAATAGAAACCGAAAGCATAGAGCAGGTTGAAGAAGTAGAAAAATAACAAGCTGAAGATGAGGAAGAATAAGATAACGAAGAAGTACCTAAGAGGAAGAAGAAAAGGGAAAACTCCAAGAAGGAGCAAATGAATTGCAAAAAGAAAAAGTTTGAAATAGTTCTCGATTTGAACGATTAGTACCAAAGCAACACATCCGGAAACCAACAAAAAAGGTAATTGCCGAGCCACACCCTTCTTTTGGTATCTTAATGAAGTCATACAAGACGAGTTGATGAGTTACAGTCGCATGCAAAGCAAATGCAAGTAAAAAATGCAACAACAACTACAAATATTTTGCACGCTTATTCTTAGCTGTGGCATAAGCGTAAGCGGTAGCAACAAATTTTATGGCCAGCAATATGAGAACGCACAAAAATATGCAATAAAGTGAATTTTTATAACATACTGTTAGGCGGTTAACATGGCCATGCTGTAGTCAGGTAGAAGTGTGTTTTATTTTCAGACTGCTTGCGAGTGTCATATGTGCTGTCTGCGTGTGTGTGGGTACGACTTCTTCATAGTGTTAGTGTGTGAGCAGTTTGCCACGCCACGCCGCGCCTCGCATACATGCAAGTTATAACAACCAGAAAATTCCCTGAAACTGCAGCCCTGCAAAGTTGTCAGCTGAATATATCAGCTGGCAACCTGGCGATATTTGTGTTCGCTGGCAACATGGCGACTTGACAAATGTCATCTCGTCCATTTCCGTTTTGGCAAGCTGATGGACGAGACATAAAAACAAGCAAGCTCTGCAGAAATCAAAAGTAATCAAAGACATCTTTAATAAAAAGTAAAACCTAAGCACTTAATTGTTAACTAAAACGAAAATACAAACTACATTTTATATAAAAACAACAAAAAGACTTATATATAATTGGCGCCCAACGTGTTTAACCACAAATCTAAAAAAAAGTGAAAAACAATAAAAATTGCTAAAAGAAACGTGTTCCCAGCACACATAAAAGTGAAGACATTCAATTATTAAAAAAAAAAAAAACCTTTGCTCTTAAAGAATTATCTGCATTTTAACGATTAAAGAATTTACAAACTGCGAAAGCGCCGAGCTGTGAGCTTTTCCAGAGACACTTTTGCACGAATGTTGCATAGCGTCGAATACGTTAGACTTACTTTTCGGTTGCAATTACAACAGCAATTCGGTTAACATTGCATAAAATCAAACTGCAGTTAAACGCAAGTATTCAACCGAAGCGAAATCGTTAAAAAAAATTCAAACGCAAAACAACTAGAACAGAAAAGCAGCGAGCAAGGTGACTACGTTGCATAGAATACGAGTTCGAAGACCACATTTCCCAACAATCGAGCAACGTCAAGAAGTCAGACGCCCTTCGCAACAACTACAGAGCAGTGTGCAGAAAAACAGCGCTTCTGCAGCAACACACGTAAAATCAACCATAGTAGCACTTCGGCAGCGCCTCACACAAGAGTTCAGCTCATCGGCGTGCCATACCATTTCATCGTTGATAACATTGCAACAGCAACGGCAACCTCTTCAATAGCAGCAGCGGCGTACACTCACAAGTTACTATAAATTGCGCAAGCATCGCAAACATTCGCGCAAATATCGTCACGGCTGATTTAAGCCCCTTCAGCGCCAACAACCGCGTTCCACCAAGCCGGAACAGACAACAACTTTACGACGACGAAAGCAACACTTCATTTCAACGCAGTCGAAACTTTTTGGATATTAGTAAGTTATAAATTTACATATGAAGGAGGAGTAATATGTTCCAATAAAAAAAAAAAAAAAAAAAAAAAAAATTCTTTTTATAAAACAAGTTTAAAAGCAGTCATTGTAGTTATATTAAAAAGTATTTTACAGTTTTTCTATTTTTCTAAATTAAAATTGAAAATATAGCAAATAAAAAAAAAAAAAAAATAAAAAAAAAAAAAATAAAATAAAAACAAATTATATTATATGAGTTGATTTAAAGTTTATTTGATACTACTACAAAGCAGTAAGCAATCTACCTACAAACATTGTTCTATTATATTAGTAGTCTATTTCAGGTTTTTAGAAAGAATAAATAAGTAAATATCTAAAGTAAAATTTGCATATTGAAATTAAAGCATCCTGGACGACCTTATAAACAAATTTGCAAAAATGTCTACACCGGACAGTGATTTAGTAGCTAAAATGATAGCGACCAGTACAGCTGCACTAAAAATTGAAATTAACGCATTGAACAGAAAATTAGAAAGTTTAACCGTAGGCAGGCAAGTGACAGAATATACACAGGAAACTATAAATGATCAGGTAGCATGTGACGAAAACCTAGATATAATCAAATCCCTTCCGACATTTTCGGGAAAAGACAACTCATATGTCAGTTGGCGCGAGGCAGCGCATAATTCCATAAGTTTATACGTCAGAGGCAGCAGAAGATATTTTGCAGCCCTAACCATTATGAGAAATAAGGTAATAGGCGACGCAAACGATGCTCTGTCAAACCATGGAACAGTTTTAAATTTCGATGCTATAATTAGCAGACTCGACTTCGCGTATGCCGACAAACGGCCAGCGCATATAATCGAACAGGAACTAGGAGTAATGAGGCAGGGTAATAAGTCAGTTTTAGACTATTACAACGAAATAAATAAAAAGCTCACACTATTAATAAATAAGACGGTTATGACACACGGTACAAATAGAGAAATAACCAAAGAGCTTAATAACAAAAACAGACAATACGCTCTTAGGGTATTTATTACTGGTTTAAATAACCCTCTAAATGATATTCTTTTTTCTTTATCGCCTGAGGATCTTCCTAATGCTCTTGCTAAAGCACAGGAAATTGAAGCAAATAGAATGAGGGCAAATTTTGCTTTTTTATAAAAAAGAAAAATTTTATGATGCGAATCGAAACCCTATAGGCAATTTTAAAAACAGCCTTAGATTTCCACAAAGGGACAATAACCCGATACCAAGCAACTCTCGCTTCCGCTTCCAAACACAACCTATGGACGTCGATCCATCATCATCAACATTTAGACAGGGTAATATGCCACCACAGAACCCAACATATAGAAATATACCACAATATAAGAGCACAAATAAACCAAACTATTCAAACTATTCACCAACCAATCAACAGCCTTTTAAAAGACCGGCTTACAGCAATCAGCTTAGCAACCAGCCAAATTATAAAACTCAAAGAATTAACAATTTATATGAAGATGCTTTTTTAGGAGAAGGACAGGGACAGGAACAGGGCTGCCCCACATATACAAACGACTCCAAAATACAGGGAGGTCAGTAAAAATTTTACTAGATACAGGAGCAACGTGCTGCTATTGTAAACCAAACACTCTTCCAAGTAGGAAAAAACTTGAAATTTTTAAACGAGTAAAAACCATAAATGGTTTCACAACCATAACACATTTTTCTGAAGCAACAGTTTTCGATATAAAAACCCGCTTTTACGAAATAAAAAATTTAGAAGCTGAAATTCTCGTAGGCATGAGTTTGCTCACAAAAGCAAAAGCACATTTAGATTTAGACGAATTGACGCTTGAAACGATCAAGGGCAAAGAAAAGATATATGTTGGAAATGAACCAGACAGATCAGCTGTCAAGGCATGTGAATATATTTGCAACATAAAATTAATAGGAAGCAACGAAAATGGAAACGTAGGAAATCTCATTAAAGATGTAGAGAATAAAATAAAGTTTACGCACGCAAACATTGATTTGTGTTTGCCATTCAGAACGGATATCAAAGCGGAAATCCGCACAACGGTTGAAACTCCTATATGGAGTAAACAGTACCCCTATCCGTTAGGAGTTAATTCTTTCGTAAACGATGAAATTCAGCGAATGCTAAACAATAATATTATACGACCAAGTCGAAGTCCATATAACTCACCAGTGTGGGTTGTCCCAAAAAAAGGTGTTAATGTAGACGGAACACCAAAATTGCGAATGGTGATTGATTATAAAAAAATCAATGAAAATACGATTTCGGACAAATACCCGATTCCGGATACAAATGTAATATTATCAAATTTAGGTGAAGCCACGTACTTTTCTACGATCGACCTCGAATCTGGCTTTCATCAGATATTAATGAAGGAAAATCACATTGAGAAAACAGCGTTTTCAGTGAATAATGGCAAATATGAATATTTGCGTATGCCATTTGGGCTTAAAAATGGCCCTAGCATCTTTCAAAGGGCTATGGATAATATTTTACGCGATCACGTAGGAAAATTCTGCCATGTCTATATAGATGACATTATCATCTATTCGAAAACAGTAAAAGACCATACTGAACATCTGGAAAAAATAGTCCAGATACTAAAAGATGCAAACATGAAAATCTCAGTAGAGAAATCGAAGTTTTACCAGAAAGAAATCGAATTTTTAGGATATGTGGTTAGTCATAATGTTATAAGGACAGATCCAAAAAAAATTGAAGCAATCGAAAATTACCCTATACCAACCACTTTAAGACAATTAAGAAGCTTTCTAGGTATGGCAGGCTACTATCGGAAATTCATAAAAAATTATGCTTTGATAACGAAGCCATTAACTAAATTCTTAGCTGGAGAAAATGGGACAGTCTCACAATATATGTCAAAAAAAATAGATATCACACTTGATAAAGAAGGAATTTTAGCCGTAAAAGAAATAAAAAAATTATTAAGTAATCAAGTAGAGCTTTCGCAACCTAATTTCAGTAAAAAATTCATTCTTACCACCGATGCATCAAATGTTGCGATAGGCGCTGTTTTAACTCAAGACGGTAAACCGATTACTTTCATCTCAAAAACGTTAAATAGTACCGAATGTAACTACGCTACAAATGAAAAAGAGCTATATGCTATTGTATGGGCCTTAAAAACCCTCAGAAACTATCTGTATGGAGTGTCCGATTTGGAGATTCATACAGATCACCAGCCCTTGACATTTGCAGTTTCAACTAAAAACCCAAATTTAAAAATTAAAAGATGGTCCGCCTTCATAGAAGAGTTTTCTCCCAAAATGGTATATAAACCGGGAACGACAAACATTGTAGCAGACGCCTTGTCAAGACAATTTTTAAATAATCTTTCAGACTCATCTTCTACAGATGCCACGCAGCATTCATCCGAAAGCAACTTAATTGAATTTATAAAAGAAACCACAAAACCATTAAACGAATTTAAGCAGCAAATTTTGTTAGGTAAAAAATCACGTTTCACGATTCATGAATCAATAAAACAGTTCAATAAGACAAGACATATAATAGAATATGACACTATAGACAACTTAATGACAATATTGAAGGAATTTTTACAACCTAATCTAGTTACAGCTATACATTGTACACCGGAAGTGCTATACGAAATTCAGCAACCAATTAAGAATAGCTTCGCAAACAAATTCGTTTTTACTAGAAAATTCCCAATGGATATAACTAATTTGGATGACCAAAAAATTATTATTGAACAAACCCATTTTAGAGCCCACAGAAGCTATAATGAAAATTTCAAACAGATTTCTGATATGTATTATTGGCCACGAATGAAGCAAGAATTCAAACAATTTATCAGGAATTGCGATATATGTAATAGGAATAAGTATTGTAGAAATCCTCAGAAAGTACCAATTGGGGAGGCTCCAATTCCTAAGAAAGAGGGGGAGCTCATACATATCGACATATTTTACGCCCAAAAATTAAAATTTATAACATGCCTTGATTCTTATTCGAAATTTTTAGTTATCAAGCAGATAGAGGATAAAACCAAGCTTGACGAAAAAATTCTAGAAGTTTTAATACACTTTCCGGAAGCCAAGAAAATTACGTTAGACAATGAACCAGGCTTCACAACCGCACAGTTTAAAAGTCTTATGCAAAGATTAGGAATCGAGCTTTACTTTTGCAATCCCAGGCATAGCACAACAAACGGACAAGTCGAACGTGTTCATTCAACACTCCTTGAAATATCGCGTTGTATGAAAGAAGAATATCATTTAATTAGTGACATTGAAGCAATCTATAGAGCGACGCAGCAGTACAATCAAACAATACATTCCGTAACGAACGAAAAACCATTCGAAATCCTTTACAATAAAAAAACCCATTCTAATTTACAAGGCATCTTAAAGACAGCACAGGCCAAAATGCTCGAAAGAAATAACCCGAAAAATACAAAGACCTATCAGCCAAACGACATAATTTATGAAAAATTAATTGGTCAACGTAATAAATTGAGTCCTAGATATAGAAAGCAAAGAGTCAAAGAGGATTTAGGGAATAAGGTTAAGATACAGAATAGGGATAGAATTATTCACAAGGACAACATCAAACCTTAAAAAATTCTGTTGAAATATTTTCATTGCGACAACACTATCCAAAAAATGTAGGTTCTTTAGATACAACGATATTTAAAATTAAAGAATACAGCAAACTAACGTGACCAAATAACATTTACTGACTTAATGGATGTTGCAAAATTTAAAATTTATTAAAACGAAGCTATCAATTCATGTAAAATATTCAATGAACAAATTTACAACACTTCAAAAGAACTAATATTATTTTAGAAGGAAATTGTAATATGAGAAATTATTTCTTAATGCTTAGATATAAAAGCCGAAATGTAATATAAAAATATATAAATGTAAATAAGTATAAATATGAAAAATTCAATTTTTACCTCAGGAAAACATATTGTAAATGAGCAAAACTTGCAGAGAGCTTACTTAGTTGCCGTTTTGATTTCATAATTTATTCATAACATTATAAGAATAATAACCACAGGTTCTTTTCAAATATGTACAAAGATTTGTGATAATAGATTTCACAATTTAAAAGTTGATATAACTTATATATGTATAAAATGATAACATAAGAGATTTATGAAAAAATTTAATCAACGGCACTAATTCGAAATTCTTGAAATATAATAAGCAAAATAATTCTAAGCTATTAAGTATTTAGAAAGTCCTAATGAGGAACACAAACTGAAAAATGTAAAATTTCACCGAAAAGTTATTTTATCCTATGAATAGAATATAAAAAAAAACTTGTCGAAGGAATGGGAACAAAACGAGACGTCTTTAGTCTAAGAAAGAGGGGAGTTATAACAACCAGAAAATTCCCTGAAACTGCAGCCCTGCAAAGTTGTCAGCTGAATATATCAGCTGGCAACCTGGCGATATTTGTGTTCGCTGGCAACATGGCGACTTGACAAATGTCATCTCGTCCATTTCCGTTTTGGCAAGCTGATGGACGAGACATAAAAACAAGCAAGCTCTGCAGAAATCAAAAGTAATCAAAGACATCTTTAATAAAAAGTAAAACCTAAGCACTTAATTGTTAACTAAAACGAAAATACAAACTACATTTTATATAAAAACAACAAAAAGACTTATATATAATTTGCAATCGCTTGCTGTATGAAGTCGCTGTCATAAAAATAGGAAACATACGAGACGCACATTTTAGACGCAAATTTCACTGTGCTCCAGCCCCCCTTCCCCCTTCCCACCTTCTAGAACGCTCGCTTGTCATTAAAGTGCCGTTATAGTTACGATTTGTGCACCATTTCGTTTGTATGATCCACTGGCGCCGGCGAGCGAGCAGTGAATGATATGGTTGTATATTTTGTATTGCATGTTGTGACACATACACTCACATACATATATGTATATGTATATAGCACACTCGTATAAATTTGCATGTTAGAATTTGAGGCGGTTGTGCTGTCAGCACGAAATGTGTGGCATCGCTACAAACATCGGGAATTTACATTCAATTCCCATAGACGAGTCCTTGCTACGAGCAGCTTCATCAATTATTAGAATGCAACTGCAGCAGTAGAGTCAGACACGTTATAAGGAATGTAGATATACGATATTCGGAAGAGCCTTCGATTGGCTTTGGTTTTACTTAATTTAATTTAATTTGATCTGCTCCAATTTGATATGATTTACTCTGATTTGAACTAATTTGATCTCATTTAATTTGAAAGGATTTTTTTTGGTCTGTTCTAATTTAACTTGATTTGATTTAATTTGAATGAATTCCATTTGATCTTATGTGATTTAATTTGATTTGGTTTGAATAGATTTGATGTTGTTTGATTTGAATTCAGTCTAAATAAATTGATTTGACAGCATTTGATTTTGTTTGTATTGATACTGTTTGAACTTATTTAAATTAATTTGATTTGTCTTCAAGGCTCGCTAACAAGCAAAAATTCCAGCTACTTCTAACATATTTCAGACCTGCCCAGCTTAGTGCTTCGCTGTGAATGCAAAGTTATGTCTGTAATTTCAATTTTGGCAAACAGAGCAATAAAATATATAAGCCGAAAAAGAATGCTCGCAAGGTTTATGGCAAAAGCATTTCAGCAGTGACCAATGCCACAGTAAGCCAACTTAAAAAGAATTTCGGATATGAGCAGAAAGTTTTGCAGTTGCTTTAATACGTGAAATAAAAAAGTATCTCATATTTATTTCAGGAGCAGACAGTCTGAGTTTGCTTCTCCATTTGCGAGAATTGCTCTCAGGCGAATTCATTTCGGCTGGCGCATGCTTTGAAAAAGTCTCATTGGGTCATAAATTTGCTGGCAGTGATTTAGTTTAGTAATTTTTTTATAAATTTGCCATATATGCTTTGCTTGCCATGTGCATTTGATAGGCATTTAAATGGCATAATTCATAAAAGTAGCACACACAGTTGCATTTAATGTGTGCTTTTATTATTCGCTACGGTGTTGCCATATTGAACTTCAAATATTATTATCTTACTGTTCAAGGAAAATTAAATAAACATGCGCATAATCAAAAACCTAGAGCATAAAATGACGCAATGGAAAACGTTATATGTTAGACAAATGATTTTGGGTTAAAAAAATAGCACTTTAAAAGAATAGATTATGCCTTGCCTAAGGAAATATTTGAAGAGGCAAGACAGCAAGTTGGAACAAAATTTTCCTCTCTATTAATAGGAGCACAAGGAAAGCTATATCCTTTTGCAGTTGCGCCCAAAACCATGCTGCATAATATTTCAGTTCAATCTCAGAAAATAAGTTGTACCAAAAAATTTTCATTGCACTGAAACCATGCTTAATTAACTAAGCACTTTGAAAACGAATTCTGTTCCATTTGCACCTAAAAATATGCTTTAAAGCTTCCATTCGGCTAATTGATTCAATGCATATGAAACTAAATATTTTTCACTAAATGAAAATGTAATGTAGTGCTGCTATTTTCGACGCGCTCTGCGCACCTTGAAATATAATCCGATTGCGTTTGCGCCCAAAATCGTGCTTTAAAAATTGACAGAATTGCAAATTAATAGCAGAAATATGAATCGAAGCGCTCTGAGCGTGAAGCGTAAAGTGAAATGACGCCATCGCGGGCGCAGTAAGCACATTTACATTTATGTACACACACACACCTGCGCGAAGTGCCATCACGTAAATGTGTGCGTGTCGCTGGGAAGTGCCCACAATAGCTTTTCGCATGTAATCAAATATGCGCGTAGCTCATAAAATCCGCCTGTTCAATAAATATGCGCGCAATAAAATACAAAATGCAACAACACGTTTTTATTATGCATATTTTGTTGTTATTTTTGTACTTCCATACATTCGCTAACGAACATGTTTCATACGCAACACCTACTGTTGCACAGCCGCGCCTTGCTCTGCGACTCTCTGCACTCCAACAAAAAAGAAGCCATTGAATTGCTGATGGGAATTACTATTTTATGCCAAGTATTTGTAAATTATAACAATGCACACACACACACACACACACGCACATGCAAATTGTGCTGCACGTACAAATGAAATATTTGCGGTCTTGTAGCCATTGCATGTCCTGGCAACTAGGATCGCACTCCTATTTCTCATATCTTCTCATATAATCGTTCTGCTGTTGGATACGAGTAATAACAAAGGCATGGACACGAGCTTAATGCTTAGTGTGTGCACATTAAATAACACGCATTTTTGCTTACTGGTATATTGGCAACAGCCCAGCAAACCTTGGCGCTCTTTTAAGCATATTCTAGAAGTGCCATTGAGGCATTTGTAAAAGTGTTACAAAGCAGCATTTTATTAAAAGGTAGTGTGATATTCTTTTGGAAGTAGCGTATACTTTGAGCATTAAAATTGCTTTAAGCTAAGTTAGTAATTCCTTTTGAAACTGAGGCATAATTTAGGCATGTCTTTAGTTTTTGAATATAGTAGTGTGAAGTCTCTCTTAAAAGAGACATGCTTTTGGAATTTCTGAGTATGTTGAAAGTTGCATTTTTGTAGACAATCAACAACTTTCAATTTGAGTTGATATCTGCTTGTCAACTCTGTATTTTGAAAAGTCAGAAATCTTGCTTAAAAACATTCCATCGGAATTATTTATGAGTACTTTTCAGCATTTCAAGAGACCATTTCTGATACAGATTGCTTACAGATTTCTTACTATCTCTTTAGAAGAAAAGACTTTGATGGAAGGTTGTTATAGTTTTATATATGAGTACGAAGTCATAGCGATATAGATAACTCTAAAGAAAATCAATTATGTTGTTACATGAGATAAATTTTCGAGAGCAATTGTCAGCTGGGATATAGCAAACTTACACCCGTAGTTATTTTAAAAAAAAATCTGCAAACAGAAGAACAGGAGGATCAAGGCTACATACAGCAGCAAAATAATTAAATTGTGTTGATTCTTATGCAAGTTATGCAGGCATGTATGCAAATACCTGCACATGCAACTGTGTGTGTGTATGTATTAGTGTATGTGTGTGTGTGTGCGTAGCTCTGCCAGTTGCAATGTATAATGGCATATGCACATATCAACAAAGAGAGAAAATGCTACAGATCTGGGGCAGAAAAGACCGAAGAGAGAGGTTTACAGCTGACCAGATCTAGACCAAAGCCGAGAAGAGTTGAAACACGCAGAGGAATATGCCAAAGGGCAAGCAAAATCCAATTTGCTAGTGCTTAAGTGGCAGCATGTGGGTTGCATACTATTCTTGCATTCTCTTTTTTAGTCGCGAGCACCAGCCTTTCCAGGACTAATGCCTCAAAGTGTCACAAATAAATGCCGGAACCTTTTGAGTCGTAAAAAAGGACACAAAAATTTCTTTTTTACATTTTACGAGCGAAATTTGATGAAAACAGCTAGGAAAATGGCCTCCAAAAATGCTCGCTCTTTGTGAATATATGCGGCCGGAAATATAGGAAATTGAATTATTTCCGAAGGTAGAATGCAATCACATATTATGCGCAAAAGTATTTTATGGCCAGAGCAGTTGTGCTAGGGCAAATGTGGCAAGCACATAAAAAATGGGGTATTAGAAAAAAGTCATTGAAAATGGTCAGTCACATTCACACATTCAATTGGTATTGTGAAATTACATTTATGCGATAATAAAGTGTGTTGGTAATGTGGCAAATTTTCGGGCACGTCGACAAAAGAGCTGAGCAAGCTTAAGTTAAAATAATTTTAAATTTACATTAGCTCTATTCACAATCTTGTGCATTTGTTTTTGCAATTGTAAACATTTGCCATCAATTGTGAGCGGCCTATTTCGCTGTAGTTTGCAACACCTTTTGCCAAACATGAAACTCACAGCTGATTGGCAAAAGCAATAATTTTTTTCTGCAAGAATTTTGACTTCCATAAAGTTTATGTCGAAAGAAAGCTTTAAAGAACCATTAGTGGACTCTTTAATAGAGAAAGCAGCAATGTAAGCTCTTTCTATGCTTTTTTCTTTGCCAAGTGATAGCTCAAATCGCTTTTTGCAAGCTTCTTGTATATTACAGCCATTTAACTAATAAATTCATATCACTCATACGCTGGAGTGTACGCTTTACTTCGATGCTCTGACATTTGCTGCTCTGCTCAGATACTTTAGATAATTCCTTTTGAGCGCACAAACTAATTCAATAAAATGTTTTCCACTTAGTTTAAGATTGGCTGCCCTTTACTAGTAATTTCCACCCAACAGTCACAGTGAAAAAGAAGCTAGCACTTCCAGCTTTAAACATAGTACCTCGCCACCAGAGTAACCGCAACTTTTCTGCCACTGGCGACGTAATTAGTAGTTGGAAAGTTTTCAACCACAAGCGCGTCTTTTTCATTATTATTATATTTGCGTGCGCTGTTGGCGCAAAGAACGACAGCAATAAGCAAATTTACAAACAAGAAATGATCTAAGCTACACTTCGGCTGCCTCTACCGGCCTTGATTGCTCAAGTGCTCTACTTCGCCGGAAGTGAGTTAGCGCTTAATTTCGCGGAAGTTGGAAACAAAAACATGCGCCACAAAAAATAATACAAGCAAAAATGAACGAAGAGTGTATAAAAGTGCAGAAAAGTGCAGTGCATTTTGCAAGCGTCCTAACTGCGTACTTGCATAATTGCTTGCTGTTTTAACGCTTGTTGACTTGTCGTGAAATATTAATTAAGGCGCCATTTTTTTCGCGAAAAGCCAACTTGACAGGCATTTCCCACTATTCAACTGAGCGAAGTTTTGCATGAAATGTAATTAAATAAATGCGTTGTTGGACAGTGCAGTTGGCGCAAGCAGCTCAAAATTATATTGAAACAGATGTGAAAAGTGTAAAATACAGCAAATAAATTTATGCAAGTTTTGCCTGGGTCAAGAAAAGTTTGAGCAAAAAAGATCAAATATGAAATTGAGAGCGAAGTAAATAAAGCAGCGAACCAAATACGTCGCCTCTTAATTATTTTAATATTTCTACATACTGTGTAAGAACTTCGTATTTACAGCAGTCCTGTAAGTTCGACAGAATTCTCTGCAAAAAAAGTACAAAAACTATTTTGCTGTGGTAGTAAAGTAAGCTAGTACTTGCATGGCCCTCCAGCTATTCGCTTGCTGCTGCTGTTGCTGTTGTTGCTGCCAATGTCATTACCAACTTCTACAGCTTATAAGAGCAACTATGTATATATCCGCATACTCAACCACACAAACACATACAAGTGACACATTTTGATGAGTCAAAATATTCACACTTTTTGTTGCCAAAATATTTTGTTGAAGTTTTCAATGTTGATAAACTTTGACTGCTACTTGCTGCTTTTTTAACTAGAGCAAAATTTAAAATTGCAATTTTGTGCCCGTAGCTGAGCAGCATGCAACAAAGCGCATGCAAATTCTGTGGCACTCTCAAAATGGTTGCTGTTTCCGCTCGCCATTCACTTGCTTTGGCATATGAGTGACAAGCAATTAAAAAGTTAAACACCATTTTTACACTAACTGCTACGCTAACTTGCAAGCAAAAAAATACGCGCTCTTTGAGCGTGTGCAATGTTTATGTGTGTGTTTCTATGCTGCGGGCACAAATCAAGTGAAATGTCAGCAATCGGAGCGTATACGCAACTAGCTGTGGCATTGCATATTCGCTGCCACTTTGATTGGTCCTGCAAAAGTCAAGTGTACCATAAACAATGAAAGTAACGGATACCCAAAATTCAAATCAGAATTCAGCAACACCATGGAAAGAAATTTTATTTAAAATTTTATAAAAAAGATGTAATAAATTGCTGGTCGGGTTCGCGCACACAGTAGCTCCATGCCAGAGCAATGCTCTTTAGCGTTCGAATTAGTATATTTTTCCTTGCTCCTCTGCTCATAAATTTTTCAACATTTTGAGCTATCTAACCAAAATTTATGAAACAAAAGTTTTCGAATCCATGAAAGTGAGACCTTTAAAAAATACCCCAGTGTGGTTCGGTGGCATCATGGGGGAATAAAAATAGTCTTTTTATGAACACACCTCCAAAAACAAAAGTGATCTTATAAAAGTTCTCGTCTCATCCCTAAAGAAGAACGTAACCCTAGAAACGGATTGAAATTGAATTTTTTGAGTTTCCACTAGAAAAGTAAGGCTGATGCAATAAAACTGATGACAGCTCGGGATTTCAAGACTCTAAATTGAAGCATAGGAAAAAATATTTATTTTGTGCTATCTGAAACAGTTTATTTTCTTCTTCTTTTAAGGATTGCGTAGTCAATTTGTTCTATTTTATTACCAATGATTTTATGTTTATAAATGAATTTTAAAATTTTTCAACATTGCAATTGTTATTGCTTGACATTTCTATTTGTGGCAATTCTGTGCACTTTTTATGCCATCCAAGTTTTTGAAATTGATTGTTACATTTCGTGTCGAATTAACTGACTCTGCTCTGCCTGTGACAATGATTTATTGCAGCTGCTGCGGACTGATGTTGAGCTCTATCTCCAACAGTCAACTGGCCATATTGCAGAGCAACGCTTCCTTTTCCTTTTTTGGCATCACCGTGCCAATGACACTTCGACTTTATTGACATTTGCCTACGCCGCTGCGTGGGCATGGCATTTAGGCATTTACCATTGTGACAGCTGCTTTGACCCGAAAACAACAACCAACAGCACACACACACACACACATACATACATATAAGCAGGCTCGCTGGCTGAGAGAGAGCCCACGCGTACACAATTAAATGCAGACCTTAATAAAACATCAAAATAGAAAGTGTCCCTTTCGTGGGTAGCGTGAAAAATGCTGAGCCAGCGGCCAGCCCAAGGCCTACTGCTGCCTCCTGCCGAGCTTCGGCCACTGCGCAAACAATGAACAGTTGTGCATACTTGCAGGATCGCGCAGTGAAAAGGAAACATGCTAAAAGCATGCTAAACCCCGGCAGAGGCACGTCGAAAAAATCATAAATATTTGGCATGACTTCAAAGTGCTTTTCCGCCCGGCCCCTCTACAGCTCTGTCTAGCAATATTTCGGCAAAAAGGGGCACATAGCAAAAAATATAAATGGCATCGACAAATTGAAATTTATATTTACGCACCGCATAAATTTGTGCTTTTTTTCTTAGATCTGCCAGTGTTGCCCTTGCTGGCCGCAGTCATGGTTGCTTGCCCCGGCTGCCTTCAGCCACTTTGACACCACATAAAAATGTTTAAGTTAAAAGCTAAAGTGAAAGTGAAAGTCTTATGAGAGATTGCTCTCCCTTTTTGGCTTGCAAGTCACATACGTGCATTTTATCGATACAAATATATGGCATAAATGTACGCATGTATGTATGTACAGTAGGTAGCACAAATCAATACATGTTTCTACTTCGTGCACTTCTGAGTGTATAACAGTAACAAAGCAATCGGAAAATTTTTGTTTGCCTTTATTTCTTGTTCAATTAGCAACAAATCAACTTGTATATAACTTTTTTTGGCGTAAAAACTTTCACAAGTGCAAACTTAATCTATAAAGAAAGAAATATTTTGAAAAAAAGCAGTGTAATATTTTTATATAAAGCTTTAATATAAGGAATCAAAAGCTTCCTGAATCAACCTTAAAGAAAAAGTTGCATTTCAACTGAGTTTAAACTCGATTCCATGCGGCTCAAATGTTGACTAACTCACGAAATTTAGAAGTAAATTCCAAAGATTATGTTTTTCTGCGTCTAGCACATTCCGCCAATGAGGCGCTTTTTGTTGGTATGTTACTTTTGGACTCAGTGTGCAATCATTACTCTGACTTTTTCAATAAAATCAACAACACAAATGACAAGCGCAATGACATGGCATTAAATAAGTAATGAATTTGCCATGCCTAAAGTCTACTTGGCTGTTCAGCTCTCTGTTCGTCTGTCTGTCTGTCTGTCTGTCTGTCTGTCTGTCTGTTTGTTTGTTGGTCTGTCTGCGCAGTGCCTGTTAAATATTTATGTAATTTTTGTGTTTTATTTCTGCAGCAGCTTTGTTTTTTATGCCTCTCATAAAGCTCGGCTATGCCATGCCAGATTGCCACACTAGCAGTGTCGAAATAATAATAAGCATAGCTTCGAAGTAGAGGGAAGGAGGAAATGTATCAATTGTAGCAGCAACAAACATTTGACTTTAAATGAAGTTATATTTTAGATAAAGAAAAAGAGCGGCAGGAAACGATTTTAGTGAGCTGAAAGCGAGTGCCAAATTTTTAACAATGATGTAAGCTTAAACTGTCTAAACGACAGCAGAATAATTTGAATGAAACTTAATAAGAGACTATATTATTTTTATGCAAAATATTTCGGGTAAGTTTATCAGAGCAATCAAGAAATTGCTATGTTCCATACAAAGTACTGTAGGGAAGAGTTTAGCTTTAGCTACTCATAATATTTGGAGCTAATGAAGCAACACACACTCTCTCTCTCTCTCGCTCTCAAAAGTTGCTTACAAATCAATTTCTGGCCATTTCAATGTGATTTATGTCAACAAGCTGAGTAACTTAAGCATATTGAAATAAGAAATATACAAAATTTATATGAAATTGTAGCCGCTCAATATTCTTATATGCTAATCTTAAAGATAATGGCGCTGCTCGCACTAAAAGCCTTACTACAGCCTTACTATTTAATTATATTGCAAACGCTGATAGCTCTTTGATATATGCCTTTTGATTTTATGCTATGCCAATGGCCAATGAATTCATGTTATGCCAATATTTCCAATATTTCCACCGAACTCTCTTTTAGCAGATGAGCTCTCTTAAGTGTGCGCTGCTCTTATAGCTCCACATAGCTGCCTTTACTTTTAAGACCTGCCAGCACAGCACATGCAATCAGCTGAGTTATGGCGCCACTAATGCTTCTTCCTATAATCATATTCTTTTACTCATAATTTCATTAAGCTCTTTCATCTGCCCCTCCACTCGGCGCACTCTTCTGCAGCAGTTCTGCATGGCGTATGATTAATATTTATTACGCGATAACTGAGCTATGTATGTCATTCGCGTTCTCGCTCTCGCTGTCACTGTCACTGACTCTGTCTTGCCTGCACATATTTTGTTTTCTACTTTTATGTTTTGTTGCTGCACCCCACCCCTTTCACGCACACATGTGCTGAGTAAAGTGTAACAGAAATAACTCAATTTGCCATTAGATAACTGTGAGGCAGCTGCCTAGAAACATGCCCCAATTGCGTCCTGGCATGCAGCCTGGCAGTCACATTAACCTTGCGCGCCTTCGGCATGCTACAAGCATGCACACACACACACTTAAAGCTAGCTACGAGCCACAGAACGCAGCAGTTAACATTTCGCCGTCGCGCCCCGTTGCCTTATCTTAATCGAGAGGTAAGAAGGAACACGTGTTTCTTTTATAGTGCATCGTGTATGCTTTTAACATTAGCTAATTTTTGCTTTGAGGCTTAAAACACACAGACAAACACACAAACAAACAAACAAACAGAAACACATACATAGAGACACATACTTAGCCCGGCGCATAGACAGCAACGTGAAGCCGAGCATTGGAATTATTATGCCTTGCACTGCCGAAATAGGCCAAACAGATACGCAAGTGTGCCATGTGTGTTCGTCACATGAACATGTGTGCGTGTAGCTTGTTTCACATAATTAGCAAATGCTGCTTTTCAGATCTGAATAATTTATAATATGCTAGAAGCTCAGATCCGCTCAATTCGATTATTCGAACATCAGTGTGGATATCAGCATATATATATATTTTATGAACGCAAGCAGCAAAAATATGTAGATACTTTACATTGTAAATAAAAGAGTATGAACATGTCTAAAGTATTCGAATAATTTATATGAATGATCCTTCAAACATGCAAAACCTGGAACAACTAAAGATGTGATGAACTGTACCATTTCTCTAATAATGGCAGATTTAAAATCATCTTAGTAAAATCTGTTTCAAGAGCAGCAGCTTTATATACGATTTTTTGTTTACGGTGTAGGGGGGATCTGCGAAAAATTTAGCAGTACAGACTATACAGCATGATCTTCTGAACAAAAGCTAGTCCATATTTGGAAATAATGAATTCTTACAATTTAATTTTGTGTACGTTTTTATCAACGCCAAGCAAGCAAGCTTCTGTATTTTTCCAAGTTTCGGCTGTGAACTAGATTTGTATTGTTAATTATAATAGATGGTTAAAAGAGAGAATCGTATTGAGCTGTCATTCAGAATAAGCCCCTTTGACAATGCTCAGAAGTACCCATTAATGTCGTAAGATGCATATTTGAATACATGTATCTCTAAATAGATTGTAGACTAAGACAAGAGCTAATGCAATATCAGCAGCCGACATCAATCTGATAAGCTTTATCTTATAAAAGTATTAAGGGTAGTCTGCTATGCAAGCATTCCCTAACTCAAACGCTCTCCTCCAAGATACGACTACTTGCAAACAACAACGAGTATTTAACTTCACGGCATAAAGAACGGGCCACGAGCTGTCATCTACATGTGAACAACAGGCAGCCTCTCTGATGTGCAGGCGTTTGCATGTGTGCGTGTGCAGGTATAGCTGTAACAAAGCAATAACTTTGTATGACAGCGAGGCAGTGTGATTGTGTGAATACGTGGCATTGCGTCGGCGTTGATCAGCACAATAATAATTTTGTACGCGTGAGCTGTTAAAGAGTTTATGGCCTCCTCCACTGAATGTCACATTAGCAAGAGAGCACTCGCACACACACTCTCAAGCAGCTGCCAGTGGCATGAGTGCGCATGTTTGTCTGCCTAGCCAGCACATTCTTAAATTAATTAACGCTTAAATGTGGCGTGTTTGAGTTTTACATGCCGACATTACCTGCTACTTGCTACTTCCCTCTCTCCTCTCAGCTGCCTCTGCCAACACCACTTCACCAACGTGCGTGCGTGCTAATGAGCTTTTGAAAGCTATTACAGCATTTTCTCGTCTGTGGCAAATGGAACATGACTGACGCAATGCCGCAAGGCTTAAAGCGACACATTGCTAACTTTTCGAACTGGCTGATTTGAATTGCACGCTGAGAAATAACCTTCTAAAATCAAGCAAAAATCATTGAAACCAAAATCAATTGAAAGTTTCATGTAAACGAGCTAGCTACAAAAACTAAAAACTGTAGTTGAAATCATATAGACCGATTCGTACAACCAATACTGTCAAAAAGGTTCCTCAGGCTCTGCTTTGCATTGTCAGAATATTCTTGTTGCTACGTGTATTTTAATTCCAAAAAATTGGTTCTTTCATGTACACTGTCGCAGTTCGAAAGCAGATATTTCAGTGGTTGCTTGGAGACCATTAATTCTCAACTAATGAGCCCTTCAATTATGCATGAATATGCCATTTTGACATGGGTTAAATGAGTTAAGTGTAGCTGCATTATATTCAGCAATGCACTTTTAAAATTAAAGCTATAATCAATCGTACACTCTCGCTAGTTCATTTAACTAAAATAAATTCACATTTGTGGCAAAATTGAATTAACCCTTTCGCTATGTTTTATCCATATGGATACACTCAACTTTGTGGGCATCTGACAATCTCCACGCCAGAAAAACAACTTGGTTTTCAACTGATTATCATTTTCTAAGGTGTTAGTAAGCACCTGCAATAAAAATATTTAAGTTTTTCTTTAAACTGGGGAAAATATAGCATTTTAAAAAAAGTGGCAAATTTTTTTTTTTTTTTTTTTTTGATGAAAAAGCAGTTTTTTAATATAAAAATTACGTGTATATGTGACAATATATTTCTTTAAAAACATATCAAATATGTAGAAAAACGTTCATTTTAACACTCTGCATTATTAATTTTTAAATTTAATAACTGTAAAAGCCTTGCCGATTTTTTAAACTTTCCTTGTATCCATATGGATACAAACGTAAGTTGTGGTTGTAAACGGTGTATGCACAAGACATATGAAATCCTTTTGCGTTTGACGCTTATATCGTGCAGACGTTCATTATGAGCTCTACTGGCATCAACATAACTTTAAAAAATGTCTAGAAAATTAGGAGATCCTGAAATTGAACAACTTTTACCTACTTTCGTCTATTCCGATATTTCTCACTTAGAATGTGAATCGGACGAATATGGCCTGGCTTCCAACTTATTAGATGCGCATGAGGACAATGAAAGCTTTTTATTAGAAGACTTTTTCGAGAAGGTCCGTATGAGATAAATATACAGGAAATAGATGTTAGTAATGATGAGGGTTTTCGAGAAATTTATATAGTAGAGAGCCATTCAGTTGATGGGAGAGTTCAAGAATGCGCCGTTTTCTGAAATCCAAAGGTGCCATTGCCAAAGGCTTACCAATATCGTTGGAAAAATTTTTGCACAGAATTTCCATAAAAATCTAAAAAGTATAGGGCGACTTAATTGATTTAGCAGTATGCATTTCGTGGTTAGAGTACAGAAAGGATCACGAAAACAATGAACATAAAAATAAATATATGGACTTACAGAGCTTTCGTAATGATATTGCGAATGGACTATTAGCTCGGTCCAATCAACAGGCATGTTCTCGTAAACGGGATGCCCATCATTTTTAAATGAGGATATCCCAATCAGTCGAACGACCTCTTAGAAGAGACGTAAAGTTAAACCATCGACTTCTATTTGATATGACGGAAATGAAAATGGCCGGAACATCCGGAACACACCAAGGTTAAAGGTAGATGCAAGGATGTAAGGAGCAAACCAGATACAACTGCTCAAAATGTGATGCTTTCTTGTGCTTTCCCAATGGATCAAGAAATTGCTTCAGGGAATTTCATTTTATATCAAATGAATAAAGTTTTGACAAGTTTTAGTATTTTCTTCTGTTTTGTATGATTTTTTCTCTTTATTTATTTTAATTTATATGAATTTGAAGTGTAAGGTTTTTCATATATATTTACGTCTTATTTATTGAAGAAGGTGGAATTTTATGTATTTTAACCACTGAAACAAATAAAAATTTAAATATAAAAGAAAACAAATTTCTAGCATTTTTCTTTACCATACACGAAATTTGTATCCATATGGATACATTCCAAAAAACACATTCAGGGTAAACATTTTTTTAAAACGAATAGTGATTCATATTCCTATGACCAACAAGAGTAGGAATTAAAAGAATTGGATTTTTAAAGCTACCCGTTAAAAAGTTTTAGCGAAAGGGTTAAATCAGCGCTGAATAATTGTGCCATTCTCTATGCCAATACCTTTCAAATATTCTTCTGTCTATACATATATAACATATTTGAGCCTGTGGCAGCCTGAGTTTTGTAACTATACATCAACACGTTCCTGCTGCCCGCAAGCTACAGCTGCATGCACATTTATCATCAATCATTACCCATTAATGCAACTTTAAGAGTGGCCATTAAAAAAAGGTAAGAACTCAAATGTAATTACTTTATAATGGAGGATACGCGAACAACCTCTGCACCGCAAACACACAAGCATACTTTCTGTGGCACATGATGCAGTAGCTGCTTCCAAGGCACACTCAGCTTTTGAAGTTTAATTTAAATCTTAATGACTCTCAGCGCGGACTGAACAAAAAAAATTGCGATTTAAATTTAAGAGCATCCGACAACGTAGAAGCATTCTCCTCCATGCAGCCGACACTTTGTATACCTGCTTGTCTGGCACATTTAACGAAAGGTCATTCCTATTTACCTTTATTGACTTTCCACGTATTTTATAAAAATTAACTTTATTATGATTGCTTTTTG
Organism: Neria commutata; assembly: GCA_963457695.1. Classification (NCBI taxonomy): domain Eukaryota; kingdom Metazoa; phylum Arthropoda; class Insecta; order Diptera; family Micropezidae; genus Neria; species Neria commutata. The sequence continues at coordinate 41,764,001 of OY735247.1, read as the reverse complement.
TGCAAGTAAGTACTAGCAAGCAAATCAGAAATGGCAATCAAAGCAAATTCCTGCGGGGTGTCATGAATTTTAAGATTTATGCAAGAATTTAAACATTTTTTTTTTAATGAAATAATATAAATTTTATTGTTTTCAAATGATTCAGAATTATTATTGTAGTGACTGCTCGCATTCTTTTAAAGCTTATGCAAGTTTTCAATACATTAAAACTTTGCTTCAATTGCGATTGGTGGCTTTTCAAAAGAGTGCAGACCTCCTGCCCCCTAGAAGTTGATGTGAAGCTTATGTGTGTGTGCGTGTTTATGTCTATTGCAATGCCAAAATTTGTCACATGAAATTCGTGCGATTGTATTCGAGTTTTTATTTCTCTTTTGCTTTTGGCAAAGAAAAAACCAAGGGATTTTCATTTAATACCGTACAACGTCGAGAATTTCACATTACAGACATTTCATTTTATATGGCAAAAAAAAGCGAGCTCCAACCAAATAGAAAAATACACGAACAATAACAGCAACAACAGGCGAACGAACAGTAGCCACATTTCCTCATACACATTCACACACACATACAAACAAATGAGAAAATTCGCTGACAAGTCAAATAAGTGCCTTTGTGTGTGGCTCTGTGTTGATCAACAACAAAATACCGTTGCAAAAGCACACATATACAAACATGCGAGCATATACATATTTGTGTGTATGTGTAATGGACATGTGGACTTGAAGTAAGTTGACTACATCTTCTGTAAGAATGCCACACAACCAAATTTAATGTCTGACTGAACGTAATAATTTACGTAGTCCTTGCCACTTATAACAACAGTTACGTTAGCGTTAGCGTTATGTAGTACAGTCAAAAGTAGAACATTGTAACAGCAGCATTAAGCCTTGAACTTCTGCTGCTTAAAGCACTTGCTCAATCTTATGCGACTGCCCCGTTCGTGGACTTAGAACAAGGAACCTCTTTTATGAACCATCACATAGAGTTAATTACTGTTGAAATGAACCCATAACACGCTGTTTAAGCCAGGCCAATTCAGTATGTGATAAAATTGATTTCAATTTATTATCTAATAGAAATGCTTTTAAGCAACAACTGCTGTTAGAATTAATGTACCCTAATAGTAATTAAGCAAATTAGCTTAGAATTATAATTAAATTGTCTAGTAGTCTGCAAGAGCCTGATCTCTAATTGATGAAGTATTTAATAAACAAATAAATAAATAAATAAATAATAATTGTTAGCTAATAATTTAGTTGCACTGTTAAGCTAATTACCGAGCTGGCTAATTTTAAACTAACTTATTAGTTAATCGTTGTGCCAAATTCAGTATTTTAACTAACTTTTTAGTTAGTCTTGTAAGCTCAGTTATATGATTGCATTGTGCTAACAACCACATACGCACGATCACACACACACACATGACAGTATATATGTATGTGTAAGCGGAAGTTAGAGCCAACAGCTCCGTTTGTACTTGCGCGCCTAACTGTAGTTGATAGTGCGCCTTTTTGTCTGCTGAGCCTACGCAATTTTAATGAGTCACTCTGCTCTGCTCAAACGCAAACAATGTAACACACAAACAAGCATACAGACATACACAATTAGTTGCTGGGATTAGTAACCTCTCACAAACTTGTATGCATGGTATCTTTTCGCATATACACATGCATGTCAGCGTTATCAAGGGCATTCACACACGTACGCGCATATTCATACATACCACAAACAACAGCAAACCCACACACACACACACACACATACAACAAGTTGGCTTGGCCTAAATTTCATTGTCAAGCATGCCGTGGCGTATAAGTAATATTTATTAGTTGTGTTCGCCCGGCGCTGGCTTCTTTAAAAGCCTCTAAAGCGTTTACGCGTCAGTGAGTGCATTTATGGTCGGGATTATCCTTTAATAAATGAACTGAGTCTGGGTGTGTTTCTTAGCTGAGCAGTGGGCACACACATTTGTGTGGAGTCAGCCACAATTAAAGCGGGACACTATTTAAAAGTGGAATATAGCATTTGAAATGCTTGCTACTTGCCTGCTTTGGGCAATCTTGTTTTAAATTCGCAAGTCAATGAAGAATAGTGAAATAACTATTGGGCCGCTCAACTTCAATTTATACGAAATAAACTGAAACAATTTTTCGTTTAAATTTTCAAGTGTGTAGCTTATTTAAGCCACATAAAATAATTAGATTATTTCTATACATTTGAATAAAAATAAAAAAATAGCAATCCAAGCAAGTAGAACGTTTTATTGTAGAAGTCATCGCTGCTAAATAAAAATGAAATTGTTAAATATGGGGATTAGTTAGCAGCATTAATATATAAGCAAGATTTTTATCAAACATTTAATAACCAATTGCAAAATATCAAGCTTTTCCTACGACGCTAAAAATTGCGTGCCTTTCAAGTGAGTAAGCCAGAGTTCCTCTTGGCAGCACTGCTGCGCTCTTAAACTAAACTAGGCTGGCTGCAGCCGTTCACCTGCTAATGCTTACTTGCAATTACAGCTGCTTATCAGCGCTGAAGTCTAAATTACAATTACCATCATTATCAATTAACGGCAGCGTCTGCTGCCACTTTTACTGGCACCGCCAGCTAAAATGTACGCTGCCCTTCGGCATATAAAAGTAAGTTTGCAGAACGCCTGTATTTCCCAACTGCAATCAAAGGCGGTCACGTACGCCAAAGCAAACACACACACACACACATACACACACACACAAACACATTGTACACTTACATGTGCAAAGCCAAACAACAAATCGCTGCAACGCAATGCCAGCAACTTTTGCTATTAAAACAATGTCTGCAATAATATTTGCCAACACAGCTACTAAATGCAAATAAAACAGCAACGCCAGCAACAACAACAACAACAACAATTTAACAATTACTTTTGCCAATAAATTACTGGAACAGCGTCTAACCCACATAAAAGCGCATAAAAGCTGAAATCTCAGGAGATCGGCAGGCGCATGTGTGTGTGAGTGTGTGTATGGAAGTGATTGCAGTATGTGTATCCTTAAAGAATGCCTTTGCCAAGACTTTGAGCAATGTTAATTTTTAAATTGTCTTGCAAATTTCCTGTAGTAATTTTCATAGTTGCATGCATTGTTGTAATTTTTTGCTTAAAGTGCTTGAATTTTCTGTAAATTTTTCAACTATTTTACAATTTTGTAATTTTGCAATTTCCAACTTTTGTTATTCCTTCCTATAAACTTTATTTCAGCCTTGAAATTTCAAAGCTGCGCTGTGACGCTTAATCTGTACTTCCTGCTGCCAGCAAGCGCGCTGGCACTGGCACGCCTGCAGGCAACTGGGGAACGTCCTTAATCACTTCTCTTGCAGTTTGACGCGGCTTTAGTTTGACTTTTTGCCATGCGCCAGCCGAAGTTTTGCACAATTTGCTCGATACAGTTCTCTGCAGTTTGGCCTTTTGCATTCTTTTTGTCGGTTTTTGTTTTTGTTATTATTTTGCTGCTGTCATTTTTTGGCTACTTTGTTATTTTTGCAACTTTTACATTTGCAGCTGCCGCGGCTGCCACTCCGCTTTTCTCTGTGTGGTGCTTCAAGCTTAGCGCCTGCCGTAATTGCCAGTTCACCATGAATTATTTAGCTTGTGTCAACAGCTTAATTTCATAGTATTTATTTCCCTCCAGCCGACGAAGCAGCGGAAGCGAGCGCATTCGCGCGTGTTCGATAATTAATATGGCCGCTGTCAGGCGCCTGTCGAGCAATTTCCAAGTACAACTTTTAATGTGCGCAGCTAGCTCAAGTTTTTCTCGCAGCCGGACTCTGAAGAAGTTGTGAAGTGCCGGCAGAAATGGGATGGCAGCCGCGACAGATGTATGTGATATACATATGTATATACTAAGTATATAATGATTTTTTTATGCATCACAGCGTTGCAATTAATTGAGCAACATTCAGTTTAACAAAAAGCTTAATTGATTTAAGGCGCAAGCAGTTATTAAGTAGAAACAAGGGATATTCTTAAGCTGATTTAAGTAACTTGCTAGTACGAGCAGATTTATTGATAACTGGCAAGAAATACAGTTTTCTCTCTCACATGCATTTATGCCATGAAATATATCACATGAAAGCATGCTAAGGCAAAATTTTATTTATTTCAAAAATTAGCATCATTTTATTTCATAGTAATTAAGCTTAATAAAATATTTTCAATTGCTTATAAATTTTTGAAGATATTTTGTTTTGATTTAAAATGAAATTGAACAATTTTGTAATTGGCGATTCAATTTTCAATTAAATATTATTTTGGAAAATTGCCAGGTTTTCAATTTATTTTCAAAACCATGGGAAATGCGCTCTTTATAAAGTCAACAATGGCGCACAAACCGATAAAAGTATGATCCCTTTCTGAAAGTGAAAAATCTGTCGATTTTGTTGTTCAGTGTTTTGATTATATTTGCAAAATATAATTTAATCACTTCTATTTTTTTAAATCACAAAACTATATCATTTTAAAATTGATCAATTTTAGATTTATTGCATTACTATTTCAGAGCATACCAACATTCCTGAGCTAATGTGCGGGAATTCTAAAATGTCAGCTACTAAATTAAATACACAAAAATTAAGTACCCCTATGAACATGATAAGGCCAGCAGCTTCGCACTCCGCCCTCCATCCACCGACGACACTATCTGGCCTTAGATTAAAGCATAAAAAGCATAATTTGCGCACATGCTCCATTCTCATGGCGCAACTGCGCTGTGCCACAGGTCGTATGCGTAACCTCAATTGCAGCCACTAATTCGTATGCCACTCATACGACATGTAGCATGCATTTTGTTTCCACCAGCAACTCATTGCTGCCATTAAATGTTTATAAATGGACGCCATATTGATAGCAGCAATTTACATATGAAACAAATGTTTAATGCTATAAGCAATTTGATAAAATACTAATAAGAATAATCACCTTTGTGCTTATATGTATGTAGGTAAATTCTATGGCCACAAGCATTTGTATAAAAACACTTCCGAATAACAAAAATAGTAAAGAAAACAGGCAAACTATTAATTTAGCAGCACGCTCGAATGGCAATTAATTACGCTTTTATGCTTACACTTCCGTTTATTATTATTTTTTGCATAATAACGTGGGAATAAAAACGCGCTTTAGTTAATGGCAACGTCGCTGGCTGGTGAAAGCGCAATGACGGGCACAAAGCTGAATTCCATGTAAAAAAAACTGAGAAAGGGAGAATCAAAATAGGGATTTATAGTACGAATACTCATGTTATAATTGTCGAATTGTGATATTCGTTAAACGCAACCAACCAATACAATCAACAAAACTTGTTCAACTGAATTTGTGTGATAATGATCTTATTAATATACTATGTCCATTTAAAAGAACTGCTGTAGAGTTCTTATAGTCAAACATAATACTAAGAGACGTATGTACTTATATTTAAACGGGCAATAACAAGTGATTATATGTATAACAATTAAGAGAGTTTTATTCAGAAAATATAGTTCTCTGCTTAGATAGCTTAAAAAATTTTACATTCCGCTTCTTATTTCTTTTTTATCTTCATATATATGCTTAATCCTGAAATCACTGCCAAAAAGGCTGTTCCTTTAAGAGCATTATAGTCCAACACAATGGGCCTTCTGGCCAAAGAGATGTCCTTGAGACGACCACTTAACCTATCCACCTAAGAGCATTATAGTGTTCCAGATAAAAGTATGCATTTTGAAACGCGTATCACGATCTTGTTTTTCTGATGACTTTTCATTATTCGTTTAGTTTGAATAAGAAATCCTGAATTCGAAACATACTCTCAAACTAACATACTCTCAATCACAATCTTGTTTTTCTGGATGACTTTTCATTATTTAATTTAGTTTGAATAAGAAATCCTGAATTCGAAACATACTCTCAGAATGTTGTCTATGAAAATCCGAATAACTTAAGCACTAAAACTAACGCCACTGCGTCTCAATGAGTTGTCATAGCAAAGAGAAGGGCAGCAAGAAAGGCAGGCAGCTCGGGCAAGGCAAGCAAGAAAGGAAGTAAATCAGCGGCAATCAGTAATTCGTGTAGAGTGAGCGAGAAGAGAGAAAGTCACGCAGGTCAATGGAGAGGGACTAAAAAAGCCAAGCAACACGACGTGCGTGACGCCCTGCAATGACTTAATTAGCTTTTTCCGGCAACGCGAATTTCGAGCAGTAGTGACAGCAGACAGGCAGCGCAAGGTCAAAGGGCATACATATACATAATTATAAAGAGATGCTTCACAATGCTGCTGATTGTTAGGAGAAAGAAAGCAACAGCAGCAACGGGAAGAATTCACTTTTCGAAGTAGTAGGAATCTGACAGCTAACAGCAATAGAAATGGTAGATGCCCACTAAACTTGCACAAAATTATGCAATTCTCCCTTTACAGTCGTTTTCCCCTCATCACAGTGCACATTTCATTTTTGCTGTCTTAAAACAATTGCTGACGTTTGTTGCTGTCTCTGTTTGTCTTCTGGCTATTGTTGTTTGTGTTGTTGCTGCTGCTGCTATTAATTTGCAAGAATATTTGCCACAAATGTTTGTGTGCCTTGTTCTTGCCAGTTCCGTTTTAATTATTCTTGGTATGTTCGTCGTCCTTGCTGTTGTTGCTGTTGGTCATTATTGTTGTTTATTTACGAATACGTTCTCTAAATTGAATGCATACAAATGACGCATGAGCTTCAGCAGGAGCAAACACACCACATACTCACATACCCACATACCCACAATGACACACACACACACACACACACATGGCGGGAATGGAATATTAATTGCTGCTTTTCACATATGCACTCCACTGAGAATGCATCCACCGCAGGCAATTATGCAAATTATTTAAATTATTTCATTTTCTCGAATTTCACGAGAATTCGCATTTCATGAGAAGTGGAAAATTTGCGTTTTGTTGTGAAAAGTCACTGTTTTTTCTTGCTATATTTCGAAAATGGTTTGATTTGAGAAATGAAACACAATTAAGGAGAGTTAATAGCGGAAGCCAGCAAGAAATAGAATAGAGATATCAGTTTTGGTTGTTTCACTCGAAGCTAAAAAAATTTAAGTCAACTTAATTATTATAGGACACTTTTTCACAATTTTGTCAAATGAAAGAATAGTTTTTATTCGGACTGACTTGCCAAAGAGAAATGACAATACTTAGTTGTCTATTTCTGTTCTGAAACAAAGCAATTTTAAGTGTACAACAACAAAGAATTAGAATTATTGCTCACATGGGCAGGTCATATAGCTATTTCGGTTTTTGCCAGAAAACCTCATCAGTGACTTTTTTTTTAATGAGAATTCTAATAATTTCTAAACGACTAATTACTCGAAATAGAAGCATTAATGGTAAAGTCTGTGAAACGTAGGAGTTGAACCATGAACCTATGACGTAGTAAGCGAATGCGCTAACCATCACACCATCGGACTGGACGACTCTGCGCTGGCAAACATCACAGTTACCTGCTGTCTATATCAAACGCATAGTGTTTGTTGTTATTGTACACTGTCTAATGCAATTGTTTTTGCCTTACTTGAGAGCTCCATCGGAGCACATACTTGAGGCAAATGAATGTATCAGTTTTTGTTTCTGTAAGAACATTTCTTCGTTTTTACATTATGTTTACTTTCCGATTTGGGTGTGTCCTCCCTTATCATAATATACGAGTTTATGTTTATTCGGCAGCTTGAATGTTAGAAAGAATAGTTTTTATTCGGACTGACTTGCCAAAGAGAAATGACAATACTTAGTTGTCTATTTCTGTTCTGAAACAAAGCAATTTTAAGTGTACAACAACAAAGAATTAGAATTATTGCTCACATGGGCAGGTCATATAGCTATTTCGGTTTTTGCCAGAAAACCTCATCAGTGACTTTTTTTTAATGAGAATTCTAATAATTTCTAAACGACTAATTACTCGAAATAGAAGCATTAATGGTAAAGTCTGTGAAACGTAGGAGTTGAACCATGAACCTATGACGTAGTAAGCGAATGCGCTAACCATCACACCATCGGACTGGACGACTCTGCGCTGGCAAACATCACAGTTACCTGCTGTCTATATCAAACGCATAGTGTTTGTTGTTATTGTACACTGTCTAATGCAATTGTTTTTGCCTTACTTGAGAGCTCCATCGGAGCACATACTTGAGGCAAATGAATGTATCAGTTTTTGTTTCTGTAAGAACATTTCTTCGTTTTTACATTATGTTTACTTTCCGATTTGGGTGTGTCCTCCCTTATCATAATATACGAGTTTATGTTTATTCGGCAGCTTGAATGTTAGAAAGAATAGTTTTTATTCGGACTGACTTGCCAAAGAGAAATGACAATACTTAGTTGTCTATTTCTGTTCTGAAACAAAGCAATTTTAAGTGTACAACAACAAAGAATTAGAATTATTGCTCACATGGGCAGGTCATATAGCTATTTCGGTTTTTGCCAGAAAACCTCATCAGTGACTTTTTTTTTAATGAGAATTCTAATAATTTCTAAACGACTAATTACTCGAAATAGAAGCATTAATGGTAAAGTCTGTGAAACGTAGGAGTTGAACCATGAACCTATGACGTAGTAAGCGAATGCGCTAACCATCACACCATCGGACTGGACGACTCTGCGCTGGCAAACATCACAGTTACCTGCTGTCTATATCAAACGCATAGTGTTTGTTGTTATTGTACACTGTCTAATGCAATTGTTCAATGGTTCAACTCCTACGTTTCACAGACTTTACCATTAATGCTTCTATTTCGAGTAATTAGTCGTTTAGAAATTATTAGAATTCTCATTAAAAAAAAAGTCACTGATGAGGTTTTCTGGCAAAAACCGAAATAGCTATATGACCTGCCCATGTGAGCAATAATTCTAATTCTTTGTTGTTGTACACTTAAAATTGCTTTGTTTCAGAACAGAAATAGACAACTAAGTATTGTCATTTCTCTTTGGCAAGTCAGTCCGAATAAAAACTATTCTTTCTAACATTCAAGCTGCCGAATAAACATAAACTCGTATATTATGATAAGGGAGGACACACCCAAATCGGAAAGTAAACATAATGTAAAAACGAAGAAATGTTCTTACAGAAACAAAAACTGATACATTCATTTGCCTCAAGTATGTGCTCCGATGGAGCTCTCAAGTAAGGCAAAAACAATTGCATTAGACAGTGTACAATAACAACAAACACTATGCGTTTGATATAGACAGCAGGTAACTGTGATGTTTGCCAGCGCAGAGTCGTCCAGTCCGATGGTGTGATGGTTAGCGCATTCGCTTACTACGTCATAGGTTCATGGTTCAACTCCTACGTTTCACAGACTTTACCATTAATGCTTCTATTTCGAGTAATTAGTCGTTTAGAAATTATTAGAATTCTCATTAAAAAAAAAGTCACTGATGAGGTTTTCTGGCAAAAACCGAAATAGCTATATGACCTGCCCATGTGAGCAATAATTCTAATTCTTTGTTGTTGTACACTTAAAATTGCTTTGTTTCAGAACAGAAATAGACAACTAAGTATTGTCATTTCTCTTTGGCAAGTCAGTCCGAATAAAAACTATTCTTTCTAACATTCAAGCTGCCGAATAAACATAAACTCGTAAATTTTGTCAAATGGCAAAAATTTTATAAACTGGCGTTAATCCGTCAGAACCTTCTTCAATACTTTTCTGAAGTTTTGTGAAGTTTTGTGAAGTAGCTTGAGTTTATCAAATGAAAATTTGTCACTACAGAATGAAGCGAATTTCTGTTCTTCTGTGTTCTTCTGCAGATTGGAATAAGATGACTTGTTTGTTTAAAATTTTTTTTAAATAACCAACACGTCAAATTTTCAAACGACATTAAAATATGCAGACATAAAATCGCAAAATCTAAGAAAAATCTATTTCATGCCAAAGAAAGCTTAAAAACCTTTTGAGCTACAGCGCTAATTGACGTTTGAGTGAAAATGTTAGTTTCCTTTTGTTAGCTAAATTTTTAATAAATTGTGAAACTGTCAAAATGTAGGGATTTGCTTAGATTTGCAAGTTTTCTCATATGAACCTGGGCAACTTATTGAGAAGAAATGTTTAAATTTTATTTTACTGCAATTTTCCACAGAGCTGCAGCGGCAGCTATTTCTTGCAACTGGAAGCAGCCGCCACGTGCCAACGCCAACGCTCTGCAAATTAGACACTGGGGAAATTTGGACGTGACAATTTGCGAAGCTAAGCTGCCCACTGCTCGCGTCTCGCATCTCGCTGCTGCAGGCGTCGCTTGCACAAGACAAATAACATTGCACTCGGCAGCTATTAAGAGCAAATCAAGTCTTTGTGTGTATATGTGTGGTTGTGTGATTGTGTGCATGTGAGAAAGAGAGTGTGCATTGATAGCTCAGAAACAGCTTATAGCATACAAGCTGCCAAGCTCCGACACATGACACGTTGAAGTGTGCTGCTACACCGCTTGAGCTGCCTGCCTCATAGCCACAAGCGTATCAAGTCATAGAATGGCAACACACCTCAGCAGCAGCCAATAGCCGTGCAATTATGACGAAAGTATCGTGGGCGTAGTGGGTTTGGTTAGCTAAAGAGCCGCATATTAATTAAATACGCCAACACTTGCGCACTCTTCGCACACATGCACGCTTATCAGCTGCTAAACACGCCTCATAATTTACACTTTTACTTGAAGCATGTGGGCTTTGATGTGGCATAGACTACGAGCACTAACTGCACATGCCAGTGAGAACAGCCATATACAGGGTGACACGTAAATGAATTTAACACTTTTGGAATGAAAAATATTTAACAAAAATAAAGAAGCGACAAACTCACAGAGTAATCTATAAAAAGCTTTTGGCAATGTGATTTAACTGTACTTATGACTAAATTCAGAAGCATGGCAAATAAACGTAGATTCAGTCTACAACTTTTTGGCAGACAATTCGAGAAGCAAGAAAGGTATTACATTCTGAACCCTTTTAGTGCTCATTTGCACAGCCTCTTACTGCTTTCATACAAGCGTATATGTTGGAAAATACTTGTTAATTTGCAGAAGAAGGCAAATTTTTATAGTTTTGCTAGAATTTTAATATTTAACCCATTCGCTACTACTGCAACAATAGGTTCTATCAAATTGAAAACAAAATTGTTCTTGTAAAAGGTTAAGATAGGCCAATTTTGAGCAAGAGAATGAGCTGACTGCTTCTAAGCATTGGCATTTTCTTCTGATTTTGACATAACGAATTGTTTATGTATCATAAAATTCGCAACACAACTCACCCTGTATATTTACCTAGGTGTGTGTGTGCGCATGTTATTGGATGCCTGTTTGCCTTGTAATTAAGATTTCCTTTAAGCGTATAAGTTACGGTGTTAATATATGCAAATTGTTCACATGTATTAATTATGCATGTGTCAGTATATAAGCGCTCATTACGTGTGTGCGTGTTATTGCTGTTGATGTTGGCGCAATTTCTGACGCACACGCACGTCATTTGCGCCTTGCAAGTTCTGCAAAGTTTACTTCCTTACAGTTTTTAATTAATATTTAAAAAAAATGTCAGCGACTTGCAAATGACAAAGTCTTAATATGCTTTGCAATTTGTAGAGCTTATAACATACAAAAGTTATGTGCATGTGTGTGTGTGTGTCATAGCACGTGTGCAGATTGCGAATCGCTTCGCTAAATTCTGTGCTCACCTAATTTCTCTTCCTAACCACAATAATTGGAGCATGCTTTTAGGCGCACTCATTTCGCTGTGATAAGTTTGCGTGCGCGATAATCTAAAGATTTCCACTTGCATTTACCAGAAGCTAAAAAAATCTTTTCAGTAACTTTACTAGCTTCCGCTGTTAAGAAAAGTTGTGTGCTCTCAAGTAAAGGGACAAAAGGGGAAACTGGCAAACTGTAAAAGAGCAGGCTTGCATGAAGATTCTACACATACATACATACATGAAAACATATATGTAAATCAAATATATTTTCCACATCTGAAAAGCGTGTAAAAGAGTTTGAAAAATGTATTGCAAAAAATCTACTTTTATGCTTTTGCTCTATTTGTGGGAAATGGTTCACGACGACAAAACTCTTATATTCAGACATATACCTTTCATATATAAACTTTATAATTAGCTAAAACATAAGACATTTATTACTTTTATTCTAAAGGAGACATAATTTATCTCCTAAAAGTTTCAGCTAATTTTAAAATAATATCTCCAACCATTTTTGCACAATTCCCACTCAGTTCCGAAAATGCGCGGGTGGTCCTTCTTCACAACTGAAAGCTTAATTTTGCGCAAATAATTTTGTTCAGCGAAAATAAAGCCCACAGGAACGTCGCCTACGACTTGTGGGAAAACGGTTCTTTGATAGCGTGGCAGAATTAGTACGTGTGCCTCTAGAGGATATTTCAAGATTTTTTAGGATATCAGGATGGTTCACTCACATCTAAGGGTCTGGGCTTTCTCAATCTACTGGATTCTATATACAAGGCATAACAATGGGCCTTCGGCCTCTGGCTGGGCTTACTGCGAGCAATAAACAGCCTTTTTAACCTAACATAACCTAAATAGGGGCACACATTCGTTGGCAATAATAGCATTTATCAAAATTTATTCGAATTACAATGTCTCAGACAAACACATTCATTCATTTCAGACATTGTATAAAAGATATGAGCCAAACTATTAGACATGAGATTGCATATAGTAAGCAATTTATTGATATTCAGCAAGAATGTCCAAGATGAGCTTACATAAAAGCAACAACTAAACGTAGACAAGATAACAAAAGTAACTGTTTAGTAGCTTTTAAGTAGCAAGTAAGTAGCAGGTCCTTCAGCAGCCTTCCCTACAGACAACTCGGAAAGTTTTGACAGCGCCATAGCGGCTTGTCTTCCATTCGCCATGCCAAGTATGCAAATATGAAAGTTTTGGCCACAAAGTACACAGCCTACTGCGCCACTTCACATATGCAGCCAATAGCTGCCGCAGGAGGCAGCTGCGCACTTATGCAGCGCAAATCTACAAATAATATTTAGAACAGTCATATGCCGATAGAAATTTCGCTACGGCGCTGCCTGCATATTTGATCATTTGCTTTGACAAAGAGCTAAGCCGAAAAATACCAAATAAAATGGAAACATGGCAGAAACTTTTCCGTGGGCTTTGCCTAGGCAACATTAAACTTACTTAGAATTTTTGATTTACTTATAATTTCTTTGGCATTTCTGCGCGTTCGCCTTCAAAGCACATCAACTTTTGCTTTTACTTATGCGAGCTGCTTAAAAGCGTAAAGCATTTATTTAAAAATTCATCTAATTGAAAAGTTTCGGCCAAGAAGAAAAGTTTGACAAATTTCTTTGTAATTTTTTAGAATCGCTTTCGCAGATTTCGCAGTAATGCCAGTGATAAGCTGTCAAGAAGAAAAGAACACATTTCAAACATCAAATAGCAGCAGCTGTGATGAAGTCCTTAAGAGCTTTGCATGTTTGCTTTTAAAAGGTTTATGATTAGTAGCAAAGGTTCACTTGTAAAATGCGAAAATATGAGCGCATGTAAGCTGCACAAATAGCTTGTCGTTTTTCCGCAAGCATTATTTGTTTGCTGTCAGCTTGGGAATCCTTTTACGAAGCGCCGCCAAAAGTATGCAATGGCTGCTGCTCATTGCGTGCCCCTGAAGGTGGCAACGAGTATGTTGCGCATTACGAAGACATTCCTTAAGGTATGCAGACATTTTAAATCAACTTATATATTACAATCGACAACGGTAAGTGTAGAATTATGTAAAAATTTGTTACTGCCATAATATGCAATTTAGTTCCAAGAGCTTGATGCTGCGTCGTTAATGTTGAGCAACCTTTCGTTTTGTCACTTTGCAATAAAAAAGAATGTCACAATTTTTTTCAGCAAAACTTTAAAACACTTGCTGCATTGGCTCAAAGCGATTTCCAATTCAATTTCAAAAAATCTTTGCATATTTGGCATATAAAATAAATTTTCGGCAAGCAACAAAAATATTTTCTCTTGAAGTTTCAAAATAAAAGAAGGTACTTATTTTGATTTATTATTAGAAAACAAACTTTTGAAAGGCATCAAAAAAAATTTATTCAAATTTGGCATATAACAGCAGCACAGTCGAACCAATTTTTGTAATCAATTTTTAAATAAAATTTTTTTTGCGTGGAAAATTCATTTTGATTGGCATTCAAAACCAATTTTTTTAACATTTCCACTTAATTTAAACAAACTTTTTCGTAAGATTTTCAACGATTTAAGCTTTCACATAAGATTTCAATTTTATAATTTTTGCCATTATTGTCTTGGCTTATTTTCAGCCTGTTTACAATTTCCGATTTCCGATTTTATATTCACTCAGCAGCAAAATAAAGCCAACACTCTTTTTAATTAAATTAATTATGCGTCGCATTAACAAAAATGCTTGCAAGCATTTTTATTGCCATTACACTTTCAACATGCTTATCACTTTCGGGCCATACATCCTGATGGCCATCATTACCCATAAGAAATTTCAATAATTAGCATCAAACTGCTGCCAAAGCAGCAACAAAGTACACTAGCCCGCAGAGCACTTGCACTATTCGCGTCTGACGCTGTGAAACACCGGTTCGAAACTGAACCCAGCAGACGCCAGGATCTGCGAAAGGACTTTGCGCTTGTGACGAAAAGCGGCGAACTTACAAGCGCAAGCTGGCAGCCGTGCCGTGAAAGTGGTCGAAAAGGCCGACAGCTGTTCGCTGGGCAGGGGAAAAGTTCTAAATCACTTTCACATTGCAGCACACTGGCAAAAGTTGTTATACGAGAAGCTACTTTGGCAGTAGGTGAGTAGCACAGTAGGTTATGTTTAGCACAAATGGCAAAGTGTTGCTGGAAGGTGAACAGGGGAGGGAGCATGAGCCGCTTGAGCGAAAATGTGAAATTTATGAATGAACGACAGGCAAACACTTGTTAGCATGCGCAGGGGAAGTGTAGGCCAACTGTTATACATATATGATAGCAGCTAAAAATTGTTATAAGTTGTGCTAAAAAGGAGCAACTGGCTATAATGCTTGTTGACAATGCTGTGCAGCCAAACTGTTATACTCCGCGCTAAAGAGGAGAAGTACAGTTAAGCTATGCTGTTATTCACAATGTCATGTAAATAAACTGTTATACACTATTATATGTTGTTGCAGACAATTTGTCGCTAGATAGTTAACTGTTATAATATATGCTAAAAAGGGGTACTAAACGTATTGATTCCGTTGTTTGTTGCTTCTGCGAACAAGCTCGCTATATTAGACAGCTGTTATACGCTGTTATACAGCCCATTTACAATGCATAGCTGGAATTTCAAATAAGCCTTATGTTGATATTTTGTTAGCAAATTGTTATACTTCCAGGAATTTGGTAGCTAGCAGACAACATGTAGCGTAAATTTCAAGGTTACCGCCAAACCACAACAACAAAAGGGAGTAGCAGCGCAAGAAACAGACAAGTGGTATTGCATTTTCTTAATGGCTTAGCCAAATTTTTTCTGCTGTGGCTTACAAGGTGCCTGATTTCGGCAATAAGCGCCATTAAGCATGCCACAGTATAAAAACTGTCTCGACAGGCACAGCAACAAAAATAACTGACACAAAAATGAAGAATAAAAAGCAAGTGGCATACAATTTTTGGCGATTTATGAGCGAGTTTAAGTGGCGTTTATCCTGTCGGCTTTAAATAGGAAAGATTAGATTTCGATTGAATGTGGAGTAATGTAGTCTAATAGTCATCACGACCTGAAGAGCATATTGTGGTAGTTCTTATTAAAGGATATTCATGAATACTTTGCCTAAAGAAGTATGAACTTGTTTTCTTTGCTCTCATTCCTAGCTCCTCTAATTACCATGCAACAAATTTTATAGCCATAATTCAATGCTATCTAACTAAAGGCATCGAAATTAGTACAGTAAAATTTATTCCATCAAAATATGCAAACAGTTTTGATGCTATGCCAACTTAAACGATTCTTCTATTTGTTATGGAAATATTACCCTCATTTGATTCCAAAAAAAATTGTGGGATATTTTATCATAAAAATATCAAATGCAGTTATTCGTTATATCTTACAAGAGCAGCTCCAACACCATAAGATTTTTCCCACATTAATCTGAATAAATGTTGAACTGCGAATAGCGCGGGAGCACTAAGTTGTTGATATGCCGCGCTCCAGCATTGGCAACCCTACCGCTTGCATATGTGTGCCTTTTCACTGCAGCGCTTGATGTAACCCATTCCCAGGAATTACTTTCCCCGCCCTGGCCATGTGCGCCCTTAGGTATGCCACCGGTCGCAATCGCCAATTTGCCGGACTAACAAAACGCCCAACGACAATTTCACGCGAATGTGTGAGTGAGAAAGTAAGTGCAAAATGGCGACACGATAAAAATTTTGAAATTTTACTAAGCCGCCGCTTTTATGGCGAGCCATTTATGGACGGCTCTAAAGAGGCACTGAACGCGTTGATGGCGTTGATTGCGCCGAATTGGGTGGTTAGCTCACATTTGCAGTTCGGCCAATGTTGCGCTCATAATTTATGCGTCGAGTAAGTATTTCTGGGTGAACGAAATTATGCTGCACTTTGTTGTTGTCGTTGGTTGTGTGATTTTATTAAAATTTGCAATTTTGTTTTAGGTTTCTGGCACTTCTCGGAAATTTGATTTATTCCTGTCTGCACTCATTTTGCGCCTCGCTTGCTCCTTGCCGCGCGCTGCTCAAAGCGAAATACAAATTAGCGCGGTTCATTGCGCCGCTCATTTGAAATGCCGGGCGTATCTCTTGTGGCAGATATTTTGTCAAAGTTTCCATACTTTGTTCGGCGTCCGGCTCAAGTTCGAGGTCATGTCATTTTAGTGAGTTTAAGCATTGAACCAAGAAATTGTATTTTTTTTGTAAGGCGCTATTTAAAAAGAATTTTTGACTTTGAAATTTTAATTCAAATAAATGGAATTTGGAACCGAAAAGTTTGGCTTTTCGAAAGAACTGAAATTTATTAGAAATGTTTCGTTTTTAATTTATACGAAATTTCAGCTAGCAAAATTTACATTTTATTCTTAGCGCGACTTTATAACTGCTCATATCAAGTGTCTTAAAATATGCGACTTTTGCGACATGCCGGGCATATTTCCTTTTGCTATGTAAAGTGCAAAAGCAGCATGGGAAAAGTTTCCTTTCAACTGCTGCTATAACAAATTTCGTGCTCAAAAGGATTAACAACAAATTTTAATTCACTGCATATAATGCACGATGACTTATGCATTGCAATTTTTATAGATTCTCTGAATGGAACGATAAATGAATGAGAAACTGAAACTTTTTTCTGAAAAAGTATATCAATAAGAATATAACTCGAGTTATATTGGCATTGAAGACGTTACTTGATCTATACTCAAAAACTGTTGCATAGTCGTAGGCGTTAACTCTGGGGTTTCAGGTCTATGTTTAAAATGCTTAAAACCAAAGTAAGAGCCTAAGCCAATGGAAGGATTGATTAAATGATTTTCTAAGTTTTTCTAAATGACTTCAAAAAATCTCTAGCATTTCCGACTCATATGTCAGACTATATATTTTCCCATCTTATATGAACATTCATTATTTACATCGCTACTTAAGCATCTCTAGTGTAGTTACTGCAGAATTTAAGAATACCAACCCCTGCAGAACACACAAGCTCTTTTAACAGTTCAAAAGCACAAAAGGATAATTAATATCGATTTCATTATGCACTTACAGCTGTTCCTATTACAAATTGCCTCATTTCGAAGTGATACATACCTGCAATGAGAGAGAGAAAAAAGCGAAATTAGGAAGGTTGTAAAATTTTTGAAATTTTTCCAAAATGTTATTGAAAAGTTGTGAGTATCACAAGCCAGCAAGACATATCCAAGTGCTTAATATCGCATCGGCAGTCCTTGTTTATCTCAATTTCTTTGATTTTTAAGAACTTGTTTACATTTGCTACCGTTCACTGAAGAGTTAGCTTTGTTTCTTCTAGCAACCCCCACTCTTTGACCGCCTTTTTTACACAGTTTCAATATTATTATACGCTTTCCAATACAGTAAAACTTGCTTATGGCGAACTTCTTTGAAAGTCCTTTTTTATTACGAATCTTGTGCCTCATTTCATTTTTGACTGCATTTGAATAAAATCAGTGTTTTTCGAAATTTTCCTTTCTTCTGCATGCTTCTCAATTTAAATTTTATGATAATCGGCTGCATTTATTCATATATTCAATGTATGCCGTATCGATGTTTCACTGTTTATTAAATATTCATGGCAAATCGAAAAGTTCGCCTATGTTATCTGGCTTTGCGATCTCTTTGTTTGTATGTGCCTGTCCCCTTGTGTATGTCTATATGTATGCGTGTAGGTTTGTAGCACATTCAGTATACACTAAGGGCAGCTTAGAAGCCAAAAAAACAAAGCAGGAAGTCCTAGACGAGCCAGTGACTTCAGCCGCACACTTTCTTGTTGCCGCTTACTTTTTCTCAAGAGACAGCCTAAAGAATTCCTTTGAAAACGCGCACTTTCGCTGCCAAGGCAGACCATGCCAATATACCTGCTTGTGTGTGTCTGTGTGAATTTGGGTATATGCCTTTAAATCTCATGTCGAATCCTTTTCAGCTTGTTTTGTTGTTTATGCCTAAGCGACACAAACAACCGTAAAGGAAAAGAAAGCAATACAAGAAAAGCCAAAATTTTCTTGAAATTGTGTGGAAATCGGGAATTGAACTGTGCAAAGGTGAGCATTAAAATAGCTTTAATGTGAATGCTTCAATGTACTTTGTAAACATTGTAACATGAAGCTGTCATAATGTCATGCTGCAGAAATTTAAATACCAAAAGTAGGGCATAGATTTAAATGCTGGAGCTGCTTGGAAATTGTTGAAATTATTCTTAAACTGCTCGTTGAAGGAAGGAAAATAATGAATACAGAAAGAAGTGTCGATATTTTAGTTGATCAAAAATTTAAATGAATCCCAAGGCATTAAGCAATTAACTAGAAAATCAATTCACGAAATACAGCGACTGAAATGTTTCCTCCAATAAAGGAATACAATATTTTTACAATTATTCCAAGGCAAAGATATTCGCATTGAACTTACTTCTAGAAAATTTAAAGAATAACGATTTTAAAGTATTATAGAAACTGCTACGACGCCAAAATAGTCGCCTGTTATTTTTAATAAATACTAAATATCATGCGATTTTAATTTATATTTTAAAAAATACCAAATTTGCATGAAAATTTAAAATTAATTTGCTCGTAATGATTTCGCAGTCAAGCACTAAAGGACACACCAACACATGCACAACATCAACTCGAAATGCATATTGTATTTTTCAGCTGCACTTCTGCTTTGTTAGCTTGTTTATTGGCGAGCACATTGAGCATGCTGTGTGTATGGCGAGTGTGTATGTGAGGGGACTTGCATTTGCCATGGGTATTTCACACACACAAAGGCGCGTCGCCTCTGAATGCGCACGGACAGATGAAAGGACGCCGCGGTGCGAATGCCTGAATGCTGCGCAGTGCCGTTCGCTAGCGGCGATAGTAAATCAAATTTTAATGATACATAAAAAGGCAATTAGTGTGCCTTCAGCACGACAACAGCATGACAGAAGAACAGCGGATTTTCGGACATGGCCAAGGATAGACAAAAAAGGATGACATTTACATTTTGTATATGTGCCTGAAGAGATTCAAGGCAGCTTCTTAAAAATACTCAAGAACTCAAAAGAAATTAACATAAGTTTGTTTCAGCTTCAGTTGTAATTGAATTGCTCTACTAAACCAAACAAACAACTTATAATTTGTTACACAAAAAATTCGCAACAAATATTTAGAATTATAAAAAATTTTGAAAAAGGTATATGACTATAATTGGTATGACATATGTACATGTGTATAAATAAACAATGAAATAACCATTGAACGAACCCAGAAGGTGCTATCAAATTTTGGGATTTTCCGTTCAAAGATTTGATGATAATTTCTGTTAATAGTACATTTTTGGAGACTGCTTTTCTTGCAGTGTCATGTGCAGCTCTGTTAACAACAGCTGTCCCAATTTTGTACAGAAATGTGTGAAACTTAACATTTCAACAATTTCCGAAGTGCAGGCTAGAAAGTTTGCTTAGCCGAGACAACAACCGTAGAAAAGCTTTTTATGTTAATACATTCTGTAAAGCGCTGTTACTTTTAATGTTTATGTGTGAGTGCTGTTGGAATAAAAGAGAAATGTTAGTTTCTCTGTTGCTTATATTTACATTTATATGTTAATGCGGCGCATGACAGGCAATTTAACAGAAATGTTGTTACAAATGTTAAGGGCGTTCTTTTCCAAGCAGTTTGCTGTCCTTTTAATGGCGAGGAGCACAAAAGACGGAAACGTAAAAACACAAATTTGGCATTGAACTGTAAAGAACTAAACACTGCAGACAATGCTTTGAACAGTGGACGAGCAGCTCAAATTGGCACATGCAAAGAAGAGGAAGCTGATAGAGTATCAGGTGAAGCTCAAAGTTTCACCAAGGACTTTAAGAAGAGTTGGACAAAGTTCTAAAAGTTGAATTTGCTGTAAAACTGTTGCTTGATTTCGATTTGGCAAATAGTTTTATGAACTAATACTAGTAACACTTGAAAGGAAGCCAAAGAAGGCAGATACAATTGAAGTTGCTAAAACTGGCGAAGGCTGAGCCTTAGAAAAGTGAAAGGATTGCATTTTTGCTATTAGATAGAGCATGAAATCTATGCATTTTGGAATGGGCTCCAGTTTTAGTTTGGATTCTAAAAATTTAATGAACTTGGTAAACCTTTGTAAGATAGGTAATGCCTTCAACCGCTTCCTGCTGACAACTAACATTTTCTTTGTTTTGTAAATCAGCATATGTCAGCAGTGATTACTCAAAAGGAAATAGCATAATTAACAACTAACAGCGAGATACTGAAAGCGGAAGTGCTTACAAATACACGCACATGAATTACAAATGACAGTTGCTAACAACAAAGTAGCTATCAATCGAGCAAGTCAAATCAATTCCAATCAAGTGCAATGCAAATAAAGAAAACACCCAACAATTGCATATGCTAATGAGTTGTTTACCTACACATGTACCGGCAGATAATATACATACACTGCAGGGCAGAAACACACACTCACACATACAAATGAAGTAACAGTCACACGGATTAACTTCAAGTGCCGGCGAAATATTGAGAGGAACACAAACAATTGTACGCCTCAATTGTATAACAATGAGCTGCCTGCCTTAGGATACAGCTATGCAAACAAAAATAGAAGCACACATGTCTATCTATAATTTATGCTAGTGTGCAGCTGTGTGTGTGCGTGTATGCATATTGACAGTTAATATTGCATGATGAGCTTTCATTTATGCAAATGCATGCAAATTGAAATTTTGTGGCATGTTTTTGTGCGATTGTGCACACACACATGCACGCCTTGCACACATTATTTTTGCATATACACATAGGCAATTCGTTTGCATGGCATGACTAACAGCTGAATGAAGAAGAAGCAACAATGTAACAAATCGGATTACATACGCGCTAAGTTGAATGAGCACTTACTTCCTCTTTCTCATACTCTTGCCATTTCTAATTTCATCTTTCTTCTTTGCTTTTGCTATTTGCGTTCTCTTCTGCACTCTACCAACGGCCTGCTTGGCTACAGTATGGCTTACAATAGGATGAAAGCAGACTTCAACTGCAACTCGCCGCTTGATTCAATACTTGTCGTATGTCGACTTTTTCACTTTTTGGGAAATGCAGTTTTAAGTTTAAAGTACTCCCATTTTTTTTTGGCACGGTAGATTTGTCTGAAAATCGAGTATTTGGTAGAGTGAAACCTTGTTATTAATACTGTTTATTCCAAAAGATCGACTTTTCGATATTTAGGAAGATATAGCCAAATGCCATCCTTAACTCAAAATGTGAAAAAATCGACATACGACAAGTATTGAATCAAGCGGCGAACTGTCTAAATTGGCTTTTAACAAATTAATTTTTAAAATAATTCTACAAATTCGTTGTAGCTACTATAAAATATTTTATCTTATTTTTACAAAATTATCATTAAATTACAAATTACATTTTTACCAACATTTGCAAGAAAACAGATGGCTCAAACTTTAATTTCATTCATTCATTTTGCACCACACTGTACATACAGTCAAAAACCAGCAATGAAGTGGTTTTTGTATTTGTATGCCAGAAATGCAGAGCAGCAAGTCAAGCCAATTTCGCTGTGTGCTTGTGTTTGCTTGTGTGCGTTTAAGCGGCGGATATGTCGCAGTGCAACAAGTGCAGGAAATGCTGCTGTAGTTGTGAGCGCTTGAGTGGCAATGGAAATGGCAGCATTCCAAATTGAATTGGAATCCATTGAAATCGATTCAATTGAGTGAAATGGCAGCGCATGCATAGCAATCAGTAGCGCAAATGAAGTGTGGTGTGGTGCTATTTATGTATGGTTGGCGACCTTGTCAATAGTTTCTTGAGGAGATCGGGCAACGCTGGGCCAGATCGGCTTCACAAGGATTTCATACTAAAAGCCACTTTTGCTGAGTTCTTTCTATTTTTGCAGCCTATTTAAAAAAAAAATTATAAATTTGATAAAAAAAAGGGTTTTTAATGAATATTTTTAATGGTTTTCACTTCAAAAACATAATTTTATTTAATAACTGGTTGGCCTTTGTTTAGCAAAACATTTTGGAAATGAAATTTAACAGAATATAATTTATTAAAGTGTGCACAAATTATGTTTAAAAAAATTTCATATATTACTTGAAAAAATGAGTCGTTGTTATGAAACCCGAAAAATTATTTAATTTCTTACAAAAATTTCTTGGGCTTTCTCTAAAACGAACAATGTTTTCTTACCTTTCAAATTTTAATTATGCAAGCTGAGCTTTAACTTTTTTAAATCTAAAACTAAATTCTTTATAAATTCGAAATTTAATTATTACACTGACTGATGGAAAAATCAAAACAATCAAAATTAATATAGAAATCAATTATGCACAATTTGGAAAGTAGAGAAGAGAAGAGCCTCGAAGCAATGTCAAGGCATCTAACTCATAGGGAAGCACTAAACCTGTGCACATCCTATCAACCGAATTGCTCGGCACGCGCTGCTCTCTTTCTTATAATTGAATTGTATTGCGTGTTGCTCATACGCCCACGTGCACCAAGCACACGTCGCACCTAGCGCCACTCAGCGGCTCAGCGGTTGTCGCTTAATGGTTCTAACTTGCAAGCAAATCTGTTTTTGCACAATCATAAAATGCATTCATGACTTCATTCAAAGTGCCATTAAGTGCAGCTGAACGCACACAAACGCATATTGCTGGAAGAAATTGCAGCCGCACGTAATATTAAATTTTTATTGCTTTACAAAAGTTTTCCAGTGGATTTCACTACAAGCAAGAGAATAGTTTTGTATGCTTTGTAGTAAGGCATTTGCATTTATGAAATTTAAAGCTGAAAAAGAAGCACTGCATACTTTTAGACATGCAGTTTTTAGGGAAGCGCCATAAGCAAATACAACAAAAATTGCATTTCATTGGAAGAGCCATAAAAAGTCCGCAACAGTTCACGGACTATTCTAGCAAGAGAGAAAAATGTAAGCACCAATTTGTATGCAACAGTAGCACAAATACAACAATAACTGCTAAATTGCCAACCACACACACACACACATTTGCATGAGCTTTGCCACTGTTGCCTTAACTATCCCACTACCCCAACTACCCCATCCTACCCCCTCAGAATTGCATGTGAGGCAAAGGGCTTAAAATATTGAGTTGTCATACGCTTGCTGTTTGCACTAGCTGTCAATGTATGTGTGTGTGTGTGTGTGTGTGTGTGTTCATTTGTGTTTTCGACGGCTTAAGCGTTTCGCCCATGCATGTGCAACTAAGAACTAGAAATGGAAACAACAAAAAAATGTAGCATTGCTGTAGGCGCATAATCATTGTTGTATTTTCTTCCAAATCAATATTTACGCTTTGAGAAATTCATATTTTATTTTTGTCAACAGTCACACATTTGTATAAAATATTTGGGAAGTGGCTACATTTGAAAGCAGAGCATGCAGAAATAAATACGGCTTGATTGAAATTTAAAGAGAAGTATTTTATTTACCATATTATTTAAAGGGTTGAAGAATATGAAAATAATCCCCTTTTTGCTATGTATGTTCTTCATGTCTTTTTTGCATGGTTTTGTATGAAACTTATCCATCGTGTGAAAATAGAATTGGTTATATATTAGCTATGCACTTTCTGCAATATTTAAATTTGATTTAAACGAAAGGCAGTTGCTGAACAATAATTAAATTTTTCCAATTGAATTGTTTTCCTATATTCAACAATTCAAATATGAACATGATTTAAATCTCTTTTGGCAGCTAATTTCATTGTAATTTTATGCAGTGCGGAAGCATTGCATTACAATATGCCCAAAATTGTGCGCAAAATGATTGCATATTATTAGGCGCATAATAGTGAGCCGGAGTCTATGTGCACTGGCGTATTGCTATGGCATTTCAGTTGCCAACATGCCATATTTACATGCATAATGCGCTGAAAGAGTAGCACATTGCTGGGAAAACATGCAACGCGCCTAGAAACATGCTAATAAAATTGCTTGTGTAGCTTCTCATGTATGGAAGGAACAAAACATGCATATTGCAGGTTGTTGCTATGCTATCTTTTCTTTTTCCTTGCCTTTTACAGTTTTTTTCCTTGCCACTAGTGAAAAACTGACTTAACCACTCGCTACTCGAAAAACGTGGCAGCACGCATTGTGCTGGCATATGGCCATTGTTTGTGCATTGCATGCAGAGCAACTGGCGGCTGTTGCTCGTTGCATCAATTCTGAAAATGTGTGGCTTTTGGCCGTCATATGAAATCTTTGTGCGAAAGCGACTTAATTGGCCATTCGGACCGGCTGTGCTGCGCCTAAATGTGCGCTCGCTGCTTGCAAAAGTGTGCTGCTCTTTAAGGCGACCTCTAATGGGTGGGCTTCTGGAATGTGCATAGAAGGAATGCATCGAATGCAAGGCACAATTGAAAAGGAGCTTGCTTCGGCATGTTTTGAGCGGTTTCTGATTGTTTTGCAATATCGAGCAGAATTATGTTAGCCGCGTTCTCAACAGTCACCCCCTTTTAGTGCGCCAGTTAACAAATAATACTCTGCAATAGTATTTCGAACAGCTTTGTCAGAAAACTAGTCTCTAGGCAAGTATTACCATTATTTTCGCGTATTTTCAAACTTTTTCTAAAAGCCATGATACAATGAGTAACTGCAAAACTTATAGCAACTTCAAGAAGTTCTGCTATAGAAGTGTTAGTTAAAATTAAAAAAAAGCACCTCCAAATTGTTCGCTTTGGTAAAATTCGCTCTACGGCAGCCCTGCAGCGGCAATTGGCACATTCTTTAAACGCTTCAAGCGCTGCTAACAACAACTTAATGAATAGATTATGGCGGCTTGAAAAGATTCCCAGCGCATAAAAGAACAAGAAAAGTGGCCGTCAAGCGCTGCTGCCGCCATACTAGATAAAGTAACACACACACACACACACACACACACACACACACACACACACACACACACACACACACAGACAGGCAGACAGCTGCACTTAAGCTCAGGCAGACTGAAGTACCCTTCGAGATTATTGCCGCAAAAGTGGGCTTGGCAGTGGCTGTCTAACTGCGGCGTGCTTGTTTACGCGCCTACCGTTATAGGCCGTGTATGGGCAACTCATTTCGAAGTCAGGTCAGGCGCTATAAATTACTGTAGGGCGCATCATTACAAACGAAATGATAAGTATATTGTAGCATTAGGCTGTCAGGAGAAGCGGGAGAAGCGCACACAAAACATGGCGGCCCAGCAGCCACGTCTGCCAGCGGCTTCATAATTTATAGAGCGCTCGATTCCTCGATTGTTCTCCACAGAGACCACACAGCCTGGGCTTACGCATTCGCAGCAAAAGGGAATTCATGCCTATTTTAATGTGGCATTGTGTATTAGTGTTAGTGTGGCAAGGCGGAAGTGCAGGCAACAATAATACCTCATGGACTGTAGGTAGCGCCAATACCGTGAAATTGTCTGCGCCAGACGGCATGCGAAATGAAACAATGGCGGTTATAGCCGGAAGTCATTGTATATTTTATCGACAGCTGCTGCTTGCACGCTACTTCCTTTCTGTCAGCTGCCAAGTGCATTTATATGCTTTAATTTTGTTAATAAAAAATCTAAATATAATAAATAAATTCATATAAAAATTTCATAAAATGAAAAGCACATTTTTAATTATGCCATTATTTTTTTGAACTGGATTTTATTGACTAAAAGTAACAAAATTTGCGAAATTGCCCTAACCAAAATCAAGATGCTTTTTCCTAGTGTTTAGATTTTTCAACACACCAACATTGTCGAAAGACAGCACTGTTTAACTATACCCAAATTCGAGTGTAGCGCACCAGCAATCGAATAAACTTCAGCGTTTGACTGATTCAGAGCAGAGCAAACATCCGCCTAATAATATGTACTTACTACTTAACATAATTAAATCGCTTGCCTGTTTGTTTGTCTGTGTGTATGTGAGTCTATTTGTGTGTTTGTGTTGCGATATAACGTTAAAGTTTATAGACGGACTCTTGAACTTTCAGTAGAATTAATGCCTTAAATTCAAACAGAGAGCAAATCGATCGGAATTCTATCAACTTTATTCGGATACTGAAGAAGTTAGAAAAATTAGTTTTTGTGCATATATTATATATAAAATGTACTATATCATACGCCAAACAGCTGTTGAGAATTGTAAGAACTTTCCACATTTTATTCAGATTGCTCCCCTCGACACGCGCATATAATTAAACAAAATATCAGCATATCCCCAATAAAATCATGCCCCCCCCCCCTCCACCCCAAGAGCGCCACTCGCCAACTCACCTTTAATGAAATCTACTGCCATTTCCAGTCCGTACGTATCCTTATCACAATCGTCCAGTATGTGCGCGCCGAGCGTGACATTCGGCAGCAGTTGCTGCTTGTTCAGCTGGTCCAGCGTATAGAGCATTGCCTCGAGCGCCTGTATGCCACCCTGCGGCATAATGGGACCACATGTGATGCTATCCTCACGTGAGTGCACCATCATTAGACCGCCAAGTATGACGTTGCCCTCCATGACGGAGGCATGTTTGACAGGCCAAGCGGCGCCGGCGGCGGCAGAGGAAGTGGCCGTGCTGCCCAGCGACAAGGACGGGAGTGGGGAGTTGGATAAGTAGGCTGATATGGTGGGAAAGGAGTAGACGGAGGAGGAGGAGATGCTGGAGAAAGAAGAGGTGTAGTTGAGGGAGTACGGTGGAGAGTTGGTAGAAGAATCAGTGAAGGAGTAAGTGGGAGAGTGCGGTTCGTCTGTGTTGCTGTCTGTCAAATTGCCGCCAACAGTTGTGGCCAAGCTGGTGCTTAGATGCGGTGAATGTGTGACCAGTGTGCTGTTTGGAAGCTGCAGGCTGCTGCTGTGTGACTCGCTGTTGCCTGCAGTAGTGCTAATTGTTGTTGGTTGTTGCTGCTGTTGCTGCGGTGTGGCGTCTGTTGGCCGCTCATGATTTGCTGCTGGCTTGTGGGCACTTTGCGCTTGTGGCCTGCTGCTGGTGGCTGTGTCTGCTATCGCCACTTGCAATTGCTCAACTGTCGTTAAGCTGGCGTCCGCTGCTGCCCCCGCTTCCTCCGTTGCTGTTGCTATTGCTGCCTCTGCTTCTTCTTCTTCTATTACCCTCGTTGCTGCCATTGACTCTTGCCCTTTCGCTTTAGTGGCATTTGCTGTTGCTGCTGCACGCTCGCGCTGCTGCTCACCTGCAGCATTAGCCTTGGCAGCAGCAGTTGTCAGCTCTCTTGAGGAATTCGCTGCGCTGCCAGCCTCCAGCTGAGATATTGGCTGTGCTAGTTTGAAATAGCTTGCGTCAGAGCTGTTGGAATTTATTGCTGCAGTTGTTGTTGCTCTGGCAGCTGCTGCCGACATATTTTTAATATCCATTGCTGCTGCTATTGTTGTTGTTGTTGGCATTATTATGTTTGCAGTCAATTTATTTGCGATTTCAAGCGATTTTGTTGGCTTTGTCGTGACTTGCTGCGCCGTTGTTATTATTTGCTTGATTTCTGCTGCCGTGGCTGCTGTTGTTGTTGTACTATTGTTCCACCCCTCGTGCTGTTCACGGCTGCCTGCAACTGCATTCTCATACGGCAGCGCAATTGGCGCATGCAAAACGCTTGATGCTTGCAAATGCTTCGGCTGCTCTGCGAAGTGCCTGTAAGCTGTCGCCGTGGCTGCGCTGCTGGCATTGCCATTTTTTCCAGGAGCCATCAAGCTGGCATTTACCAGTGTGGCATCAGCAACGGCGGTGCTGTTTATGCGTGGCCTGCTCATTTTTATTGCATTTATTTGATTTGGCCTTGAAGCCAGCTCAACTTGCTTCACCTTTGCTTGCTGTGCTTTCTCATTTTCTCCTCCTTCTTCTTCTTCTGCTTCTTTTTCTTGTTCAAATTTTTCTTCTTGCTCTTCTTCTTGAATTTGAATCATTTCTTTTTTAACTTCTGCTGTTGTTGCTTTTGTAGTTGTCGTTGTTGCCTTTTCCCATTTATGCGCTTCATTTGCTACTGCCACATTTTGGCTTGGCTTGTGTTCATCTTTTGTTGTTGTTGTTGCCATTGTTGTTGTTGTTGCCATTGTTGTTGTTATTCTGCTCGTTATATTTTCCACCTTATCTCTGCCACTTAATTTTGTCATATTTTCCAGCTTGTTTTTGTTTTGCTGCAGGTCCTTTTTGGCGCGCGCTATCAACTTTTCCACCACAACAACTTGGCTGCTCTCTGCCCCGCCAACTGCATGCTCCTTCATGTGCTCGTACAGCTGTCGTGCTTGATTCTTAACATTTGGTGCTACACCTGCAAGCTCATTTGTTGCACTGGCTCCGCTCAGTGGCTGCGCTCTGAAATTAGCGCCTTTTTTCTTCAGGCTGCTGGCTTTTCCATTGAAAATTGTAGCAGCTTCTTCAGCTGTTGGCAGCGCTGCCTCTGCTGGCGTTTGTTGCTTATCGCTCTGCGTTTGGTTGAGTTTTAAATGTTCGTGTTTTGCTTGCCTCACAGCAGCAGTTGCAGCAGCTACCGTTGCATTAGCCTCTAAGCTCAGCTGTCCTTGTGGCTTATCTTGCTCTCTTGTCACTTCGGAATTTCTGTAGTTTTTTTCTATTCCCAACACTTGCAGTGCATCCGTCTCGAAGTCCTCTTTGGCCAGTGAAACAACTTTATCTAATGTCTCCTTTCTATTCGGCATATCTCGACGTATTTGTGTAGCATTCTCACAGCCAGTGATCAACTCCAGTTGATGTTGCTGTTGAGTCGACTTCGGATCCTCTCTTGGCCTTGAATGCTGCTCTGGCTTCAGCTCTTGTTTTTGTTGTTTTTTCTTAAACTCTTTCTCTATTCCTCTATGCTTTATTATCCGCGTCTGCTGTTCTTCATGCTGTTGCTGTTCACTCCTCCGCTCAGGGACCTGCTCTCGTGTCTTTTCCTTTTTATTATCAACTTTTTGTTCCTCTTTGTTGTTTCGGCTCCGCTCGTCCTTCCGGTGCTCATGCTGCTCTTTCTTCTTTTCATTCTTTGCCTGCTCTTTCTGCTCTAACTGTTGCTCTTCTTCCTTCAGGTTTTCTTTCTTGTCAATATCTTTTATCAGTTTCACATTTTGCAGTTCTTCTTTATTTGCCACAACTTGCATTATTATTGTTGTTGCCAAAGCTTTTGATGTTCCGTTGTGCATCGTTGTATCACCTTTATTCGGCGTTGCACCCGCGGGACGTTCCTTCACATTCCGCGCTGCCACTGCCAACCACATTTGAGTCATTGCATTCGCTGGCTGCTCCCGACCGTCCTCCGCCTCATCCCGCTGCTGCCATTTGTTGTCATGTGGTAGCTTCGCATCGACCGGCGATTGACCGCTGGCATTTTCATGTTGCCCTGCCAACATATTGACCCGCTCATCTGGCATCTCTTTAGCAGGTGCTGTCGCTTTTGTTGTTGTGGCTGTTGTCGCCGTCACCGGTGTTGCCACTTCCGACAGCTGCTCAACAGCGCCTACTTTAGGCTCTTGTTTGTTGGTGGGCAGCACTACTGCAACAACAGCTGGTTGCACTGTTACTTGTTGCCGCACTGGCGAGCTCCGAAGTGTTGTTGACATTATTGTTGGCATTATAGTCGGCAGCATTGGCCACTTTAACAACTCATCATGGCTGGAAACGCTAGCGATTGCTGCTGTAGTCTCCCTTTCATTGCCACACGAATTTTTGGCATAATTGCATCTTGTTGTTGTTGTTGTTGCTGTCGATGCTGTTATTGTTGTTGTTGTAGCTGCCGATGTTTTCATTGCTTTGCTTGCTAGTGGCAGTTGCCGTTGCTCCACTGCTACGCCTTTTGTTGATGTCACTGTTGCTGTTATTGTTGCTGCTGCTGCTGTTTCTCGTTTGTTGTTGTTGTTATTTCCGCTTAATTGCATAGCAGCAATTTCCGCTTTCCCAGCGACAACATCATTATGGTGCGCTTCTAATGCAGTCACCTTTGCTACTGTGATTTCTGTTGTTAATTTTGTTGTTGCTGCTCGCCCATTCGTCAACTTGTTGCTGTTGCTGATATTAGCAAGCAATTGAACTGCTTTGCTTTTTGTTAGCTTTGACTGCAAGCGTTCCAACGCTGCAGAATGTGGCCAATGTTCAGCTGATGGCTGTTGTTGTTGTTGTTGTTGTTGCTCAGCACATATTGCTACACTCACAATGCCAAGCAGTAGCAGCAACAATTTGTAGATGTTGCTCATGCTGGCGTTGCAACGCTATGCTGCTGCACACTCTATCAAAATTATATATTGCTCACATCAAAATTGCAGCAAAATGTCAGCAATGCGTTTGCTGCAACATTTGTTGTTGTTAGTGTAGTGATAAATCGTGCTTTGTTAATTTTATTTTTGTTGTTGCTATTGATGCGGCTTATTTTGCTTGCTTGTTGCTGTTGTTGTCGCAGCAGCTGTTATTGTTATTATTGTTTCTCCAACTTTTATTATTGATGATACGAACGTGTTTGTGGTTGTTGTTGATATTGTTGCTAACGGGCTGTGCGCGAAAGGACATGCGATTTCTAAATAAATAATTTTCCGCCGCAGATTTTTTTCCTCTCCTCCACACAAAGAGCATACCAACAAAGCAAAGCAGCTGGGCAATTAGCGGCAGCGGCTAGCAATGGTTGTTGTTGTTGTTGTGGCTGTGGCTACTGCTGCTGCTGTTGCCGTTGGGATTTTGCCAGTTAGTCTTTGGTTTCGGTTTCGTGTTGGTGTTTGTGTTCGTGTTTGTGTTGGCAACTTTGTCGACATGCTGCTCCTCGCAGTATATACCAATAGTTGTTGTTTTTGTTGTACGCTTGCCACAGGCCAACTGTTAACCACGGCGCAAATTTGCTTGTTTGCCTGCCTGTCGCTTTTCCTTAGCTCACTCAGCGGACGCAGTGGGCAGACTTTGAGTGCTACTGCAAAGAGAGAAAAGCAGGATATTAGACAAGGAAGTAGCTAAAGATGAGCCAAAGTGTTCTTTAATCAATTTAATATTGACTAAGGGCATGAAATAAGTTTTGCCTTCTATGTTTTTATTGAACGACGATTACTTCCGGTAGGGGTACTCGCTCTAGAGAGGCAAGCTTATAGATCTAAAAAACTAACTCCAGACAGATAGACAAATTATTAACCGAGCTTGCACATTCGATTTCATATCATCTCAAACCGAATGATGCATTCAATCGAATACCTTAAGTTTATAGTATCGTCTGCAATAACAACATGACATCATCATCAACAAAAACAAGACCGCAAGAAATTCTGTGCTAGGGCGCAAAAAAATAAACTTTAATCTAGCCGCCTGCATGAACTTGTAGCTGAGAGTCCAGAGGAGGAAGTTTTCTGCCTATGGCACAGGAAAATGAATACCCCAAAGAGAAAATTAATTTCAAAGCGAAAGAATAAAGGAAAATGTCTGGCAGACGACGAAGCAACATTCAGACAGTCTGTGTCTGACTGTGTAAGGAATATGAATGGGAAGTATCCATTTATTTGCATTGAATTGGTTTCTGTGAGATTGTTTTTATGTCAGCTGAGGTTGTTTTTGTTTTCTGGGGTTCCCTTCGACATGAATATATTACGCGCGCTTGTTTGTTTGTGTATGTGATTTCATTTTCAGGAAGTAGAAAGTTTTTTATGTATTATGTACAGGCATACACAGACATCAGGTGTATACTTACATATATTCGTAAGTACATGAGGTGTTCTTAGATTTTGCACGAACCAATTGATCGTTATTTTTCCTAGGGAAATAAGGATTTGCAAAATAGTTGTGCATATAACAGCAATCTTTTCAACTACAAATGTTTTCTGACACATAATTTTTCCTTAACTAAACCATTTGACGATGCAGTGGCTCCACTGAGCTCCACTGATGAGACTCGGTTTCTAATGCGAGAGATCATTGCTTCGAAGCCTTTCTATATTCTCCACGGTCTGCGCTACGTCTTTTTTTTCATTTAAAGGTAGACATTATATAATCAATACAAGATTATTTGCACACTTTATAAACTAATTTGCTAACAAGCATAGTTTTTCGATAGCTAGTTCCTCAAAGTATGGAATAAACCGTCATACTTGACAAAAATAGTTATTCCAAAAATTTTGCTGAGGTTCCGAGTGCATGCTTGTAAATTGCTAACGTAATTCCGATGCCACTGCCAACCAATTTCGGAGCTGACAAATTCTGAAAAAGCAATTTTCTACATGAATTCTTTCTAGCAGCCACATGCGCTTACGAGCATGCAACAAATATGCAAATATTCCTGTATGAATGCACCATTTTTCACGCTGCTTGACTTCCGCTTGCCTGGGTGCAAGTGGCCATTGCAGCAATTTACGACAGTCTGTCGAATGCCATAGAGCAATGCGAATGTGTTGGGCTGCAATTGAATTTGTGGCCTAAAGTGCTTCCTTTGTGTTGTTCACTGTCTGAGAATGTTAGCTTAGGCAATCTGTTTTCTACAAAGGAGCAGAGTGGCAAAGAGGAATGAAAAACTGCCTAAAACAATTTTACAGCAAAAGTGTCAAAAATATGCAAAAATTGTTCAAGGCGCAATCAAACCAGATGAAAATTAACAACTGCAAGAGAAATGCGATAGATGAAAGAAGCATCAGTAGCAGGAGTGTGCTTGAAAAATGGGAGCTGGCTGGCATAAAGCATGAGCAGCCGTAGCTGAAGTTGAAGCTGAAAAATGGTTGCCAGACAGGTAGAACCACATTTTCGACGACATTCTGATGACAAAAAAGCAAAAATTATTTTTCAAAATGTAATTTCGAACTGTAAGGGTGGCATTGATAGGCCAACAGACAGACAGATACATATAAACCAATTCAGTTTTCATTCCTGATTATTTCCATGTACTTGTAACAAATTTATAAAAATAAAAAATTCCAAAAAATTTAAAAATTGAATGCATGGAAAATTTTTTGGCGAAAATATAATTTGCCTTATTTCGGTGCACATCTTCTTGACAGCATAATGTTCCTAGTTGCCGTTTGCTGTAGTGCTGCAGGACTTCCCGGCGTTTGTCGCACATGCACTTCTGCGACGTCCTAATGCGACTGCGTTGGTATTCTGGAATTTCTTATGAGCGCGAGCGAAAATTGCATTTTCAAATTAGCAGCAAATGAGCTAACAAAGTAAGCCATTATAAGTGAGTTATGGCACCCGAAGGATGATGCAGGAGTAACGGTAATGCAATTCGCCAAAAGTTCTTTATGCCATTAAAAGTTTATCCGGCACGCTGAAACATGACTAAAACTATAGCCAAAAAAAGTGCATCTTCATGGCAAATAGTTCACTTATTCACTTGGCAGCTTAAACTTAAGATGATAAAGCAGTCAAATGCGAGTCGGGCTCGCTCACTGAGGGTTCCGTACCAGAAATACCCTTTTTAGCCTTCGAATTTAGTTTCTCTTTGTCCGTCTGGCCACACAATTTTCGACATTTTGGCCTACATCTTCGAAACTAATTCACCTAAACTTACAAAAAAAAACATTTTTGGAATCCACGGACGTAGCCCTTTCTAACGATATCCCTCAATATGTAAACAACAAAAATTTTTCGCTGAGGAAATTTTTTACTGTGGTAATCTTAAATAAAATTTTAAAAAATAGAAAAACAAATTTGTCGAAAAAGGTTGCAGTTTTCCAGTAATCTATGACTAAAGACCTACTAACTCTGATTTTATCAAAATTTTAGCTTAAGAAATGTAGAAAGGCAAGGGGGGATATGGTCATTTTTTCGACATTTTCACCTATATCTTCGAAACCTCTTTACCAAAAATTATATAAAAAATATGTTTTGAATTCATGGACGTAGCGCTTTCTAATGATACCCCACTCGATATAAACAACAAAAATTTTTTTGTCTGAAGGGGTCATCTTAAATCCAAAAAAAATTAAAAAATTCAAAAATCGAAAAAAGCTGCACCCTTACGGTAATGCATGATAAAATACCTAGTAACTCCGATTTTATCAAAATTATAGCTTGAGAAATGTGCTGAGCGTGTTGGATCATGTGGGGACAGGTCTGTTTTTTTAACTATATCTTTCTAACCCGTTTAGTTAATATAAAATAAAAAATATGTTTGGAATCCATGGACATAGCCCTTTCTAATGATACCCTACCCGATATAAACAACAAAAATTTTTTTCTGAGGGGGTCATCTTAAATATAAAAAAAAATTTTAAATTAAAAAGTCGAAAAAACCGGCAGCCATTCAGTCATGCGTGATCAAATACCTAGTAACACTGATTTTATCAAAATTTTCGGTTCAGAAATGGTGTGTGCAGATGGGATCATGTGGGGACAGGTCTGTTTTTTTGACCTTTTTAACTATATCTTTCTAACCCGTTTACATAAAATAAAAATAAAATACTTTTTATAATTTTTTTTTTGTCCGACCCGAAAACCTTTAAAAATTTTAAAAAAATATTTCTAAAAATATTTCTTAACTTTTTATAGTGAAAATGTGTTTAGGTTATTATGACCTAGCATCGTGCCAAATTTCAGGTTTCTACGATTAAAAAAATATCGTTTTATATACACACTCCCAAAACAAAAGTGACCTTATAAGTGTTCCCGTTTTTTCCCTTTTAGGGGAACGGAACCCTAATAAAGCAGCCAAATGCTTGCTTGCTCAAATAAAATCCAGTAGCATTTAAGTAGTTGCGAGGGGCGCTGCGGTAAGAGAAGATATGCTTACAAATTATACTTGCCTTCAAAACTGTTTTAGCTTGTTCAAAATCAGCTAAACTCAGATTGCCAGGCTTTAAAACAATATCACAGCCAAATTCGTATTGGCCGTGCCTTCACATCCCTCTATCTTAGATACAACTGCCAGCCTGCTTGGCACAAAAGAAACATGCCAGTAATGAAATATCCGTTGGCTAATAACGTGTCAATAGGCTTTGGCTAGGTACGAATTGGCCATTAAGCCATTATATGGGAAAAGCCATAGGCTATGACACAGTAACCAAGGCGGAAGTGATAAGACAATGTACAAAAAACGAGCTGAGCATTTGAGATAACGAAAAAGGCAAGCAAAGACGAGCCTTTGAGCTTAGTTCGGAACGCGGCGCAGGAGTCAACAGCGGCAGCGTTCAGCTTGAACATTGTTTGAAAGTGGCCTCAGGCTTCAAGCTATTTTATAATTTCGTTCTTTTGGCTCTTTTGTCAAGAACACTTGAAGGCGGTGTGCCAAACTTTGTTGTCGCTGCAACTTTTACGAGCTCTTAATTAGCGTCAAGAACTTTATTGATAAAAAATTGCTTGAAACGTTGCTTTTCCTTTTTTGGCAGCACAGTTGTAATATTAAAGCGGCAAAGACAGACGAGCAAATTTTTTAAAATTTAAAAGTTTCCAAGCTTTCTTACGTGCAGCACTTTCAAGGACACTGCCAAATATGAGTAACAATAAGGAAAATTCTTTTAAATTTAATTAAAGCAACCCTTTGTTCAGAGAAAGCACATCAAGCACGGCAGTGACCCTTTTGCTCTAAATAGTATATAGCAAAAGATGTATCATAAGTGATTTCCTCAAGCGTTGTGCATGTTTTTGTTGTCGCTCAGCTCGGCCACAGTTGAGCGCCCAAAACAGTACGCTTAACTTTTCTTTTCGGTGTGTATAAAATTAATGGCGCTTTAAAGTTCGCCCATTTAGTGACTGTTTTCTGTAAGTGAGCATGTGAATGAGCGCCTGATTAACCCTCATACGTCAAGCGGGTAATTTTTAGCTCATCGGTATTCCTAAGTAAGTAGGTAGCAAGCCGCTTTGGAAATTTGTGAAACACAACCAAATTATTGACCATTCCTAAACGGAACTCTAACTGGCATCACTAAGGACCCAACAGTGTCTATGCGTAGCCTTTTTATTTATTTATTTTTTTATTTATAGCCTAGAATTAATGAACAATTCATACAGCCTTAAGGAAATAGTAAAACTTAAAACAATTTCGAACAATTTAATATGTACTTATATAATAAGTCTTCTTAACAGGTCCTTAAATACATTTTTTGTAAGTGAAAAATCTAAAGAATTTGAGTATAAGTTTATTTCATTCAAGGCTCTCAAAATTGGAGCATTAGAAGCATAATTTGTTTTACATCGCGCAGTGAAGAATAAATCTTGACTGCGAAGGCTCCTTAAGGGGCGGCAAAATTTATGCGCTGGAGTAAGCATGGGGCATCTATAGCACCACGAATTATATCAAAGATAAAAGTTATGCAAAGGAAAGATCTTCGACAGTTTCGCGATGTGCATACATCGTGCACTATAAGAGGGAATAGGGTCCTCAAAGCGCAACCACCATAACCTAATCTACCTATTTCTCAGTGTATTACTTTTTGGTGTTTATATTTTTGGTCTAAATCGAAATTCATTTTGTATTGAATATTTAAAGTTATAAAAGCAAAACAAGAAATTTTTTAAAAATATTTCTCTACAAATTGGTTCATTGGAATACCGTCCGGAATTTTCTATCTGATCAATACAAAGATTGCAAAAATCATCCTGGTCCGAAATATACTTCTATAAGTTTTCTCTTGCGACTTGCCCAAAACTGGGTGTGTTCTTTCTGTTTCGAGATCAATCTTCCGAATCACCATTGAACATTACAGACACTTTTTCTTACGAATAAAGATGCTAATTCCAAGCTGGCACTGCTTCATGTTGAAACCATAACTCGAAACTATAAAATAACAATAATCTTTAAAGTTGATCTTATAAATCGATATTCAATGAGCAAATCTTTTTTAGAAGGTATGAAATGGAAAGTATATTTTAATAAATTTGTTGAGCTCTTTATGAATTTCTGCTACTTCTGACAAATTGTCAAAGTTCATAGTAGCGTATTTTTTTCCACTACTACAAAGTATTTAATACAACACTTCGATAGTTTGAAAAAGCAAGATATCGCTACTCCTCAGTCAGGCAAAAAGGATTTTATGCATGGATAATTTTTTCGTTGAAACGTATAAGGGTTAACAATAAACCCGCCACAATCGCACACCGTGGAGAATGTTCTAATGTTTCCATTGCAATTGCTGCAGTTACAATTACAGAGAAACGTGTTTGAAATAATTGAGCAGGATAGTTTACAAAGGAACGTTGAGCACTGCGGTGGAACGCTGGCATGAGGATTGGAATTTAAATTTCCGACGTGAATATCGGCATAATGGCGTACTAACAAGCAGAGAGAAATTGTTGGTGTGTGATGGCGTGCATATTGTCAAGCTGTACACGGAATTTGATGGTGGCGCAAGGAGCAAGAGGACAACAGAGGCGTGTGGCATCTTTGCCGGCAGCTGTGGAATTAAAAGCACAACGACCGAAAGGAAAGCGATATTTGTTAGCTGACTGAAGTAGCATGATGAAGCTGAATGCAGAAGCTCGAATCAAGATAACAAAAAGTGGGTGAATGGAAGAGCGTAGAGAGGGCGTTGGAATTTCGACTATTCCAGCCGCTAAATGTGCATTCCACAGACGAGCTAATGAGCAATTTGCAGGCCTGCTTTTAGGCGCTTTCAAGTAACATTACTGCAATGCCGAAGGAACAAGTTCAAGGCAATATGCAAGTGTGTGTGTGTGTGTGTGTGTGTGTGTGTCTGAGCGCCTGAAAATGGCAGTTCCTATATTAAAACTTTAAGTTGTATTGGTAGTTTCATACTGAAGCGTCTTAATTGAAATGCGGCTGCCGCACTTTCGCAGACTGTGCATCTGTATGTGTGCCAATATGATGAAAAGTGTCAGTGTGTGCGTAAACTTTTGCAAAATATTTTTGGTATTGTGGGTGCGCTTGAAAGTTCTGGAAGCAGGCTTACAAAGTTTTTGCTGTTGCCACTTTCAGGGCACCACATAACAAGACAAGAAAAAGTGTTGCTCTAATTAGTCAAAGTAAGGACATTTTGATGACAAGCCCTAAATTGCTGCGTAAAGTTTGGAATTTCAATTGAATGCCTGCGGCATTGAAATGTCAGGTTAGTTGGTTTTGTTGTAAAATTTGAAATGAGCTTCAACAAAACAGCGCAAAAGTTGAAAAAATTGCAGCAGCGAGGCGAAGAAAGCATGTTTCTCTGCTTGATTGTGAATTCAAAACTAATTTAATTATTTTGCGAGTGTGCGATGGAGTTGTTATAAGAAGATATCAATCAATTATGTTGATTAGAGAGGCTTATTCGATTGTTGTTATTCGATTAGAAATACTATAACTAATTTAATAACAAGATGAAGATGCCAGACGAATAAAGTATTATATATTTAAGGATTCTTTTCTCTTATGGCTCATTGGCAAGTTCGATCTACTTGTTAATGACTTCTATATAGCAATCTAAATGAGTAAGAAGAGGAATTGATTCTTCACCTGCTCTGCCAATGTTCAGTGTTTGCAGACAAAGTAGATGTTGGCTTGAGTAGTATCTTTTATACGAGCTAAGCCGATAAAGAATACTTTGATATTTTTTGGCAAATTAGAAGCTGAGCAGATTCTGGTGGCTTCTGAGCGATAGTGATCGAGAGCTTGTGGAGAGCTGACTTTTAGCTTTGATATACGAATTTCAAACATTTTTCATTATTTCTAAAATGAATATTTTTTTTCAATTTCTATTAAATTAATGTTTTTTAAGAAGTTGTCTGTTGCAACGCTTATTTCTTAAATGTACATATTTTATGATTTCGTTGTAATTTACAATCCATCAGAGCGAAGCACGCCAGCTTATTTCCAAATATCCTAAACAACTGCCATGCCAGGCTTAACGCTTTGCAACAACACGCTCTCAAATGGCTTGGAAGGAAGTGCCAAAGAGCCGCAGCATGATAAATTCCACACACTTCTCATTGTCATTGCTCAAGATAGAGAGCTGTCATTTGTGAATGTTTGTATTATTGAATTGCATGTGGAAATCAATCAATTTTTCAACGAAGACACAATTCAGAGGCCGTGGGTGGCAAGAGTGTGCAAATTTGACTGAATGCCAAAAGGAAATAAATCAACACGAATCGATGTAAGAAATAATGCAAATCGAAAGCAATTGTAGAAGAAGTTGAGAACAAAGAAACTGAGTAGCTGCTAACAAGGCGGCACTTGTATGCCTTCGAAGCTCATGCCAAAAGCGCAGAGCTGCCTTCCACACAGCTTCTACTCTTCGACTTGGTATTGCCTTGTTGCCGCACCTCCCCGCTCTAGAATGCTGCCTGATAGCATTGGTAATCTGAATTGCCATGCGATAAACAAAAAATGAAAGAGACTAGAGAATGCTCATGAAAAAATGAAAATGAACGCTGAAATGAATGATGGAATGCATGCTTGAATGATTGTCATAAATTCAAGCGCGAAAGACGCACATCAATCACAGCTTATGATCAGCCCCCGATATGCCAGTGCATAAAAATGTGTTCGCATGGCTGCACAACAGACGAAACGAATTCGCAATAAAAACCATAATAAAAACGCACATATAGAGACAAAG
The DNA here is from genome assembly GCA_963457695.1 of Neria commutata. Taxonomy (NCBI): domain Eukaryota; kingdom Metazoa; phylum Arthropoda; class Insecta; order Diptera; family Micropezidae; genus Neria; species Neria commutata. The sequence goes on along the minus strand of OY735247.1, from coordinate 41,723,778 downwards.
AAATTATTCACTTAGATTACGTATCTTTCATTTTTAATGGTTTTTTACGAATTTCTTGAAATGTTTGAATGCCATTTTTAGGGAAATTGCTGCAACATCAACATTACCAACTGCAATACGAACCAAATTGGCTTGAGTGTATTTTTGTCGACAAGTCGCCGCTTGATTCAATACTTGTTGTATGTCAATTTTTTCACTTTTTGGGAAATGCAGTTTTAAGTTTAAAGTACTCCCATTTTTTTTTGCCACGGTAGATTTTTCTGAAAATCGAGTATTTTATAGAGTGAAAGCTTGTTATTAATACTGTTTATTCCAAAAGATCGACTTTTCGATATTTAGGAAGATATAGCCAAATGAATTCAGTATTATATTGTCGTATCTACCATTCTGAACAAATTAGTTTGCCTACCATCAAAATGTGTCGTATATATACTAGGAAAAATTTTTTCTAAAACTTTTTTTTTTTTTAAACAGCAAATATAATATACAATGCAATGTTTCTGCCAAATATAGCTTTAGTAACTTTTTAATTAGTTTGTCAAATCCGGAGACAGAAATTGTTATAGCACAAAGTTGAAGCGCTATTTCTTATTAAATCTTTCAAGTTAAATATTTTTATCATCGCGTAAGGAAGAATCAATTGGGTTTCACCGACTAAATAATACCCTACCCGAGTTTGGTGAAAAACCAATGAAAGAAATGAAATAGTGGGTGTATCAAATTTACCGTGTACATAGTGGGCGGACCACGCCCATTTCTTACAAACTACAAAATATTCCTAATTGGATTACATATTCCAAATAATGATACTCTGGTCGACTTACGACAGTAACTATAGGTATATATAAATTACCACCTCCATGGTGGGCGGACCACGCCCATTTTTGGAGAATCAAAAGGCATTCTTACCAGCAATGAAGTAACTAAATATGTACACTTGTGTATATGTATATTATGGAAGTTATGATGATTTTCTATTTACCGCCTATATAGTAGGCGGATCACGCTCAGTTTTTCATAGGGCATGTAGAGCTGACATCTGAGCTTGAATATCAAATTTAACTCGTTTTAGTCCATAAAAAGTCACTTTAGAACCATTTTACCGAAAAAAATCTTACATACGACAAACATGGATGAACATTTTTTTCTGCCTCTTTTGCAAACAAATTTGTCGTAAGTTAGCTTTTCTCGCATATACGACAGATATTTACGCAAAAATTTAAAATTAGCCTACATACGACAAAATAGAGTCTGAATATCTCGAAAACGGTAGGTGATATTAGAAATCTGAGAACGCCAATCGATTTAGCTGGGTTTCGAACCCCCCGTGCCATCCTTAACTCAAAATGTGAAAAAATCGACATGCAACAAGCATTGAATCAAACGGCGAAGTGTTTGTGCGTGCTGTCGCAGTCAGCGTAACCTAAGCCGAATGCTACAGTCCAAATGTTGCTTTAATTTGGTGGCATTACGCCAGCTACTCGGCAGCTCAGAGGTTTTCAACCAACCGCCTTCCTTTCCTCCTTGCCATTTTGTTCTACCTTGGCATCGTTTGTCGCTTTGCACGCGCAACGTTTCGATGTGTAAATTCTGCCGGGACGCGATGCCAGTGCCGTTTCGACTGACGTTAGAGCGGAATTAAGAGGCGTGCTCTTTGTGACGAGCGTAGTCCGCGCTCCACTCTGGGAAGTAGAACTGCCAACGCCAAAGCCAAAGCCGCTAAGGGGCAGAGGAACAGCGGTGTTGGAATTTTTACGATGCACAAAAGACTAACGCCACAAACGGCACGCCGAAGGCAACGACAAATACACGCACACACATACAAAAAAAAACTTTTGCAAAAACACATTCAAAGCCGAAAAGCAACTTTTGCAAGGAAATTATATCGACTAAAGACGCGACGCGTCGGGGTTTGCAGGATAAGTCCGCAAACAAGCAAAATGGGGCGAGTCCGTGGCCCGGCGTCGCAGCAGCGGTTTGTCGCGCACGGGGAAAATGGAGAAATTATAAGCAAAATTAGAAATGAAAATACATACTTCGGTGCACGTTATAAAACGTATAATAAATGTAGTTTATTATTAGTAAAAGTTAAATAATAGTTAACAATAAGTGGACTGTATTTATTATATGGGTGAATCCTCATATGGAGGAGAGCTAGCTTACCATTTGGGTATGAGGTTGAATCGCAAGTGCCCAAGCGCAGTTTGCCGCCACCGGCTCACAGCACTCGGGTGCAAGCGAAACTTGGCATCAACTTGCCACCTCGCTACAACCGAATCGGTGTACCCTACGTTGGCTTAAACATGCCGCCCGCCTTGCAGCGCCACTGCAAAATACTTCAAAATATAACAAGGGGAAAACCGAAAAATTTTTCAAAATTCATCTTAAAACTATATATAATTCATAAAAAATTCAAAAGTGCGCAAAATTACTGGTGATAGGTAAATAGAATTAAAAAAACGGGGAGTTTAGAGGGGGCAGTTGCCATATATCGACCAGCTAAAATAGTGTTTGGGGTAATGCCGCTCCATAAAAAGCGGTGCGTATGCTCCTCTGTAGTGTAGGAGACGATGAGCATGGTTCGGAGCCGTGCCCAACGGACGAGGTCGAGCTTCGGCCGCATCATCGTTTTTAATTGGCTGGAGCGATGGCCCCGACGGATGAGGTCGAGGTCCATCGCTATCTCCATCTGTTTCAGTTGGCTGGTGGCTTCCTGGGTTCTCTCGTGGCGCAGGAGTGGGCGAGCGCGGTTGGAAGCCGTGCCCGACGGACGAGGTCGAGCTTCGGCCGTGTCGTCGCTGTCCATGAGCGCGATCGATAGCCCCGACGGACGAGGTCGAGGTCCATCTCTGTCCTCATCGGACAAGTCGCTTGCTGTATCGCCACTGCACCACCGTCTTGGCTCCTTGGCCGCGACGGACGAGAACGAGCTCCGGCGGTAACGGGCTCCATTCTGCGACGCTGCTCAGCACGTGGGCCCGACGGACGAGGACGAGCTCCAGCGTGAGGCAGGTCGACTTTGCAGCTACGCATATTTTGCGTGCCGCCTATCGCCTGTCGCGATCTGCGCGACGTTTCTTGCCGTAGTGGGAGCTGGAATCGACGAGCTCCTTCGTGGATGGCGTTCCTATCGTTCTCCTGACGGCTAGTAGGTCCTTGGCTTAAATTCTGGCAGAACTGCCCCTCCCCCGACAAAAAACTTCGTTTTGGAAACTTCTTCCGTTCCCCATCGCAAGGCTGGTCTACAGTGACGCGATTATAATTCACAGAATATGTCTGTGGCTCTAAACTAACAGCTGCGAACCCAGAGTGGACTCGACTTGTCGAGGGCTCGCAACTGGGGCTGGATGAAGGATTTCTAGTGTGGGATGGCAGGTAAGGTACGGGGGCATTATCTGGGCTAGTTCCGGAGGTACTAGCGCCCGCTTCATTTGACTCTGTTCGATGCAGCAGAGTGTGGTGCCTTTTCTTGCAGGTGCTGCACGAAAAATTGCTCCTGCAATCCCGTATTTCGTGGGAAATGGCCAGGCAGTTGATGCAGAGATGATGCTTCCTCACGGCATCTAATCTCTGCTTTGGGTTCAGTTCTCTAAACCGCGGACAGTTACGCACCACATGCTGCTCCGACGAACATAGTGGGCACCTCAACTTGTTGAGGGCCTCTCCTATGTTCGCATGGTGAGCCCGAAAATTTGGCGCTCCCTCTGCTGGGCATAGATGGGAACGATAATTGCTCGACGGAAGGCCGCTCGATGGCGCGCCGCTACGGATATCTGCCACCGTTTCCAGAGTTTGAAACCTGCTGGTCAAAAACCGATCCAGGTCTTCCCACTTTGGGATCTCTGTCTTCCGGACTATGGTTTGCTCCCACAGTTTCAAGGTGGTTTCTGGCAACCTAGTCGAGCATAGATACGTAAATATCGCATCCCAATTGCGAATATCTACGCCATGCAGCTCCAAAGCTGAAATGCAGTTATTGATTTCTCTCTGCAATTTTTTAAGTCCCGCCCTGGACTCAGAGGGAACTGTCGCAAGATTAAACAAAATCTTTAGTTGGGTATTAACGAGAATCCGACGATTCTCATACCGGTCAACAAGATTCTTCCATGCGGTCGTAAAACCTTCATGGGTAAGGGGAGATTTCCTAACGATTTCGTTAGCTTCCCCACGAGTCTTCTGGTTGAGGTAGAATAGCTTCTCCACCGGGCTCAACCGAGAATTATTTATATAAATGGCCGTGAACAAATCTCTAAAGGATGGCCATGATGTGTAATCCCCGTAAAATAGCTGGGTATCACACGGCGGAAGATTGATGTGGGAGTTGGCAGCTGCCTCAGCAGGCCCTTCCTCTGCCAGCATAGTAGCGCTAGTCGATCGGACAGACGAAAGATTATGGGCAAATTCGCCCATCAAAGCTGCGCAAGTTACATATGCAGCGTAACAATTTTTGTAAATGCACTTAATTACGTCCAACCCCATTTCTGTGCTAGTCACAGATGCGTGCGCCGCTGGAAAGCAGGCTGCATAAGCAGTCTTGACGGACTGCCATATGGCATTCAGCTCCTCACGTTGCACTGTAAGGAGCCTAAATTTACACCAAATTTAACCCCTTACAACATAGGCATGTTGCCATTTCGGACGTAGGCCCTGGCGGCCACCCACCCACAACAGACAACGTCAACTTTCTCAACACCGTATCAGTTTGCTATTTACATTTTTTTTACCTATTGCTTATACACTATTGAATGCAAAGTACTTATATACATATAGGCCCTATTATTGCTGGCATGGAGCCGAACATAGTTTATTAATTTACCACTTGCGTTTTCTTGCATATTGCTTATGTACTATCGAATGCGAAGTACCTATATACATATACTACTTATATTATCTGCACCCTTATTGTTGGCATGAAGCCGAATATAGTTTAAAACATACAAAGCAGCGGTTATATTTTGAATTTGAATGATAAAACGACAACAAAGTCTCGCACTATAAGATTTAGCACGGAACCATGCACGAGAAAACAACAAAAACGCCGCGCGCCGCAAGCATTGGACAGCTGCAGTTGGCGCCAGCCGTACGCAGTCACGCGAGACGACAAAGGAATCCCGTTAGGTCGCGAAGCATAGAGACAGAGGCAGCGCTTATGGGTAAGCGCAGGGCACACGGCGAAAACACATACGAGCGAGCCTCGCGCTGGGAAATTTTACGACGCCAGCGCAGGGCAGGCGAGCAGAGCTCGCACTATAAAAGAGCGCGCATCAGCTCGATCTGGACAGTCTTCCGCTGGTCGCGAACCAGCACACTTGGGTCGAGCCAAGTAGTCAGCAGCAGCACAAGCCGTGACGCAGACAGGGTAAGTTCTTCTAGTAGTTAGCCTCCGTAGTGACTAGTCTCCTTAGTTTCGTGGGATTTTGCTCAGAGTCGAGTATTCACTCGGGTAAAATCGCCGCATACCGTGTAGGAGGTATACCGCTCAGAGTCGAGTATTCACTCGAGTGGGATTACCTTGTTTTCCGTAGTTTTCGTGGGATTTGCTCAGAGTCGAGTATTCACTCGAGTAAAGTCGCCACATCCTTGTGCCGTGGGTTACCGCTCAGAGTCGAGTATTCACTCGAGTGGGGTTACCACATCCTTGTGCCATAGGTCCACTGCTCAGAGTCGAGTATTCACTCGAGTGGGAATACCTTGTCTTCCGTAGCTTTCGTGGGATTTGCTCAGAGTCGAGTATTCACTCGAGTAAAGTCGTCACATCCTTGTGCCGTGGGTTTACCGCTCAGAGTCGAGTATTCACTCGAGTGGGGTTACCACATCCTTGTGCCCTAGGTCCACTGCTCAGAGTCGAGTATTCACTCGAGTGGGAATACCTTGTCTTCCGTAGCTTTCGTGGGATTTGCTCAGAGTCGAGTATTCACTCGAGTAAAGTCGTCACATCCTTGTGCCGTGGGTTTACCGCTCAGAGTCGAGTATTCACTCGAGTGGGGTTACCACATCCTTGTGCCATAGGTCCACTGCTCAGAGTCGAGTATTCACTCGAGTGGGAATACCTTGTCTTCCGTAGCTTTCGTGGGATTTGCTCAGAGTCGAGTATTCACTCGAGTAAAGTCGTCACATCCTTGTGCCGTGGGTTTACCGCTCAGAGTCGAGTATTCACTCGAGTGGGGTTACCACATCCTTGTGCCATAGGTCCACTGCTCAGAGTCGAGTATTCACTCGAGTGGGAATACCTTGTCTTCCGTAGCTTTCGTGGGATTTGCTCAGAGTCGAGTATTCACTCGAGTAAAGTCGTCACATCCTTGTGCCGTGGGTTTACCGCTCAGAGTCGAGTATTCACTCGAGTGGGGTTACCACATCCTTGTGCCATAGGTCCACTGCTCAGAGTCGAGTATTCACTCGAGTGGGAATACCTTGTCTTCCGTAGCTTTCGTGGGATTTGCTCAGAGTCGAGTATTCACTCGAGTAAAGTCGCCACATCCTTGTGCCGTGGGTTACCGCTCAGAGTCGAGTATTCACTCGAGTGGGGTTACCACATCCTTGTGCCATAGGTCCACTGCTCAGAGTCGAGTATTCACTCGAGTGGGAATACCTTGTCTTCCGTAGCCTTCGTGGGATTTGCTCAGAGTCGAGTATTCACTCGAGTAAAGTCGCCACATCCTTGTGCCATAGGTTCACTGCTCAGAGTCGAGTATTCACTCGAGTGGGGATACCTTGTCTTCCGTAGCTCTCGTGGGATTTGCTCAGAGTCGAGTATTCACTCGAGTAAAGTCGCCACATCCTTGTGCCGTGGGTTACCGCTCAGAGTCGAGTATTCACTCGAGTGGGGTTACCACATCCTTGTGCCATAGGTCCACTGCTCAGAGTCGAGTATTCACTCGAGTGGGAATACCTTGTCTTCCGTAGCCTTCGTGGGATTTGCTCAGAGTCGAGTATTCACTCGAGTAAAGTCGCCACATCCTTGTGCCATAGGTTCACTGCTCAGAGTCGAGTATTCACTCGAGTGGGGATACCTTGTCTTCCGTAGCTCTCGTGGGATTTGCTCAGAGTCGAGTATTCACTCCAGTAAAGTCGCCACATCCTTGTGCCGTGGGTTTACCACTCAGAGTCGAGTATTCACTCGAGTGGGGTCACCACATCCTTGTGCCATAGGTTCACTGCTCAGAGTCGAGTATTCACTCGAGCAGGAGTATCTTGCCGTCCGTAGCTCTCGTGGGATTTGCTCAGAGTCGAGTATTCACTCGAGTGAAGCCCCGCAGTGCCCTTAGACCCCGCGATTTAAAACCCCCCGCCTTAGACTGGGTAAACCCTGGAACCGGATCAACAAACCGACTCGGAGTATACGACCGGCGCGCGCGTGTGTTGTTCCTGTGACGAAGCAGGGGCGTTGAGTCCCACCAAAGTACTTTAGTTATTGTGAAGTGTTACGTAGTGTTTAAGAAAGACATTGAAAATAAAGCAGCTAAATCACTGCATCCGCGTGAGAGTGTTTCTTTTCCTTTTCTTCCCAACAAATAAATATTTTGTAGCAACCCTGGACGGCCGGTGAGGATACCCGGCTCTAATTGTCGTCCGCCACAGTGCGGAGACTCGACGTAAGGAAAACGTCTCGTTACAAATGGCGCCCGAGCAGGGACCTTAAGGAAGAGAACATCACGCGGAAAGACTAGTAGCAGAGACAACAGCGAAAGCAAAGACAACAGCAAAAGCGGAGACAACAGCGGAAAGCAGAGACAACAGCGGAAGCAGAGACAACAGCGGAAAGCAGAGACAACAGCGGAAAGCAGAGACAACAGCGGAAGCAGAGACAACAACAGAAGCCGAGACAACAGCGAAACAGAGATTTCAGCAGAGACCACGACGGAGATCACAGCAGAGATTACATTAAACAACATTGACAAGATAACAGTGACAACAAAAGAGGAATTTCAACGGATAAGATGGGGAAGAAGACTTGGATCTACCTCCTGAATAAGGAAGAGCTCCTCAAGCTCGCGGAAGAGTTTGGCCTAGACCCGTCTGGAAATGCGGAAGATCTACGGAAGCAGCTCTCCAAATTTGTTGACAGGGGAGAACACGCACCCGAGATCCTGGCCCGTCTACAGGAGCTAGAACGCATCGGACAACCAGCCGCGTCGCCTGAGCCCACGATTCGGGCGACCACGTCACAATCCGAATTGCCGCAGGGGGCCACAGCCCAGCGGCCGGTGAGGCCACCCGTCATCCCACCCAACCTTACCACACCAAGCGCACCATTCCTGGAGGTGCCGCAGGAATACCCAGCACAACCACCCGCAAGACCATCCGACATCCCATCCAGCATGACCGCGCCAGGTATCACTACGGGAAGGGCGCCGACAGCGATGTCATACACAGCGGTCATAGACCACGTGCGGAAATGGTCCGTCAAGTACGAGGGCGGACCGGACCCCGTGGCTTTCATTGAGCGCCTGGAGGAACTGGCCGACGTGTATAGTGTACCCAGGGACCAACTGGCGAGAACCATGCCCGAATTACTCCGCGGGAACGCTCTCATATGGTTCCGGAACAACAACCGCAACTGGGCGGAATGGCGGTCATTCAAGGCAGACTTCCTCCGGTTTCACCTGCCGGCACGCTACTTTGAGCGGCTGGAGGACGAGATCCGGCAGAGAACGCAAAGACCACAGGAGACGTTTAAGGAGTACATGCTGGCCCTGCAAAATATCATGCGGCACGCCGGTTTCTCAGACGTCCAGAAGATAGAGCGTATATTCAGGAACTGCCAGCAGGAATACAAGCTATACATACGCCGTAACGATTTCAACACCTTGGAGGAGCTTGTGGCCCTAGCAGAAGACTATGAAGATATCCGCGGAGAGCAGCAGGCAGCGGCACCCCCACGGGCCCGGGTAGAGCGGCACCGGATGGTAACACAGGAGGAGGAGCAGAGGATCGACCCTCGCACAGCATGCCGGAGGTGCGGACAGGACGGACACTTTGCCCGGGAGTGCAGGAATCCACGGATCCTGTTCTGTTGGCAGTGCGGCCTCCGAGGAGTGAGAACGGTCGAGTGCTGTAGACGGAGAGCGGGAAACGCGGACGGACCCCGGCAGGAACGAGGACTGACGGGCCCGAGCAACCTCCCACCTCGTACCCAATAAGCCCTCTCGACTACGATGGCCACCACGTTTTCGCCAGCGTCGCCGTGGGAGATGTCCTGATCGAGGCTACCATCGACACCGGAGCCACCCGAAGCTTTATAAGCGAGGGTTTTGCGAGGGAAATAACAGGACGAAGGAACGTGCGGAGAGTGGCAGCCAAGACGGAAATCCAGCTGGCAGATGGCAGCTCGCGAGGGGTCGAGGAAGCGCTGATGGCGGAAGTCCGCCTGGGAAATCGGACCTGCCGGCTGCAACTCCTGATATTGCCAGAGGTGCTAGACGACCTACTCCTTGGAATGGACTTCTTAATGCAGGCCAATGCTACGCTAACGATTGGTGGAAGTACCATCACACTTCGGGACCACGAGGACAAGGATAACCGGATCCAGGGGGCTCGCTGCACCATGGCACGGGAAGACGACCACCATAGCGAACAAGAGGATATCGACGCATTCATCGAGGCGGAACTGCGAGGACTGGAGGGGTTGTCGGGAGTGTCCAACATCACCAAACACAAAATCGTGATGAAGGACGACCGTCCCATTAAGCAGAGGTACTTCCCGCGAAACCCAGCCATGAGTGACATCATCAACAAGGAGATCGACGAGCTCCTGGAAAAGAATTCCATCGAACCGTCCCGGAGCCCACATAGTGCACCAATTGTCCTGGTGAGGAAAAAGAACGACCAGTGGCGGCTGTGCGTCGACTACCGACAACTTAACGCACACTCCGTGCCAGACGCCTACCCGCTCCCTCGTATTCATCACATCCTGGACCGGCTCCGGGCAGCAAAGTACATAAGCAGTCTGGATTTGAAGAATGGCTACTGGCAGATCCCAATGGAGGAGAGCAGCAAGCAGTACACGGCGTTCACCGTGCCCGGACGTGGGCTCTTCCAGTGGCGGGTCATGCCTTTCGGCCTCCACTCCGCTCCAGCAACGTTCCAGCGAGCCCTAGATCAAGTTATTGGAGCCGACCTCGAACCCCACGCGTTTGCTTACTTGGACGACATCATAGTCACCGGGGCGTCGCTCGACGACCACAAGCGAAACTTAAGGGAAGTCTTCCGGCGGCTAAAGGCGGCAAATCTTCGACTCAACCCGGAGAAGTGCGAGTTCTTCAAGAAGCAGATTAAGTACCTTGGTCACGTGGTGAGTAACGAGGGTATCCACACCGATCCGGATAAGGTAGCCGCCATAAAAAACCTCAAGCCTCCGACCAACACCAAGGAGCTTCGCCGCTGCTTAGGAATAGCCTCCTGGTATCGCCGTTTCGTCCCGGAGTTCTCCAACACAGCCCTACCAATGACAGCGCTGCTACGCAAAGGAAAGCGTTGGAAGTGGGGCCCGGAGCAACAGGCCGCATTTGAGTGTCTAATAAGCAAGTTGACCGAGGCGCCCATCCTAGCCTGTCCGGACTTCACGCAGCGATTTGTCCTGCAGACGGATGCCAGCGAGTACGGCCTGGGAGCAGTGCTAACGCAGACCATCGACGGACAAGAGCGGGTGATCGCCTATGCCAGCCGGCACCTGAACCAGGCAGAGCGGAACTATTCGGCCACGGAGAAGGAGTACCTCGCGATCATCTGGGGCATCTGGAAGATGCGGCAGTACCTCGAGGGATACACCTTCACGGTCATCACGGACCACTTAGCGCTCAAGTGGCTCAACGCCATTGAGAGCCCGTCGGGACGCATCGCCAGGTGGGCGCTCGAACTGCAACAATATTCGTTCGAGATCCAGCACCGGAAGGGTAAGTTAAACGTGGTCGCCGACGCACTTTCGCGTCAACCACAGGAGACCCTCCGGCAGGCCACGGTCGTCGAGGACCCACCACCGCAATGCAAATGGCTCCAGAAGCGAATGAACGAGGTTCGCAGCGACCCTGCTAAATTCCCGGACTATAGCATCGAACAAGGCCAACTATACCGGCACATTCCCCGGCAGCCCGGTGACGAGGATAGCGCGCCATGGAAACTGTGCGTGCCCAGCGACCTCCGAGACCGAGTGATGAGGGAGAATCACGACGAACCCAGCGCTGGCCATATGGGGATAAGGAAGACCATCGAGCGGATAACCAGTAGGTACTACTGGCCGGGAATGTCCCGCGACATTAGCAGGTATGTCCGCCGATGTACATCCTGCCAGAAATACAAGCCGAGCCAGCAGAAACCCGCCGGACCAATGCTCAGCAAGGTTGCTGACGAACCATGGACTACGGTGTGTGCGGACTTCGTGGGGCCACTACCCCGGTCCAAGCACGGAAATAATATGCTGTTGGTATTCCATGACAAGTTCTCGAAGTGGACGGAGGTAGTGCCCCTTAGGAGAGCTACCGGGGAAACGCTGAAGAAGGCGTTCCGGGAGCGCATCTTGGCCCATTACGGTACCCCGAAGATACTGCTGTCGGACAACGGGGCCCAATTTACAAGCAAGGCGTTCCAGCGGTATATGACGGAGCTAGGAGTACGGCAGCAATTTACTGCGCCCTACACCCCCCAGGAGAACCCCACGGAGCGGGCGAATCGCACAGTCAAAAGGATTATATCGCAATATACTAAGGAGAAACAGAACACATGGGACGAGTTCTGCCGGAAATAAGCCTGGCCATCAACAGCTGTCGTTCCGAGTCCACGGGGTATAGCCCGGCATTTCTCACGCAGGGACGCGAGCTACGTCTACCCAAAGCGCTCTATGATGAACCGAACTTCGCGACCGGGGAGACAGAACAAACGCCAAATGAACGTGCAGACAGACTCAGGGAGGTCTTCCAGCTGGTGCGCCGGAACATGGCCAAGGCGGCCAGGACCAGGCCCGTCACTACAATCTGCGACGGCGGAAGTGGACACCTGAGATCGGGGACAAAGTATTGGTAAAACAGCACCACCTATCGAATGCAGCAGAGAACTTCGCCGCGAAACTAGCACCACGCTACGATGGGCCATATCGGATTGTTGGCTTCACGTCTCCCGTCATAGTACAAGTGCAAGCAGCAGGAGACAAGCGTATTCGGAACGCTCACCTCGGAGAGCTAAAGCCTTTCATCGGCGAGACCTCGGCCTAAGCACCGAACGTCACGCACGAACATTTACCATCCATCCTTATCTCCTTATGCACAGTATCCAGCACTTGTAAAAACAAATTTTCTTTTCTATCCTCTAGAGACTCAAGTCCGCCGCCACGAGCACAATCAATGGATAAACGGTTCGAAGCAGCAAAGTCCCGATACCGGGCGCGGTTGGAGCAACTGCAAAAGCCCAGCGACGCACAACCAGTCCAGGGGACGGGTTACAGGAGGTCCTCGCCCGGCCACCCGGAAGTCGACAGCCCATCGTGCGACTAGTCCGCGTGCAGCCAAATTCGACCGGCACCACAGAGATGGGACCACCACTGAAGCGTAACCGGCCAACGGCCCAGACCCCGCAGCCACCTGCGCCTGAGGACAAGCGCCGTTCTGCAAGCAGCAGCCAACGCAAGGACCGACGCGAGGGCCAGCACCGACCGGCCAACACCGACCAACACGGGCCCAACCAGCGACAAGCAGACAGCCACAACAGACGGGTAGCCCATCACGCTGACCAGCGCCGAGCGCCAAGCACACACGCGCGTGGGACCCGACCCACTAGCCAACACCGGTCGCGCAGTCCCCACCGCCGTCCGTCGAGCAAGGCGTCCCGAGAGAGGGAAGGCGGTCCGAAGCAGCGCCGCCCCGTCAGCCCCAGAGGTGGTCCGAAGAAGCGCCGCCCCGTCAGCCCCAAAGGCGGTCCGAAACAGCGCCGCCCCGTCGGTCCCAAAGCCAGCCCGACGCAGCACTGCACGGCTCACGGGGAACGGCAGCCCAAGCCGACCCATCGCCGCCCCACGATGCGGCAAGGGCAACAGGACGAGGTAGGAATTAGCACAGTGTCAGGCTGCCCGGAGAACCGGACGCCCGACACCACCCGACGCCGGCGCACTGCACCAGCGCGCATGCCGACAGTACGGCAGGGCAGAAGTCCATCCCCGTTCGCGATCGCAGTGGGTTGGGCGTCCCACCTCGAGCCGGAGGTCATCCCGGCCCAACAGCCCAGATACCGTGCACCCAGGAGGGCCCACCAGCGTACAGACACCCACAGTGGCCCCGGCGACCAAGACCCCCGCCAGGAATTGCTGCGGCGAACGGCCAACGTGCCTTGCGCCACGACCATGGGGGACAGCATCGCGGGAGGCCCAGAGGTACACCCGGAATCGGTGGCCGAAACCCCAGCCTCACGAACCCGGGGCCCACAACAAGACTGGGAGGACGGCGTCGTGACGATAGAGTTAGACAGCGGCGACAGCAGCAGTTCGTCCAGTAGTGATTCGTCCAGCAGCAGCTCCTCCAGTAGTGACTCGTCCAACAGCAGAAGCACGGTGCCGAGAAACCGATCCCCGGAGGTCTGCCCAGGAAGTGAGGCAGCGTTGAGAGTAACACCCCCGGAGCCCGACGCCCAGCCGCCGGAAGAAGAGCCCGAAACCAAAGAAGACCCCGAAACCACAGAAGAGCCCGCCAACTGCAACGGAACGCCAGATAACCAACCACTGCCCGAGGAAGAGCCGGATAACAGGCCCGCAGAGCCTGAGGTAATTGTGGTAAGCGACGACGAGGCAGCACCACTGAGAAGCCAACGTATCATCCAGCAGAAGTACGATGAGGTATGCTGGGCAGGAACCCGGAAACGGACCGCGACGATACGACTCATCTTCCTCGAGCACGGGCCCAACTTCAGTTCAGACGACCCAGCGCCGAACCGACCCGCCAACTGGCGAGTTCGGGGACGTAGCGCCCAACACCCCGCAGAACAACCCACCAGCCAGGCGCAAACCCGAAGACGAAGCGCCAACCACCCTCCGGACCGACTCGCCGACGAGGGGCATGGCCGATAGCCCAACAGTCCAGGGAACGCGCCGGTCGGACGGAGCCCTAGTGGCGAGACTGGCAAATGAGGAAATTCCCCAACTGGACACCCCGGAGGACGTCCTGTCCATCGGCGGGGACGCAGAAGAGCTTGGGCCGACTCGGGTCAACAACCACACCAACGGACCCATACCGGAGGCCGTGACGGCAGCGATGCATAGCGCATGGGCGCAACGTCCCCCGTGGCAGCGATACGCGTTTCGCTGTGTAGTCGGCGAGCACGCATACCGCATACGATTCTCTGCCACGGGCATAGTCAGCATCTCGCTCGTCCCCGGAAGTACAGGGGGGGTGTAAGGAGCCTAAATTTACACCAAATTTAACCCCTTACAACATAGGCATGTTGCCATTTCGGACGTAGGCCCTGGCGGCCACCAACCCACAACAGACAACGTCAACTTTCTCAACACCGTATCAGTTTGCTATTTACATTTTTTTTACCTATTGCTTATACACTATTGAATGCAAAGTACTTATATACATATAGGCCCTATTATTGCTGGCATGGAGCCGAACATAGTTTATTAATTTACCACTTGCGTTTTCTTGCATATTGCTTATGTACTATCGAATGCGAAGTACCTATATACATATACTACTTATATTATCTGCACCCTTATTGTTGGCATGAAGCCGAATATAGTTTAAAACATACAAAGCAGCGGTTATATTTTGAATTTGAATGATAAAACGACAACAAAGTCTCGCACTATAAGATTTAGCACGGAACCATGCACGAGAAAACAACAAAAACGCCGCGCGCCGCAAGCATTGGACAGCTGCAGTTGGCGCCAGCCGTACGCAGTCACGCGAGACGACAAAGGAATCCCGTTAGGTCGCGAAGCATAGAGACAGAGGCAGCGCTTATGGGTAAGCGCAGGGCACACGGCGAAAACACATACGAGCGAGCCTCGCGCTGGGAAATTTTACGACGCCAGCGCAGGGCAGGCGAGCAGAGCTCGCACTATAAAAGAGCGCGCATCAGCTCGATCTGGACAGTCTTCCGCTGGTCGCGAACCAGCACACTTGGGTCGAGCCAAGTAGTCAGCAGCAGCACAAGCCGTGACGCAGACAGGGTAAGTTCTTCTAGTAGTTAGCCTCCGTAGTGACTAGTCTCCTTAGTTTCGTGGGATTTTGCTCAGAGTCGAGTATTCACTCGGGTAAAATCGCCGCATACCGTGTAGGAGGTATACCGCTCAGAGTCGAGTATTCACTCGAGTGGGATTACCTTGTTTTCCGTAGCTTTCGTGGGATTTGCTCAGAGTCGAGTATTCACTCGAGTAAAGTCGCCACATCCTTGTGCCGTGGGTTACCGCTCAGAGTCGAGTATTCACTCGAGTGGGGTTACCACATCCTTGTGCCATAGGTCCACTGCTCAGAGTCGAGTATTCACTCGAGTGGGAATACCTTGTCTTCCGTAGCTTTCGTGGGATTTGCTCAGAGTCGAGTATTCACTCGAGTAAAGTCGTCACATCCTTGTGCCGTGGGTTTACCGCTCAGAGTCGAGTATTCACTCGAGTGGGGTTACCACATCCTTGTGCCCTAGGTCCACTGCTCAGAGTCGAGTATTCACTCGAGTGGGGATACCTTGTCTTCCGTAGCTTTCGTGGGATTTGCTCAGAGTCGAGTATTCACTCGAGTAAAGTCGCCACATCCTTGTGCCGTGGGTTACCGCTCAGAGTCGAGTATTCACTCGAGTGGGGTTACCACATCCTTGTGCCATAGGTCCACTGCTCAGAGTCGAGTATTCACTCGAGTGGGAATACCTTGTCTTCCGTAGCCTTCGTGGGATTTGCTCAGAGTCGAGTATTCACTCGAGTAAAGTCGCCACATCCTTGTGCCATAGGTTCACTGCTCAGAGTCGAGTATTCACTCGAGTGGGGATACCTTGTCTTCCGTAGCTCTCGTGGGATTTGCTCAGAGTCGAGTATTCACTCGAGTAAAGTCGCCACATCCTTGTGCCGTGGGTTACCGCTCAGAGTCGAGTATTCACTCGAGTGGGGTTACCACATCCTTGTTCCATAGGTCCACTGCTCAGAGTCGAGTATTCACTCGAGTGGGAATACCTTGTCTTCCGTAGCCTTCGTGGGATTTGCTCAGAGTCGAGTATTCATTCGAGTAAAGTCGCCACATCCTTGTGCCATAGGTTCACTGCTCAGAGTCGAGTATTCACTCGAGTGGGGATACCTTGTCTTCCGTAGCTCCCGTGGGATTTGCTCAGAGTCGAGTATTCACTCGAGTAAAGTCGCCACATCCTTGTGCCGTGGGTTACCGCTCAGAGTCGAGTATTCACTCGAGTGGGGTTACCACATCCTTGTGCCATAGGTCCACTGCTCAGAGTCGAGTATTCACTCGAGTGGGAATACCTTGTCTTCCGTAGCCTTCGTGGGATTTGCTCAGAGTCGAGTATTCACTCGAGTAAAGTCGCCACATCCTTGTGCCGTGGGTTACCGCTCAGAGTCGAGTATTCACTCGAGTGGGGTTACCACATCCTTGTGCCATAGGTCCACTGCTCAGAGTCGAGTATTCACTCGAGTGGGAATACCTTGTCTTCCGTAGCCTTCGTGGGATTTGCTCAGAGTCGAGTATTCACTCGAGTAAAGTCGCCACATCCTTGTGCCATAGGTTCACTGCTCAGAGTCGAGTATTCACTCGAGTGGGGATACCTTGTCTTCCGTAGCTTTCGTGGGATTTGCTCAGAGTCGAGTATTCACTCGAGTAAAGTCGCCACATCCTTGTGCCGTGGGTTACCGCTCAGAGTCGAGTATTCACTCGAGTGGGGTTACCACATCCTTGTGCCATAGGTCCACTGCTCAGAGTCGAGTATTCACTCGAGTGGGAATACCTTGTCTTCCGTAGCCTTCGTGGGATTTGCTCAGAGTCGAGTATTCACTCGAGTAAAGTCGCCACATCCTTGTGCCATAGGTTCACTGCTCAGAGTCGAGTATTCACTCGAGTGGGGATACCTTGTCTTCCGTAGCTCTCGTGGGATTTGCTCAGAGTCGAGTATTCACTCGAGTAAAGTCGCCACATCCTTGTGCCGTGGGTTACCGCTCAGAGTCGAGTATTCACTCGAGTGGGGTTACCACATCCTTGTGCCATAGGTCCACTGCTCAGAGTCGAGTATTCACTCGAGTGGGAATACCTTGTCTTCCGTAGCCTTCGTGGGATTTGCTCAGAGTCGAGTATTCACTCGAGTAAAGTCGCCACATCCTTGTGCCATAGGTTCACTGCTCAGAGTCGAGTATTCATTCGAGTGGGGATACCTTGTCTTCCGTAGCTCTCGTGGGATTTGCTCAGAGTCGAGTATTCACTCCAGTAAAGTCGCCACATCCTTGTGCCGTGGGTTTACCACTCAGAGTCGAGTATTCACTCGAGTGGGGTCACCACATCCTTGTGCCATAGGTTCACTGCTCAGAGTCGAGTATTCACTCGAGCAGGAGTATCTTGCCGTCCGTAGCTCTCGTGGGATTTGCTCAGAGTCGAGTATTCACTCGAGTGAAGCCCCGCAGTGCCTTTAGACCCCGCGATTTAAAACCCCCCGCCTTAGACTGGGTAAACCCTGGAACCGGATCAACAAACCGACTCGGAGTATACGACCGGCGCGCGCGTGTGTTGTTCCTGTGACGAAGCAGGGGCATTGAGTCCCACCAAAGTACTTTAGTTATTGTGAAGTGTTACGTAGTGTTTAAGAAAGACATTGAAAATAAAGCAGCTAAATCACTGCATCCGCGTGAGAGTGTTTCTTTTCCTTTTCTTCCCAACAAATAAATATTTTGTAGCAACCCTGGACGGCCGGTGAGGATACCCCGGCTCTAATTGTCGTCCGCCACAGTGCGGAGACTCGACGTAAGGAAAACGTCTCGTTACAGCACCTCGATAGAAAACACGGAATGTTCTTCTATCGAGTGATTGAATTCATTCCCGAATTCAAGTAGCTCATCGGCTACACGCATAAACTTTTTAATTTGAGCCATATTTTTCCTAGGTGGCGTGAATAGTTTTCGGACAAACAGATACAATCCGCCCAACTTATGAAGCGATGCCTCAAGCTTCCTCAGAACTGAAACTAAACCGTACTGGAAATATTATACCGCAATAGTGCAGATAAAAGGATAAATTCAGAAGGAATATGAACAGAATCTTTAATACTAAAAATTTCTAAGGGTGCACCGAAAAGCTTTGAATTAAAAATTGAGTTTGAAAGAATTGAAAATGAAAATTCTAAAATTTACTCAAAATTAAGGCCCAAAAAATAAAGAAAAATTGAACTTTGCAAGGTGCAATAAAATGAAAAATACGGAAAGCTTCAAAAGCTGCAAGAAAAACGGCAAACTTTCTAAAGAGTCGGAAGAGTCAAAGCTCGCGTGCAAAAAGTGCGGAAAAAAGTAAAAAAGTTGGTAAAAAATCAAAAATCCCCAGAACTCTATAATTCCCAAAAATTTTGGAATCCCTCTTTTTGCGCTATATAACGTATATATAGCCAAAGCAACCTCGTTTGGCAACTAGTGAACGACTTGGAATTGGTATATAAAAATATTCGCACACACTGCCCACCAGTTGGGAACCACCTTTATATGTTTTTTGGTTCTCCCGCTCTTTGCAATAGTTGCAATAAGCAAGTGAGCGCAGCAATGGAGATCAAAGTGAGAGCGCTTACCGCAATAAGTGCGAAGCTCAGTGTGTGTGGGTGGCGGTGTGAGGGGAGATGCACCTGCAATGCTAGTTGCGATAAGTAGTGCAGCAGTTGAGATGGGTGAGCGTTTAACGCGATGAGTGCGTGAGCCTCTTGCTCATGCAATACAACTTGGAATGGAATGCACGAGAGCAATGAGCATGAAAGTAGGTAGGTACGTATGAATTGCTCTTGCGCTGTTCCGATCGATCAGCATGTAAGCGCAGCACTTGCGTTGCTCAGAATTGATCGGAAAGGGTGTGGGGAATCGCTCTCAGTTGCGAATTGCAATGAGAAGTGACGAGCAGAGGGCGATCGTTCGAAGTGTGAAATCGAAACGCCTAAACAGATATGCTGTGTTAGGAGAAAGGTATAAGAACATATGTTTCTTATATATTTAAGTTTGAAGAGACTGCGAGGGTTCGATGACCGTGGTATATGAAAACGAATTGCAATTGGATTATTGCAGTTCGCTTCTCATATGCGCAAATGGATGGAAGAATTTGGATTAAAACTTGACGCGTTTTAAATTTTTATTTTTATTAAAATTTTAACAAATTGATCGCACTGTCTAACTATCACCAATAACTTTACGCACCTGTGTTTTCCGGCGAAAATTTTATGATCTGGATGCGGATGTTATGAATTGTGATAGTTGAATTTGTTGTGTTGCAATATAGTGCTTTCCCGTATTGTTTGTGTAATTTATTGCTGGCACAAAAGTTGCAATTTGTAGTTGTTGTGATGTGCAGTGTGCTTTTGTAGACGCAGTATCTGCCTGTTATTTGTGATTGTTGTGGAGTTATGTATATCTGGTGCACGGCGGCCGCTTTCCAGATGCCAGGATCCGCGGCTTGAAGGACCAATAAAGACGCGACGCGTCGGGGTTTGCAGGATAAGTCCGCAAACAAGCAAAATGGGGCGAGTCCGTGGCCCGGCGTCGCAGCAGCGGTTTGTCGCGCACGGGGAAAATGGAGAAATTATAAGCAAAATTTGAAATGAAAATACATACTTCGGTGCACGTTATAAAACGTATAATAAATGTAGTTTATTATTAATAAAAGTTAAATAATAGTTAACAATAAGTGGACTGTATTTATTATATGGGTGAATCCTCATATGGAGGAGAGCTAGCTTACCATTTGGGTATGAGGTTGAATCGCAAGTGCCCAAGCGCAGTTTGCCGCCACCGGCTCACAGCACTCGGGTGCAAGCGAAACTTGGCATCAACTTGCCACCTCGCTACAACCGAATCGGTGTACCCTACGTTGGCTTAAACACCGACCGTTTGCTACCACTCTTATGAAATTGTAAATTTTGCAAAAAGTATTCTTGATTTTTTTTTAAAGCCGATCGTTTCGGTCGAATTCGGCGAAAAATGGAATTTTAGTGGAAAAAAAGCTGCTTGAAAATTCATAAGAATTATGGCACTAACAGATCTGGCCAATGTAGATCCTTGTACGTATGTATATAAAAAAGGCTATTATTAAGCGACTGAATTCTCATTTTAACAAAAACGACCAGAAATATGCTAACAAAAGGCAAAATATAAGCACTTCGTACAAGACTTAAATGCCCGCTGCTGACAGCTTTTAAAAATTTTCAGAAAGCATACTTTTAAGAAGCAATCATGAGCAGGATTCGCCGCTCTACTCAAACCACTCCATTTATACGCTAAGAGAAATTTAAATTATTTTAAATTGTTTTTTTCAAATGATGTTAGTTTTCTATAATAATTTCTAATACTTTGCGAATTTTTAAAAATTGTTTTGGCGTTTTTTTGATGAACTCACACACACACTTTAAATTATTTGCTTGCAATACAAAAGCCGTTATGAAGTATGCGTGAATTTGCACAAAGTGCGTAATCAAAAAAGTGCACACACACACACACAATAGAACTCACAATATAATTGACTAAAGTCATAACCGAATGCAGACAATTGCACAACAACAACAAGAACAAGCATAATAACAATAATATGAGCATTTAATAGCCATAGCAATAAATAATACAATTATAAAGCAACAATTTCGAATGTGTTGCTTTGTTCATTAATGAAAATGAAGCGGCAACAATAGCAACAAAAGCTACAACAATACTATCATGCCAGCCATGTTGGGACTGGGAAGCAGAGCAAACAGTTTCTACTTTTGTTTGTTGCAGTGGCTTGCTGCTAAAATTTAATGAAGGCGCGTCTGTAAAATGTAATGGCTCGCGAACGATAAAGTCATGCAATAAAGGGAAATGGAGGAAGCGGTTTGGGCGCAAGTGCTTCTCTGAAAAACGTTTGCCACACACACACACACACAGACACGCTATTAGTTAGCAGTTGATTGCGCATGCTCGATTCACCGATGCACTGCGGCCAGTTGATTCAAAGTTGAAGCTGCAGCTGTGGTCGTAATTGAACTTTGCCCAAAACTGGGAAAGTATGTGTATGCGCGCATGCATGCGAGTGTGAGCGTGTTCCTTGATAGCATATCAATAAAAAAGAGCAACAAAATATGCGGCTTCCGAGCTTCTCTGCATGATTTTCACTTTGGAATGCGTTTGGACTTCTTGCATGAATTAAATTTCATATGCTTTTATTAAGAATTGAACAAGTGCTCATGTCGTGGTCATCAATTACATGTAGATAATACATAAATAAATGACATTAAAAGTCATATTCATAGTCTCATATAAAAGCCAAACAATGCAATCAATCAATTGAACTCTATGAATAAGTTTAGTCAAAGAATATAAAGTTTTATTAACCAAGTCTAAGTTTGACTTCAACCTTTCTGCACTACTGAAACAATATGCTTTAGTGAAATTGAGATAAATAATCGCAATACGTTTATTGCCTTTAATTCCACGAAAAACCCTATTGGAATTATATATCAAGCAGCTTGGTACAGATTGTGTATATTGGAATTTTATGTCCCACGGAAAATGTTTTTTTTAACGAGATGAACAGCAATCGAAAACTTCATTTCCAATGCGAGACATTAACCCGCTAAAACTACCTCAGGTCCGGACGGATTCATCCTCTCGGGACTAACGTTAAATAGGTATTGCGTCGGCAAGATTTTAACGTCTGCTTATTGGGACTTTATTTATTTATTTTGTACCTAAAGGAGCATAAAAGGACGATTTCGAGAATTCTGAGAAAACAGAACATATTGTTCTAGCTTGATCTTTCAGAATATACATAAATTTCTGTCTCGGTTTACAAAACAAAACTCCGTCCCGAAAGGGTTAAATAGTTCAATTTCAGCCAAGCAAATGAACAGGCAGCTAAACTCTAACCCTAACTTAAAAAAATTCAAATCGTCTGCTCAAATTTAAATAATTTCAACAACGTTGGTATGCAGCCCTACCGCGGCGCTCATTCCCCTTGGAGCACGGCGCAAACTTGGCGCGGCAACACGTTCACGCTTTTAACGACTTTTAATGCTGAATTTATGAGGCATGGTTTTTTTTTTTACAACGCATACGCGTTCACTCAGCCCTGCCAACGGCGAATTGTAAGCGAGTGTATGACGTTGTTGGCGGTAGAAGAGGCAGAAGAGGCAAAAGAGAGGCCATTCGAATCGCTGCATCATGGCAAATGAATAAAGTGCAGAAGTGACTGCGCTGCTGGGCAGGAAACTTCCAGCGCAGTTTGTAAACATTTTTTTATTTTTGTTGAATATTTGCACTTTAATTGATTCAAATTAATTAAAAGTTAATTTATTTTTGTTGTTGTTTAAAAAAGAGTATTCATACGAGTCCATTGTAAATAAAGCCAGGCATTTTTATGCACATTTACAGTAATGAAGTAATTATTTATCACTTTTTGTGTGTGAGAGTGTTTGGGAAAAAAATTATATTCGCATGCGTTGCTCATACGCCATGTTGTGCGCTGCTACTCCCAAGTGCATCACATCCAACTGCGTGTTGTATTTGGGTTTCTTTATTATTTCTGTGCATTTATATGCTTGGCTATTTGCAATGGCTGCCAATATTTAGCATATGCCTAATTAACTTATTCTGCTTTATTATTGCACGTAGTATTCCCAGGCACAATGCGACCAGCCGACGCGCATCAACATGGCCTTTTCTTATTTCTTTTATTTAGAGCACCAAAGGGAACAGCGTTTTTCAATTTGTATTTTTTCAATTTTTTCAAACATTGCTCATGCAATGGTAATGCACTGCTTTAAGCCACGTTAATTAATTGTGTCAGCCAACTGTAGACGACAGCGCCAACACCAGCGGATTTATATGTCCTAATGTCTATTCCCTGCGCTGTCAGTGTGACCAAACGACGATAAACGTTAAAAGGTCACACACTGTTTCAGCCTGTTTAGTGCAATTTTTCAATAGAGACCGAATGAAAATAGCGAAGTTCGTTCAAAATCGTTTGAAGAAAATAGTTCTAGAAAATTGGTAAAGAACTTCGTTAATAAAATCGACATTTTTTCAAAATAATTTTCTATTGATTTCGCAACGGATTCGAGTGGTAAGGCTCTAATTAATTAAAATCGCCAATAAAACGGCATCAAAATGAAGCCAATGTTCAAGATTACAAAAAAATGCAACTGTAATTTTTAACGGTATGGGTATTTGTAATTTCTTTTGTATCACAAGCGAATAACAATTTTAGTTGGCTTCCCTGCTTGTAAAGCAAATCAGCTTAAAACGTTTACATTTTCCCGTCTGGCGCTTACTTTTGCTCGGGCCATTCTGAAGCGCCGCTGCAATTATCATCTGTCTGGCCTTGTTGCCCGCCTGCCCGCCTTCCCGCCCGCTCGTCTGCATTCAATACTAGGAAATTATAACTGCTCATTATGCTAATTACATTGAGTTTTCTGCGCGGCAAACATAATTAATTTGCTGCTATTATCAGCTTGTTTAAAGTCACAAATGTCTTAATTAATGCAAGTTGCCATTAGCAGCTCGCTCGACAGCCTTTGGAAAGAGCTTACAAGCACACCAACACATTCACATACATACATTGAAAAGCAGATACCAGCAGACATCGTAAGCAACTGCGTGTAATGCTTAAAGGCAACAACAAAGCGCCGAACATAATCCTAAACAAATGCTGTGCATTGTTGTTGCTGTTCCAGCGAAATATGCTTTCAATGTTTTGTTGTAGCGCTTAACACGCTCATTTTAAGTGACCTTGCCACATTTCCCTTGCTACCGGCTGCAACCAAAAAGGAACAGCAGCAGCGGTCGCCGCCAGCCGAAAGGTCAATGACGAGCCACCATTTTGCGGCACTAATTATGGCAAAATATGGCTGTGTGCTGAGCTGCGAAATTTTCCAAAAAATTAAGCAGCAGCAATGAGCGTGATATAAATAGAAAATTATTCACTGCAGCTCACTGACTGCAAGCCTGCTGCGAAGCCACTTAAAAATAGGCAGACAATTTCAATTGAAATGAAAAAATCTACAAATTTTTAAATTAATTAATTTTTTGCATTTGTAGGTATATGTCCAGACCCTTTGGTCTATCAGAAGATCTATGCGCGAGAGTTAACGAGGATTTATATATAGTGACAAAGTGGGCAAACGAAAACATGCTGAAACTGAACCCTCTAAAATCATACGTCTTACCTATTGCAAAAACTCCTTATCGGTATCTCGACGTTCCCCCAATTTTCCTCAATGACGCTGAGCTAAAATTTGTGAGTAAGACCACTAATCTCGGCTACCAAATAAACTCGTCCTTGTCCTGCGAGGATCATGTAAACTCTTGCGTTAGTAAAACTTACTATGTTCTCAGAAATCTTCGGATGACTGCAGCCTTCGTACCGGTAGAGACCAGAAAGAAGCTGGTTTTACAATTGGTTCTGCCAATCCTATCTTATGCAGAAGTCGTCTATAGCAAGCTCGACTCGAGCTCTACGCACAAACTGCAAGTTGCGTTCAATAATTGTACCCGCTATGTTTACGGTCTTCGGAGGTACGATCATATAACACCTTATAATAAGCAGTTATTAGGTAGAAACTTGATCCGCCACCTTGAAGCCAGAAATTGCATTTTCCTGCATAAGATCATCCACTCGCGCTGCCCAAGATATCTTTTTGAAAAAGTAAAGTTCTGTAGGTCAAACAGAAGCATGACCCTGGCTATTCCGAAGCATAACTTCCAAAACTCGAGCCGGTTGTTTTTTGCCAGTGCCATACGACTATGGAATTCACTTCCAGCAAGTCTTAGAGTAATTTCAAACGCTGAGCACTTTAAGCGCCTTATTTTTACCTACTTCTCCTAACTCTATTCTTTGATTTCTATTTTCTCTTATCTCTTATCCTCTCTTCAAATTTTAAGCATAATTGGTTGATTATTTATTGTATTTGTATTTTTATTGTTCTAAGTAAAAAAAAAAAAAAATTATTAATTAATTTAAGTAGGATTAGTTGATTATATATTGTACCAATGCGGCATGCAAAAGGCGAATGTCTTAAATGTCAACACCATATAATAAATGAATTGAATTGAATTGAAACCGATTTAGAGCTGCAGTTCTGTAAGAAGAACTAAGTGTGGGGCAGCTCTATTGACAAACTTTGGAAAAGCCAGCGGACGCATAACTTTTTTTGACAAAAATCAAAATAGGCAGCTGATTTTCTTTCTCTTTGTTAATGGGTTTGAATAAAACTATTCCGAAGAAGTGCCGAAATTTCGGCATCTTTAGAAAGAAATTATAATAATTATATAAGAAAGTATTCAACAAAACTTGGCGACGCAGAGGAAGACTGCTCTAAATAGCTTTTATTAAAAACTTGCTGACATTTGGTAACTACTTTTTGGTCTCATTGAAGTCTATGCCATAAAACTGCTGCCTCGAAAAAGCTTTCTAATTCATATGCTCAAATTTGAATCAGTTAATGAATGGCTTCCTTCGAATGGAAAATTTCATTACAACTTTAGCGTGTACATCTTTTAGCCTTTATATTTCATAATTTAAAGATATTTTAAAATTTTCATGCACTTCAACTTTATTTGTGAATATTTTCAATGTAAGAATATGCCTTGTTTGTTTAAGAAATTGTGCAAATTTATTGATTGATATAGTAACGGGCACTAGTCAAAAAATTGTGTGGAAGCGCGTGCCATTGCTTGCGTTCGCTTTTAATTTGCCAGTCGAAAAAAGTTCAGCTAGAAATTGAAATTTAAACAGTTTTAAAGCAATAAGGATCACGCATTCATCACGCGCACAAATACTCAAAAAGTATACGCGAGAGAATGTCAGCCCATTAGCGCCATATATTTAGCATTTTATATATTTTATATATTTATGTGCGTGCCTATGTGTGTGTGTGCCGCAGTCACGTTTGGCGCATAATACTTAAGCGCTGCACAAAATATGCGCATAAACTCGGCGAGCGTTTTCCAGCAGCATGAGCTATTTGCAGACATGCTGTTATATATGCATAGCATGGCAAATGAGCAGCAATAGATACTATTTTTAGAAAAGCTAAATACTTTTTGCATATTTTGGACGCATGCCTACATTTAATTTGCCAAAAGAAGAATGCAATGCATGAGCTGCGTGAATTAGGCGAAATTTATTAAGAATGCAAAAGCGTTTTTGCTCAAAATGAATCTACAATCAAACCGAAAAAAAAACACTGAAAAATTTTCAGTGAATATAAGAAATTAAATTTGCATACACTGCAAACACAAAGAAAATATGTATGTGAATACATTTATTTTGTTGAGAAAGTGATAAGAAAATATATGAATATAATTATTTCGTTGAAAAAACGAGAAAGCGATAAACATTTTGTAGAACTGCTTGCTTTACTGGCAACTTATATAAGGACATTTCAAGCAACACATACATATTTAAAATACAATTTTGGAACAAAAAGTCAAATGTAAACAAAAAATTTTACTACAGCAAAACTGCAAATAAAAGCAAATTGAAAATGTTTCTTATTGAAATTGCCTCTTATTTGATTGCATAAAGCAAGCTTTTACAATTTGCAAGAAATTTAAAATTTTCTTAAAATTCACTATTTGAAGTGTTGCAAAAAAATCGGCTAAAAATCATTTGCATTTCTTAATATATTGCCAACACTTTTGTCCTTAACGTATTTAGCATATCGACCTGCTGCTGTTTTTTGAACTGTTGCCTTTTTCTATAAAAAAAAAACCTCGATGTTTCGCCTTACTTTTGTAGCTGGTTTGCAGACTTGATGAAATCACCGACAACCTTGGTAATTCGAATGTAAAGAGAATCCAAATGAATACCACTTGACTTGCTGCTGAATGATATTGCGCTGCCGTATCTGCTGGCACATAATTTAATATACGCGTCAGTCTATAAGAGTAATCTTTTTTAACTGCGCCAGCAAACGCCGAATTCGGTCATTATTATGCAAATATATGAACGCTGAAAGTAAGCTCGCTGCTTGCCGCCCTAGCCTGAGTGACAGAAATATGATTTATCGACAAGCAAAGGGAACACACACACACAAATACGCTCGAAACAAGCAAGCGAACTGTCTTGAAATTGTTGACTGTATTTTAGCGTTAATAAACGTCACTAAAAGCATATTTTCGTGAGCGCCCTCCAATACAAAGACAAGCAGATAAGCGCACGAGCCAGCAAGGACATGTACACAGCAGTTGGGCACGCACAGCCTGCGCTTGTGCACGTGCACGTGCGTCGCTGAACTTTTGCCACTACACGCGAAAGCCCATGTTAATGCGAAAGGGATATGCCGTTGGCCTATGACAGCCGCCAACGATTTTCGAGGTCAATGCGTGCGGTAGGCTTGAAATATGCCTGTGTGTGTGGCGATAAGGGCGACACCCGCTGACGCAACCAAGCTTTTAATAAATAATATTTTTTGGCAAATAAGTGAAGTTGTTGAAAGAGCTTTAAAATAAGAATTGTAAAGAGAATTGAGAGAAATCACAGCTTTCGTTTGATTTTTGTTCAAACGCCAAAAAAGAAGTGCATTTTTTTCCATGTGAGTTATCACGATTGCAGCAGAAACTGAATTTCTTTCAGTATAAATTGCAGCTAAGCTTCTATGCATGAGCGCCTCCACTTTCCGCGCTTGCCTGCAGCTGTCTTTTACAAAAATTGCCGGTTGCAAAAGAACTCCACCTTTTTCGCGTATGAAATTTGGCATTTTGATTTTGGCTGCCACTTTTAACATACACAACTGTCAGACACATACATTCTCCACAGACACACACAAACACGCACACACACTTAAAGCCATAAACGCACATATCACACATGCAAATAGCTAACATTTGCACACTAATATAGATGGATGGAGAGCAATTTACATATTGCTGCTTGTTTCTCGGCTGGCATTGCTCTATTTCATATGCGAACGTGTGTGCGTGTTTTGATGCGTATATTGCTCTGCGTGCTTATGAACTGCTGCCATATATGCATGTGTGTGTGTGGGTGTAGGAACGTGCTGGTGCTTGCATATTAACATTTTGATATATGTTTCAAGGAAATTTACAAAGCAACGAAAACCACAATTTAATATAATTTAACATACACGCACACACTTGTATGAAGTCAGTGTGTGTGTGTATGCACGTCCTTTATATGCATGTGTCGCTATATGATGAAAACGGGCAACACTTTTCACACTAATTCTGTTTGCTTTCCTGTGTTTGCATATCGTGTGTGTGAGTGTGAGTGTGTGCGTGTGCGTCTTTGGGTATTTGTATCTTTGTCTTATGATCTTCTGCAGCACACGCTTGTCTTGACAGTCACTTATTAGTTTTGTGGCAAGATTTTGTGGTTATTGTTTGCAATTTGATGGCAACTGCAAGATCTGAGAACTTAATGAAATTTTCCACTTTCAATCGAGCTTAATAAAGTGTTAAATATTTAAGCTGCTGCCAATGGCAGACTCGACTCAAGTGCCTCATAAAGCAGCTGCTGAATAATAAATCTATACACACACTCACACACACACAACCACTTTCAGAAATAGTTACTCAAGTGCTCTTGGTCAGTGGGCAAGGCTTTTGTATTTAGCTTGTAGTACAACCGAGCGTATGAGTGCTCCAATATCTGTTGTGCTAGTGAGCTATTTGAAAAGCTTATTAAAGCGTATAGAACGCTTGAGTTACACAATATTTAAATTGCAGAAAATGCTCGTAGTCAATTCTTGCTAATTTATGCGTAATTTCATTATGATTGCAAAACAATTTTCAAAGCAGAATCCTTTACTAATTGCTAATTCAAACAATTCAACAATAAATATGGATTGCATTTGAATTGCTAAAGGCAATTTGTATCCTTGCTGCCATTGGTAAAAATGATTGTGAGAAGCGTGAATAATTGCTTGCAAAATAATATTTGCAGCTGAATTTAGTTTAATTGCAAAATAACTAAAATTCAAGCAGGCTACTCATGCAATTGCAATACTTTCCAGGACGAAGCATCATATTTTTAAGGGTAAAGCATTTAAGAAAATAAATTAATAATATTTCAAGCTACAAATAAGATTTTTTTCCTAGCATTAGCTGCAGTTCTGCAAATTTAGACAACTATCAAACAATATATATTTCGTTTAGTATGTATAAATAATAATAAATAAATAATTTAATAAAATTAAAGAAATATAGCCTTTACAGTTTTTTCAGCAGTAGCTTCGGAAATATAAATTCGGCATTGCATATTTTAGACGTTCAAAAGCTAAAAATTTGTTCAGCTAATAAGAAAACCCATATTTTTGAAGTTATCCGAAGTTGAAGCACAAAGAACATATAATTATGTGTGTATGTGTGTGTGTGTGTGCCGTAACATCAATAAAGCAACTTAAGATTTTCTTTGGAAAGCGGTATTAATGAGGCAATTTCACCTAAATGAAAAAATATATTTAACTGAGAATTATTTAAGAATTGACTGCTTTAATTTAGAGACGAAAGAAAATTGATTAAGAAATGACTTCAGACACTAATAAATATTAATTTGCTGTGTATTTGTTAGCAGCAGACTTGGCAAAAGAAAAATTCTTACAAGATTTCTGCCACATCACCAAATTCAAGTGAGATTAGTGGGCTACGCTTCATGCCGCCCATGCGCAAGCATGCTCAAGAATGGATTGCGCTTCTTTTGCTTGTGTCTTATTATAGACTCGGTAATTAAAAAATAATTGATGAACTCTTACATGTGTGTGTGTTTGTGTTTTTTTTCTTCTCATTTGAAGTACTTAAGGCAACGTTTGCTCAGAAAAATAGTTTCTTCCGTGTGGGCGCTTCAAGAGCAAGTCTACTACCTTTGGCACTTGCCAGGAATACAGACACAGCAGGTGTGCTGCATATTTGCCACATATCCTTCAGCTGCTTCATATATCTATGCTTTTTGTGTGTGTAATATGTAATTTAGCATTTTTGATGGCAGACAATTTTGTTTTACCTCAATTGTTTATGGCTTGCCCTCAAATTTTGAAAATACTATATAATTGTGGTGAAAAGCATTAGTTAAGAAGTCTTGGTTTCAGAATTCAGAAATAACAGATATATCATTTAATAAGTGAACCAGAAAAGATTCAGCACAGCACATAATATTTGAATGCCAAAGCAAAGGGAAATATGCTCGCTCGTAGGTATCTAATTTGCTTGCTGAGGAATTTGTTTACAGCAGCACGACGAGACATTAACGCAGGCAAGCGCTAAATTTTCCAAAGTAGAATGGCGGCTCTGACTGAAATAAGATCTTCCGAGAAAGTGCGCACCCACACAAGCATGCACACACACACACATGTATAGGTAGACATGCCTACATATGCAGCGGAAGTGTATGCTGGCTAATATATTTATCATAATTTCGCATATAATCTAGCTTTAGCACTTTTCAGCGAAATTTGAGATACATCACACGCACACAAGCACATGCATACATATAGAGATATGCTGCTTCTTGCGCATGCATGCACAGCTACAAATAAGCACAGCATCAACGGAAGTGTTCAGTCGAAAAAGTAAGCGGGGGCGTTGGCTTGTGGGCGTGCGATTTTCGAAGCTGCTACCAAAAATGTAAGAAATTTTTTCAATGGCTGACAAGCAAGCAGAAAATCTGCTGAAATATTTTTGGTAACATAAGATTTCAGGCACCAACAGTCACACATAATATTTTTCAATTGCGATTGCACGAAAAATATAATTCAATATGACATTCAAAAAGAGTTGTAGCTGACCAAGAGCAAAATGAACGCTGAGTCCGAATCAGATATAAGTTTTGCTGAATAAAAGTATGCATTTTATTTAGAACAAAAAAGCAATTGCAAACATTTTTCAGCTCTTGTATCGAAAAATTGGCAGAAGAGAGAGCGTCTTAAGGTGCTCAGAAAAGAGCAGTAGCTAGTAAGAAAAGTGACCTCAGCGTGCGCCTAAAATTGCAGAAAATTCATTTCATTTGCAATTTTTTATTAAAGAAAGCGTACCCTTAAAATACTTTCAAAGAACAAACTCTCAAAGTTGCAAATAAATAACAAGTTACTAGAATAGCTCAATTGTAGCAGACGCTGAAAAGTATGCGCTTAATTTTGAAAGCGGCAATTTCTTGCTGAAGTTGAATGCTCATTTGATGTACATACCGTTAGGCACGACAAGAGAATCCCTTAAACGTCAATTGCGTGACACTTTTCCTACATCTGCTCCCCTTCGCAGGCACATTTGAAAATGTATGATAGCGCAGTCACACAAAAAGCATCAATTGAAGGCGCGGAAATTGCCTAGTATTACCACACTGTATTACCGTTAAGCTCTTGCTCCTTGCTTTTGCCTGTCTATATAATACAAAAACAACAACTACAACAACAATAAAGCACATTAAATTTGAACGCAAGTTGAAGAACAGCAGCACGCGCTGCAAATAGACCACATTTACATACAACTACATACAATTCGAGCGGAAGCATTGCAAATACACACACATACACACAACGAAAAAAATAGCAATAAAAATTTTTGATATGCAGACAAAGAACGGAAATTTTGCAGCTGTTTGCTGGAAAAGTTTCTTTATGAATAAATTTTTGGGAACTGCTTTTTTAGAGCACATAGAGTGTCGAAATAGGAAACAAAAATATGCTGTCATCCTAGTTTGTGACACACACACACATACACAAACAAAGATAAGGCGAGGAAATTAAATTTTTATAACACGAACGACCCCTAACAAAAAACGAAAACGAAAAGTGAAATGTGAAAAGTGAAAGGAGATTGTGACAAAGAAGCAGACAGCAAGAAAGCGCTACTCACATTTACACTAATGCAAAAAAGGACACAATAAGGATTCATTTTGGCAGTTGACAAGAGGGCAGAGCGCAAAAAATATGAAAATGTTTTGCCGTCGCCGCTCAAGCATTAAATTTGAATTAAATATTTTTTGTAAGTGTGAGAGTGTGTGTGTGTGTGTGTGCTTGTTTGTGTGTGTGTGTGTTGTAGTTATGGGCCAAGGGTCATTCTTAAACTCGACACTTGTGCGCAGACAGCATTGCATAAAGAGAAGCAGGAGCTGGGGCAGCAGAGCCAATGGAAAAGCAGCCATGATGTAATGCTGTACTATCTTCGGTTGTTGTTGTTGTGGGTAGTATTGTTGTTGTTGCTGTTATTGTAGTTGCTGTTATTGTGGAAAACTCAATTTGTAAATTGAATATTATTTGGCGAGAATTCAATTTATTTATTAAAGCTGCATAAATAAGCTGATTATACGCATATTTGCATAATTTCCGGCGCAAAGGCAACAGTCAGCTACAGCTACAGCGACCTACAAATACAATACGCGCAATACATACACATACTACACACACACACACACACACTTGCAAGCAAACATACACTTCAAAATATGCAAATAAAGCGTGTATTTTGTAATTCAGCGCTTATTTTGCGTGTAAATTTGTAAAAATTAGATTTTCACAAATTATTGCTCTACTTTTTCTGACATAAATGTGTGCAAAGAAGCAGAGGAAGAAGGAAATGTTTCTTTACAAAAATCATTGGCAGAGATCAGAAATGAAAGCGACTTTGTCATAAGCAAAAGGTGCTGGCAATTTTCATGTGTGCCAGAGAACGACTTTTTTAAGCTTGACAATGATTTATTTCTACATATATTAAAATGATATAAGTTGCTGAAGAAGTACATTGAGACCATAAAAAGAAAATTTTGTATGCCGCTTTTTGTCAGAAATTAGATTACTTTAATTAACTTTGAAAATGTGAACTTGAATCGGCGAACTTATTCTTTCACTGTCATGCTCTTCATATTATGCATTATATTCTCATTAAGTACTTTTGAGAGTGCTTCTTAGTGGCTAACGAAAATGCAAAACCTTTACAAATTTTATGTGAAATCTGAGTTTTAATTAAAATGGCAATATATTATCTGTGAAATCATTTGGCATTTAAACAAAGCAAATTGCGCTTTTCACTTTGTTAGCTCAAAGTATTTGTAATTAAATCTACAACAGAAATACCAAGCCACTTGGCAACCAAAATCTATTGAGCCTAGAAATATGCAGCAATTATTTGCTAAATCTGCTCAAGGCGCAAAATTGCATATTGCGCATACGCCATGTATGCCCAGTCAGTTTGCTTTCAATGCAAAAACAATTTATATTTACTAAATATTTCGTTAAGTTTGCTTGTTTGTACAAGTTAACAAAACTAATAATTTACTCCTTTGGGTTTTGTATTATTTTTATTTCAGCAAGTCTCCGACTGTGCCGTTTGATTTCCAACTTAGATCTAAAGACAATAAATTTGCATTTTCTTAAGCTACCCTGCTATGGCGTACGTGACCGACTTAGACTTCGCTGCACCCGTTGTTGTTGGCGGAAGAGAACCAGACGCTACCTCAGCAGTTTGTCGGTGCCAAGTTTCTGGCCAGCGTGAGAATTCGCTGACTCAGGCCATTCATGTTAAATTTGTTTACGATAACTCCTCCCCTTCTAAGTTAGGAACGTCCTCGGTCCTCTTCGCTGTCGCCCTTAAAATGGCTTCTACCGCCTTGGC
Organism: Neria commutata; assembly: GCA_963457695.1. Classification (NCBI taxonomy): domain Eukaryota; kingdom Metazoa; phylum Arthropoda; class Insecta; order Diptera; family Micropezidae; genus Neria; species Neria commutata. The sequence goes on along the minus strand of OY735247.1, from coordinate 41,690,039 downwards.
CGTTGCAGCTTCCTGTTTTCGTTTTACAAAGGAAACGATAAGGAGCAGCAAAAACCCGATGATTGCTATCGTTGCCAGGATCGATGATGCTGCAGTCAATCCGGTTTTAAAACCGGTGTTAAGGTCGTTCATGAGCCGAAGATTTTTTAGCGTATGATGGCGCAGATATGGTAAGCTTAAAGCCTCATCATGACCCGTTATATTTATCCGGGTGGTCCAAGGGACCTCCGCAGCTCTTATGCGAAGTGCGTTTCTATTCGTGAATACTGTTTCATTTACACTAGCCTCGCCCGAAAAGGTAACCAGATAAGTACCCCTTTCAAGTGAAGTTGTTTCGTTAGCTAATGTAACCGTTGCAGTGTGGTCATTAATAACGACTAAACCGTCATCTAGCTCTTGCATCGGATCTAGTTGGCCAAATGTTGTTTTGCAATGCGCTAGCGCACGGGATATCAACTGTTGCGCACAAGTTGTGGTTTGTAATTTTTCGCAAAATTGCATAGTTGTCCCCATACAATTGCCAACCGGGAAGGCGTCCTTTCCGCAGAGTGCAACGGCGTTGTCTCCGAGAGATAGCATCTGGTTGTCATGTGCCACAGGAAGGATGGTCATCTTTCTACAAGTAATCTTAGGTCTAGGATACTTAACTAAAAAGTGAATAAGATTATTACTGTGATAAACTTTAAACTTAGAAACTAGTAACAAGTCGGAAACAGTTAAATTGTTGAGCGACTCGCTTTTCAATAATAAATCTATTTCAACATTATCTAAAATGATTGGGTTTAGTAGTCCCAACTGTGATAGAGCAACCGATAGTAATATGTTATCTAAATCAGTGATAATGGCCCTATTTCTGGCCAAAAGAATTTCGTAGAGGTGTCCGGTATCGATCCGTTCCTTTTTTTCTACCTTGAGAATTCTGTTTACCACATCGGTGAGTTCGTTTACTTGATCCTGAAGCTGGGAGTTTATTTTTGCCTGTTGATTATTGTTGTCCCTGAGTTTATCCATTTCTATTGTGACTTTCATGAAGTCATCGAAATCGGGCGTGCCCGCTATGACCTTCAACGTAGTTCCCAAGAAGTTCAAGCTACGCTTGTGTCTTGGTGGACCAGTTATAGTCCGGAGAAGTTTATCAATCTGCACGAGGTCTGCATTCATAAGTTTCGTCATGTGACTCTGAGGATAAAGTTTGAGTAGAGAGTTTGTTTCGTCAATTACTTCTGCGTACGCTGTTAAATTGGTCGTATGTCGAAAATAACCGTAAGAGTCCCATATAACTATGTCGCCATCTTTAATTGGTATGTAATCTGAATGAGTGTAATTTATTATTTTACCTTCCGTTAAGAGGAAGGCCGTGATCAGCCCAACAGTCAACAATCTGAAAGAAGGAGAACAGAATTTGTCTTACTTTTAGATTCTTACTTCGCTTGACGAAGATTGTCTTTGTGAACTATCCTTCCATTTATTTTAACTGTGGAACCAAGATCCTCCTGAACCACTCCTTCGACATACAAAGGTGTAAGTTTATTTCCCAGGCGGCGATTTGACTTAATAAGCACCCTCTCACCCACTATAAAATCTCTCGCAATTCTATTTTTGTTATGGTTCCTAAGAGTAATGTCCTGGGCTTGTTTTACTTTGTCATGTGTTTCCCCAACTATTTCTGGGCATGAGTGAAAAACGTCTAAAGGCTTTTTGTCCGTAACGGAGTGGATAGTTTTATTATATTCGATTGTGGCTAGTAATATGAGGTCAGTTGTGTCATCAATTCCTTTTTCCAGCTTTAGGCACCTGGCTATCTCACCCACTGTGCTGTGAAATCTTTCAACTTGGCCGTTGGAAGTACTGTGCAAAGGAGGAGCATTTGCTATTTCGATGTTAAAATGATCTCTAAGACAGGACCTAATGGTATTTGAATTAAGCGATTTTTCATTATCGCAGAAGATAGTTTTCGTACCCGAAAATAGGTTTACTAGCTGCAGAATACGTGGTTTTATGTCGATTATTGTGCGAGATGGTATTGGTTGTACCACAGCAAATTTTGACAGCTTGTCAATGCAAGTCAGAAAGTATGTTGCATTGGTTGAAAAGATATCAATATGGAGGATTTCACCTGGATATGTTGGCAAGGGTGTTCCTCCGATAGGGTGCTTTACTGGGTGCCTTACATATTTGGCCCTTGCGCAAACTCGGCAATTCAGTGCAACCTCTTTAGCCTTTTTCTCCATTCTTGGGAAGAAATAATCATTGAGTATTTGCTTAACATTCTCTTGAGCAGCGCGGTGAGCCCTATTATGTTCTTGATTTATGATCTCTAATTGTTCATTTGGATTTACTATATCCATCACAAATTTTGTTGTGTGACGAAAAGTGGTGTTGGGGAACATATTCACTAGCTGGTGCTGGATCTGAGCCAGCAAAGGCAGTTCACAGTGAATGCAGTTAACCACATCAGTTTTGACTACCTCTCCCAACAATTTAAACAAGGTATCATTATTGGGGAAAATAATGACATGACGAAGCTTATTTCCGAAAATTATGAACGTTCTTTTTGATGGGTGCTGACCCGATTCCAAAATTAGTTGGTTTCTATAGACGTTTAGAGGTTTTGAAACTGTCTCTATTGCGTATGTTTGTGATTCCTCACTATGAATGGTAGCGGCATCTGAATCGTTTACGGGATCTAAAGCATTTATAAATTGACGTGATAAGGCATCTGCTACCAGATTGTCCTTACCTGGTTTATAGTGAAGCTTAGCATTGTATCCTTCAATAAAGGCCTTCCACCTTTTTATTTTTGGGTTTGGGTTGCGGTCTGACACCGCAAAGGTTAGGGGCTGGTGATCGGTGTAAATATGTAGATCTTTCACACCGTACAAATAATGGGTTAGACTCTTTAGAGCCCAAACAATAGCCAGAAGCTCTCGTTCGTTTGTGGCTAAATGTTCTTCCTTTCGGTCCAATGTTCTCGAAATCATTGTTATTGGTCTACCTTCTTGTGAAAGAACCGCACCTAACGCACGAGAAGAGGCATCTGTGGTGAGATCGAAAGTTTTCTTGAAATCAGGGTATGCCAACATAACGTCCTCTGAGATAAGTATCTGTTTTAGTTTGGTAAATGCTTCCACCTGACTTTGATCAAGTGAGATTTTAATCTTTTTTGATTGCGAGGCTGATACTTTGCCAAATTCACCCCTGAGAATGTTAGTTATTGGCTTGGCAATGTTAGCGTAGTCACGGATAAAGCACCTATAGTAGCCAGCCATTCCTAAAAATGACCGAATACCCCTTAGTGTTGTGGGTTGAGGAAAGTTTTGTATAGCCTCGACCTTTTGCGGACTAGTTTTTATACCATTACCAGATACTACAAAGCCTAAATACTCAAGTTCTGTTTTAAAGAATTTTGATTTCTCTACAGAAACTCTCATGTTTGCTTCCCATAAACTTTTTAATATAGCCTCAATGTGCTTTAGATGTTCATCTGGGTCCTTTGAAAATATTATTATATCGTCGATATAAACAAAACAGTAATCTCCTATGTGTTCCCTTAGAACATCGTCAATTGCCCGCTGGAAAATGCTGGGCGCATTCTTTAGGCCGAAAGGAAGGCGGTTAAATTCGAATTTACCGTTACAAACTGAGAATGCGGTTTTTTCGCGATCTCGCTCTGCGAGCTCAATTTGGTGGAAACCAGACTTTAGGTCTAAAGTTGTAAAGAGCTGGGATTTACCTAAGTTTGATAGGATAATTCCTACGTTTGGGATGGGATACGAATCATCGATAGTTTTCTCGTTTAACTTCCGAAAATCCATTACGAGCCTTTTCTTTTTAACCCCATTTTCATCAAATCCCTTTTTGTCAACTACCCATATGGGGTTGTTGTATGGCGACCTCGAAGGTCGTATGATATCGTTTTCGAGAAGAGTTTTTATTTCCGATTTCACAAAATCGGCAACACCCAATGGATATGGGTAAAATTTCGCATAAGTTGGTTCATTGTTCTTAGTGCGAATTGTAGCTATAACATTTGTGTTGTAACTTAGTTTTTCATTCGGGTCTGCAAAGACTCCAGAGACGCGCTTTATCATGCTTGAAAAGCTTTCTTTTACGCTCGCCGGGACTGACTCGGTTTGGAGCTGAAGATGACTGACATCTTGGCCTTTAAGGAAATAAATAACTTCTTTCCCAGAATCGTATTCTATCATGTTTTTTTTTAAGTTAATGTTTGCATGAACTCTATTTAGAATGTCCAGTCCCACAATACCATCAAACATTGCAAGATTCGGTAAAATGAAAAACTCTGCGACTACACCCAATAAATGCACTTTGCATTTTTTTGTAATAGTGGTGACTCCATGTATGGATTTTACCCTAAAATCCTTATCGACACTCCTGACCCCCTTTAGCCCCGCTAGAGGACTGATGTAGCTTTTGGAGGCCCCTGTGTCAACAAGAAGTTTAATCTCCTGCCCGCCTAGTGTTTTAGAAATCCATGGCAGGAGGGACCTTCCCCTAAAAAATTTATCTCTTCTACTTCATTTTCTTCAACTGCGGATTCGGCTAAATCTTCATATGAAGTTCCTGAATTCGGATCATGTTCGGGCACCGGTTGTGCCAAATGATTTATCCTTGGAAATTTTTGCCCGGTATGACGGTCTGAAGAAGCCTGGCGTTTTTGAAATTGGTCATTTCGGAGATTCTTGAAGTTTGAGGGCTGTGTAAAATTTGTGGGCTGTCTCCAGCGAGACGAAGTGGGGTCTATGTCCATTGGCTCTGGACGTGACAAAGTTTCTCTATTTGAGCCTAGACGGTTCTGACCGTAAAAGTTCCCATGACGGACATTTTCATAGCCCCTCTCCTGGCGGAATTGACCATTTCTGCTGTTGGGATTACTCTGCCTAGTGTAGTGGGGGTTCTTATAATTACCAGAGTAATCCTTGTTGTTGCTGTTGTGACTACCCGGGTTATCCCTGTTGCTGTTACGCTGATTGGTATTTGTTTTTTTTTCGGCATCAACTGCCCTGTTTGCAAAACTAGCAGCAAAAACATAACGCTCGTGATTTGCATCTACCTCTTGCGCCAGAGCTAATGCCGATGGCAGATCGTTGGGTTGTGACGCAAAAAGTATGTCACATAGAGGCTTCTTTAGCCCAGATATAAAAACTCTAAGGGCATCGGCCCTGTACTTTTCATTGATTGCATCAGCAATGCTACCCTCATAGGACATTTTTGTCTTATTCGCAAGCGAGGATAATTTTTTTTCTACCTCATCGTAGAACTCAAGCACGCTGGAGGAACCCTGTCTTAGAGTTGAAAGTTCCTGTTCTACTAAATAAATAGGCCGTTTATCCGAAAACGTAAAATCAAGCCGGGCAATAATTGCCTCGAAATTTAGTGTGGTGCTAAAAGAGGAGAGAAGGGCATCAGCGGCTCCTCGAACCTTGTTTCTTATAATCGTAACTGCCTGGTAGTGCCTCGAGCTACCGTCATAACTTTTGAAAAGCTCATAAGCGTTGTGTGCGGCTTCGCGCCATGACACGTAAGCCTCGAGTTGACCCGAAAATTCAGGCAAGGATTTCACAACGTCTAAGGATTCCTCACAAGTTATGCCTGGGACAATTTTTACCCTCTCAAATTTAGCTATTACCGGCCTTTCTGAAGCACTAATAATTTGTTCTTGCAACCCCTTTAATTTTTTTTCAAATTCTTGTCTCTGCGCCGAAAGTGCAGCAGTCACCGACGCATTTATTACCTGCGTTAACTGTGCTTCGTTCATTTTTTCGGTTTGCCGATCTGATAAACTAAAACTCTCAAGACTATCAATCAAGTCTGATACTTTCGATAAAGTGTTGTTTATGTCACTCATAAACCGTTCGGTAAATATTTCGATTCACTGAAGTTACCTCGTTTTATTTAATTTGGCACAATTTGTTTTGATTTAATATTCGATTAATTGAGGTTGCTTTATTTAAGTCAACTGAGCACAGTTTGTTTTGATTTATTTGCACTGAAAAACGAGTCAAACAACTTACACAGATTTCATAACTAATAGATGAGCTGCTGTTATTTTATTAAAATTTTCTCCGCTGCCGTTGAATCTCCTGATTTTAATATGCGAATTTTCCCTGCTGCCTTGTTTTTGTTACTTTTTCCGCTGCCGTCGAATCTTCTTCTTTTAATATGAGAATTTCCTCTACTGCCGTAGTTTTAATTAAATTTAATATTCGCTTGCCCCACGTTGGGCGCCAGTTAACAAAACTAATAATTTACTCCTTTGGGTTTTGTATTATTTTTATTTCAGCAAGTCTCCGACTGTGCCGTTTGATTTCCAACTTAGATCTAAAGACAATAAATTTGCATTTTCTTAAGCTACCCTGCTATGGCGTACGTGACCGACTTAGACTTCGCTGCACCCGTTGTTGTTGGCGGAAGAGAACCAGACGCTACCTCAGCAGTTTGTCGGTGCCAAGTTTCTGGCCAGCGTGAGAATTCGCTGACTCAGGCCATTCATGTTAAATTTGTTTACGATAACTTACATATTATATGTATTATTTTCAGCTCAATTGGCGCTTTGCACTTCAACTGCCACGCCTACAACGCTTTAGAAAACAATCTTGCCAAGGCGGCAAAATATTTGAAAGGCTCATATTAAAGAAATCTTTCAAAGTATCTCTGGAAATTAGTTTTCGGTTAGGAAATATGCACGCACACACAGTCATATCGACAGACACGTCATACTCTTAAATAATAAATAATACACATACATAAATAAATAAATAATACACATGCATTCGTGCATGCATACAGATGCACAATCAAATCGAGATACATAATATTATAGCCTATCGATAACAGTTTATGACGTAAGTGTCTACGTATTATTAGCATAAACTCAGTCAACGTAGTGGTACTGAGAAATAAGTTCTGTCACTGTATGCATGTGTCAAGGATTTCAAGACAAACGCAGCTGCAAGACTTCATTGGCACGTGGAATACAGTGAGCCTTCACCGCCCAAAAGCGACTGACAAAAGGAAGTCATCTCGCTGTCGAGCAGTCAAAGAAATACAGCCGCAAAGAGCAAGCCAAGGAAATATGCTTTCAGCGCAACAGGCTTCCGCATTCCGCAAAGTATGCAGCAAACAATAAAAACTCGAGCAGCAGCCAGCGGGAGCCAACTTACACTTGCTCAGCCTTTATGCTTTAATGTTATCTATCTTAATGTATGCATGAATGTTTGTGTGCGTGTAGGCATGAAAGCAGCAATAAAGTCAGCTTTGTCTTCCTTCAGCGGCAGCCTTAAAGTATGCTATGTATGTGTTGTAAGTGTGCGCGCCTTTTGTTTATGTGCGCGTGCATGTGTGACAGACACTTTTGTACATTTAATTTACATTATGCTGTGCTCTCGTGCTGTTGTTGTTGTTGTTGTTATTGTTGACTTGCTGATTCAGTGTATGTGTATGTGTATGTGTATGTGTTTGTGTTGTCTGTTGTCTGTTGTCTGTTGTCTCTATTGCATGGCATACATAAATTCCGCTTAAATATTGTTTGCATTTATTTGCAGTCCCAAATAATATTAAATAAAATTTCCATATTACAGTTATTGTGTGCGTGTGCATATTTTTATATATGTATATGTATATATGTAGGTTTATTTGTTTCTGTATTTTTGTACGCGCTACCAAATTTCAATTCAATGACTAGACTTTTACTTTTGCCTTCTTCTCTCTTCGCTACGCTTCACTGGTTTCCATTTCCTTTTATTTGCTGCTAATTTATTGTACTTTTTTGTTTTATCGTTTCATATTTTTCAGTCTTACTATTTTTGCGCATGTGTGTGTGTTCATGTGTGTTTGTTTGCGTTGTTAGGCTAATTATGCAATAAAATGAAACTGCGTGAATTTTCGCACATTGAACTTAAATTTTTGGTAAGCGGTAGCAACTAAAATCACTGCCTTTTCATAAACATCAGACTTGAATAAAAATAAAAGTGAAAACTTTAATTTTTCAAATCTGAGTGAGTTGAGTTCTCATATGCGATAATCTTGCTGACAAAAAATTTATTCAGAATAATAATAGAAATATCAACAGCGCCTTGAGAGAAGGTGTCTTCTCGCTCGACTCATGTGGAAACATGACGTAGAAAAGCCTAAACACTTTATAGCACCATGTCCTGCTTTCTAGCCTTCTGCCAAATTCTTAGAACTGAACTGCAATATCTTGAAATAAGCAGCAAATTATGCCTTTTAAATGAAATGTATGTAAATATTGCCCATTATTCGAATAAGTAAACTTCTTTTACTGATATCTTCCTGAGCCTGAGTCAAGTACTATATACTTGAAGGGCATCACAACAGGTCCTTGTGTTGCCGTGCAATGCTCCCCCCAATTGTTTGTTATTATTATTACTGCTGCCATTAAACTAAATCACTTAAACTTTCAAACTAATTCCAAAGCAAATTTTTTTAATCGGCACTTACTTACCGCTTCGTTGTGCCCACATTGACAAACTCACAAACATTCCTGCAGTGCTTTGGCAGCGCTCCACTGCGTATGAGTAACATGAAACGGATGCTTCCGAGCACGAGTGTGAGTGAGGATTGTGGTGATGTGAAGTGGATTGTGCGGTCGCGATAAACTTTGCCTCCGTAAAAAATCCGTACTTACCCGGTGAATACCAAGTCCTGAACAGTGACACCTTCAGGAAACGCGTGCAAAAGAGAGGCGAATCCACTGACAGTGAAGATTCCGCCAATCTGGGACACAATATTGTTTAATCTGTGAAATTTGCTTTTCATTGTGCAAATTTATTTGCGCTGAATTACACTTTTCTTTTGGAAACAAAAGGATCCCGCGCAACTTCATCAGCGGATAAACAAATATCAGCTGATCAATTTGACAGGTATTTATTTACTATCAAAGCTTTTACACCTAAGCGACACCTACCGCCAAAAATCCGAAGCACAGCGCTGGTTCGTGTCTGTCACCAATATAACAGTTTGACAGCCACTGGAGCTTTCTGCTCGGATCAGTTGCAAATCTCGCGTGCAAAATCCAGTGCACAAAAGCTTTCAACAGGAGCGGACCATGAGTGCAAAGGGCCCGCAGACGAAGGGGCGGAAAAATGCAGCAGGAGATACAAGCCAGCGTGAGACACGAAAGGTGGAAATCACCACACCAAATAGTGAAATCCCAAACCCGTTCAGGCGAAACAGTCTACTTATGATGACACCGCCAGACAAACGAGGTGCGGAAAAACCAGAAGCAGGGGCCACGCCAGCAAGTACAGCTGAAACCATAGCACTGCCGCCCAAACAAACCCCTACAGCGGAAATAAGCAACAGTCCACTACGACAACTGGGCATAAAAATAGAGGAATTGATTGAGATGATGACCAGCCAACGCCACATAAATCTGGAAATGAAGGAGCTCGTTAACACTATAGCAGCGTTGCATACACAGGTATCCACCTCTGTCACTGAGCCAAAATCTACTGTAGCAGAAAACGCACAGCTTGAAAAGAGCATGGCCCCGATGTAAGCTAACACCAGCGATAAAACGAGCAAGAGACAACGCGATGTGGAGGAGCAACTCCCTCTACCCAAGAAAAACAAAAATATCGTGGAAGGAGTTAGAACGCGCTCAAGCAGCAGCAGCGAAACCAACAACGAGGCGTGGAATGTTGTAACCAACAAAAAACGCAAAGAAGGCCACGAAAAAACCGCGATCCAACAAAGAGCCCATGCGAAGGAGCGTGTTCCCATACAGAAAAGCGAAAGGACAGATGCCATTCTTATTGCAAAAACTGGCGAGATGTCATATGCAGATATGTTAAGGATTGTAAAATCTAACCCGGAACTGCAGGAACTGGGTGAAAATGTCACAAGAATCAGGAAAACAGTCAATGGTGAACTACTCTTGCAGCTCACAGGAAAAGCAGACGCGTCTACAAACAAGTTCCGCGAAAACGTCGCACAGGCGCTACAAAGCGCAGCTACCGTCAAAGTGCTATGTGATGAGGTAACCATCGAAGTGCGCGATCTCGACGAAATAACTACGCGTGAGGATATCTGCTGCGCAATTGCCCAGCAGCACCCAAGTATTGGCGTAGTGCCAACCAGCGCTCTTAAATCCATGAGGACTGGAAGGGATGGCACACAAACCGCGCTGATAAGGCTACCGGCCACCGAAGCCAACACCCTTGTGCAAGCTGGTCATATCAAAGTCGGATGGGTGCGATGCAGACTGCGGGAGTACGTCCAACCAGTGAGATGTCTCAGATGCCTGGAATACGGACACATGGCAAGAGCGTGCAGAAACGAGACAGACCGCACAGGTACCTGCTTCAGATGCGGCGAAAAGGGGCACCTGGCCAAGTCCTGTTCCAGCCAGCCCAAATGCGTGATATGCCCAGCAAGTGACAAAACGCATCCTACTGGTAGCATGGCATGCCCAGCATATAAAAGAGCTAAGCAGGCGCTTTTTAAACGCAATGATTAGGATTATACAAATAAACCTCAATCACTGTGAAGCCGCTCAAGATCTCATTGAGCAGACTGCGATAGAAATAAACGCTGACATTCTTCTGGTTAGCGAGCCATACAAAACATCCAAAAACAGCAGTAAATGGACTAATGACAAAACCCATAAAGCTGCTATCTGGACCTGCAGTGACCTACCATTTGAGCGAACAGCCACCTATAAGAGCGAAGGTTTTGCATACGCAAAAATAAAAGGCATACATTTCTTCAGTTTCTATGCGCCGCCAAGCCTAACACTGCAGGAATTTGAGAGTATGCTAGATCAGTTAGTCCGAGAAGCAAGGGGAAAAACGCCCATTATCATCGCGGGCGACTTTAACGCCTGGGCCGAGGAATGGGGCAGCGCCAGAACGACGCGAAGAGGAGAAGCGGTTCAGGAGGCCTTCGCGACCCTGGACTTAGTCCTGACTAATCGAGGGACAGAAAGGACGTTCGATAATGGTAGAGCCGGATCAATTATCGACATAACGTACGCCAGCAGAGCCTTATCGAAGAAAATAAAATGGAGAGTGTCAGATATTTATACGCAAAGCGACCACCGGGCAATAATATTTGAAATCGCACAACCAGAGAGATTCCGGCCACGTAAGCCAATACCGGCAGCACAGAAGCGAGGGTGGAAGGTAAAACACCTGGATGAGGAAGTCCTTATTTTTAAGCTTGACGACCTCACAGTACCCACTGGCAGTGCAGAGCAGAAAACGAGGCAAGTTATGAATTCGCTGGCACTAGCATGCGATGCTGCGATGCCCCGTAAAAGAAGAGGAAACGGGAGGACCCCAATGTACTGGTGGAATGCTGACATAGCCAAACTGCGAGCCGACTGCCACAAAGCGCGACGAAAACACCAACGAGCTCGAGGGAAAGAGAACTTCACTGAGTTACAGCGTGCTTTCAAAGAAGCACGAAAGAAGCTCAGCAAAGCCATTCTAAAGAGCAAAAGCGACGCGTTTCGATCACTGGTAGATGAGGTAGAAGAGAACCCCTGGGGAAGCGCATACAAAATTGCGATGAAAAAAATGAAGAGCAGTACTGGAGGCGCCCCGATAAGCGCAGAAACCATGGCTAAAATCGTAACTGGACTATTCCCTGGCGAAGAAAATGCAACGGCTCACCAGGAGTGGACCACCGACCCACAAACGATACCACCTGTCACGAACGATGAAGTCCTCATAGCCGCGCATGGTATTAAGAACCACAAATCGCCTGGCCTGGACGGCATCCCAAACGTGGTCATTAAAACTGCAATGAAGACAAAAGCAGACATTTTCAGTGCACTTTACACAACGTGCCTAATGGAAGGAGTATTCCCAAGAATCTGGAAGCGCCAACGACTTGTGCTCATCCCTAAGGGTAATAAGCCGCCAGGAGAACCGTCATCGTACCGGCCCCTATGTATGCTGGATACAGCTGGAAAAATCTTCGAGAAAATAATCTGTTCCCGACTCGAAAAATACACGGAGAGCACCACCGGGCTATCGAGATGGCAGTATGGATTCCGGAAGAAGCGAAGCACAGCGGATGCTGTTACTGCTGTCTGCACTATAGGACGGAAAGCACTAGAAGGCACGCGCTGGAAGGGAGGGAAAAAGCAGTATTGTGCAGTGGTCACACTAGACGTGAAGAACGCATTCAACTCAGCCAGTTGGAGCCGAATACTCGACGCATTGGGCAGTTTTAATGTTCCAATGTACTTGACAAAAATTGTTTCAAATTACTTTAGCCAGAGATTGCTACTGTACGACACTGAGGAGGGCCCAAAAACACACAAAGTTACACGAGGAGTTCCGCAAGGGTCGGTTCTTGGACCACTCCTATGGAATGTAATGTACAACGGAGTGCTACAGATCCAGAAGCCTGAAGGAGTAGAAGTCGTTGGCTATGCCGACGACATTGCTGTAGTGGTAGTGGCAAAAACGCTGGAGGAAGTGACGCATCGCTGCAACACAACGATTGCAGATATTAAGGGGTGGCTGCATGATGCAAATCTTGAGCTTGCAGACCACAAGACGGAAGCAGTCCTGATGAGCAGCCGGAAGAGGGTGGAGAGCATCGCAATACGCGTAGGCAACCACACTATACAGTCGGCTCCGCACATAAAATACCTGGGCGTGCTCCTGGACCACAGAATAAATTTCAAAGAACACCTGCAATACACAAGCGCAAAAGCCGCACGAGCAGGCGCCGCACTCAGCCGACTAATGCCTAACATCGGAGGCCCACGGCAACCTACGAGGATGCTTCTAGCTGCAGTAAGCAAATCCGTACTTATGTACGCTGAATTAAAAAACGTTGTTTTCTGGTTGAACTCCAAACTAATTCTGCTTTATTCATTCTTTACATAAATTAACCAAAGCTTCTTCCAGTATCCATTGATGCGATGCTGCTGCGGCAATTCCAGGTAAGCTCTCTTGTTGTTTGTTGTGCAGCTGTTTCGTTTGTGCAGGTGCACCTTTCGTCAGCAGTTTTTGGTGGGAACGTATTTTTGGTGGGAACGTAACGTCACTCGTTAACTCCCCCCTTTGTTAGATGAATCGTCCCGATTCAAGGATGAGTAATAGTTTATCCTCTCCGTCAAATAAGCGATGTCCAATGGCATATGCTGAATTGGTTGTTTAATTGGTTGCAATGGAGTTTGGTTAAGATTTACCTCCACTTTGTTTTTCCTATTCTTCTTTAATTTCCACATTATTATACTTATTACGACCAATGATATTATTACTATTAAACTGTAATTAATTGTATTAGCTTTGTTAGCTTCGTATTTTAATTCTATTATTTGTTTAATATTTTCAATTTGATCAAAATGGAGTTCTTCCATAGATAAGTTTTTCATTATAGTTACATTAATTAATTTGATCGGATTAGGCAAGAGCTGAATATCCATAGGTTTCCTATGTTTGTAAAAAGTTTCCATTATTTTAACATCGCAATTTTCAAATCGGATTAAATAATTTCCATCAATAGTAAAGTTATTTGAATTGCAATTATGATAAACAGTTTGGTTCTTAGCATTGGTTACATATATATGATTAGTATCTAATTCAATTACATTGGTTTTATTATTTCTTACATAGTTGCAATGCATTTTTCCTTTAAATATATTTTCAATGCAATTATCTTCATATTTTTGTAATTCCTTCTTAAATTTAGTCTTTTTATAAGTTATTTCATTAATCGACAGTATTTCGTTTTCTTTGATATAAATTTCCAATTGTTTTACATTAGGTATGGGTTGTACATGGATGGTTTGATAAATTTCTTTACCAAATTGAGGTATCTTTACTAATATTATGATATCTTCGTTTTTAGTGACAATTACAATGTTTATTTCTTTGAGTTTTTCGAAAGTGATATTAAAGTTAATTATATCTTCATCCGTGATAATATCTCTACTTAACAAATTGTTTTGGCTAGTCATTATTATTTCTTTAATTCTAATTATATTTGTTTCAATATACATTAAATTTTCCAATAATTTATTCTCCCATTTTTCTTTTGATACAGCTTTAAGTTCTGCATTGATACTGTTCATATTATGTACTAATTCTTTATAATGGGTGTTTAAATTCTTAGTTATGGCTTCTATTTCAATGCTAAATTTTCCGTTAATATTCTGCTGTTTATTGATTTGTTCAATTGCATTATGTGCGTTTTGCGTATTAATACTTAATTTTCCTTCAATTTCTTCACGATCTTCTTCGTCCATAGTTCCATAAACATATTTAAGTGCAGTTCCCAAGAAATTAAATAATCCTCTCCTTTGTCTTTGGTGGTGTGGGGTTAGTGTATCAATTTGAATTCTAATATGCTTTAGTTTAGCAATTAATAAAGGGTTTGGTTCCTTTCCTGTCAAGATTAATTTTTCTAAGTCATTTACTTGAGCTCTGTATGTTGTTGTATTTATTATGTATGTTATTCTATCATATCTTTCAATTAGTTTGACTTCGTTTAGTTTTAGTAGTGAATAGACGTTACCATGATTCAAATCTATTATTTCTATTTGGGCTGCGATTAAGGGTATTACCAATAAGGCTATGATGATCTGCATCGTTGTGTTTTACCTATAAAATTTAAGATTTTATATTATCCTTGTGAATAATTCTATTTTTACATTGGATCATAACTTTATTTCCTAAATCTTTTTTAATTGTTTGTTTTTTATATCTAGCTTTTATTTTTCCTTGGAATTTATTTCCTTTTTCATAAATTGTTTGATTTTCATCGAATGTTCTTAATTTACGGTTTTTATTTCTGTTATTAAGCATCTGTTTTTGTACTAGTCTTAATTTTTCGGGTACTTCATTGTGTTTTATTTTATTATATAAAATTTCAAAAGGTTTCTTTTCCGTTACTGAATGAATTGTTTGATTATATGATTGTGCCGCACGTACTATTATTTCGATATCATTTATTAATTCCAATTCTTCCTTTAGGCATTTTGCGATTTCGATTATAGTTGAATGAGCTCTTTCTATTTGTCCGTTTGTAGTTGAGTGTCTAGGGTCGCAATAATTTATTTTAATTTTCATTCTATCAGCAAGTGACCTAAATTGAGCTGAGCTAAATCCTGGTTCATTGTCGCATGTAATTATTTTTACCTCCGGAAAACTTTGTAAAGCTTCCAATACTTTTCCTGCTAAATTAGTTTTATCTTCTATATGTTTAATAATTAGAAATTTGGAATATGCATCCATTAACGTTAAAAATTTTAGATTTAATGCAAAAAATATATCTATATGTATTTGCTCTCCCTCCTTTTCCGGAATTAGAGCCTCTCCAATGGGTATACGTATGGGATGTCTATCATATTTATTTCTATTACAAATTTCACAACTTCTTATAAATTGTTTAAATTGTTTCTTCATCGATGGCCAATAGTAATCTTTATAAATCTGTTTTAGATTCTCTTTGTAACCCCTATGTGCTCTTGCGTGTGTTTGTCTAGTTATTTTTTCTTGATCTTCATCATTAATTACATCAATAGCCACTATATCTGTATGAAAAATTTTCTTTGCGATTCTGTTTCGTAAAATTCGTTTAACTTCATATAACTCTTCTAATGTGCAATTTATTCCTGTTAATAGATTTTTATCTATTCTTTCTGAAACTACCTTTTTTAAAAAATCTAAATCTTTATATCTTATGTGGTGTCTGGAAATATTAAAGGTTTTAGTTCTAAAATGTTCGTTACCATTTGATTTACTCAGCACAATTTGTTGTGGGAATGAGTTTAGTGGTTTACTTAAGGTTTTTATGTGAAAAATATCCAAGCTTGGAGCTGAATGCATTGTTTCTGCTAGATTATCCTCCTCGCTTTCTTCGTTATTTTCAGCATTATTTTCTTCTAAAATATTGTTGTTTAACAATTGTCTTGATAATGCATCTGCTACACAGTTAGTATTTCCGGGTTTATAAATCATTTTTGGAGCATATTCTTCTATAAGTGCATGCCAGCGTTTCATTTTAGCATTGGGGTTTCTCGCCGACACAGCGAAGGTCAGAGGTTGATGATCTGTGTGGATTTCCAAATCAGCAACTCCATACAGGTAATTCCTTAGACTTTTCAATGCCCAAACAATGGCATATAACTCTTTTTCGTTCGTAGCATAATTTTGTTCTGTTTTATTTAGTGTTTTCGAAATAAAAGTTATTGGTTTTTTATCTTGTGATAAGACGGCTCCTATTGCTTCGTTTGACGCATCTGTAGTTAATATAAACTTCTTACTGAAATCTGGTTGAGTAAGCTCAACCTGTTGCATCAATTCATTCTTTAACTTCTCCACTGATTTTAAAGCTTCATTATCTAATTCTATTATTACTTTCTTTGATTGGTTTTGTGATATCCTACCATTTTCTCCTTGTAAATATTTGGTTAATGGTTTAGTAATGTGTGCGTAATTTCGCACGAATTTTCTATAATATCCAGTCATTCCCAGAAAACTTCTTAATTGTCGTAAAGTTTTTGGTACCGGATATTCTTTGATGGTTTCTATCTTCTTTTCATCTGTCATTATTACATTATGGGCAACCTTATACCCCAAAAATTCAACATTAGTCTTGAAAAATTCTGATT
This sequence comes from Neria commutata, assembly GCA_963457695.1. Taxonomy (NCBI): domain Eukaryota; kingdom Metazoa; phylum Arthropoda; class Insecta; order Diptera; family Micropezidae; genus Neria; species Neria commutata. Next base: position 41,673,421 of record OY735247.1, on the reverse strand, counting down.
TCTCAAGTGAAATTTTCATATTAGCTTCATGCAAAGTTTTTATTATTCTCTCTAAGTGATCATAGTGTTCGTCAGCATTGCTAGAATAGACTATGATATCGTCAATGTAAACATGACAAAATTTCCCTACGTATTGGCGAAGGATGTTATCCATGGCTCTCTGGAAAATTGAAGGTGCGTTCTTCAATCCGAAAGGCATTCGAACAAATTCATACTTGCCGTTATTAATTGAAAACGCAGTTTTCTCTATGTCTTTCTCTTCCATTAGTATTTGATGGAAGCCCGATTCTAAATCTATGGTGGAAAAGATTTTTGCTTTTCCTAAGTTCGACAATATCACATTGCAGTCTGGTATAGGATATTTGTCAGAGATCGTTATCTCATTTAATTTTTTATAGTCGATCACCATTCTCATTTTAGGTGATCCATCTTCATTTTTCCCTTTTTTTGGCACTACCCAAATGGGCGAGTTATAAGGGCTTCTACTTTCCCTAATTATATTTTCTTTTAACATTTTCTTAACTTCCTTATTTACAAATCCATTCGCAGATAAAGGATATGGGTATTGTTTACTCCATATTGGTTCATTTGTGGCTGTTCTTATTTCGGCTTTAACATCAGTTCTAAATGGTAAAGTTGTGTTTATATTCCCGTGAATTTTTAAAATTTTATTTTTTATTTCTTGTATTTTGTCTTTACTTTCATTTTGTATGTTATTTATTTGTCCTAATTCAATTTCACTAAGTGTATAAAATTTTTCTTTATAATTATTAGTTAAGAATGTGTTATCCTCAAAATTTAATTGTACTTTTGCTTTACTTAGTAAATTCATCCCTATCAGTATATCGCTTTGCAAATTATTAATTTCATAGAATCGTGTGAAATGATTGAAAATGTGTGCATTATAACAATGGGTAATAGTTGTATAACCATTTATCGTTTTTACGCGTTTTGCAATTTCTAATTGTTGTCTGTTAGGCAAAATGTTTGGTTTACAGTAGCAATTTGTTGCCCCTGTGTCTATCAATACTTTAAATTTCCTGTTTGTCCCTCGTAATTGTCTGAATATATAGGGAAGGGTATTGCTTTGTCTAAAAAAGCACTTTCTTGGATATTATTAATTCTTTGTTGTTTTTGTTGATGCTGGTGGCTATTCATAGATTCATGATTTCTTTTAGGGACTCTATTGAAATTTGTGTCGTTATTTTGGACAAATTGTTGTCTAAACTGATTTGACTTATGGAAGGTTGGTTGTCTAAATTGAGCAGTATTATCTACTTCCATTGGAGTTGGTTTGGATTGGTTTTGCCATCCGAAGGTTCTATTATTATTGTTACTATTAAGGTATTGTGGTCTTTGATTAAATCTCAAATTATTAAAATGTCGATTATTATTATCATTTTGTCCGAATATGGGCTTATATTGGCTAAAATTGTTATTATGTCTTCGTAGATTGTAAGTATTGGCAAATTGTATACGAATCTGATGGGATTCCATTTCTTGGGCTTTCGCTAAAGCATTTGGCAAATCTAACGGATTTAGTGACATTATTATATTATTAAGAGGTGCGTTAAGTCCTGTAATGAAAACTCTTAATGCATCAGCGCGATGTCTTTTATTATATTCTTTAGTGATTTCAGAATTATTCCCATAAGTCATTATAGTTTTGTTAATCATTAATGTTAGCTGGGAATTTACTTGGTTATAATAGTCAATTAAGTTCATGTTCATTTGTCTTATTAGATTTAATTCCTGCTCAAGGATATGCAGAGGTCTCTTGTCTGCATATGCGAAATCTAATCGGCTAATTATCGCGTCGAAATTGAGAACTGTTCCATGATTAGTTAACGTGTCGTTTGCTTCACTAGTTATTTTGTTTCTTAGAATTGTTAAGGCAGCAAAATATTTACGACTGCCCTTCGTATATAAAAGCATTGTATTGTTGGCAGCTTCTCGCCAACTAATATATCCTTTCCCATTGAACTCAGGAAGGGATTTTACTATATCTAAAGTTTCATTACAATCTATTCCTGCATTTATCGATTGTGGTTCGAACTCGGTCACCTTATTCACAGTTGTTAAATTTTGCATTTGTAATTTCAAATTTTCTATTTCTTGTTTCAAACTTTGTGTTTGTATTGAAATTAACTGAGCTAATGTTTCATCTGAATTTGTAGGCATTTTCACTTTCCTTATTTTTGTCACTTTTTACAGAAATAATAACTTAAATTTAAATTTACTTGACTCCCTTCAGCTGGAGGTATGATGATCTTTCCTGGATTTCCTTGTTGTGGGAGGACTTTGTTATGGATTATCGTCCTTTCTCTCTCCAGAATATCTAGGCTTACTTGATTGCTGATTTTCCGTACTTCTTCTAGGGATTTGTTTCACCAGTAAGTTGATTGTTGATAGTAGCAAAATTTTTCGACAGCAGGTTTTAAAGTTTTATATAACACTATCGCTTATTATTTCTCCTTTTATTTCTAAGGATACTTTTTAGTGCGATTTAGGGAAATTCCAAAGTGTTTGATTATAACTTTATTTTTATATAACACTATCGCTTATTATTTCTCCTTTTATTTCTAAGGATACTTTTTAGTGCGATTTCACACTTAGGGAAATTCCAAAGTGTTTGATTATAACTTTATTTTACTGCTGTCCCTGCTCGGGCGCCAATTAAAAAACGTTGTTTTCTGGTTGAACTCCAAACTAATTCTGCTTTATTCATTCTTTACATAAATTAACCAAAGCTTCTTCCAGTATCCATTGATGCGATGCTGCTGCGGCAATTCCAGGTAAGCTCTCTTGTTGTTTGTTGTGCAGCTGTTTCGTTTGTGCAGGTGCACCTTTCGTCAGCAGTTTTTGGTGGGAACGTATTTTTGGTGGGAACGTAACGTCACTCGTTAACTCGCTGCACAGGTCTGGGCGGATGCCACAGCAAACAGTTCGTATGTACGGAGAATGAAGTCGGAACATAGGCGAATAAACCTGCGAGTATGCTCCGCGTTCAGGACCGTCTCGGATGAAGCTGCAGGAGTTATCGCAGGACGCATGCCAATTGACCTGGCTGCCAGAGAAGCTGCCGCGTTATGGAGGGCCACAGACGAGGACCCAGCAACGATACGCCAAAAAAGCATCGACAGCTGGCAGGAAACATGGCGTAACTCCACTAAAGGTAGGTGGACCTATAAGCTTATCCCATTGATTCAACCGTGGGTGCAAAGAAAGCATGGCGATGTCAACTTCCACGTTACCCAATTTCTAAGCGGACATGGATGCTTCCGCCAGTACCTCCATAAATTCGGCCAGGAAGAAAGCCCCTACTGCCACTACTGCATCGATAGCATGGAGAATGCAGAACATGTCCTTCTAAACTGCGTAAGATTCGTAGACGCGAGGCGAGCCATAGAGAACTACACCGGAAGGCCAATTAACCCGACTGAGCTAGTGAGCAAAATGATTGAATCGCGAGAAGCGTGGGACGCAATAACCTTTGCAATCACAGCTATTTTACAACGCGTGCGCCAAGACGAGCAACAGATGAGAGTGACCGGCCAAACTACTGGCTCGTAAGAACTAGCTGACAACAGAGCCCTGCCTTGTGAAGTAAGACCTTAACTGATAGTGCCACAAGGACCCACAGGCTAGCGGCGCGGATAGGGAGGTGTTTTTAGTACGTAGGCGCGTGGCGTCGAAAAAAACACGCGAATCGTGCATGCTGATAGCTCCGGGCTATTAGTATCTTTGAAGATTTTCACCTTCCTGCGCATCAAAACAAAAAAAAAAAAAAAACGAGTGTGAGTGACATTTTTATTTGTGTTGCTATTAAAATGTCGCTTTGCCTGGCTGCAGCTCCCTCGTTCAGTGAGCTGCTGAGCTGTCACTTTAATGCTATCAATGACGAAAATTCCCAAGTAAACAACGATTCCATTTAAAAGCATTTTCATGCCAGCAGTGTGAAAGGAAGCAGAAAGCAGCCAAGCAAGCCAATGAAAAGGAGTACAGACACTTCGAGGCTTGGCGTTTGTTTTTGTATTCACGGCATTGCCTTTGCCTGTGGGTGCCGAATAGAAAGGTATGCGCAAATGTTTGCTGTCAATAAAGTCTTGCCGGAATTTACACATACATCTGCACACACATACCTCCTATGCATATGTATAAATCGAGTAATGCAAACGCTTGACGGAAACACAAATTCAAATAATCAGCGCTGCTGTCGAGCTGCCAAAGCAAACCAAAGCAAACAAAACAAACAAAACAGGCAACAGCGGAAGCAGTTGACTCAGGCTGCCTGTCGCGCGAGCCGCCAGGAACGGCAGAAATGCTGTCGCGACGCACAAGTGAGGACATGTCTCTATTTGCGCAGGCATTGGCAGTGCCGAGCACCACAAATAAGTATGCGTTTAAATATTAACGTTTTCGATTTTTGCTTTAACATGTATTTTACATTTCCTCAGATCAGCTGGGAAATGTGGAACCAACTTGCAGAGTAATAGAAATACTAATAAAATAGACTTTGCGAGTGTTGCATTACAAAAGCGAGCCTTGAAAAAATAAGAAAATCAATCAAACTTGTAAGCTTTAGAGCAGAAACCTCAACTGCTGTTAGAAATTTTTAACACCCGAAATCGCTTTTCTTCCATTTTTATTATAATTGCTGGCTTAATGAATTCTTACAATTGAACTAGAATTATATAACAAGATCCTTTTTCTCAACATCGGCATCAAAATCAGCATTTAGATCATGAAAGATTCGCTACACGAAATTGTTATTTTAATTTAGAAAAAATTGCAAAGAAAGCGATTCAATTTGTATATGCGCATCATATATCTAGCTATGTCCGAAGCTACTTGGAAGCCTAAGGGCTTGCTGAGCTCTGGAAGGCGTCAGCTCTCTGCAGAAGTTCGCTTTAAACTCCGCCATTCTCAAAGAACACTACTTCGCAGGCTTTTAAACAGATCGCCATATTGCATCGCCAAGCATCCATCGGGCTAGTGCAAGCTTATTTTGATATGATATGCCTATTATATGATATGATATATTATATAAAATTTCAGCTTTAGTCTTAGAATTAAATAGTATATTTCCTGCCTTTCCCTCGCTTTCTTCTGCTTCTCCTCCGCCTTTCCCTCGCTTTCTTCTGCTACACCCCCCTGTAAAGCGCCATCAAGCGTAACAGCGCGTAGAAATTTAAGGCTTTCACGCTTTAGCCTGGTAAATACACACACACACACAATTAACTGCACACATTCCTATCAAAGCAGAAGCAAAGATTAAATTTTCGAGCGCCTACCGCAAGCACTCAGCAGCAGGGCTTGAGTGCCGCCTTTCCGCGCGCCGGCAACACTTTAATAAAGAAAATTGATTTCCCCAGCGCTGTGTGTGTGTGTGTGTGTGTGTGCACACATCTTCTTGTATGTAAGTTTCTGTCGATTTATGTGGCAGCGCGCGTAGCACGCAGACATTTAACCTCCGCGTTCATAATTTGAGGGCGGCACTCGGGGACGTTTCAATCACAGAGAGTGAAATTTTGTATTGATTTTTTATGTTGCTGCAACGCTTGCTCGACTTTTGTTTCAAGTATTCTGTGTGTGTGTGCGTGTGAGTTTGTGTGTATTCTGCTGCCAACAATTAAGCTGTTTTCCGTCGGGATTTGCCGTATTTTAATCAAACAACACAATTAATTGCGAATTAAACGAATTACGTTTAATGAAATCGTTTTAAAGTTTAAAATTGTTTGTTGCCATGCAATTTGCTAGAATTAATTTTAAATTTGTTTAATTTATTTTTGAATAAAATGGCAACAAAAGTGACTATTAAAATGTTGCAAATTGTTTAATTATTCGAAAAATTGTTGCGAAAAGTAAGCCTTCACCACTTCGAAATATTTACATATATATAAATTAAGCATTCCTTTTAAGGTGTCCTGGTATTGTAAACGTTTCTGGCTGCCTTTGTTTCGACACAAGTTTTTTCATTGCTGGATTAATTCGCATTTATTGATGCGGAAAAGAATGCCGCAGCACGTTAAAAGTCAGGATATTTCATCAAAAATTAAACATATTTCGAACCACTTGCCATAAAATGCTATAGAAAGTTGAAGACTCAAATATAAAGAAGCAAGTATTGAAAAGGTTGGGAATACCAATTGCTGATACTTTGCAAAATGCATAACTCACCTATAAGCGAGCTGGTTGTTAGTCCTTAATAGGTAAGAAATTCGCGAGATCTGAAAAGGATTTAAAATTTTTATGTATAGCAGCTCATTCAAGAAAAAGCGCAACAAAAAGTACAAATAAATTGAAATAAATACCATTCGAATTTCTTTTCTAAATTCATGTAAACGTTTAATTAATAACTTCAAAGGACCAAAGAAAAGGTAAACCAGATTCAATTCAATGTCTGAGCTTTACAGTAAAACACTCACGGCTGCAATAGCATAACTTTATCATAATTGGGGAGTTCACAGTTCCATGCTATCTAGTGTGCTTTCCTTGCCGCATGCTAAATTAAACCACTTTGCCATTTGGCAACATTTTTTGTTGTTGCTTTGCACGCAAACAAAAAATACCACTAGTTGAAAAAATTGCCATGCGTTGGATCGTGTTTTTCTTTCGTGATAAGCTGGCATTTCTCATCAGCTGTTTTATTCGCGAAAATGGAAACAGATTTTAAGCAAATTTTATTGAATTCGCAGAGAATAATCACACACTAAGAGAGTAATAAATCCTTTAGAAAACACTTATAATGCGATTGTGGCAAATTAAGAATGGTCCACGAATCAAGGGCGCTCAGAGTTTTATTTTACTATCGTGCTGAAGTTGCCAGTTGGGAAATTTAGAAGGAAACTGTGAATACCCTAAATATATTAACTACTCAATAAAATCTTTGAGACAAAAAGATATATTAAAACGTTTTTATTAGGTCGCTTTCTTGTCTGTTTGTATGTCCCGTACAAATTTTGGAATTAATTTTAAAGTAACTTCCCGATAATCTAGAGACTTGAAATTTTCAACATAGCTCAGAACTGGATGACAATGCAATATTATATCAAAATTTTTTCTGTGTGGGTGTGGCACCGCCCACAAATAATGAAATACTTTTTATCTCGGCACTTGTATAAGCAATGTTAACGAATTTTGGTATATTGATACATACATTCGTTTCCAACATTTTTCCTAAATGTGGTTGGCGTTGGACAACGGGGCGTGGCCCCGCCTATACAACTCCAACTTAAGGAATGCTTTATCTCGGCTAATTTTACAGCAATATCAATATCAAATTTGGTATTGAGGTGTTAATAATCGTTTCTTACATTCCTGTCATATGTGGTATGATGTAACACACCACGCCCAAACTCACCACACCCAAACTCACCACAACCAAACTCACCACACTCAAATTCACCACACTCAAACTCACCACACTCAAACTCAACACATTCAAACCCACCACGCTCCAACTCTGGTATATTGATACATACATTCGTTCCTTTTAATTGGCCTGCTATACAAAAAAATAAAACAATTTAAAAAAACTACCTACCAACCCATAATTTTAAAAACGATCACTCTTTTTATTGGCCCAGTTTTAATACCATTTAACCCTTTACACAGTAACAAATTTTACAGTTAAAAAAACAGCGAAGTGAAGAAGTAAGAAAAACAACAAAAAATAAATAATTATAAATAGTGCAAGTTTCTTCGAACCACGTAACAAAAAAAAAACAATTTAAAAAACTACCTACCAACCGGTTACAATTTTACACACACAAGACTAAAAATCAGAAAATAATTATTAAGTAAAAAAAAATTTTTAATATTCAACGTTTTTAAAATGGACTAAAAAGTATAAAATAATTTTTCATTGCCATAAACAGATTTCTGAACCAATATAGATGGTCCTTCAATTGATATGGAAATACTAGTAAGATTTAAAACTTAATTTTTATTTGATTTGCAGTTTATTATTTTTAAGTACTGAGATCAAAATTTTAGCAATTAAAGCCATGCTATAAGTGTGAGAAACGCCTCAGAAAAAGACGAAGCGAGTAAGCATGCTTACAAGAGCTGGCTGACAATAATGTGCACAGACTTTCCACAGCAGCGGCTCTTAACCCAGTTGTATTGCGGCAATTTTGAGCATCTCTTGCGCTCGAGCAGAACGAGGAGGCTCACTGCATGCAGACATCCGCTTTACTTTGCAGCGATTCTTTGTTTTCGGGCGATGCTAAATTACATACTCTGTGTGTGTGTGTGTGTGTGTGTGCATATGCATGCATGAGTATGTGGAAATTTGTGCTTCGGCTTACGTGATAGTTTCTGGCTTATTTCTTATTGATATTTTCTGGTAAGTTTCAGAGCGCCTGAGCATACACTTGGCCCTATCATACACTCCGCCATCTTCTGCTTGCCCACACATGCGAATTTTCATTCGCGCACAAAAAGCCATTTTCCAGCCCTTATGCCATTTCCCACTTTTAATATGCGCTGCGGCAGCAAGGACGCTCGCCAGTATTTGCCGACTTCAGACACACCCGCTCGTTGACTCGTTCACAAGCAAATATTGAATTGAATAGCGGCGGCATGTTCTGGTGCATATCGGTTTGTGCGTTTTGCGTGCTGCCACTCTCAATTTAGATATTTTATCTTTTGCTGACAGCGGAACTTTATGAGCGGCCGTCGTAATGCAAATTAGACTCAGTGGGTTGGACATTATGATAAAGCGGCCATGTAGAAGTTGTCAGAGCGATAAAACTGGTAGATTCGCATAATTGAATTCAAAGATATCGAAGTCGAATTCGAAAGCCAAACAAATTCTCAGCATATTTCTTTTTAGGTGTGAAAATTGTGAATTTCAGTTCAATTCAACGATTTTTAATGCGCAATTCTGAGACGAGAGTGCAGCTTAAAAAGCTTGGCTACCAGCTGAAATAAGCTAAGCATAGAACAATTGATGTCCATCCCTAAAATCAGTGTTACAAAATCTTGCTAGTGCCAAAACTTCTGTTATTTTCAATTCCATTGCACTAATCTAGACTTTTAACATTCTTTTTATATTAGATGCATCTAGATAGAAGAAGATTTTTGAGCTTTAGAGCATTCAAGCACTGATTCTTATTCAGAACTTGAAAAAACAACTTTAAGGGGCAATGAAATTTTTCAAGAATTTACCTACACATGCACAAAAAAAATTAAGCTCATCCGCATATCGAAACTAGCTACAATATTTCTTTTTCATCTCAGGCAGTGAGCATGTAAACGGCTTTCGCTTTTCACACTCAATGCACAGCTTATAGTGCTTGTTCATGTTTCATGTTCATCTCTGTGTATTTGTTTGTGTTTGTGTGTGTGTGCTGCTTATTTGCCATATTACTTGATAATTAAGTGGAAATTCGAAAGCAAAACGCACGACTACGCAATTTTGCGCCTGATTGCACATAAGCAAATAAAAATCGAAAATCGGTTCAAGCAAATGTTCAGGCAGGGTCTTTTCCGAAAAAGGCATGGAGCGCAGGAGCAGAGTTAAATCACTATGTCCAACAAACGTGAATGTCCATGAATGAGTGGCAAATGAAATGAGATTAATTAACAGGAAGCCAGGCTAAGCCCGTACATGACACTGAACGCATGCACACACAAACACACAAACATGTATGCCAGCCAGGATTCGAGAGCACACATGCAAGCACACACTAACACTGTCGCACAAACAAGCGCCCTAAGCAGCTGAACTTAGTGAGTAGCCGACAGTGAGGCACGCAAGCAAACAGAGGCATGTGCAAGCACGTACAGTCGTCGTCAACAAAAGGCAGGGATGTAGTTATTTATGCAGTGGCTGAGGAGGTCCTGATGCTATTTCAGCACAATTAATTGCGCAAAAACGTTTCCGAAATATGCATAGAAAATTAGCATGGAAGCTGTTTCGACTTATTACCATTTTAGAGCGGAAATTGTATTGAAGGTTCCGGATTTTTTCCAAACCAAAATATAGAACGGGCAGATAAATGCGTACGAAATTGATTGTATCTTTTATGAAACAAGCTTGTTCAAAGTTTCATTAACAAAAATCAAAGTGACAGATAAATCAAAGTACAAGTTTTTTCAAAGATATTTTGGGCTTTAGATAAAATTCAAAACAGTGCTCTGACTAAGCATTTTTGCATATTTCGTTTTTGAAAACTCGAACACTCTTATTACATATGTATACTATACTGCCATCTAGCAAGCATCTAATATGTTTATGCTATTTATATGTAAACTTTGCGAAGAGTAGATTAAAAAAATTGTGCTGCCATACAAAACTTTGCCAATCATCAGCCGAACTGAATCGCTTATGAAAATAAAACATAAGCATGGAGGCAATTGATGCTCTGCACCCTCATCTACGCGCGCAAAATAATTGTAAGCTTTAACAAAGTAGCGGCATAATCATATCGCAAATTGCCTCAACTAATTAGCTAATTCAGGCATTGTGTGTGGCGCGACTGACAGGCTCCCTGACTGGCTCCCTGACAATGTGACTGGTGGGCGCTTGTGTAATAAAGCGGATTAATTTGCTATTGGAAGTGCAAATTTTTGGCACATTATCAATGCATAGCAAAATCATATGAAAGCAAGTGCATACACTCACACATAAACACGCATGCGTGTGTTCGAGCAACAAAAATTGTATACAACAGTCGGAAAAAAAAGGCATCTGGATATTGAACTCGACTCTTTGAAACATGCTTTGACAGAGCTGTTTGCATTATTTGTGCTTGGATTTCGTAGACTTTCAAATGCCTTAAGCCATTATCCAAAATATATATGCTATATATTTCTTCGCTTTCAAATCGCATTAGATGAAACTGAATAATGTGCGCTGCTTCACAGACACTACAGCAAATTAGTTTATGTTTACACATAGCTTTGCGCCACTACAGCAGCAGCTCAGCAGCATGTCTGTGCCGGAAAAGTGGGCATGGGACAAAGATCTTAACTCGATTTTGGCGCCAACGCATAGTGGCTACTTCAAAAGTGCGCTAAAATAAATAAAAATGAAAATACTGCCGCACGCAGACAGACACATTTGTGTGTACAGCGCTATTAATTAACGCACACACATACGCACACACACACTTGATTTTTTTTTTTACTTACATTACGCGCGTGTATATTTTATTTGCTTAGAGCAGAGGCAAACATTATTATGTGCCACATTAGGCAAGAGAAAGTGCTCGTTGGTTCTATCTGCTGCCATTACTACGGCTGTTACAAACACACACACACACACATACATACATGCTGGCACATTCACTCGCATGTACATGTGCTGATGCATGCATGTGTGTGTGTGTGTACGAATGTATGCAAGTAGCAGCCGAACGCAATGGCGCAAATTTTGTGGCTTGTTGGCGTAGCATAAGAAAGGATCTGCCGCACAACAACAAATGCCAATAAAAAATTCAAAAGGCTCAACGGCAAATCTGCTGAGCTTACGGTTTTTACATTGCTCACACACTTATGCGCCATCATCTCTCACCTCCCCCCCCCCCCCCCCCCTCACCCCCTCCCGCCCTGCTCAGGATCGCTCTTAAACTGCCGCCGCTTTCTCTGCCTTTTTGCGGGTCTGCTGCCAACATATTTTTTCGTGTATTTTTCAGTTTTGCTACAAAGAGAATGTGTATATTTTTGTACAAAATGCTGGAGTCATTGTGTGTATGTAATTGTGTGCCTACATATGTGTGGCTTTAGCAGAGAGTGTATGTCATTTGCTTTTGTTGTGGTTGCGTTGCCTTGTTTAGACAGACAGACGTTGAACAAACGCAACTGCAGAGCGTATTCAATATGCTTGCTGCTCACAAATGCGTTTTTGATATTGAATACCACAAGAGCTACCACAACAACGACAACAACATATCATATAGCACATTTACAACAAACACACGAAGCACACAAATATCGGTCAATAAGAAAAAAACGAAAAATGACAGCAAAAGGCAATGACACGAATAAATGGACAAACTTCCGTTGGGCCTTCTCGACTGTTGGTGAGCACTACTTTTCACTTTCAGCAGAGCAGCTGATTCTGTAGCTTGTAGAGCATCGAATTTGGTAAATACATGCCGTTTAAATTGAGCTCTGCTTATTTTTAAGATCTAAAAAAAAGTTCAAGTAAAAACAGTAGCTGCTATATAGCTGATAATTGTCTATGAAATCGAAATATATGTACTTTAAGTGTTTTATAAGATCATGTAAAAATAAGGATTTGAAAAATTCTGAATTAAAAGTTTTCAATTTAATACACATACCAGCAAAAGTAAACCCACATAGCTTCGCAACCGAATAAAAAGAGCAGGAAAATAATGAAAAGACCATATTTATCATATTGGCAAACCCTGAACATGTTGCTGTGGAACCACTAAAAAATGTCAGAGTATCCCTGTTTGACCGATTGTAGGCAACCTAAAAAGGTTCAAAAAATGGTCTTTTTAATAAAACATGCATTATAGAATTATAAAATACATAACAAGTAACAGTAGCAAAAAGGCAGCAAATATTAAAGCTAGTACTTTGTGCCATTGAGGTAAAATCGTATAAGGATACTAGCATGCACACATACCTACACACACACACATTAGCATGTTTTTGTCCACATGCGCGCCATAAATAATCATGTTGCTTGACATGGCGCTGTTTCGTTTGCATTCTATTGTTTTGCTCTCTCTCTCTCTCTTTCACTTGTGCTTTCACTTTGTGAGGCTCTGTCTCGGCCGCTTTTGTGCCCGCCGCCAGCATGTGGATTATATCTAGCGTAAAAAGGATAACTTTGAAGTAAAATGCTGACATTCAATATCTTAAAAAAACCCCAGATCGGATCAACATAAAAATAGAATGCAACGTAGACAAAAAGCAACGATTTGATATGCCATTCATTGGGGCGTATTAGTAATATTTCAGCACAATTGCAAAATCCATAAAAGATATTAAATCGCTTAAGCAGAAATTCATACAAATGCACATAAAATATTTTATGTTAAAAAATCAATTTTTTTATTAAATTTTTAGTGAATTAAGCTATTTTACGCATCAATTCGGCAGCTGCGTTGTCAAAGCGCAACAGTTTATCAGTCCAACAATCCCCCGCAATCAGAACAACTTAACATGTTTATGTGTGTATATAATGGATCATATATAGCCTTGCATATGATTAATTTTATAGCTGAAAATAAATTAGCTGCTCTGTGTGTCATGCAAATTGATTGCACATATTGATTTAATGACGGCCTTGATTGATTGCGGCTCTGCAGATTGAAAAGCTCGTTTTGTTGGCCAAAAACTACCTACCAACCCATAATTTTAAAAACGATCACTCTTTTTATTGGCCCAGTTTTAATACCATTTAACCCTTTACACAGTAACAAATTTTACAGTTAAAAAAACAGCGAAGTGAAGAAGTAAGAAAAACAACAAAAAATAAATAATTATAAATAGTGCAAGTTTCTTCGAACCACGTAACAAAAAAAAAACAATTTAAAAAACTACCTACCAACCGGTTACAATTTTACACACACAAGACTAAAAATCAGAAAATAATTATTAAGTAAAAAAAAATTTTTAATATTCAACGTTTTTAAAATGGACTAAAAAGTATAAAATAATTTTTCATTGCCATAAACAGATTTCTGAACCAATATAGATGGTCCTTCAATTGATATGGAAATACTAGTAAGATTTAAAACTTAATTTTTATTTGATTTGCAGTTTATTATTTTTAAGTACTGAGATCAAAATTTTAGCAATTAAAGCCATGCTATAAGTGTGAGAAACGCCTCAGAAAAAGACGAAGCGAGTAAGCATGCTTACAAGAGCTGGCTGACAATAATGTGCACAGACTTTCCACAGCAGCGGCTCTTAACCCAGTTGTATTGCGGCAATTTTGAGCATCTCTTGCGCTCGAGCAGAACGAGGAGGCTCACTGCATGCAGACATCCGCTTTACTTTGCAGCGATTCTTTGTTTTCGGGCGATGCTAAATTACATACTCTGTGTGTGTGTGTGTGTGTGTGTGCATATGCATGCATGAGTATGTGGAAATTTGTGCTTCGGCTTACGTGATAGTTTCTGGCTTATTTCTTATTGATATTTTCTGGTAAGTTTCAGAGCGCCTGAGCATACACTTGGCCCTATCATACACTCCGCCATCTTCTGCTTGCCCACACATGCGAATTTTCATTCGCGCACAAAAAGCCATTTTCCAGCCCTTATGCCATTTCCCACTTTTAATATGCGCTGCGGCAGCAAGGACGCTCGCCAGTATTTGCCGACTTCAGACACACCCGCTCGTTGACTCGTTCACAAGCAAATATTGAATTGAATAGCGGCGGCATGTTCTGGTGCATATCGGTTTGTGCGTTTTGCGTGCTGCCACTCTCAATTTAGATATTTTATCTTTTGCTGACAGCGGAACTTTATGAGCGGCCGTCGTAATGCAAATTAGACTCAGTGGGTTGGACATTATGATAAAGCGGCCATGTAGAAGTTGTCAGAGCGATAAAACTGGTAGATTCGCATAATTGAATTCAAAGATATCGAAGTCGAATTCGAAAGCCAAACAAATTCTCAGCATATTTCTTTTTAGGTGTGAAAATTGTGAATTTCAGTTCAATTCAACGATTTTTAATGCGCAATTCTGAGACGAGAGTGCAGCTTAAAAAGCTTGGCTACCAGCTGAAATAAGCTAAGCATAGAACAATTGATGTCCATCCCTAAAATCAGTGTTACAAAATCTTGCTAGTGCCAAAACTTCTGTTATTTTCAATTCCATTGCACTAATCTAGACTTTTAACATTCTTTTTATATTAGATGCATCTAGATAGAAGAAGATTTTTGAGCTTTAGAGCATTCAAGCACTGATTCTTATTCAGAACTTGAAAAAACAACTTTAAGGGGCAATGAAATTTTTCAAGAATTTACCTACACATGCACAAAAAAAATTAAGCTCATCCGCATATCGAAACTAGCTACAATATTTCTTTTTCATCTCAGGCAGTGAGCATGTAAACGGCTTTCGCTTTTCACACTCAATGCACAGCTTATAGTGCTTGTTCATGTTTCATGTTCATCTCTGTGTATTTGTTTGTGTTTGTGTGTGTGTGCTGCTTATTTGCCATATTACTTGATAATTAAGTGGAAATTCGAAAGCAAAACGCACGACTACGCAATTTTGCGCCTGATTGCACATAAGCAAATAAAAATCGAAAATCGGTTCAAGCAAATGTTCAGGCAGGGTCTTTTCCGAAAAAGGCATGGAGCGCAGGAGCAGAGTTAAATCACTATGTCCAACAAACGTGAATGTCCATGAATGAGTGGCAAATGAAATGAGATTAATTAACAGGAAGCCAGGCTAAGCCCGTACATGACACTGAACGCATGCACACACAAACACACAAACATGTATGCCAGCCAGGATTCGAGAGCACACATGCAAGCACACACTAACACTGTCGCACAAACAAGCGCCCTAAGCAGCTGAACTTAGTGAGTAGCCGACAGTGAGGCACGCAAGCAAACAGAGGCATGTGCAAGCACGTACAGTCGTCGTCAACAAAAGGCAGGGATGTAGTTATTTATGCAGTGGCTGAGGAGGTCCTGATGCTATTTCAGCACAATTAATTGCGCAAAAACGTTTCCGAAATATGCATAGAAAATTAGCATGGAAGCTGTTTCGACTTATTACCATTTTAGAGCGGAAATTGTATTGAAGGTTCCGGATTTTTTCCAAACCAAAATATAGAACGGGCAGATAAATGCGTACGAAATTGATTGTATCTTTTATGAAACAAGCTTGTTCAAAGTTTCATTAACAAAAATCAAAGTGACAGATAAATCAAAGTACAAGTTTTTTCAAAGATATTTTGGGCTTTAGATAAAATTCAAAACAGTGCTCTGACTAAGCATTTTTGCATATTTCGTTTTTGAAAACTCGAACACTCTTATTACATATGTATACTATACTGCCATCTAGCAAGCATCTAATATGTTTATGCTATTTATATGTAAACTTTGCGAAGAGTAGATTAAAAAAATTGTGCTGCCATACAAAACTTTGCCAATCATCAGCCGAACTGAATCGCTTATGAAAATAAAACATAAGCATGGAGGCAATTGATGCTCTGCACCCTCATCTACGCGCGCAAAATAATTGTAAGCTTTAACAAAGTAGCGGCATAATCATATCGCAAATTGCCTCAACTAATTAGCTAATTCAGGCATTGTGTGTGGCGCGACTGACAGGCTCCCTGACTGGCTCCCTGACAATGTGACTGGTGGGCGCTTGTGTAATAAAGCGGATTAATTTGCTATTGGAAGTGCAAATTTTTGGCACATTATCAATGCATAGCAAAATCATATGAAAGCAAGTGCATACACTCACACATAAACACGCATGCGTGTGTTCGAGCAACAAAAATTGTATACAACAGTCGGAAAAAAAAGGCATCTGGATATTGAACTCGACTCTTTGAAACATGCTTTGACAGAGCTGTTTGCATTATTTGTGCTTGGATTTCGTAGACTTTCAAATGCCTTAAGCCATTATCCAAAATATATATGCTATATATTTCTTCGCTTTCAAATCGCATTAGATGAAACTGAATAATGTGCGCTGCTTCACAGACACTACAGCAAATTAGTTTATGTTTACACATAGCTTTGCGCCACTACAGCAGCAGCTCAGCAGCATGTCTGTGCCGGAAAAGTGGGCATGGGACAAAGATCTTAACTCGATTTTGGCGCCAACGCATAGTGGCTACTTCAAAAGTGCGCTAAAATAAATAAAAATGAAAATACTGCCGCACGCAGACAGACACATTTGTGTGTACAGCGCTATTAATTAACGCACACACATACGCACACACACACTTGATTTTTTTTTTTACTTACATTACGCGCGTGTATATTTTATTTGCTTAGAGCAGAGGCAAACATTATTATGTGCCACATTAGGCAAGAGAAAGTGCTCGTTGGTTCTATCTGCTGCCATTACTACGGCTGTTACAAACACACACACACACACATACATACATGCTGGCACATTCACTCGCATGTACATGTGCTGATGCATGCATGTGTGTGTGTGTGTACGAATGTATGCAAGTAGCAGCCGAACGCAATGGCGCAAATTTTGTGGCTTGTTGGCGTAGCATAAGAAAGGATCTGCCGCACAACAACAAATGCCAATAAAAAATTCAAAAGGCTCAACGGCAAATCTGCTGAGCTTACGGTTTTTACATTGCTCACACACTTATGCGCCATCATCTCTCACCTCCCCCCCCCCCCCCCCCCCCCTCACCCCCTCCCGCCCTGCTCAGGATCGCTCTTAAACTGCCGCCGCTTTCTCTGCCTTTTTGCGGGTCTGCTGCCAACATATTTTTTCGTGTATTTTTCAGTTTTGCTACAAAGAGAATGTGTATATTTTTGTACAAAATGCTGGAGTCATTGTGTGTATGTAATTGTGTGCCTACATATGTGTGGCTTTAGCAGAGAGTGTATGTCATTTGCTTTTGTTGTGGTTGCGTTGCCTTGTTTAGACAGACAGACGTTGAACAAACGCAACTGCAGAGCGTATTCAATATGCTTGCTGCTCACAAATGCGTTTTTGATATTGAATACCACAAGAGCTACCACAACAACGACAACAACATATCATATAGCACATTTACAACAAACACACGAAGCACACAAATATCGGTCAATAAGAAAAAAACGAAAAATGACAGCAAAAGGCAATGACACGAATAAATGGACAAACTTCCGTTGGGCCTTCTCGACTGTTGGTGAGCACTACTTTTCACTTTCAGCAGAGCAGCTGATTCTGTAGCTTGTAGAGCATCGAATTTGGTAAATACATGCCGTTTAAATTGAGCTCTGCTTATTTTTAAGATCTAAAAAAAAGTTCAAGTAAAAACAGTAGCTGCTATATAGCTGATAATTGTCTATGAAATCGAAATATATGTACTTTAAGTGTTTTATAAGATCATGTAAAAATAAGGATTTGAAAAATTCTGAATTAAAAGTTTTCAATTTAATACACATACCAGCAAAAGTAAACCCACATAGCTTCGCAACCGAATAAAAAGAGCAGGAAAATAATGAAAAGACCATATTTATCATATTGGCAAACCCTGAACATGTTGCTGTGGAACCACTAAAAAATGTCAGAGTATCCCTGTTTGACCGATTGTAGGCAACCTAAAAAGGTTCAAAAAATGGTCTTTTTAATAAAACATGCATTATAGAATTATAAAATACATAACAAGTAACAGTAGCAAAAAGGCAGCAAATATTAAAGCTAGTACTTTGTGCCATTGAGGTAAAATCGTATAAGGATACTAGCATGCACACATACCTACACACACACACATTAGCATGTTTTTGTCCACATGCGCGCCATAAATAATCATGTTGCTTGACATGGCGCTGTTTCGTTTGCATTCTATTGTTTTGCTCTCTCTCTCTCTCTTTCACTTGTGCTTTCACTTTGTGAGGCTCTGTCTCGGCCGCTTTTGTGCCCGCCGCCAGCATGTGGATTATATCTAGCGTAAAAAGGATAACTTTGAAGTAAAATGCTGACATTCAATATCTTAAAAAAACCCCAGATCGGATCAACATAAAAATAGAATGCAACGTAGACAAAAAGCAACGATTTGATATGCCATTCATTGGGGCGTATTAGTAATATTTCAGCACAATTGCAAAATCCATAAAAGATATTAAATCGCTTAAGCAGAAATTCATACAAATGCACATAAAATATTTTATGTTAAAAAATCAATTTTTTTATTAAATTTTTAGTGAATTAAGCTATTTTACGCATCAATTCGGCAGCTGCGTTGTCAAAGCGCAACAGTTTATCAGTCCAACAATCCCCCGCAATCAGAACAACTTAACATGTTTATGTGTGTATATAATGGATCATATATAGCCTTGCATATGATTAATTTTATAGCTGAAAATAAATTAGCTGCTCTGTGTGTCATGCAAATTGATTGCACATATTGATTTAATGACGGCCTTGATTGATTGCGGCTCTGCAGATTGAAAAGCTCGTTTTGTTGGCCATAAACTACGACAAGGACGAATTATGATTTTTTTTCATTCCTTTATATAATCACATATATTTATGCTTTGAAATTCCACGCTTACTTATCGGCATAATACAGGGTTTTTTTTTAGACGTGTGGTTTCCAATAAAGCAATACTTTTTTCAGAGTTGATCTTTCTGACAGCTATCTTGATTTATGCTCAATTTGGTTTGCCATTTCATAATGAATAGACTCACTCCTGAACAACGTTTGCAAATCTTGCAAATTTATTACCAAAATAATGGTTGATAAAATTACCAAAATTTTATTCAGCGATGAAGCTCACTTTAAGTATTAATTGGGAAATACGTGTATGTAGAAACAAGTTAATGAACAAATGAACACAAGAAATCATTGCGCTCTTCCATAGTGAAAGACTCTAATAGAGCAGCTGCCCAATTCCTTTTGTAGTAAATTTCGAAAGTCTTAAAGTTGCGCAGACTTCAGCCACTGGAGGAGCATTCCAAGTACATTTTATTGTCAAGCAGCCACATTCAGCCAGCTCAAGCACTGTCCCAGAGACACAATAAAGCGAAGTTCACTGAAGCATAAAGCTTCTCTCATACCATAAATATTTAAAAAAGCATGCCAGGATGAAAAAAGCGCATGGGAATTTTTAAGCACTAGTCCACTTGAGGCTGAGGATGCTCATACGACAGGCATGCCAAGTGATTTTAGCCAAAAGGGGTTACCCCGTGCGTGGCTGCTGGAGTTGAAACGTGATTTGTGCCACTTTGTAGTGGTGAACTGATGCTGTGAAGGCGTCGAAGCGAACTCGCCTGCTTATCCGTAAACGCACACGCGTGCATTTAAGAGCGCATGCACATACACACTCATGTACTATGCATGTGGGTGTTCTGTATGTGAGCATGCGAAGATGTAGAGCAGCTGCGCCAAAGAACCGCAAGTTTACAGCCACTGACACACACATGCACACACACACGCACACAGAAGCACGGCACTTTTAAATGCAGTCAAGTGTAAAAATCTGTTAAAACGTGTTGGCAGCAAGAATCTTCGAAATGGGAAGGGTGTTTCTAAAACAGAATGTGTGAAAAGAAGAATACAGACAGACAAAAAAATAAACGCAAGCGTGGACAGATAGAAAATACGGACAGACAGACAGACAGACAGACAGACAGACAGACAGACAGGCCAACTGACAGACAGACAGGCCAACTGACAGACAAATTGGCATACATTAAGCAATTTCATCTTTAAAAAATCTGTCTTAAGATATTTCCCAGCGCATTTGGCACTACGAAGCCATGCATAGGCCATACGAACAATTTCGCTACCATCGTGTTGTTATTAAAAAATTTTTGAAAGATATATTTTTATCTAAAATGTCAGAGGAAAATTGCAAATCGTTGAGAATATTTTTTGTGGCTGATGTTCAAGTTGAAAATTACGTTTGCTTTTCCAGAAATAATGAATATTATATGAATTCTTTCTGTTCAAATGTTATGTGAAGCGAGATTTCAACATGAGTTCATACGAATGGGAGGAAGAACAATTACCCACTGAGCTGTGCTGACTATATATATTGTGTGAAAATAGTTTTATGCATTCACATACAAGAAATATATACAAAAACCTTTTTTTCTTACATGTTATGAAAAAATTGCAATGGAAATTTTCGTTATCTAATTATTTTGAGATTATTTTAAAGAGCGCCTGCAGAAAAGCCCTACGTCAGGTCGTGACTAGGTAAAGTGTTTTTCTAGCCAATGAAAGATGAAGGCAGGAAGGAATTATACTGAAAGGAAAATATGAAAGAGATTCATGCAATAGGTAGGTAGGTAGGTTAAGTGGTCGTCTCGAGGACATCACATAGGCCAAAAGTCCCATTGTGTTACCACGTGGGGGTTTTCACCTATACACTTCCCATGTATGGGAGCCACTTTGTGGCTGTGGTATATTTGTCGATATGTCCTGGTGGGGTTTTTTCCAAGTCTGCCAGACAGCTCAGAAAGTAGTGTCCCAGGAATCGGAAGCGCGTTCTTGCTAGCGCTGGGCCATGCAATGCAAAGCTTATAAAGATTGCTTTAAGAAATTCTTTCCATTAAAATATCGTTATTTAAATCCTTAATTTCTCTCAAGAATTCATTTTTTAAAACGAAACGCTTAAGTAAGGTATAAAAAGTGCTATAGCATTTTCTCAGCTTTACCACGATATCAAAAGGCTATGAATATTTTGTTTGCTGGGTTTCTTGTGCACGTATCTGTGTTTACACTTGAGAGTTGTTTGTTTTTGTGCGGTCAGCCACGACAACTCAACTGCAGCAGCACTCGAGCTGATGCACTGCAGCTCGAATTGCAGCTTGCAGAAGTGCGACAGCAGAGGGGCGTAGAAACGGAAGCACTGATATGCAGCACAGGATGCGCAGGCAGCAGACACACAAAAGCGAAACAATAAACGGATAACATTACAATCAGGAAATCTGATGCCATGTCAAGCACGTATAATCTTCCGCTTGTCGCTTTTCATTGCCATCTAGGGTTAGCTTTTATAATTTTGAATTGTTTTATAGAAAACATTCCCTTTTAAATTCATATATATCCAATCACATGCTCGTATGTATATCTAGAGCTGCCGTATAAATTTTCTCTCTCACTTCATTGAATACTTATCTGTCATTCGAAAGCATTTAATAATTTGCAAATGCTTTAATTAATTAAATTAGCTTTCTAATAATACAAGCGCATTTCACTTTCAACTCACACACACACACACACACACACACACACACACACATACAAACCAAGAGCATTTAGCATTGCCTCAGGCGCAGACAAAACTTCATCAATTCGACCTCAAAACTGTGTGCAAATTCAATTAACACCAGGGATCAATATGCACACAACAGTTTGACCTTGATCATTATTAAGGCGCCAGCGGGTTAAAAGCTCTCACATTAAATTGATTAACAAAAAATATAGCAAAGCGTATCTGGCATATGCCAAGCAAAAAGCATTGTTCCGAAATCTCTAATTGCTTCGCAGGCTAATTGGTCTCAAAGTAGTTTGCTCAGTAACGAGCATAGCAACAGTAGTTACCACAACAAAAACAACAGCAACAAACACAGTGCAAACCTCAGCAAAATCATTTGTTGAAAGTTAGTCGCCAACTTTGGAAAATGTGCAGATAGCTTGTATAGCAGCACAAGCCGGAGAGAGAGAGAGACAGAAAGACAGCTGGACGGACAGAATTTGGTGCCAGGCGAGCTGCCAGACACAAAAGCAACCAAAGCGTCTGTTGTTCCTTTTGGTGTTGACAATTCCACGTTGTGAAATTGGAATAGTTACAGCGTATTCTAGTGCAAAAACTATTTTCTTATTTTTATGTAAAGTTTGCTTCGAGTAATAGAATTTGCATGCGATCTTAACTAGATAAAACATTCGCTTGACAAGTGAGTCGGGAACGCTAAAGCATTTTGTAGGAACCGTAGCATAGTTGCAGGCTGCTGAACAGCATATCTATCAGCCTATAACTATGCAACAATTTTGGTTGTTTTAAGCTTTTGAGTGGTAAGTTTTTTTATGTTTTTTTCTAGAATAAGCTTTTAAGACCTTTCCTCTTGTCGTGCGTATATATACAAAAACTTTATATAGCTTGTATATATGTTGAGCTATACGCTTAATTAGTGACTAGAAAAAAGTAGTTTTATTGATGGCAATTAAATTTCAAGATTGATCCTTTAATAGCCAAATATTTGAAAATATTTAAACTGTTTCCTGGAACCCTTAGCATCAGAGCACAACTGCATATGCCACAGCCATTTGAGTCATATCTATTGCTTCAACCGACTAGCTGCACGCTACAACATTGTCAACATGCATAATCCTCAAGCAAAACAACAAAGCACAATAACAGCAAGGCTTGTCGAGTAAGAGTCGATATGCAATAGTCGCCATTTTGAAGTTGACATCCTTCGAAAGTGCCGACATCGTTTATTGCACAATTACAAAGTTCGTAAGGACGGGCAGCTCCGGTTGCAATCAATAAGCTTTTGTTGTTGTTGTGAAGCTGTTGTGCTGTGTTCCGATGACAAATTGCTGGCTATTTGCCAGAGAAAAAGTTTTAATTTGAATTTGAAATTAAAAAGGGAAAACTGATATCTAAGCCCCTATTTATTATAAGTCATTGCAAGAATGAGTGAATTGATTGTCTGGTTGAGCAGCAGCAGCAGCAAATTGGAAGAGCAATTCGTCAAAGCTTAAACATTTAAAGTGCGGCTTAAGCTGTGCTGTCGTTTGCAAGCTTACAAATTGTAAATTCCAGCGAAACAAAAACCTTTTAAGAAAAGAATGAATTTGTTATGTCATTATTTTAATGCATATTCCTTCCAATGTTCAGCAAAGGATACTGTTTTTGTGCTGCAGCATTTACAGGATTTGCGAAACTGAAAATAAATTTAGGGTTGCCCGGAAAGGCACAAGCGACAGACGGAAACCATAAATCACTGGCATTTCTATAAACTTTCCAAAAATTCAGCAACTCTTCAGCGAAATTTTGTAAACAAATTTTCAAAAGCTGTTGATAAAGCTCCTACTCCGTCGTACAAATTAATTGCATAATTATTATAAAAATTTTTCCTAAAAGTATGCTTTCCGTTTGGAACCAAAAATAGGCGCCATTATTTTTAGCCGCATTCCTTCGAAGCTTTTCTTTGCCATATTCAATGCCTACTCGAATAAATTTCAGTTTCTGAAATTGCTCTAGAAAAGGTAAATGCGCAGACATAAGTTAAAAAGGCTGGCTCGACTTAAGTCCTTTAAGGGTCATTCCTATTATTATTTCTTTTTTCTGCCGTTTTTGCAACATTAAATCTCTGCTAATATCACCGCCATTTTGCATTTTCTATAGCTTATGTATTTATTATTACTTCGTTTGGAAAAAGCGCAATTTTTTACACTTTACCTTATTTCCAGTCTGCCATGGATCAACCCACGTACAGATGGACGCACGGATGGCCGGTACTCATTACCTTAATTGAATTTTACGCTACACTTAAGTATGCCGTAGTCGCAGTGGCGTCATAAATGTCGCACTTCCACCGGCGCTGCTACTTTTAAGCCCAAAATCCTGCTTTACGGCGCAGCAGCTACTCCTTTCCAGCAGCGCTGTGCAAGAGTACCTACATTCAGAGGACACCGAAGATTGGAGGCTCTAAAAAAGGTGGGCCAAAAGGCAATAATAAAGTGAAATAAAATTTTAAGGTTGCCAAAAAGGCTAAATTGCCAAGCGGTAAGCACAAAAAAGGATGCAGGACAATAAATAGGCGTGTGCACGCTTGATTTAATACAACGGCAAAAAAAATCAAAACAGAATGAGAGCAGAAAGAGAAAAAGTGTATAAAAATAAAATTAAGCGCACCTATAATAAAAATGCAATGAAGCATAAAACACAGCGACACGCCCACTTCTTGCTGCTTAATTTGCTGTCTTTATGACGGCTAAGGCTATAAACGCTGCAACAACAAAAAGGTACTAATTTGTATGGGCAGCCAAAAAAACGAGGCTGGCAGTTGAAGTGCCGTTTAACCCTCTCTTGCGCGGCAAAGAAAAACTTCAAGAAACCATTTAAACTTTTTGTATTGATTTCGCAAGCTTAAGAGTGTATCATAAAAGGTATTGAACACTCGATTGTTCAGAAAAAAAGCAGTCAAGTGCGAGTCGGGCTCGCTCACTGAGGGTTCCGTACCAGAAATACCCTTTTTAGCGTTCGAATTTAGTTTCTCTTTGCCCGTCTGGCCACACAATTTTCGACATTTTGGCCTACATCTTCGAAACCAATTCACCTAAAAATATGAAAAAAACATTTTTGGAATCCACGGACGTAGCCCTTTCTAACGAGACCCCACAATATGTAAACAACAAAAAGTTTTCTTAAATAAAATTTCAAAAAATTTAAAAACAAATAAATTGAAAAAAGCTGCAGTTTTCCAGTAATATATGACTAAAGACCTACTAACT
The DNA here is from genome assembly GCA_963457695.1 of Neria commutata. Taxonomy (NCBI): domain Eukaryota; kingdom Metazoa; phylum Arthropoda; class Insecta; order Diptera; family Micropezidae; genus Neria; species Neria commutata. Next base: position 41,648,316 of record OY735247.1, on the reverse strand, counting down.
CTGATTTTATCAAAATTTTAGCTTAAGAAATGTAGAAACCCGGGGGGGGGGGGGGGGTGGTATGGTCATTTTTTCAACATTTTGTGCTATATCTTCGAAACCACTTCACAGAAAATTATAAAGAAAATATCTTTGGAATCCATAGACGTAGCCCTTTCTAATAATACCCCACTCGGTATAAACAACAAAAATTTTTTTCTGAGGGGGTCATCTTAAATTTAAAAAAAAATTTTTAAATTAAAAATTCGAAAAAAGGGGAAGCCATTCAGTCATGCGTGATCAAATACCTAGTTAGCCTGATTTTATCAAAATTTTCGGTTGAGAAATGGCATGGGAAAATGGGATCATGTGGGGACAGGTCAGTTTTTCTCACATTTTTAACTATATCTTTCTAACCCGTTTACATAAAATTTAAAAAAAATATATTTTATAATCTATGGACATAGCCCTTTCTAACGATACCCCACACGATACGTTTTAAAAATATTTTCATTTTTTTTGTCCGACCCGAAAACCTTTAAAAATTATAAAAAAATATTTCTAAAAATATTTCTTAACTTTTTATAGTGAAAATGTGTTTAGGTTATTATGACCTAGCATCGTGCCAAATTTCAGGTTGCTACGATTAAAAAAAGGTCGTTTTATATACACACTCCCAAAACAAAAGTGACCTTATAAGTGTTCCCGGTTTTTCCCTTTTAGGGGAACGGAACCCTAAAAAAGAAAAACGTTTTGAGCAATTTTCCTCTTGAGTTGAATTTCAAAAGTAGGCAAAAGTCTAAAGAGGCATAAGATTTGATGACCCACAAATGAGAGACTCCCAAATTAATAACTTCATTCAAACACACATAACAGATCGTGAAAAATAAGCGCAAGTAAGACTTCCTTCAAAGCTTTAAGAAATGTGTGCTTATTTACAAAAAGTTCTTACAGTGCCAGTGCCTCACGATTTTGCCAAGAGTATGCCGCACTTTGTTGCAAAAGCCTTGACATATTGCTGCCATGATAATTTAGCCAGCGCATATCTTCTTTTCAATCTACAGAAAACGCGCCAAAATTATGAACACGTTTTTTAACCCCGTTTAACCCGCGCTTTCACTCAAGCTGATTCCCCACGTTCCCGATACTCGTTTCTGCCACATTTGCATGTGTTTGTCTGCTGCTAATCCGGATTTTGCTTCTAATTTGCGCCAACTTTCCAGCTGTTTTGTATTGTCTTCATCAAGACAAACAAACACACACACACACACATACAAACACTTAAGTTAAATTCTAATGAGCGTGGCTCAGTGTCAGCTCATAAATTTCACATTTTAACATTGCTCTCTCCTTGCCTACTCTCCTTTGCTTGACTCGCCTTGTAAGTCACTAAGCTCATCTGCTCGTCTGCCTCGCACCCTTCGACGCTGTGCCGTAATTACTTTAATAGCACGTGTACGGCATGCGCAGCCGTTAGCTTGCGTGATTGCCGCAACACTTTCTCGCATGCCACCGGAAGAAGCAGCCGCAACAAGCAACAGAACTCACTTCTTCTTCCACGCACTCCTTCTTGGCCTTGCTTCTTGCGCGACTTCTTGCCTTCTCTGCTGCCAGCCTTGCTGATTTTGTTGTGACTTTGACGAAAACGTTCAGCATATAAAGCGTTATCCTGCATCCTGCGCGCACATGACATTTCACCCGTGGCGAACCTAAATGTGCCGCTGCCGTATGAAAGACACCTGATGCTTAGGCATTATACAGAAATGTGTGAGCGCTCAGAATAAAATATGTAAAAAAAAGTATCAGTCGCTACAGCAAGTAATCAAGTTGAGTTGATTCAGATGACAATTTTTACTCAAAGTAATGCGGAATATGATAAATCACCATCATTATTTTCATCTAGCACAACAGGGCGTATGAGTAATGGCAAATTACTTTGCACTTCCCGGCGTATGAGTGACCCTTTGAACTCTTATAAACTTGCTCTGTAGTAAATTGTGCTACTTTTTGCAGTAGTATATGGCAGCAACAATGAAAGGCGATCTTCTACTGTTCGCAGCAATTTTAACCCTAGCCAAGATGCCATCAGCTGCAACAACAATTTTTAAGCGCCACTTTAAAAACGCTTGGGCTGTTTTCCCTTACAATTCCATTGGCGTTTGTGGCTAACAACAAAACGATGCGTTGCCAGTTGAGCTACAACAACAACAACAACAAAAATGACGACGAGGACGAGCATAACAATAACAAGAGCAGCTAAAAATTGTTATGCACAACAACAGAAGTCGTCCTTTTTTACTATGCGCCGTTATTCGTTTGTTCATTTCATGGCTCTCCATGTCGCATCATTTGTCTGGCAGTCGCTGTTGTTTTTTGCGCTTGGAATTTCTTCAAGCGTAAGTACCTGTGCTCTGGCTGCCGAAACCCGTTCCCGTGCTCAACACCTCAAGTCATGGCCGCCACATTTGCAGTGACTCTGTACTTTGTTTCGCCGCGCACTTTTAGCCTTTTTCCATTTTATGCGGCATTTTTATTTGCCTCGCTACTTCAGCACACTAAATGCATTTGGGGTTTCGCCACATAAAAGTGCTTGCTGTATGCATGTGTGTGTGTGTGTGTGTGTGTGTGTGAGAATGTAAATGCTTGTCTGTGTGTGTGCGTGTTTTTGTAATTTTAGGTCGCCACTCAGAAGATTACTTGGAGTATGGCGAAATAGTTTACTTGCTTCTTGCAGCCTCATCTTTCGTTTAACTTGTCTTAGCAGCTGTTACATATATTTGAGAAGATGACTTAAGGTTCTGTTCTGCCTCATTGATTGACAGACTGTAAAATTTTTAAAAATATTTAACAAAAAGATGCAAAAATTTGCGCTGACAAGTAGCTCAATGAATTATTCTTTGAATAAGTATGCTACTTTATTCAAAGAGAAGTGCCTAAAAGGCAATGTAGTGAGTACTTGCGAGAGCCTTTAAGCCGGCTTGCACCAGCTTTGTCTATATATTGACAGCATGATTTCGCCATTTTATTAGCATCTGTCAACAAATTAACTCATCATATTCCCAGTTGCATTCCAGGACAACATAATTTTAAGCCATAGTTTTAAACTCTTCCACAATGTAGTTATTTCAGCTGGCCAGTTGTTAAAGCATTCGCTAACTATTTAACAATTTAAATATTTGCTGAAAAATTTGCTACAAAGTTGTGTATTATAAGTTTATGTACTTTTACAAATTTATTGTGCAAACTTTGTTATGTTTGCTATGTCCATGACGCTTCCCCTTCAGCAGTCATCGCCTTCACTCTCACACACACAACTTCTCTGAACAGCCTGGCAGACACTTTACTCAATTGATTTCTCGCTGGTAAGCAGTATTGACAGCAACGTCAGCGTATTTCGTACACAAAAACGCTCATACACACAGGCAGGTGCTTTCATTCTTATGAGCGTCAGTGAATTTCCGCCGGAAGCGTACCTACACAAATGCTATAACTTTTGAAAAAGTAAAGCGGCAAGTTTTCCTGTTTGTAGATTGCTTTTGGTTTCAAGAGAGCGAGAGGAGGCAGGTATCAAGGCGCATAGCGTGAGCGAAAACTTGGCAGCGTACTTTTGCCGCAGCGGAAGAGGGTTGGAGAGGAAAAGCCGCCAAAAAAGCAGCTTGAGAATAAATTATAAAGCTTTTGCACGCGTGAGTTCCACATAAGAAGCATGCTCGGCAGGAAATTCGCAGGCTGAATAACCAACAATCAGATTCAAGATGCAGAACAATATCTTATTGCTTGCCAAAAGAATACCAATTTGGAAAATAAAAAAATTTGCTTGAAATTGAATTTTCACTATACGATTAATTGCTACTCTAATTGATTTTGTTTATTAAGCTACTTGCCAGCGCAAATTTGTTCATCATTTAGCTCTAATTTTTTCGCTCTGAAGGCTGACAAAATTTATTTGTTCTTTGAAAAGCTGCAGCCAAAGTTTAGCGAATGCAAATAGTTGCTATATTTCCTGCTGGGTAGCCATGTCGCTTACGTGAAGTGAGAAGCAAAAAATGAAGAAAGCAGATTGTAAAAACTTTTCGTATGAAATTTCACCACAAATCTTGCACGCGTGTCTGCTGTCGCACGTCTCGAAAATAGCAAATATTCTGCATGGAGAAAAGTATGCTAAGAAATGCACTTGCGCCTGTGTGTGTGTGTTTGTATTGTGAAGGTGTGTGTATGTGTCGCTGGCATGCAGCTAATTTAATTAGGCTGAAAACGTCAGAAGCTATGCTCATCATGCTCAGCTCAGCTCACGAATGCGGCTGTCGGCAGGCAATCTTCCTTTGCCGCACTACCTTGGCTGTCATTTGCAATTCATGCCTTCCTTCTCACTTGCACTGCTCTTCGCCTCCTTTTGCCTGATTGCAAATGATTTTGCCTTAAGTTGCATAGCCAGCATGAATTGCCGCAAATGTTGTCCGTATTATTATGGAAATTATGCCGGCGTTCCTGCTCAGCTTACGCTTAACCGCCTCCCCCACTCCTCCCCATCCACCGCGCAACTGCTGCTAACCAATTTGCAATTCGCTTGAAAGCGTAATCTAAAACTTTTAAGCGCGATTAAGCGCAACCACATAAGCAGATTAATAATGTTTGTTTTGAGCGAGTACGAGCGTACACTGTGTATGTGTGTGTGTGCTTTACGCGTAAGTGTATATGTACCGAAATTGTGAAATTGTGTATATAATGTGCATTTGCATATTTTTGCAATAAAAAAATACAGAGATTGTATAACTTTGGCGCGCGCAGAGAGTGGCGAGAAAGTAAGGGTGGGATTTGCCGAAAGTTATGGGGAGCGGGTGTTTGAGGCACAGCAGGGTAATTTCAGCAAGTTGTAGCTGGTTACTTAGTGCAGGCATTCTCAACATAGTACTTGCAGATTATATACTAGCTATAGCAAAAAGAAAAATAAAATCGAAGGCTTTGTTTAGCAAAGTTAGAATGATCCGATCTTTCTAATCATGCCATCTTGCGTAACCGGATTACACTTATACACTGCAAGATACAGATTACTAAAGCCATCTATAGGAAATATAATGGATTTTATTTTACTAAAACTGATAATGTATCTACTATATCGATATTTTGTTCATGAACTAGACATAAAATTCTACTAAACTTATGGCCATATCTTAAACAGTTTAGATTTTTCCAGATTGGCAACTAAAATTTTTTAATTTTTTCAAACATAGTTTAGCACTAATTTCAAATTTTATATTCCCACTAAGCATACAAGAAAACGCTTTCATGAAAACTTTTTCTTAATGCTCTTGAAGTAGTTTATTGTATTGGAAAGAATATTGACAGTTTTTCAAAATTTCACAGTTTAAACAATTTCTACTATTTCCGTTGAAGAGTGCTTGGACTATCCATTTGCCAATAAGGCAACCATACAAAAAATTTAATAAGATTTGGTATTTTTGAAACGCATTTAGAAACTTCTGAAAATGCAACATTTTAAAATTGCAAAGCAAGGATATTCGAAAAATTCTTCAAATAAATATGGTATCAAATCGTAAATATTAATTCAAAGGTAGAAGGCAAAATCGTAGTTGCTTATATTTTTGGGCGACAAGTTTGAGCCACGCTGCTGCAGTGCATTTAATATAAGTTCACGTTGTCTCGCTGTCGCAGCTGCAAGTGAGACGACAAAGAAAATTGGCTCAGTATTTTGTGTGTCAAATCGCTTAAAAATTGATGAGCGAACGCACGGAAAATAACAAAATTGCAACAACTTTGCAAATGTGTAAAATCTTTCTGAAAATTACAAAAACTCAGCAGACCGCCAGAAAGTTGCTTTCAATTTGAGCTGTCTTTGAAGATGACGAACAGGTTTTGAAAACTATGCGGCAAATTTTAAGAAATTCTCGAATTCTCAAAACAATGCCGAAAACTTTGCATGCAATAAAAATTTCTAGCTGAATGACAACTACCCTTTGAGAAAAAGTTTACACGGTAACAAGCGTATGCAAAAAAATACACACATGCACTTTGCTTTCAGCTGCACATTTTTTAACCCACGCAAGTTCGCATTAAAATCCGTCGAAAGTTTTAGCTGTAAAGCAGAGCAGAGCTGAGCAGAGCATGTCATCGATTTTACAGCTTATCGCAGTTGTTGGAACGGCATGAAGGGGGGAAGGGAAAGCTTGTGAACAAGTTTCGTAACGAGCGGCAAATTACAACGGAAATTGCAACTACACACACACATACAGACTGCTGAGTGCATGATTGGCTCCTCACTGCATACACAAAAGAACGTGGATGAGAGAAAAGAACGAGTTAATTCGAATAAAGAAGCGTGTAAGAAGCAACAATTGCAAAGTAAATCTTTTCTTGACATTACTGCAATATTTACATAATTTTTTGCATAACTTTCTTTTTCATGAAATGAAATAGTTTGATTTTTAGCAAATTGCAATTTCTGATCTGATCTGATTATAGCTGCTCTTTGCTATTTCAGCAAAAAGATATGAAATAATTGCAATAAATTTCATAAATAAATTGCATGAAATTGCAAGTACTTAAAAATAATCGCTGCTATTTGCTTATTTAGCAAAAATAAATAAAATAATTGCATTAAATTTCATAAATAAATTGCATGAAATTGCAAGTACGGAAAAATAATCGCTGCTATTTGCTATTTCAGCATAAAGATATGAAATATTTCCATTAACATTCATAAATAAATTGCATGAAATTGCAAGTACTTAAAATTAATTGCTGCTTTTTGCTATTTCAGCATAAAGAAATAAAATAATTGCATTCAATTCCATATACAAATTGATTGAGGGAACTATTTACATATTGCCTGATATATCAGTTCATCAGTTATTATGCGAAGGTAATACAAATGAACTGATATAACTGTTGCAATTATGTTAACAGTAAACAATTGCTTTTAATTACTTTTATTGCTGTGGTCATGCCAATTTTTTCACACGAGTATTTTATTTCATTCAGCATGCAAATTATGCATAACGAAAAATCTTAATTAAAATAATATTGAACAAGCCATCATATTGAATAAACAAATTGTATATTATATTGCAAATAATTGCAAAAGCAACAACAAAGTTAAGCAGTGTAAACAAAAAATAAAATTATATAAAAAAAAACTTTTTAAAAATAAGCTTTAATTTATTTAATGTACTAAAAAGTAGAAAATAAATTGTTTCCAAGTCACCTGTATCTTACTATCCATAAAAGCTTGGGGCGCTCATGTGTTCAATATTTGTCAAACAGTTACCACAATATTTTATTTAAATAATTTTTTGCAAATAGATTCTAGTAATGAAAGATATTTTGAATATGGATATTGAGCGCACAAGCTTTTATTGATAGTAAGATACAGGTGACTTGGAAACAATTTATTTTCTACTTTTTAGTACATTAAATAAATTAAAGCTTATTTTTAAAAAGTTTTTTTTTATATAATTTTATTTTCTACTTTTTAGTCTTCCATAAATTAAATTTTAGAGCTCTGAAATTTTTCGCAAAAAGAATTTAAAAGTTGCAGAGCAGTACACAATATTTAGGGTATTCACAGTGTTTCCTATCGTAATATGTCATATCCTTAATTTAACAAATAATACGGCTGTGATCGACCCTAATATTCGTGGCATATTTGGGGCGCGATGATTTGTTGTTGTTTTGCTTGCAAGGCGGGGCGAGTAAGTTCCTATCGTTTTTCATTGATGTGTGGTGTGCCTGGTGTACCTATAATTATAAACTGAAGCCCAAGTGTGTAGTTGCTTGAAAAGTGCCACGCCCCCTGCCCTACGCCCATAAAATTTTACGAGTGGGACGACACATTCAAGAGGCGACTGCATACGAAATTTCAATGCTGCACGACCTTTAGTTCCAAAGCTAATCGAGATCAAAAATTTTGTTTGTATGGGGGTGCCACGCCCCCTTATCCTACGCCCATAAAATTTTACCAGTGGGACGACACATCCAAGAGGCGACTGCATACGAAATTTCAATGCTGCACGACCTTTAGTTCCAAAGCTAATCGAGATCAAAAATTATGTTTGTATGGGGGGTGCCATGCCCCCTTATCCAGTGCCCGTCTTATTTTCTCAGTAGAAGGATATGGATATGTAGTAAGTTCCTACCGAGTTTCATTGATGTGCGATGCGTAGTTCTAAAGTTATACACGAATTTGGAGTTGATAAAAAAGTGCCACGCCCCTTATCCTACGCCCATAAAATTTTACCAGTGGGACGACACATCCAAGAGGCGACTGCATACGAAATTTCAATGCTGCACGACCTTTAGTTCCAAAGCTAATCGAGATCAAAAATTTTGTTTGTATGGGGGGTGCCATGCCCCCTTATCCAGTGCCCGTCTTATTTTCTCAGTAGAAGGATATGGATATGTAGTAAGTTTCTACCGAGTTTCATTGATGTGTGATGTGTAGTTCTAAAGTTATACACAAATCTAGAGTTGATAAAAAAGTGCCACGCCCCTTATCCTACGCCCATAAAATTTATTGATTCATGCATTGTCATGGTGGTTACGCATGTGTCCAAAGTTTCAGATCTCTAAGTAGTCGGTAAGTGGGTGAAAAATTGATTACTAGATTCCACTACATACATACAAACATACATACCGGATGTGAACCTAATATAAAGCTTATAATAATATAATAATCAAAAAGTTGTAAAGTAATAATTGTAAGTGTACTGATGGCATTGCAAATCATTTCCTATTTACATACGCAAATATTTCTGTTGAACTTTTTTTCCTTACCTATTGCTATTAAGCTACTCGTTTAAATGCAGAAAGTTTTCTTTTACAATTCTTTTAAATTTTGATCGATGATGTTGCTGTTGAAAATGTCGAAAATATTTAACATCAAAATAGCTTAAAATAATTTACAGCACGGGAATGTCTGTACTCGTCGCCTTTTGTGTTTCCTCTCTTGCCCACGAACCCAATTTTCAAGCAAGAAAATTGTGCGTTTGTAAATTAAGACTTAGTACTTAAAATTAAACACTGACAATTGTGTGTAATGTAATCATACCTAACTTTGACATAAGCATGTCATATGTATACACACATACACACTCAATGTATACGAAGAAGAAGAAGAAAAGGAAGTTGGTTGAACTTCACAGAAAAATAGCGCAATTAAAATAATGAGAAAATCATGAAAACTGCGCAACTGCTGAGAAAAACTGACAATTAAATTTTGTTGCTTTTTCTGGTATTACACACACACAGACACATCGAAAAGCATCAAAAGCAAACACATACACATTCTACACTTGCAATTCAAAGTTATGTACAGGAAGCGACAAAATTATGGAAGCTGTTCCCTTGTTAGCCTTTTGTAGCCAGTGTTGCAAAATGTAAAAAATTTATCCCCCAAATATTCGACGAACTCCAAAAATTCTGCAATTTTGAAAAACTTCTAACCTGGCAACGCCGATGATGCCGTTTTTTCTTATTTTCAGTTTATGTCTGCTATTTTCTGCACTAACAACGCTGTCAAAACAACAAACGTTCGCCATTTCTCATACACAATTTTACAGCAAATTATAGCGGTTTGCTGTTGTAGTGCGAGTGTGTGAGTGTGTGAGTGCATGCATGTGTAAGTATGAAGGCGTTGAGTTCCAGCAGGGTTCGTCGCTTACGCAACGGAAATGACGGAAGTCAAGCAACGGATATTTGACTGTGAAATTGTTTGTGCCATCGGAAATAAACACAGCGGCCATAAAAAAGCGAGCACGAAAGAAAATTGCCAACTGATGCATACACACAAGCACACACAAACACATACAAAATAATGTCATTAATTCTTACATATACTAGTTATAAGTCCGCAATGTTAACTATAAAGAAAGTTATGCTAAATAATAAGTTAGCTGGAAATTTTTGGTTTAGTTAACATAGCTAAATATTGCATGAATGATGACGGTTAAAAGCTAAATGAAATACGTTTAATAATAACCAAAATTTTTTGTTAAATTTTGTATTATTTTTAGCGGAAACTTACTTTATCACTTCAACGAAAAGCTGAATGTTTGCTCTGATGAAAATTTGTATAGGGGAGAGGGCGGTACCTTCGTCCTTGGGGCACATTCGTCAAAGGCGATTTCGGTATGAAGGAGTCTTCGGACATAACTGTTTATTAGTAAAAACTAACCCATAACTAGCATAAATATCCCTCACAAAGTTTGCCACCTCTATCTGAACAGCTGATAAAGTTACATGAGATTTTTTGTTTTCGCGCTTCGTTCCCGAATATTCAGGTCGGTAACGTAAGAAGTTTGTGCTGTATTTATACCATTATTTCGAACAAAATTGTATTAGTATTACTTTAATACTAATTATTTTGTAAATAAAAATGTATTAAGTGAAAATAAAGCACTGAAATTAGAAGTAAAAAAATAAAAAGAAAAAAGTGACACCAGGGCGGACTCGTCTTTTTTTTCATGGGGCACATTCGTCAATATAACTTCACAGGTACTAAAAATCGAAATCGAGTTGAAGCTTCCAAGACCCTCGAACCTGGCTTAAACCTCCCGTAACCACACAAAATTAATATTAGGGTCGATCTCAGCACTTTAAACATTATATATAACAAATAATTTATAAAAAAATTTTCCAATAACTACCATTTTTTGAAGCTGATTAAACGTGATTTTTTTTTTATTTTTGTAATGCAAAATATAATAAATACGTTTTGTGTAACCAAAAACATGTCTTATCTAGTCTAAACCAGATTTTGTATCACCTTATGGTACTTTAAAGTGTGAATGCTGAAAGTGCCCCGCCAAATGCCGAAGCTACCCTGGCATGGGGGCACATTCAGCGAAATGACTTTTCTTACTAATCTTGAAAAAAATAATACAAACGGAACTTTTTAAAGAACTTTTAGTATAACATTTTATTGTTAAATAATGAGGTATTGTAACAGTCTAATCGGTTTTTAAATATTTTCATTACCTTCTGAAATATAGGCCTTCAAAAAAAAGTAGATGAAGGTACCCCCCTCTCCCCTACATATTTTAGCCATGATTGGCACTTTTGTTAAGACTTGGTACGTGTCAATCAGCGCATTGCAGTCAGCTATGCTAGAATTGCATATTTCCAGCAATGTTGACTTTGAGCAATAATATGCGCACACATTCGCGAAGCCTGCAGGACACAGATGCGCAAAGACATTCGCGAAGTCTGCAGGACACAGAGGCATCCCGACTCTCAGTCACACAGGCAAAGAAGCAGCTGCACTCAGTGCACCAACACATTGGCATGTCAGCGAAGGCACTCCGAGGCGCAAGAATAACAGCTCAGGACATGAGCACACACATAGACATGCACATATATACTAACATGCCAACGCACACAAGCACAACAAAACTACACACATTTGTAGAGCTCATTGCAGAGCAAGCTCGAAATCAGCGCCCACACACGCCATGACAGCAAATTCAGCAGCTAATGCCAGGCATAGCTCTGCTTGACACACGCATACATGCACAACAAGCAAATGAGTGTCAAAATATGACAAAAATATGACAGCACTGTAGTTCATGTGTAGAAGGAGTTTCGATGATACACGAAAAACTTAACCAAAGTGTTTGAAACTTTAAAATCAATATTTTTGGTTGGAAATATCAAAATTTTATGGTTTAATGAAACTGTTTTTGATAGGTCGGCCATAAATCTTTAGAGTTATGCAAATAACTCATGTGTACAAATTTCAGCTCATACAAATTTACAGGCTACCACATACAAGCATAATTAATGGGACATAAGCCATGGGCATGCCCAGGAAAACTGATTTTGCCTTTACTAAAAGGGGCATAAACAAATGCGAGTGTAGTAAACAATTTAAGAAAGCCAGCAGCACAAAAGTCAGCATAAAAACTCAGAAATCCAGTTTTTAAACCAATTCAAGCCACTATATTTATTATATTTTTTTAAAATCGTTTGCAAATATTTATATTGTCTTTCAAATCTTGTGACTTAACAAAAATTTTAACTTTATGTGCTTATTGCCATTTTAATAAATGTTTTCTGCTACTTACAAAGTTTTTGTTTGCTTCTCATTTCTTTGTGTACTTTTTGATCACTAAAAAAAGACCAACCCCGTGAGCCAAATCATTTCCGATTACGCCCATGCACAGAGCCATAAAAGTGCTGTTGTAAATCTACACAAGCATGCACACTCATAAGAGTGCTGTCGCCCACTCACACACCCACATACTTTACACACTCTCGCACCCATACACCCACACACCCACACACCTGCATACCTGCATAGCTTGCGCTCGCAATTGTGGCGATCTGCAAGCAGACCAAATGCCGGAAAAATTCCGCAAAAGTCTGCATGACGCAGGTGCAGGCTATTTTTGTGCCACTGACACATACAAATGCTCACTTTTATGCACCCGCATGCAGCCTGCTGATTTATGCACAAGCCGATAACTGACTGCAGTTTGCAAGTGAAATCGAGTCATCGTAGCCAATGAATTATGAAAAGCTGGAATGAAATTTCGTGTGGCGGCACATTTTAATAATCCTTCACACACACATGCACATACACATTTGTATGCAGAAATATGCACATACAGGCTGCTTTAACAATATATCAGGCCATATTAAAAAGCAATCACATTAATTTAGTAGGCAGTTAAGTAGTTTATCTATAGCCACCATAGATCACTCGGGTCATAAGCGCCGCTGGCGTCCAATTGTCAGCACTAAAAAGGCCGTAAATGTTCAGCCGGATGAAAGTCTTTAACCCTTAAGTTACCAAAAAGCCTAATTTTCATCAAAAAATATTTGCATTGAGTTAATCGAAAAAATATTTTTTAGGAAGTTTCAGAAGTGAAGTGATGGTCTCTTGAATGGTTGTATCTTCAAAGGTACAGTGAGCATATAAGGGATAAGAGCTCTATTGGCATCTAAATATCATGAAATTGGAATACATTCGCATTGAAATGAGAGCACTTTTTTTTCATTTCAGATGTCTCTCAAATTATTTGAGATTAAATGAAAAATAAAAAAAAATCAAATGAGCTTCGTCTCTGTAAAAAGCAGGCCGTTGCACCATTTCCTGCTGGGGCACTTTGTGTGCAAATTTGAGTTGGAATTTACTGAAATTTTGTGTCACATTGGCAGCAATATTTTAATTTGCTGCAATGCAATGAACTGAGTGCAGCATGTGGCCTAATTAGAGCACACACACACACAAACTTATTTGCAGTGCAGGCTGTGCGCTTTACACTTTGTACACACGTTTGAGTGTGTGTGAGTGTGTATGGATATGACATGTGCAACATGTTGCATTTAATTGAATTAGCTGAATAATTGCAGCGGCAGACGTGCTCGGAGTAGCCGCATTCCTTTGCCGTATGTTGCTGATTTTAATTGAGAATTATTATCTTGTGGATTTTCAGCTTTGCCACACACACACACACACACACACATAAATAAACTCACATACATACATATACAAAAACGCTAATTCAATTATGGGTTCATTGAAGTTTAATACACACTCTGCTCCCACTTGCACGAGTCTCCAACCATCTCTCCATCCCTCCATCCCCCCCCCCCCCCACTGCCAATAAATCTTCCAAAATAATTAAAGCGCTCCGCTGAGAACATTTTACGCGTCTCTCATTGCCAGCGCTTCTGCTCCGCTAGAGCCGCCACTTGCCTTGTGTTACTCGCTGTCAGGCCCCTAGGGCCTCATTAAAACGCCCTTTAACTTGAGCAAGTACCCGAACGTAGCAAAAGTAAGTGGTAGAAAGCGTGCCGTGCTCCTCGCGCCCCCCTTCTGCCCCTACCAGCAGCCACAATGTGGCTAATGCAAATCCAACGTTGCCTTCACTTTTTCTTGCGGCGACGTGTGTTAAATTTGATGAAGAAAAAGTTGTGTCCCTCGCGACCCTGTCTTAGTGTAAATGCCATACGCTCGAATGCTTCCCCGCTGCCCCGTAGCGACACGTCGTGGTAGTGGTAGAGCGCATTGGCCGCAGGGAGTAATAATGAATGCCATTATTAAGCGCGGCGAGACGCGAAGAAAAGCAAGTAATAAGTGGACCCTGGCACGGAACAACAACAACAACAACCGCACAAAGTGACAGGAAAAATGAGAAAAGCCGCATCGGAATTTAAAAAGTTCAAGCTGAAGTTGACAGCAGGCCAACGTTGCAGCGGCTCACGGACGTAGACTCGAAGAAGGAGGCCACTTGCCAGCGCCAAAGGTTACAATTTGAAAATCTGTGAAGTGCGCGAGCAGGGAGTCAATATAGCCAGAATTACACGCTGACTAATTCTCAATTATGCAAAGCAAATGAAAAGTCTGGAAAGATTCAATGGCCTGAAATTAAAATAAAATTATGTTGAATTTTGCAATGAATCGAATTTCGATCATATTCCATGCAGCAATAATTTTAGTTTTAAATGTGAATATATACAAAGAGATGAAGTTCAGGCAAGAAACAAAGTTCCTGAATCCCCATACAAAGCCACATTATCAACTACTTCCTTGAGCTTGCACACACACAGACACTGACACACACAATAAAGAACTTCAAGAAGGTAAACTTAATTGTATTTCAAATTGGCAACTGTATTAATTGAAATCTTTTAAAACGAATGTGAAAAGCAGAAAAACGAAAAAAGAAAAAAGAAAAAAGAGAGAAAAAAACTCAAGGAAAAAACGCCGCATTAGATGAGTTTAGAACAAAGCAAACAGAAATGAGCATGCCACATTGCGGAAGCAAATAAAACAATAAAGCGGCACAGATTGAAAACGTGGAATGGCTTAGCAATGGCATAATTGTTTGTGCAGCATGCTAAATTCAATAAGTAGCAGATTAAGCGTAGGCCTACGCTACATAAAAGCAAGAAGGGGCAGCTGAAAGTACGCCTCAAAGTATGCGCATAAAAAGCAAAAGGAACAACTTTTGAGAACAAAAAAACAGACGCGCTGCGACAAACGAAATGTCAAGCTGGACTTTCGTGTAAGGGAAAGTAAGGGAACGACGTAGTCGGCAGGCAAGCGCCACGGCCAAAGGTAGACATAGCCTGTGTTTGTGCGCCTAAAAGCAGGCCACAGCGCCCAGGCTATCAAGGCGTTAATTTATGACGGGCGGTAAATGCCAGTAATGTTCGCATTCGAATGCGCCTAAAAGTATAATTTAATTATGCAAATATGCCGGATAAGCCGCGTGCAATTCTATAATGGCACCGATAAGCATGCTATTTATTTCTGCACTTGCCTGCAGGCGCTTTGTATTTAAACGCCTAAAAATATGCCACACAATTTTTGTTTCTTGAAAGTTGCTCGCGCAATTTTTGTTTAAATTGCGAAAAGCACACTTGGGACCCTATTTTACAGCGCCTATTTGAACTCTATTTAAGGCTTAGCTAAGGAATTTCATTTAACACAGTTGAAAGCTGGACTAACATCGTTTTAGGTTTTATAGCTATAGAAAAACTTGACAAGTGCCGTCTTATTTTCTCTGCTTTAGTTTTAAAGTTAATTAAGTTAAATTTTTGAAGCTTTTGAGCTTCAAATTCCATCGCTTTATGCAACCGATTTCCGAAATACCTTCAAGTAGACTACAGCAATTTTTATATATTTTGAACAGCAGCTGCAAATTATGTTTCTAATAAGCAATATTTTCAAGAAAATCCAGCTTTTTAGTGCAAATTTCACTGACTTTGTATCATTCACATCGAATGATATGGCGCCTTTAGCCTTACAAAAGCAAATAATTTCTAGCATTAATTAAATTAGCTGTCTCAACCGATGCTTTCGGCTGCAAGCACACGTACCTGCTACGGCAGGCTTCGCAACATAAGTAAGCCGCCTAAGAATAGGCTGCTCTAATTTGCATTTTATTTATGAAGCTATACAGATTTCGAATTTCTCTATGCTTTCATTGTGTCATGGCAACTCTGCTGCGCGCAGACATGCTCTCTGTCACCTTATAAATCCAGCCGGTTTATCTTCTCCATTTTGAAGTTAGCTACGCACAAATTAAATTATTTGCGAATTATCAAATGACCAGCATCTGACTAACATTTTCCTTTTTATAAGCGCTATTAATATCCGACAGTTCCGTGCCGTAGAGCTTTCAATTGTGCGTCCGTTTAAGGCTGCCAAAACTTATTTGCATTTGAAAAGTGGGCGTGGCGAGCTGCTGGCATTCTCAAATGCGCACTGCTAAACTGAGCCTGCCGCTTAAGTTGTCTCATCTTTCCTTTGAATAAGCCAGCTTTTGACTAAGCAATCGCTTTCTTTTATATAAAAGAAGATGGCTTCTCACATGCTCAGCTACCACTGCTATGCATGCCAATGGGACAAGCATTTCGACCCTCTAATGCAGCTATTGTCTGCATTCCATTATATCATATATTCCATATTCTTTATGCTTAATATTTTTTTGTTCAACTAGCAGTAGTATGAATATGGCGGTTCTGGCGCAAGGGAAGGAGCGGGTTGAGTAGGGTTCAGTGAAAAATTTGTATGTGTGGAGCAGAAAATTTGCTCCACCATATGTAGGGGTGAAACGATGACGTCATCAGTGAAAATGACGTCATCAGTGATAATGTAAACAATATGATAAAATTAGAATTTCGCAATTCGAATTTCACAATTAGATGTAATTTGAAATCGTTTATGTATGTATGTATGTATGTGTGCATGTGTATGTATATATGTATGTATGTATGTATATATATATGTATGTATGTATGCATATATATATATGTGTGTATGTATATATATATGTGTATATGTGTGTATGTATGTATGTATACATGTATGTATATGGGATCGAGAACCTAAGCGCGGGGGCAAGCGCGAGAGCGGCTCTATCGTTGTTCATAACAATATGTTTGTTTTGTGATAACGCAGGAGCACAGCTAAGAATGAACAGCATATTGATTCTTGCTAACCAGCCATAGAGCGATAATGTGTGCTGTATGATGCATATGACTTAGAATTTTTAAGAGGAAGATCAATTTTGTTTGTTTACATTAAAGATTCGTTGGCGATAGTAGTATATGACGCATTAGCGTGTGAATATAACTAATGATTTTTATGAGCAGGAACACAGCTAAGAATTAACAACAAGTTGGATATAGCTTATTTCAATCTTGAACTTTTATAAACAAATATTATGAAAATGAAGAAAGAAATGAAGGATACAAATACAATCCTATATATTTCATATTTAAGCTTGCAGCAGATAAAGTGTAAATTTGAAATATTTTAACTGAAACTTGTCTCAGGCTTCTCCAAAGCATTGAATATAGAAAATGGATAGTCAACATTTGCTATCTGGTACGCTATTCTTCCACATAATGCGTTCACCATATCAATCTACAGGAATTTATACTAACAATATTTTATTTAAATAAAATAACAAAAGATTAATAAAAATGTTTATTTATTCATTTCAGTATGCTGATTTACAAATCTTATAGACTATAACAAACGGAAAAAGCTTAACCTAAAGCAATTAGCATTTACATCTTAATCTAGACATTGTTGTAAAAACTTATGGATACACAATTTGAACAACATGTTAATTATTTTTCAATTAATTTGATAATGTCCCCACGCTAATGTGTTAACACCATCTTCTTGAATACATCTCTTATCATCTGAACAACTTAATATTAATTTTTTGAGCTCTTGTGTATACAATTGATGAACTCTTGATCTAAATATATACATATTACCATAGAATTTTTTCTTCCTCAACAAACAATCTTTATAATCTTCTATACTAAGGTTTTTTAATAAAGCTTTTTTAACACCTTTTGCTTTTTTTACTTGTTTACAATTGATCGTATCAATAGAATACATTTTTGATCGAAGGCCGACGAATTCCCTCATTATATTTCCGTTGTTTTCATCTTTCATCATGCCGAGAACTTTTTTGTTTTTCAAAGGCAAATTGAAGGCATTGTCATTTGAATATCCTGAAGTATCGAAATACAAATCTATATCATCTCTAATGTCTTTATAAAAATCTTCAGTCTGAATATTGTAAATGAATGAGTCTGTATCCATGTAATTTAAAGTTAAATTTACACCAAATTTCGGTTTCATATAATTATAATGGAAATCATACATTTTTAATTTGGATAATTCAAGTACCGTAAAACCTAAATATATAGGTTTATTATACAACGAATGAACCCTATTCAATTGGATTGCAACCATGTCATCTGTAAACAATGTAGAGCTATGATAATTGGGTTTTGCAATTAGAGCGCGAGCACCTAAATGTTTTCTATAACTTTCCCATTCAGTTACAATTTTAACATCTTTTCTCTTATCGACATTTTCCATTGTTTTGCCGTATACGGCATTATTTAAGAGTTTAAAGAAATTTTTTTCAAACTCGTTTTTAGCTAATGTTCTATGATGAGTATTCAAATCTATATATTGCTTCAACCAACTCGACTGTTTAAATTTCAAAATTGTGTGTATTTTTTTCAACTTTAATCCATTTGCTAGACATTGCTTAAGATTTCTATGATGAATAATGTAATTAGTTTTATTATTTAAATCTGCTATTAATTTTTTACATTGGGTTATGGGGCTGTTTTTATTTTCTACACAAAATGGCAAGTCATTATGTAGAATATGGTAATTTTCTGGATACTCTAAATCTACTTCAAGTATATAACCAAAAGAAGAATTTTCTTCAATTGATTCTATCTCAAAGTCATCGAAATTTTGCATCCATTCAAATCCACCATATGGAAGCTTTTCCGACATTGCCCAACCATACAGATTATTTGCATCTAAATACATTAAATATTCTGATGGTTGGGTAATGTCGTAATCACTCATATATTTATTGTTTGCCTTGGAATGTCTCTTGCAGCATTGAACAAGTCCACCTCGTATTCCCTTTTGTACAAAATTGTACATATCTATATCGGTAAGGAGCTCAAGTTCAATATTAGTTGTTTTAAGCATTGCATCCCAAGATAAGCCTGGAGCAGTATAATATTGACAGGGATCTAGCCCATAAATATTTTTGCAAACCTTTCTAAAATTTTCAAAAATATCTGTCAATAGTAAAACATCTGTTTTCAAATACAACATCATATAACTAAGCAATGTCGAACAATTGAAAACATCCCAAACTTTTTCAGCATGTTCATAATCCTCAATTGAACATTCTATATTACACAATTTGTTGAAAAATTCATGTCGAGTTGGAAGTTTTTTCTCATTAAGGCGATCTACAGAATTTATATAATCATAGGGAAAGACACCCTTTCTTCTGACTAAATTAAACTCAGCTTCAATTGGATACATCTCTCTTGTAATATGTAAATCATTAACTGCTAAATTATTAGCTAAACTATCTAAGCTTGATGCCATAAACCGAAATGAATCTAAAAATCGCAATTCAATTGTATTTTTCTCATCCACAAATATGCGTTTCGAAAGAGATACATACAATTCCTTATTTAAAGGGATTACATGTATATCTCCTGGAAATAATGTGAGTTCTTTGATAAAAAGATGACAATCATAACCGGAAAAGTTATGGAAAAATATAGGAATAAATTTTGCAATCTGATATCTCAAATTGCATTCATTATGGGCTGGTCCTCTATATTTTCCAGTTAAATGGCAATGATCAGCCACTCTATCATTTCCCAGCTCTTTATTACAGATATGACATAATATGCTATCAAATTGTTTTCGAATTTCCTCAGATGTGAGGAAATTCATCGGCCTTACTATAGCTAAATATTTATAATAAATATCTTTTAAATCTCTAACTAAATACTCTACAAATTTTTTTGGTGAATCTACACCTGAATATTGAACTAATTTACTATAACTATTATTAGAACATTTTATATAATAACTAAATGCAAAAGGTACATGCTTTTGAATACTCTTAACTTGTGCTGAGTTTTGAAAATTTTCACTTTGTAAAATACACTCAAAATCAGCATATACTACAACGGGTACATCTAACTCCCGTTCATAATTTTTATATCGTAGAACTACATTCTTACCTCTTGGCATTTCACAAACAATTTTGTTACAGCCAAGTTTGTGAAATGCCAACGCTTCTGCACTATGCCTATACTGCAGGCAGTTGTTGCATATAAATATTCGATGTTCATGCTGAGTAGATTGTTTACATAGCAATCTATTGAAAAAATAGAAAACCAAAATATATCAAAATTTTAAATATATAAATCGTATAATATATATAAATATTGTATATAAATTGTTGTTATTCTTATTATTGAATATATGTACCTTGAAATATGTTTTATCCACACGTAGTGGAACTGCTGTTCTTTCTGGATTAGCATCAGGTTGATATGGTGCTCCTTTTCGACAGCAGTGCTATAGTAGGGACCAACTACTTTATGGAGCTCTTCATCGAATCCGAAAATATTAATGCTGATGCTGCTGTTTTGGTCCTCAAACTTTTTTGCGTCTTTAATTAGTAAAGGGAATGTCAGATCCTTGAAATTTAGCTCTATATTGTTGCGCAAGGTTATTAAATCAGCCTTAATGTCTGCTATTTGATAGTTGCAACATCTCTGAGGATCACGTTCCACTGGACACAGCGCTGATATTATCGCCCACTTGAAACAGAATTCATCACTATTTCGTATATTTAAACAGGCTTTCTTCTTGTACACTTCATATGGTAGTGGTAGATACCGCGATCCTTTTATTGGTCTATATTGATTGATGTTAATTTCCAGATGAGAGAGTCTTATTAATGTCCAGCCGCTATCTCTTTCTTGAAATTCAGCTAGTTTTGTGCAGAGTTGCGTACACATGTCCTCATAGCTAGAAATCACTTGTGGTTCAATTTGAGCTACACTCATTTTAGTTTGAAATGATTTCAAGTCAATAACTATTTCATCATCACTGGACATTTTTATGAATTCAGCAAACAGTTCTATATTATATTTAAATGCTGAATGTTTTTCAAGCATATCGTTTAACATTTTTATTATAATTGATTGAGCATTTTTCAAAAATTGATCAGGTATTAGTTGACCTTCATCTTTATTTTCAAATACAACTGTTTCAATGCGCTCATTAAACGCCGATTTAACACTTTTAAAGTTTTCATCTTTTGTAATCGCACAATTTCTCTTATGTTTATTTGTGCGTACGTGATAGTTCCAGGATTTGAATATAACATTTTCACCGCAACTGTTGCAAAGCACTTCTCTGTTGAAATCAATCAACTGATTTACATTATTGTTATTATTATTATTATTATTATTGCTGCACGATGGCAGACAATCTTGTGGCTGATGATAGACTTTAGTATGTCGTGCTAACTTATCAGCTCTCGAAAATGTTTGTTTGCATATTTCACATGCAATATCGACTTTATTATGTTTATTTAAAATATGTCGATTTAGCGTATATTTATAACTAAATCCGCATCCGCACACTTCACAATTGAATCCTTTCATTTTGATTTTTTTTAAATTACAATAGTTTTGAGCTTTTATCCTTGTTGCTGTTCAGATGAAAGTTGAAACAGTACTATTAAAGCTTCACGTTCATTCGTCCTTTATATAAGAAGCGACAATGAGCCGAACGATAATTTTTGCGCTCGGTTTCTGTGTTGTTGTTTATATATGCTGACTGAGCATTTTTGTGTTCGGTTTCTGTATTGTTGTTGTTTATATATGCTAACTGAGCATTTTTGTGTTCGGTTTCTGTATTGTTGTTGTTTATATATGCTGACTGAGCATTTTTGTGTTCGGTTTCTGTGTTGTTGTTGTTTATATATGCTGACTGAGCATTTTTGTGTTCGGTTTCTGTATTGTTGTTGTTTATATATGCTGACTGAGCATTTTTGCGCTCGGTTTCTATGTTGTTGTTGTTTATATATATATGCTGACTGAGCATTTTTGTGTTCGGGTTCTGTGTTGTTGTTGTTTATAATGAAGCTTCGCTCTCGGAAGCACCCGCTGTGTCCGTTGTTGCTGCTGTCTATAATGAAGCTTCGCTCTCGGAAGCACCCGCTGTGTCCGTTGTTGCTGCTGTCTATAATGAAGCTTCGCTCTCGGAAGCACCCGCTATGCCCGTCGTTGCTGCTGTTTGTTTCTGCGTAAGCAATGTCGTGTTCTCTACAAGCCGAATCCAAGGGATTAATTCCTCTATCGCCTCTTGCTAAACGTTTTTTCAATTTCGTCCCGGCCCACAAAACTGATAGCCTGGTAAATGAAGTTCCACTGGCAACGAATTTATTAGAACCTTAGCAAATTTTAAACACAGGCATTCAACGCTATAACAAATTACTAATACAATATTGGATACGGACTTCGCCTTGTGTGGGAATATTTTTGATAGAGTTTAATCAAAATGTTCTTTTAAAAATAGGTCATGTCAAATCATATAATCAACTAGGTATTATATATATATATTAAACAATGAAAGTCATTTTTTGTCATTCATTTTATGATTTCCGATTTTAAAAGTGTATCAGCTTATCCGCTATCAGCTTATCCGCTATCTGCTTATCTGCTATCAGCTTATCTGATATCAGCTTATCTGCTATCAGCTTATCTGCTATCAGCTTATCTGCTATCTGCTTATCTGATATCAGCTTATCTGCTATCAGATATCAGCTTATCAGCTCTATACCAGCTCTATACCAGCTTATCTGCTATCAGATATCAGGTATCAGATGTCAGGTATCAGATATCAGGTATCAGGTTATCAGGTATCAGGTATATATCAGTTCCACTGGAAACGAATTTATTATATTATTAAGTAGACTTCCTCCAACAACAAATCGATTAGGAGTGATTTGATTTTTATAGTTTACTACCATATTATAATGAATAATGTTTTAACCTTTCACACGGTCCATTAAAGACTAATGTAAATCAACAAATGTATATGTTTCAAATAGATTGTCATCAGTTGCTAAGATGCTTCTAATAAAACAACACCAAAACATAATTGATAGAAATGTCTATATTTCTTCAAATAATCATCAAAAACTAAGACACAGTTCACTACTTCCTAACACCATAAGAGCCCTTATTGTTGGACCATCAAATTGCGGAAAGACCAATGTTATGATAGGTCTAATAGAAAGTCCTAATGGGCTAAAATTTGAAAATATATATTTGTATTCAAAATCTTTACATCAGCCTAAATATGAATATTTAAGACAATTGATAACACCAATTAAAGGTATGGGGTTCTATACATTTTCTGAAAACGAACACGTTTTACCACCGGACAAGGCCAAAAGAAATTCCATCATGATTTTTGATGATGTTGCCTGCGAGAAACAAAATAATATTCATGCATATTTCTGCATGGGTCGGTATAAAAATGTTGATAGCTTCTATCTGTGTCAAACATATACACGTATACCAAAGCATTTAATACGCGACAATGCTAACATGATAATTATGTTTAAGCAAGATGAACTGAATATGAAGCATATATATCATGATCATGTTGGTAGGGATATGTCATTTAAAACGTTTTGTTAAATGTACACAGAATGTTGGAAGGACAAATATGGATTCCTTGTTTAAGCAAGATGAACTGAATATGAAGCATATATATCAGGATCATGTTGGTAGGGATATGTCATTTAAAACGTTTTGTTAAATGTACACAGAATGTTGTAAGGATAAATATGGATTCCTTGTTTAAGCAAGATGAACTGAATATGAAGCATATATATCATGATCATGTTGGTAGGGATATATCATTTAAAACGTTTTGTTAAATGTACACAGAATGTTGGAAGGATAAATATGGATTCCTTGGTATAAACAAAGATGACGATATTGATTCTGAACGCTATAGAAAGGGGTTCAATATTTTTATTAAACAATAAAATGTTAGATGCTGTAACTAAATGTTTAGTATGTTACCAACTATCTGCTATCAAGTAAATCAAGATGATGAATCAGTTGTAATAGCTTGAGAGCAGATAGCTGATAACCTGATACCTGATATCTGATACCTGATATCTGATACCTGACATCTGATACCTGATATCTGATAGCAGATAAGCTGGTATAGAGCTGGTATAGAGCTGATAAGCTGGTATAGAGCTGGTATAGAGCTGATAAGCTGATATCTGATAGCAGATAAGCTGATATCAGATAAGCTGATATCAGATAAGCAGATAGCAGATAAGCTGATAGCAGATAAGCAGATAGCGGATAAGCTGATAGCGGATAAGCTGATACACTTTTAAAATCGGAAATCATAAAATGAATGACAAAAAATGACTTTCATTGTTTAATATATATATATAATACCTAGTTGATTATATGATTTGACATGACCTATTTTTAAAAGAACATTTTGATTAAACTCTATCAAAAATATTCCCACACAAGGCGAAGTCCGTATCCAATATTGTATTAGTAATTTGTTATAGCGTTGAATGCCTGTGTTTAAAATTTGCTAAGGTTCTAATAAATTCGTTGCCAGTGGAACTTCATTTACCAGGCTATCAGTTTTGTGGGCCGGGACGAAATTGAAAAAACGTTTAGCAAGAGGCGATAGAGGAATTAATCCCTTGGATTCAGCTTGTAGAGAACACGACATTGCTTACGCAGAAACAAACAGCAGCAACGACGGGCATAGCGGGTGCTTCCGAGAGCGAAGTTTTATTATAGACAGCAGTAACAAAGGACACAGTGGGTGCTTCCGAGAGCGAAGCTTCATTATAGACAGCAGCAACAACGGACACAGCGGGTGCTTCCGAGAGCGAAGCTTCATTATAGACAGCAGCAACAACGGACACAGCGGGTGCTTCCGAGAGCGAAGCTTCATTATAAACAACAACAACACAGAACCCGAACACAAAAATGCTCAGTCAGCATATATATATAAACAACAACAACATAGAAACCGAGCGCAAAAATGCTCAGTCAGCATATATAAACAACAACAATACAGAAACCGAACACAAAAATGCTCAGTCAGCATATATAAACAACAACAACACAGAAACCGAACACAAAAATGCTCAGTCAGCATATATAAACAACAACAATACAGAAACCGAACACAAAAATGCTCAGTTAGCATATATAAACAACAACAATACAGAAACCGAACACAAAAATGCTCAGTCAGCATATATAAACAACAACACAGAAACCGAGCGCAAAAATTATCGTTCGGCTCATTGTCGCTTCTTATATAAAGGACGAATGAACGTGAAGCTTTAATAGTACTGTTTCAACTTTCATCTGAACAGCAACAAGGATAAAAGCTCAAAACTATTGTAATTTAAAAAAAATCAAAATGAAAGGATTCAATTGTGAAGTGTGCGGATGCGGATTTAGTTATAAATATACGCTAAATCGACATATTTTAAATAAACATAATAAAGTCGATATTGCATGTGAAATATGCAAACAAACATTTTCGAGAGCTGATAAGTTAGCACGACATACTAAAGTCTATCATCAGCCACAAGATTGTCTGCCATCGTGCAGCAATAATAATAATAATAATAATAACAATAATGTAAATCAGTTGATTGATTTCAACAGAGAAGTGCTTTGCAACAGTTGCGGTGAAAATGTTATATTCAAATCCTGGAACTATCACGTACGCACAAATAAACATAAGAGAAATTGTGCGATTACAAAAGATGAAAACTTTAAAAGTGTTAAATCGGCGTTTAATGAGCGCATTGAAACAGTTGTATTTGAAAATAAAGATGAAGGTCAACTAATACCTGATCAATTTTTGAAAAATGCTCAATCAATTATAATAAAAATGTTAAACGATATGCTTGAAAAACATTCAGCATTTAAATATAATATAGAACTGTTTGCTGAATTCATAAAAATGTCCAGTGATGATGAAATAGTTATTGACTTGAAATCATTTCAAACTAAAATGAGTGTAGCTCAAATTGAACCACAAGTGATTTCTAGCTATGAGGACATGTGTACGCAACTCTGCACAAAACTAGCTGAATTTCAAGAAAGAGATAGCGGCTGGACATTAATAAGACTCTCTCATCTGGAAATTAACATCAATCAATATAGACCAATAAAAGGATCGCGGTATCTACCACTATCATATGAAGTGTACAAGAAGAAAGCCTGTTTAAATATACGAAATAGTGATGAATTCTGTTTCAAGTGGGCGATAATATCAGCGCTGTGTCCAGTGGAACGTGATCCTCAGAGATGTTGCAACTATCAAATAGCAGACATTAAGGCTGATTTAATAACCTTGCGCAACAATATAGAGCTAAATTTCAAGGATCTGACATTCCCTTTACTAATTAAAGACGCAAAAAAGTTTGAGGACCAAAACAGCAGCATCAGCATTAATATTTTCGGATTCGATGAAGAGCTCCATAAAGTAGTTGGTCCCTACTATAGCACTGCTGTCGAAAAGGAGCACCATATCAACCTGATGCTAATCCAGAAAGAACAGCAGTTCCACTACGTGTGGATAAAACATATTTCAAGGTACATATATTCAATAATAAGAATAACAACAATTTATATACAATATTTATATATATTATACGATTTATATATTTAAAATTTTGATATATTTTGGTTTTCTATTTTTTCAATAGATTGCTATGTAAACAATCTACTCAGCATGAACATCGAATATTTATATGCAACAACTGCCTGCAGTATAGGCATAGTGCAGAAGCGTTGGCATTTCACAAACTTGGCTGTAACAAAATTGTTTGTGAAATGCCAAGAGGTAAGAATGTAGTTCTACGATATAAAAATTATGAACGGGAGTTAGATGTACCCGTTGTAGTATATGCTGATTTTGAGTGTATTTTACAAAGTGAAAATTTTCAAAACTCAGCACAAGTTAAGAGTATTCAAAAGCATGTACCTTTTGCATTTAGTTATTATATAAAATGTTCTAATAATAGTTATAGTAAATTAGTTCAATATTCAGGTGTAGATTCACCAAAAAAATTTGTAGAGTATTTAGTTAGAGATTTAAAAGATATTTATTATAAATATTTAGCTATAGTAAGGCCGATGAATTTCCTCACATCTGAGGAAATTCGAAAACAATTTGATAGCATATTATGTCATATCTGTAATAAAGAGCTGGGAAATGATAGAGTGGCTGATCATTGCCATTTAACTGGAAAATATAGAGGACCAGCCCATAATGAATGCAATTTGAGATATCAGATTGCAAAATTTATTCCTATATTTTTCCATAACTTTTCCGGTTATGATTGTCATCTTTTTATCAAAGAACTCACATTATTTCCAGGAGATATACATGTAATCCCTTTAAATAAGGAATTGTATGTATCTCTTTCGAAACGCATATTTGTGGATGAGAAAAATACAATTGAATTGCGATTTTTAGATTCATTTCGGTTTATGGCATCAAGCTTAGATAGTTTAGCTAATAATTTAGCAGTTAATGATTTACATATTACAAGAGAGATGTATCCAATTGAAGCTGAGTTTAATTTAGTCAGAAGAAAGGGTGTCTTTCCCTATGATTATATAAATTCTGTAGATCGCCTTAATGAGAAAAAACTTCCAACTCGACATGAATTTTTCAACAAATTGTGTAATATAGAATGTTCAATTGAGGATTATGAACATGCTGAAAAAGTTTGGGATGTTTTCAATTGTTCGACATTGCTTAGTTATATGATGTTGTATTTGAAAACAGATGTTTTACTATTGACAGATATTTTTGAAAATTTTAGAAAGGTTTGCAAAAATATTTATGGGCTAGATCCCTGTCAATATTATACTGCTCCAGGCTTATCTTGGGATGCAATGCTTAAAACAACTAATATTGAACTTGAGCTCCTTACCGATATAGATATGTACAATTTTGTACAAAAGGGAATACGAGGTGGACTTGTTCAATGCTGCAAGAGACATTCCAAGGCAAACAATAAATATATGAGTGATTACGACATTACCCAACCATCAGAATATTTAATGTATTTAGATGCAAATAATCTGTATGGTTGGGCAATGTCGGAAAAGCTTCCATATGGTGGATTTGAATGGATGCAAAATTTCGATGACTTTGAGATAGAATCAATTGAAGAAAATTCTTCTTTTGGTTATATACTTGAAGTAGATTTAGAGTATCCAGAAAATTACCATATTCTACATAATGACTTGCCATTTTGTGTAGAAAATAAAAACAGCCCCATAACCCAATGTAAAAAATTAATAGCAGATTTAAATAATAAAACTAATTACATTATTCATCATAGAAATCTTAAGCAATGTCTAGCAAATGGATTAAAGTTGAAAAAAATACACACAATTTTGAAATTTAAACAGTCGAGTTGGTTGAAGCAATATATAGATTTGAATACTCATCATAGAACATTAGCTAAAAACGAGTTTGAAAAAAATTTCTTTAAACTCTTAAATAATGCCGTATACGGCAAAACAATGGAAAATGTCGATAAGAGAAAAGATGTTAAAATTGTAACTGAATGGGAAAGTTATAGAAAACATTTAGGTGCTCGCGCTCTAATTGCAAAACCCAATTATCATAGCTCTACATTGTTTACAGATGACATGGTTGCAATCCAATTGAATAGGGTTCATTCGTTGTATAATAAACCTATATATTTAGGTTTTACGGTACTTGAATTATCCAAATTAAAAATGTATGATTTCCATTATAATTATATGAAACCGAAATTTGGTGTAAATTTAACTTTAAATTACATGGATACAGACTCATTCATTTACAATATTCAGACTGAAGATTTTTATAAAGACATTAGAGATGATATAGATTTGTATTTCGATACTTCAGGATATTCAAATGACAATGCCTTCAATTTGCCTTTGAAAAACAAAAAAGTTCTCGGCATGATGAAAGATGAAAACAACGGAAATATAATGAGGGAATTCGTCGGCCTTCGATCAAAAATGTATTCTATTGATACGATCAATTGTAAACAAGTAAAAAAAGCAAAAGGCGTTAAAAAAGCTTTATTAAAAAACCTTAGTATAGAAGATTATAAAGATTGTTTGTTGAGGAAGAAACAATTCTATGGTAATATGTATATATTTAGATCAAGAGTTCATCAATTGTATACACAAGAGCTCAAAAAATTAATATTAAGTTGTTCAGATGATAAGAGATGTATTCAAGAAGATGGTGTTAACACATTAGCGTGGGGACATTATCAAATTAATTGAAAAATAAGTAGTGTAAATATGATGGTTCTGGCCCAATACGGTGGAGGTGGAGCAGTGTGGAGAAGCGAAAAATTTCATAGTGTGGAGCAGTGTGACGTCACATTTTTGCTCCACCATATGGTGAGGAGAAACGATGACGTCATCAGTGAAAATGACGTCATCAGCGATAATGTAAACAATACGATGACGTCATCAGTGAAAATGACGTCATCAGCGATAATGTAAACAATACGATGACGTCATCAGTGAAAATGACGTCATCAGCGATAATGTAAACAATACGATGACGTCATCAGTGAAAATGACGTCATCAGCGATAATGTAAACAATACGATGACGTCATCAGTGGAAATGCAACCCTGCAATACAATTTGAATTTCACAATTTGAATTTCACAATTAGAATTTCACAAGTAGATGTAATTTGAAGCCGTTTATATATGTATATGTGTGTATGTGTGTATGTATGTGTGTGTATGTATATTAGAATTTCACAATTAGATGTAATTTGAAGTGTGTATGTATATTAGAATTTCACAATTAGATGTAATTTGATATGTATGGAGCAAAAATGTGACGTCACCAGTGAAAATTTGTATGTGTGGAGCAAAAAAATA
The DNA here is from genome assembly GCA_963457695.1 of Neria commutata. Lineage (NCBI taxonomy): Eukaryota > Metazoa > Arthropoda > Insecta > Diptera > Micropezidae > Neria > Neria commutata. The sequence goes on along the minus strand of OY735247.1, from coordinate 41,618,492 downwards.
CTAGAACAATTCCTCCATCGTATGGGAGGAGCAGAAAGTTTACTAAAATCATGTGTGAAAATGCAACCCTGCAATACAATTTGAATTTCACAATTAGATGTAATTTGAAGTGTGTATGTATGTATGTTTGTTATAGGGAATCGAGAAGAAGGTATATTACTTACATATAGAATATTTCGTTAGTTTTAGTTAAAACGTTGAAGTAATCATGTCGCTAGCGGTTGAAATTGAAAAGTTTTTAGTCGATTATTCCTCATTTGTTCTACCAGAGCATCTAACATCCTTTTTTCTATGGCTTGAACAAATAAAAAGGGCGGATTCTAATGAACTAGTTGAAAACCATTTTGGAAGCCACTATAGAGAATGTGCATGGAGCAATGAAAAATGTACATCCGGACCGGATACTTGCGTCTGCTTTTATTATGAGAGAGCATGTAAAAATGCAAAGATATTGATGAGTCACTATCGTCGTTTGAGAGGAAGTTATTAATGATTTCAAATATTCTATGTTGTAAAATATTTGTTTAATACGAGAATAAATTCATATAAATGGCACGTCACATCTGCCTTTTATTCATTGCGATATTGGCTTAGATCACATCATCATGACATCGAAAACGCTTACTTTAAGTGGAAATACCTCTATTCTGACGGTAAACTACTTTCTACCAATAGATTTATCGGAAAATTATGTGTGTGGTCTAATTGATTTTTATACCTATAATTCTATACCGAATGTTGATGTTGGGAACAATTTATTTCATATCGAACAAACGGATAAAGCTTAACCTAAAGCAATTAGCATTTACAGTTAAATCTAGACATTGTTGTAAAAACTTATGTATATAAAATTTGAATCCGTTAAAATATGAATGTATATGTGCGTATGTATACAAATCGTAGAAACAACCATATGCTACTGTTATCTGCAGCTTATGATGATATGACAACTCCATGAGCGCCAATTTATATATGTATATGTGTGTATGTGTGTATGTGTGTGTGTGTCAATTTATAGAAACAATGTATTAAATTATATGCGTATGCGTATGTTATAGGGAATCGAGAAGGAGGTTTATTGCTTTAAATTGTTGGGGGTTTTTTTTATTTTTCTTTCATTCTTTCTGAAGGTCAGCATCTTTTGGGTAGCCTCTTTAATAGGTTTTTTTTTTTTGTTCTGGTATATAACATAAACCAAAACCCTTCTTATCAGGCTTAAAATGCTATGAAGTCCGTATGCAACTTTGTTTTAGAAATTTGATATTGTGTAGGAGATCATGTTTTTACGATTTGCTATGGGATCCAAATTTTTGTTTTGCTTTATTTTTTGGTCCGCTTTATTCTACTAGCATCTCAAAATATTCATATATATGAGCATGTTCACTCTACTTTGTATTAGAAATTTGATGATATAGCATTTGAAAATGCTACACTGAGAGATATAATAATTATCTGTAATTTTTGAATAAATAGTGAAAATCGAATTAAATTATTATTATAATATTTTTTAAAACTTCTGAATTTAGAAAATTCTTACCTTATCTATAAACACTATACTGTTTATTGCAGTTTATTTATATTAAAACCCAACTGATTCATAAATTTTCATCACTTTCATTCAATATTTCCCTATTAAATAAATCAAAATTTTGTATACTACTTTTAAATCTTTTAACACTTTAACTTTTTTATTCTGTGTACACACAATTTAAATTCGCTTCGGTTTGTTTTAAGTTTACTTCAATCATAATATAAAATTACAATTTTAATATAAAACTTTAGAATTTCCAAATAAGATTTTCAATTCTTACGACCGCACTTAATTTTAGATCGCAACTTTTCTCTTAGTGTATGTACTAGCGGAAGCGCGGGGGCAAACGCGAGAGCAGCTCTAACGTTGCCCATAACAATATGTTTGTTTTGTGATAACGCAGGAGCACAGCTAAGAATGAACAGCATATTGCTTCTTGCTAACCATCCATAGAGCGATAATGTGTGCTGTATGATGCGTATGACTTTGAATTTTTGAGAGGAATAACAATATTGTTTGTTTACATTATCGATCCGTTGGCGATAGTAGTATATGATGACGATATTGATTCTGCACGCTATAGAAAGGGATTCAATATTTTTGTTAAACAATAAAATGTCAGATGCTGTAACTAAATTGATTAGTATGTTATCAACTATCTGCTATCAAGTAAATCAAGATGATGAATCAGTTGTAATAGCTTGAGAGCAGATAGCTGATAACCTGATATCTGATACCTGACATCTGATAGACCTGATAGCTGATATCTGATATCTGATACCTGATACCTGATATCTGATAGCAGATAAGCTGATATATAGCTGATATATAGCTGGTATAGAGCTGGTATAGAGCTGGTATAGAGCTGATAAGCTGATATAGAGCTGATACAGAGCTGGTTTAGAGCTGATATAGAGCTGGTATAGAGCTGGTATAGAGCTGATAAGCTGATATAGAGCTGATACAGAGCTGGTTTAGAGCTGATATAGAGCTGGTATAGAGCTGATAAGCTGATATCTGATAGCAGATAAGCTGATATCAGATAAGTTGATACCTGATATAGACCTGATACTTGTTATAGTAACTAACTGTTTGATAATATACCAATTAAATTATAGAATGATAAAATTTCAAATGACGTATAAATTTGGTTTTAACACGCGGATAAAAATATGAACATACATGGAAGACATATAAAAAAACTTAGGAAATTCATTATACAAGGATACATAACAATGCTAACATATATACATTTTAAAAAAAATTAAATAAAAAATAATGATTTTAATTATTTAATATATAATCCCTAGTTCGCTATATGATTTAACATGATAAATTTTTTAAGAGAATATTTTATTCTAATCGCATATATGTATACGTCCACTCTACTATGTAATAGAAATTTGATATGTGCCCATGATACGTTTCGCTTTAGCTACTGATGAGTGTTATGATACCGTTTCCGCGATAGCAATTGACTCGATTTCGGGATATAACATTGTATTAGAAATTTGATATAGCGTTGGACGCCTGATTTTTATGATTTTTCTATAGTATGCAAAATTTTTAGTCCGCAATTATTTACGATTACTATATGTATGATTTAATGTTTAGTTCGCATATTTTTTTTGTTTACTTCATTAAAATTGTCCCTCCCACTCAATACGAAGTCCTTATATCTGTGGTCATATGCAATAACGACTTAAGTCGAAAACAACTGTTTCGAGAAAATGCAATTCGAAATTTGAAATGCACATAAGTGCATGTACATAAGTGCATGTGTTTTTTTTTAAATAACTTTTTTTTTCTGAGATGGGTACAGATACCGGGGTTTGAACAAAATATGCGCATCAACGTCAGGAATACAGTGGTAGTGTCAACTCAATTTCGTCTTAAGTCGACTTAAGTCGTTATTGCTTTTGACCACAGATATAATGTTGAACGGAAGTTTGAGGATGCAAATTTTTTATATTATATATATTGTATGTATTGGTCGTCTGTGTGAATGATATAAAAGCCGCGCTCAACTCATTAACAACCAGCAGTCGCCAAAAACTTCATCAACTTCAACAATGTCGGTAATATTTCAAGTCATCTTAGCATATATACAAAAATGGAAGGAAGAGAACTGGGATTATCCTCAGTTTCCAGAGCTCGTTCTGGACCTACTATTCGCATTTAGAAGAACCAGGAAGCGGGCGGATCTACGCCCGATCTTGCTCTTGATTAGAGCGATGGAGGCCACTAGGGATGGCCTAACCTTCCATGAAGCGCGTCTACCCGATTGGTTAGATGATGCTGCTACGCTAAACTAATAGCAGCATCAGCGTTAAAAAAAAAATTTTTTTATATTATTTTAAATTATTTTAAAATAAATAATATGAAAAAATATTCTTGTTGTTTTTACTGTTCTGTTTCAGAATAAAAAAGGGATTTTACTGAGCTTTACTTCTTTTGTCATCGGTTGGATATCTAATTAATTAATCTTCTTTGATGCTGCTGCTATCTTTTTCCTTATATTATTAGACACATGAAATTTGTTTTAATTTTTTTTTTGATTAAATAGCATTGAAACGTATGCATATAATTCGAATTGAAAACTGCATATAATAAGATAAAAATGTTCGCTAAACCCAAGTTTCATGTGGGTGATAATGTACGAATTAGCAAGTATAAACATATCTTTGAAAAAGGTTATACACCAAATTGGACAACAGAAATTTTCGAAATTCATCACATCCAGAATACTAATCCAACTACATACATATTAAAAGACTATCAAGGAAATGTAATCAAGGGAGGATTTTATGAATATGAGCTGATGAAGACGCGATATCCCAACACATATCTCGTTGAAAAAGTCCTAAAAACGAGAGGAAGTGAAGCTTTTGTTAAATGGCTCGGATTCTCCAATGAACACAATTCCTGGATTCATAAAAGTGAAATTTTCTAATATTGTTAAATCTAAATAGTAACATAGCAAATAAAAGAGATTTTTTTTTAAAATTTAATCAAAAATTAATGAGTTTTATTGTTTGATATATATATATATAATTCTTAGTTGGTTACATGATTTGACATGACATATTTTTTTTTTTTTAAAAGAACATTTTGTATAAACTCTATCAAAAATAATCCCACCTTTTGCTTTTAGTTATTATATAAAATGTTCTAATAGTTCTTTAAATAAATTGATTCAATATTCAGATCTAGATCTATCAAAAAAATTTATAGAGTATTTAGTTAGAGACTTAATTTAACTTATATTTAATTAGATACTTGTCTGACATTTAATATTTACATATATATATATATTTTTACATATTATATGTATATTATATTTAACATATAATGCAGAAGAAATTAGAAAACAGTATGAAGCCGTAATTTAGTTAAAATTTAACATTAAATTATATGCTTACAATATTCAAACTGAAGATATTTTATGTGATATCGATTTATATTTTAATACTTCAGCATATTCAAGTGATAATGTTTTTAATATACCATTGAAAAATACAAAAAGGTCTCTGAATGATGAAGGATGAGAACAATGATTAATATAAGGAGGGAATTTATTGATATTTATATAAAAATGTATTCAATTGACACAATTAATTGTAAATATCTTATAATGAATATTATAAGGAAGGTAAGAGCATTTCCTAGAAAGGATGGAAATATACCCTGCTTTGAATATTATAAAGAAGGTTCTAGAAATTGCTACGTAAACAAGTTACTGCACATAATGGACACTTGTTTATGTGCAACAACTGCCTGCAGAAGCGTTGCAGAAACATAAACACAGTTGTAAAAAAATTGTGTCTGAAATGCCAAGAGGTAAGAATGCAGTTTTAGGTTATAAAAAATCATAAGCGAAAGTTAGATAATATCGATTCGAAATTTAACACTTCAACAAGTGATAATGTCTCCAATATACCATTGAAAATAAAAAAAGTTCTCTGAATGATGAAGGATGAGAACAATGATTAATATAAGGAGGGAATTTATTGATATTTATATAAAAATGTATTCAATTGACACAATTAATTGTAAATATCTTATAATGAATATTATAAGGAAGGTAAGAGCATTTCCTAGAAAGGATGGAAATATACCCTGCTTTGAATATTATAAAGAAGACTCTAGAAAACAGACTCTTTTTTTGTTTACAATCCGAAGCTGAATATTATAAGGAAGGTAAGAGCATTTCCTAGAAAGGATGGAAATATACCCTGCTTTGAATATTATAAAGAAGATTCTAGAAATTGCTGAGTAAGCAAGTTACTGCACATAATGGACACTTGTTTATGTGCAACAACTGCCTGCAATATAGACCCAGTTTGTTAGCGTTGGAGAAGCACAAACTTAGCTGCAACAAAATTGTTTCTGAAATGCCGTTAGGTAAGAATTCCGTTCTACGATATAAAAATTATGAACGGGAGTTAGATAATATCGATTCGAAATTTAACACTTCAACAAGTGATAATGTCTTCAATATATCATTGAAAATAAAAAAGTTCTCTGAATGATTAATATAAGGAGGGAATTTATTGATATTTATATAAAAAAAAAATGTATTCAATTGACACAATTAATTGTAAATATCTTATAATGAATATTATAAGGAAGGTAAGGGCATTTCCTAGAAAGGATGGAAATATACCCTGCTTTGAATATTATAAAGAAGATTCTAAAAAACAGCCGTTTTAATTACATTCCGAAGCTGGATATTATAAGGAAGGTAAGAGCATTTCCCAGAAAGGATGGAAATATACCCTGCTTTGAATATTATAAAGAAGGTTCTAGAAATTGCTGAGTAAGCAAGTTACTAAACATGGACATGGACTGTTTATGTACAACAACTGTCTACAATATAGGCACAGCTCGGAAGCGTTGCAGAAACATAAACACAGTTGTAAAAAATTGTGTCTGAAATGCCAAGAGGTAAGAATGCAGTTTTAGGTTATAAAAAATCATAAGCGAAAGTTAGATAATATCGATTCGAAATTTAACACTTCAACAAGTGATAATGTCTCCAATATACCATTGAAAATAAAAAAAGTTCTCTGAATGATGAAGGATGAGAACAATGATTAATATAAGGAGGGAATTTATTGATATTTATATAAAAATGTATTCAATTGACACAATTAATTGTAAATATCTTATAATGAATATTATAAGGAAGGTAAGGGCATTTCCTAGAAAGGATGGAAATATACCCTGCTTTGAATATTATAAAGAAGGTTCTAGAAATTGCTACGTAAACAATCTACTCAGCATGAACATCGAATATTTATGTGCAACAACTGCCTGCAGTATAGGCATAGTGCAGAAGCGTTGCAGAAGCACAAACTTAGCTGCAACAAAATTGTTTCTGAAATGCCGTTAGGTAAGAATTCCGTTCTACGATATAAAAATTATGAACGGGAGTTAGATAATATCGATTCGAAATTTAACACTTCAACAAGTGATAATGTCTTCAATATATCATTGAAAATAAAAAAGTTCTCTGAATGATTAATATAAGGAGGGAATTTATTGATATTTATATAAAAAAAATGTATTCAATTGACACAATTAATTGTAAATATCTTATAATGAATATTATAAGGAAGGTAAGGGCATTTCCTAGAAAGGATGGAAATATACCCTGCTTTGAATATTATAAAGAAGATTCTAAAAAACAGCCGTTTTAATTACATTCCGAAGCTGGATATTATAAGGAAGGTAAGAGCATTTCCCAGAAAGGATGGAAATATACCCTGCTTTGAATATTATAAAGAAGGTTCTAGAAATTGCTGAGTAAGCAAGTTACTAAACATGGACATGGACTGTTTATGTACAACAACTGTCTACAATATAGGCACAGCTCGGAAGCGTTGCAGAAACATAAACACAGTTGTAAAAAATTGTGTCTGAAATGCCAAGAGGTAAGAATGCAGTTTTAGGTTATAAAAAATCATAAGCGAAAGTTAGATAATATCGATTCGAAATTTAACACTTCAACAAGTGATAATGTCTCCAATATACCATTGAAAATAAAAAAAGTTCTCTGAATGATGAAGGATGAGAACAATGATTAATATAAGGAGGGAATTTATTGATATTTATATAAAAATGTATTCAATTGACACAATTAATTGTAAATATCTTATAATGAATATTATAAGGAAGGTAAGGGCATTTCCTAGAAAGGATGGAAATATACCCTGCTTTGAATATTATAAAGAAGGTTCTAGAAAACAACTTTTTTAATTACATTCCGAAGCTGGATATTATAAGGAAGATAAGGGCATTTCCTAGAAAGGATGGAAATATACCCTGCTTTGAATATTATAAAGAAGATTCTAAAAACAGCCGTTTATACCCTACACCTATGGTAATAGGGTATAATACCTTTGTGCGAAAATTGTAACGCATTAAAGGAGCCGTCCTAGGTATAGACATAAGTATATAGAAATGCTTAGAATCACTTTCTGTGTTGATTTCCGGTTGTCCGTCTGTCCGTCTGTCTGTCTGTCTGTCTGTCTGTCTGTCCGTCTGTGTGTTGGCGCAGGAGAGAAAGAAGGAGTTGACCGTTTTGGACCAAATTTGGCACACAGTCGCAGTGAACCTTCCACTACTTCAAGTTCCGAGATTAGGCAAATCGGTTGAAGGACACGCCCACAATGGGCCTGTAAGTCCCACTACCTCGGATTTTTTTTCGATTAAATTGTTATAAATTGCCTAATTACTCATTCAAAAGAATAATACTTGGTATTTAAGGTGAGGTGTAGATCCTCTGTAAAATACCAAAAAATGAGCGTGGTCCGCCCACTATATAGGCGGTAAGCTTAAAATCCTCATAACTTCTATAATATACACCTCAGAGCATCCATATTTAGTCATTTCATTGCAGGGGAGAATATCTTTATATTCTCCAAAAATGGGCGTGATGTGCCCATAATGGGGGGTGGTAAATTTAAAATACCGATCATTTCTTTTGTACACCTGTCATAACAAAAAATATTTGGTATATATGTATAAACATATTAGGAATATCTTGTAGTTTGTTAATAATGAGCGTGGTCCGCCCACTCAGTTACTTGGTGTAGGGTATTACTCTGTCGGTGAAACCCGACTGATGCTTCCTTACTTGTTTTGTTTACAATCCGAAGCTGGATATTATAAGGAAGGTAATGATATTTCTTAGAAAGGATAGAAATATACCCTGCTTTGAATATTTTCAGAAGCGTTGACAGAACAAATTCGAAAACAGTACTATCTATTACTTTAAGTTTCTTCATTTTACGATATTTTGATTGAATATCTATCGTTTCGGGCTATAAGAAAAACCGTCTATTATAATTTTTGTTAACGATATGTAGATGTATAATAAGGAAGGTTCTAGAAAACAGCTTTTTTAATTACATTCCGAAGCTGGATATTATAAGGAAGGTAAGAGCATTTCCTAGAAAGGATGGAAATATACCCTGCTTTGAATATTATAAAGAAGGTTCTAGAAATTGCTGAGTAAGCAAGTTACTAAACATGGACATGGACTGGTTATGTACAACAACTGTCTACAATATAGGCATATTTTAGAAGCGTTGCAGAAGCACAAACTTGGCTGTAACAAAATTGTGGCACCGTCTATTATAATTTTTGTTAACGATATGTAGATGTATAATAAGGAAGGTTCTAGAAAACAGCTTTTTTAATTACATTCCGAAGCTGGATATTATAAGGAAGGTAAGAGCATTTCCTAGAAAGGATGGAAATATACCCTGCTTTGAATATTATAAAGAAGGTTCTAGAAATTGCTACGTAAACAATCTACTCAGCATGAACATCGAATATTTATGTGTAACGACTGCCTGCAGTATAGGCATAGTGCAGAAGCGTTGCAGAAGCACAAACTTGGCTGTAACAAAATTGTGGCTGAAATGCCAAGCGGTAAGAATGCAGTTCTCCGGTATAAAAATCATAAGCGAAAGTTAGATAATATCGATTCGAAATTTAACACTTCAACAAGTGATAATGTCTTCAATATACCATTGAAAATAAAAAAGTTCTCTGAATGATTAATATAAGGAGGGAATTTATTGATATTTATATAAAAATGTATTCAATTGTCACAATTAATTGTAAATATCTTATAATGAATATTATAAGGAAGGTAAGGGCATTTCCTAGAAAGGATGGAAATACACCCTGCTCTGAATATTATAAGGAAGGTTCTAGAAAACAACTTTTTTTTATTTCAATTGTTTGACATTGCTTGATTATATGATGTTTTATTTGAAGACAGATGTTTTGTTATTATCAGATAAAAACCGATAAAACCGAAGTTGCTTTAATTGATATGCGGCATTATTTTTGTGGTCTGCCGTATCATATTCGGAATTCACTGCTGCTGCCGCAACAATCGCAAAAACCACAACAATACCAACAATACACAAACAATATTGCAAATTAATCACGCAAATTTTAAATAAGTCACGCATAATATCAAACTGGAACTGCTGTTCTTTCATTGTCAGACCAAAGTCCGAGTTATTATTTTGTGTAGAAAATAAAAAAAGTCCTATATCCAAATGCAATAAATTAATAACAGATTTAACTGATAAGAAAAATTATATTATTCATTATAGAATTCTCAAAGGACGATTCCCCTATTGGATACTTTTTAGAAGTAGATTTAGAATACCCACAAAATTATCATAATCTTCATAACGATCTACCCTTTTGTGTAGAAAATAAAAAAAAGCTGGTCCATCGAAATGCAATAAATTAATAACAGATTTAACTGATAAGAAAAAATATATTATTCATTATAGAATTCTCAAAGGACGATTCCCCTATTGGATACTTTTTAGAAGTAGATTTAGAATACCTACAAAATTATCATAATCTTCATAACGATCTACCCTTTTGTGTAGAAAATAAAAAAAAGCTGGTCCATCGAAATGCAATAAATTAATAACAGATTTAACTGATAAGAAAAATTATATTATTCATTATAGAATTCTCAAAGGACATTTTCTAGAAAGGTCGGAAATACACACTGCTTACAATTCGCATACAAAGTTATGAGAATCGATTCGATTTATAGTATTTTAAAGGATTTCCCTATTTTAGAAGCGCAAGAAACAAATATTAAATATTAAATATTAATTGAAAAATGAATTTTTAATGGTATATTAAATTCAATTAATTACTCTATTCAATTGAAGATTTTTATAAAGATATTAAAGATGATATTGATTTATATTATGATACTTCATCTCATTCATCTGATATTGAGAAATCGTAACTTTAGAGTCTGAGAAGTTGAAAGTCCAACTAGTATTCTTATTTTCCATATAACTATATAAATTGTATCTATAATAAATAATTATATAAAAGGAAATTTCAATAAATTAAACTCAAATTTGAAAGGATTTAACTGTGAAGTGTGTGGATGTGGATTTAGTTCGAAATATAATCTAAATCGATATATTATAAATAAACACAATAAAGCATGGACAAACATTTTACGGTCATGGCTACTAGAATCACATTTGTATCTTTCATGACGTCCTTCTTGAGTGTGTTCACCAAGGTACCATATTAACCATCCTCTAATTTGAGATTTTCAGTGAGTAGTTTTTCGAGCGCCTCCAGCGATTCTTTACGTAGAGTCCATTTCTTTTCTTCAAGCTTATCATAAAAATCTTTGGGCATCTTCGAGAGTATATCGATAGGATCAATGAGATCCATAGCATCACCATCTTCATCTGTGAGAAGTATTTTTTGGAGTTTTGTTAATTATCGTGAATATGAAATGTGGATTTAATTATTAAAATGCTTTGGAAGCAAAAAGTGTGAATCACTTAATGATTTTTTATTTTATATAAAAAATAAGTTCTATTATACCCGTCTGTCGGTGGCGCGCATGTTGTTAAAATAGTCGCAAGTGTACCTAACTTTATAACACATTCTTATACAAAGAAAATAGTTATAAAGTACTAAAATGTATTGCATAAATTTTAATTGATCGAAAGATTAAATTGATGACTTCAGAATAAGAATTTTAATTAAATATAGTCGAGTCGGGATATAGTGAACAACTAAATTTTTATATGGAGTACTCTAAATAGTGAAAAATCGAAAACCTCTAAATAGCGAACCAAATTTTGAAAGCATTTTCAAGCAGAAACGAACTAAAAAATATAAAAAGGGATCAGAAACGAAAGCGGGTATTCCCCTAAATTGTACTTTTGCCGTTGATTGCTGTAAAATCAGCTGTTTCTTGACGTTATTGCTTGTTTTGTTTTTTTTTTGTCGAGTGCATATTCTAATGATATCTTGCACTTATATACACAAATGTCAATTTTGAACAAATAAAATGAGTTTTTGAACAAAAAAAATGTCAACTTTGGTATAGTGAACAGCCTTGAAACTGTAAACAGGCCTTGCAATAATTAGTTCACTATATCCCAACTCTACTGTATTATCAAAATTTTCAGATTCGGTATATCTCACTTAATTGCACCAAAAAAAAAATGTTAATAAAAATGTAGTATAACTTACCGCGATTCTGGATAATATCTTCGCGTACGTTGCTTTCTATGGAATCGATGGTAAGTACATATATACATATGTACATGCGAACGGAAGTGACTCAATCACATATTCAATTAGGTACATTAATGTTAATGTCTACAAATTTCACTATTTGAGAAAATTATTGCACAAGTAACACTTGATATATACATATGTACATGCGAACGGAAGTGACTCAATCACATATTCAATTAGGTACATTAATGTTAATGTGTACAAATTTTACTATTTGAGAAAATTATTGCACAAGTAACACTTGGTATGTGCTCTTGATTGGAGCAAAACTGTGACTGAATTATATTTAACATAAAATATCTTATTCTACTCTACTTGATGCCCGTTTTCTATTGCCTCAGTAAAACCGTGTGAGTGTGTGGCACACCACTTACACATCATATACTACTATCGCCAACGGATCGATAATGTAAACAAACAATATTGTTATTCCTCTCAAAAATTCAAAGTCATACGCATCATACAGCACACATTATCGCTCTATGGATGGTTAGCAAGAAGCAATATGCTGTTCATTCTTAGCTGTGCTCCTGCGTTATCACAAAACAAACATATTGTTATGGGCAACGTTAGAGCTGCTCTCGCGTTTGCCCCCGCGCTTCCGCTAGTACATACACTAAGAGAAAAGTTGCGATCTAAAATTAAGTGCGGTCGTAAGAATTGAAAATCTTATTTGGAAATTCTAAAGTTTTATATTAAAATTGTAATTTTATATTATGATTGAAGTAAACTTAAAACAAACCGAAGCGAATTTAAATTGTGTGTACACAGAATAAAAAAGTTAAAGTGTTAAAAGATTTAAAAGTAGTATACAAAATTTTGATTTATTTAATAGGGAAATATTGAATGAAAGTGATGAAAATTTATGAATCAGTTGGGTTTTAATATAAATAAACTGCAATAAACAGTATAGTGTTTATAGATAAGGTAAGAATTTTCTAAATTCAGAAGTTTTAAAAAATATTATAATAATAATTTAATTCGATTTTCACTATTTATTCAAAAATTACAGATAATTATTATATCTCTCAGTGTAGCATTTTCAAATGCTATATCATCAAATTTCTAATACAAAGTAGAGTGAACATGCTCATATATATGAATATTTTGAGATGCTAGTAGAATAAAGCGGACCAAAAAATAAAGCAAAACAAAAATTTGGATCCCATAGCAAATCGTAAAAACATGATCTCCTACACAATATCAAATTTCTAAAACAAAGTTGCATACGGACTTCATAGCATTTTAAGCCTGATAAGAAGGGTTTTGGTTTATGTTATATACCAGAACAAAAAAAAAACCTATTAAAGAGGCTACCCAAAAGATGCTGACCTTCAGAAAGAATGAAAGAAAAATAAAAAAAACCCCCAACAATTTAAAGCAATAAACCTCCTTCTCGATTCCCTATAACATACGCATACGCATATAATTTAATACATTGTTTCTATAAATTGACACACACACACATACACACATACACACATATACATATATAAATTGGCGCTCATGGAGTTGTCATATCATCATAAGCTGCAGATAACAGTAGCATATGGTTGTTTCTACGATTTGTATACATACGCACATATACATTCATATTTTAACGGATTCAAATTTTATATACATAAGTTTTTACAACAATGTCTAGATTTAACTGTAAATGCTAATTGCTTTAGGTTAAGCTTTATCCGTTTGTTCGATATGAAATAAATTGTTCCCAACATCAACATTCGGTATAGAATTATAGGTATAAAAATCAATTAGACCACACACATAATTTTCCGATAAATCTATTGGTAGAAAGTAGTTTACCGTCAGAATAGAGGTATTTCCACTTAAAGTAAGCGTTTTCGATGTCATGATGATGTGATCTAAGCCAATATCGCAATGAATAAAAGGCAGATGTGACGTGCCATTTATATGAATTTATTCTCGTATTAAACAAATATTTTACAACATAGAATATTTGAAATCATTAATAACTTCCTCTCAAACGACGATAGTGACTCATCAATATCTTTGCATTTTTACATGCTCTCTCATAATAAAAGCAGACGCAAGTATCCGGTCCGGATGTACATTTTTCATTGCTCCATGCACATTCTCTATAGTGGCTTCCAAAATGGTTTTCAACTAGTTCATTAGAATCCGCCCTTTTTATTTGTTCAAGCCATAGAAAAAAGGATGTTAGATGCTCTGGTAGAACAAATGAGGAATAATCGACTAAAAACTTTTCAATTTCAACCGCTAGCGACATGATTACTTCAACGTTTTAACTAAAACTAACGAAATATTCTATATGTAAGTAATATACCTTCTTCTCGATTCCCTATAACACACATACATACATACACACTTCAAATTACATCTAATTGTGAAATTCAAATTGTATTGCAGGGTTGCATTTTCACACATGATTTTAGTAAACTTTCTGCTCCTCCCATACGATGGAGGAATTGTTCTAGTATTTTTTTGCTCCACACATACAAATTTTCACTGGTGACGTCACATTTTTGCTCCATACATATCAAATTACATCTAATTGTGAAATTCTAATATACATACACACTTCAAATTACATCTAATTGTGAAATTCTAATATACATACACACACATACATACACACATACACACATATACATATATAAACGGCTTCAAATTACATCTACTTGTGAAATTCTAATTGTGAAATTCAAATTGTGAAATTCAAATTGTATTGCAGGGTTGCATTTCCACTGATGACGTCATCGTATTGTTTACATTATCGCTGATGACGTCATTTTCACTGATGACGTCATCGTATTGTTTACATTATCGCTGATGACGTCATTTTCACTGATGACGTCATCGTATTGTTTACATTATCGCTGATGACGTCATTTTCACTGATGACGTCATCGTATTGTTTACATTATCGCTGATGACGTCATTTTCACTGATGACGTCATCGTTTCTCCTCACCATATGGTGGAGCAAAAATGTGACGTCACACTGCTCCACACTATGAAATTTTTCGCTTCTCCACACTGCTCCACCTCCACCGTATTGGGCCAGAACCATCATATTTACACTACTAAAATAATTAACATGTTGTTCAAATTGTGTATCCATAAGTTTTTACAACAATGTCTAGATTAAGATGTAAATGCTAATTGCTTTAGGTTAAGCTTTTTCCGTTTGTTATAGTCTATAAGATTTGTAAATCAGCATACTGAAATGAATAAATAAACATTTTTATTAATCTTTTGTTATTTTATTTAAATAAAATATTGTTAGTATAAATTCCTGTAGATTGATATGGTGAACGCATTATGTGGAAGAATAGCGTACCAGATAGCAAATGTTGACTATCCATTTTCTATATTCAATGCTTTGGAGAAGCCTGAGACAAGTTTCAGTTAAAATATTTCAAATTTACACTTTATCTGCTGCAAGCTTAAATATGAAATATATAGGATTGTATTTGTATCCTTCATTTCTTTCTTCATTTTCATAATATTTGTTTATAAAAGTTCAAGATTGAAATAAGCTATATCCAACTTGTTGTTAATTCTTAGCTGTGTTCCTGCTCATAAAAATCATTAGTTATATTCACACGCTAATGCGTCATATACTACTATCGCCAACGAATCTTTAATGTAAACAAACAATATTCACACGCTAATGCCTCATATACTACTATCGCCAACGAATCTTTAATGTAAACAAACAAAATTGATCTTCCTCTTAAAAATTCTAAGTCATATGCATCATACAGCACACATTATCGCTCTATGGCTGGTTAGCAAGAATCAATATGCTGTTCATTCTTAGCTGTGCTCCTGCGTTATCACAAAACAAACATATTGTTATGAACAACGATAGAGCCGCTCTCGCGCTTGCCCCCGCGCTTAGGTTCTCGATCCCATATACATACATGTATACATACATACATACACACATATACACATATATATATACATACACACATATATATATATGCATACATACATACATATATATATACATACATACATACATATATACATACACATGCACACATACATACATACATACATAAACGATTTCAAATTACATCTAATTGTGAAATTCGAATTGCGAAATTCTAATTTTATCATATTGTTTACATTATCACTGATGACGTCATTTTCACTGATGACGTCATCGTTTCACCCCTACATATGGTGGAGCAAATTTTCTGCTCCACACATACAAATTTTTCACTGAACCCTACTCAACCCGCTCCTTCCCTTGCGCCAGAACCGCCATATTCATACTACTACTAGCCTTGTTTATTAGAAATATTACGCTGAGAGGCACATATGGACAAATCACATTCCATTCCGGCAGCTGATCTTCTTTTACGGCAGTGAAGTCACATTATCAGCAGCTGAAACTTTAAGATACTGAACAATTAGGGAGTTCACAGTTCCATGCTATCTAGTGTGCTTTCCTTGACGCCTGCTAAATTAAACCCACTTTGCCATCTGGCAACGTTTTTTGTTGTTGCTTTGCACGCAAACAAGAAATACCACCAGCTGAAGAAATTGACATGCGTTGGATCGTGTTTTTCTTTCGTCATAAGCTGGCATTTCTCATCAGCTGTTTTATTCGCGAAAATGGAAACAGATTTTGAGCAAATTTTATTGAATTCTCAGAGAATAATCACACACTACTTCCATTTTGATGGAATAATGCTTTTTGCGAGAGTAATAAATCCTTAATTATTGCTTTAGCAAACACCTGTAATGCGATTGTGGCAAATTAAGAATGGTCCACGAAACAGGGGCGCTCAGAGTTTTATTTTACTATCGTGCTAAAGTTGCCAGATGGGAAATTTAGAAGGAAACTGTGAATACCCTAAATGTTCATGGAATATGCCAACCGCTCGACACTTGAAATAATTTCAACTCCTTGGCAGCTCTGCCGGGGTAATCAGTTTTACTGAAATTGAGAATAGCAGCATAACTAGATTAAAATAAATAAACAATTTGAAGCCATTTATACAAAGCTCTTCAATGGAAAGCTAACCGGAATTCTGTTAGATGCATGCAAGTTAAATAGATTTAAATTCTCTTCAACATGCCTTCAGTGTCATATTGAAATACATTTGACATGCTTAACTAGTATATATCAGTATTGTCCGAAGCTTAATCCTTGCTAAAGAATTGATACTCCACTTGAAGCGTTTAATAGCTAAAATGACCAGCGTATCTAAGCACGCTTTCATCACATTTATTATAAGCCATATTGAGCTGTTATTTTAGCAATTTAAGCCAGACAATTAAAACATTCACTTTTATATAACATACACTCTATATACATATGTATATTTTACGCTTGTTTATTTGGCTATATTTTATGCTCTGGTTGTTGTTATTGCATTCAAATCAATTTCACTTTGCATAGAATTTCATGAATCGAGATCTGTTTTCATCACAGCATTTTTATTTTTACACATTTCCCTAGCATGCCAAAGTGTGTGTGTGTGTGTGCTTTTTATTTTGCTATTGTTGTTAAATGTTGTTGTTGTACTTGTTGTATGTGCCAGTGTGTGTGCCTGCTGCTGCTATTGCTATTATGGCAACATTTCTGCTTCCCGCTACGAATGAGTAAACGTTGCTTTGGGCCAATTCCCATTCTTTTTTTATGTGCTGCCAATTTGAAAAACGCAATTGGCTGCCTCAGCTACGTTTTCTCTGTAGCTGTCGTTTGTGCTACCTTTTGCGCTTTGTGCAGCAGCTGCAAGTGGCAAGCCGTAAGCTGTTGACTTAATGCATTCAGAAATGCAACGGAAATATAATATTTTTAGCTTGTGTGGCGATTTTGTAAACATATCCCTCCAATCGACAAAACTGTGAAACCGCAAAAATTAGAATTGAATTTTTTTCCTGGAGGGATATGAGCTAAAATATAAAAATTCAAGATACGCAGATGAATTGATCATCATATTTAAACGTCAGGTGAGAAAAAAACAAGCCTGTTGGGGTGACTATCTGAGTGGGTTTTCGAAATGCCACCACGCTACCGTGTGAGTTCCAGTTCCTTCGACGTGTGTGTAGGTCCCTCTCTCACTTGCACTCTTCATTTGTCTGTTTGTTTCTGCTTTTCCAACGTTCTAATTGTCTGGCTATTGGCCTTGGTCTCTGATGCTCTTTCACTAAATCTTTGTGTCTAACACGATGTAACGGTGCTTTATAGCTTCGAAAGCTTTTGTTTTTCCTACTTTTCTACTTGCTGTTGTTTTTTTACCAACCTCAATGCTGTGGAAATTTATTATCCAATTTGCTCGGCAGCAGTCGTCGCTACTATCAGCAACACTATTACACGGCACATGCACAAGTTTGCACACACACACACACACACACAAGCGCTGCACAAAATGACATGTTATACATCATGATTCCAATAAAAGTGCTTCAACGTGCTACAAAATGTTATTGTCAGCAATTTACTGTGGCAAGCTCAGAAAGACTTGACAATCATGGTCAGCTGCTCACAAACAGCTACAAGATACTGTAGCATAAAGCGTGTGTGTGTAAATGTAAGCATATAATAAATCAACCGAAAATGCAGTTTGTCAAATGAGTTTCCATTTTCATTCCGAGCGCAAATCTTTATAATCTGAGCTCCTCATCAGCGCGACTGCAACGTGTTGGCAACAATTGCTTCAGCTTAACATTTGTGGCAATTTAAATTTCTTTTATGGCAAATTCAACACTGTGCTTCTGCCCCGCCACCGCCAGAACTCGTCTGACTTGTTTAGGAGCGCCTGTCTTTTCAGTGCTCGAAAAGATCTCGAAACTGGTTGTCAAGCCTTTTTGGAAATTTGTGAAATCCAAACAAATTCAGACAGATCATTACTTTGGCCATTCCTAAAGGGAACTCAAACTGACATCGCTAAGAAGCCAACAGTGTTTATGCGTGACCAATTTGAGGCAGACCGCTTAAGCTAAGCTAAACTATAGCTTTTTCCGGCAATCTTCCAGCACTTTAAATTATTGTCTGGCTGGTTTATAGTCTGCCAAAACATCTCACATCAAACTCATGAACTCCTGACAAAGTCGCTTCAACTGTCAATTCAAAGAAATCGTATCTTTAGTAGTATAAATATGATGGTTCTGGGACAACCTGTGGAGCGTGGAGAAGTGGAGAAGCGAAAAATTTGTATGTGTGGAGCAGTGTGACGTCACATTTTTGCTCCACCATATGGTGAGGAGAAACGATGACGTCATCAGCGATAATGTAAACAATACGATGACGTCATCAGTGAAAATGACGTCATCAGCGATAATGTAAACAATACGATGACGTCATTTCCACTGATGACGTCATCAGCGATAATGTAAACAATACGATGACGTCATCAGTGGAAATGACGTCATCAGTGGAAATGCAACCCTGTTTTAAAATTTGAAGGTGACGTCATCAGTGGAAATGCAACCCTGTTTTAAAATTTGAAGGTGACGTCATCAGTGGAAGTGCAACCCTGTTTTAAAATTAGAATTTCACAATTTGAATTTCACAATTAGAATTTCGCAATTAGATGTAATTTGAAGTGTGTATGTATATTAGAATTTCACAATTAGATGTAATTTGATATGTATGGAGCAAAAATGTGACGTCACCAGTGAAAATTTGTATGTGTGGAGCAAAAAATACTAGAATTTCACAATTAGATGTAATTTGAAGTTGTTAATATATGTATGTATGTATATGTGTGTATATTAGAATTTCACAATTTGAATTTCACAATTAGATGTAATTTGAAGTTGTTAATATATGTATGTATGTATGTGTGTTATAGGGAATCGAGAAGAAGGTATATTACTTACATATAGAATATTTCGTTAGTTTTAGTTAAAACGTTGAAGTAATCATGTCGCTAGCGGTTGAAATTGAAAAGTTTTTAGTCGATTATTCCTCATTTGTTCTACCAGAGCATCTAACATCCTTTTTTCTATGGCTTGAACAAATAAAAAGGGCGGATTCTAATGAAATAGTTGAACACCATTTTGGAAGCCACTATAGAGAATGTGCATGGAGCAACGAAAAATGTACATCCGGACCGGATACTTGTGCCTGCTTTTATTATGAGAGAGCATGTAAAAATGCAAAGATATTGATGAGTCACTATCGTCGTTTGAGAGGAAGTTATTAATGATTTCAAATATTCTATGTTGTAAAATATTTGTTTAATACGAGAATAAATTCATATAAATGGCACGTCACATCTGTCTTTTATTCATTGCGATATTGGCTTAGATCACATCATCATGACATCGAAAACGCTTACTTTAAGTGGAAATACCTCTATTCTGACGGCAAACTACTTTCCACCAATAGATTTATCGGAAAATTATGTGTGTGGTCTAATTGATTTTTATACCTAAAATTCTATACCGAATGTTGATGTTGGGAACAATTTATTTCATATCGATGATGTAATTATTGAAATACCGGTCGGCTTATATGAACTTCAAGATATTGCGGAATACTTGCATGAAAAATATAATGAAATCAAAGAAGATGGTGCACTTTCAATTGAAGCAAATAACAACACGATGCAAACAGAGATATATTCCACTGAAAAGATTTACTTTAATAGGAAACGAACTATTGGTAAACTATTGGGTTTTAAAGAATTTCACAATTAGATGTAATTTGAATAAATATATATATGTATATATATATATATATATATATATATATATATATATATGTATGTATGTATATATGTATGTATATAGGTATATATGTATATATGTATGTATGTATATGGGATCGAGAACCTAAGCGCGGGGGCAAGCGCGAGAGCGGCTATAACGTTAACCATAACAATGTGTTTGTTGTGAATTAGAGCAGGAGCACAGCTAAGAATTAACAGCATGTTGATTCTTGCTAACCATCCATAGAGCGATAATGGGTGCAGTATGATGCGTATGACTTAGAATTTTTAAGAGGAAGATCAATTTTGTTTGTTTACATTAAAGATTCGTTGGCGATAGTAGTATATGATGCATTAGCGTGTGAATATTGTTTATTTACATTAAAGATTCGTTGGCGATAGTAGTATATGATGCATTAGCGTGTGAATATAATTAATGATTTTTATGAGCAGGAACACAGCTAAGAATTAACAACAAGTTGGATATAGCTTATTTCAATCTTGAACTTTTATAAACAAATATTAGGAAAATGAAGAAAGAAATGAAGGATACAAATACAATCCTATATATTTCATATTTAAGCTTGCAGCAGATAAAGTGTAAATTTGAAATATTTTAGCTGAAACTTGTATCAGTCTTCTCCAAAGCATTGAATATAGAAAATGGATAGTCAACATTTGCTATCTGGTACGCTATTCTTCCACATAATGCGTTCACCATATCAATTGATAGTAACTGCAATCTACAGGAATTTATACTAACAATATTTTATTTAAATAAAAATAACAAAAGATTAATAAAAATGTTTATTTATTCATTTCAGTATACTGATTTATAAATCTTATAGACTATAACAAACGGAAAAAGCTTAACCTAAAGCAATTAGCATTTACATCTTAATCTAAACATTATTCTAAAAACTTATGGATACACAATTTGAACAACATGTTAATTATTTTTCAATTAATTTGATAATGTCCCCACGCTAATGCGTTAACACCATCTTCCTGAATACATCTCTTATCATCTGAACAACTTAATATTAATTTTTTTGAGCTCTTGTGTATACAATTGATGAGCTCTTGATCTAAATATATACATATTACCATAGAATTGTTTCTTCCTCAACAAACAATCTTTATAATCTTCTATACTAAGGTTATTTAATAAAGCTTTTTTAACGCCTTTTGCTTTCTTTACTTGATTACAATTAATCGTATCAATTAAATACATCTTTGAGCGAAGACCAATGAATTCCCTCATTATATTGCCATTGTTCTCGTCCTTCATCATTCCGAGAACTTTTTTATTTTTTAATGGTATATTATAAACATTATCACTAGAATATGCTGAAGTATCAAATTATAAATCTATATCATCTATAATATCATTATAAAAATCTTCAGTTTTATTTGAGTAAATAAATTAATCTGTATCCATATAATTTAAAGATAAATTTTCATTAAATTTCGGTTTCATATAATTATAATGGAAATCATACATTTTTAATTTGGATAGTTCAAGTACCGTAAAACCCAAATATATTGGTTTATTATAGAACGAATGAACCCTATTCAATTAGATTGCAACCATACTGATATCTCAAATTGCATTCATTATATGCTGGTCCCCTATATTTTCCAGTTAAATGGCAATGATCAGCCACTCTATCATTTCCCAGCTCTTTATTACAGATATGACATAATATGCTATCAAATTGTTTTCGAATTTCCTCAGATGTGAGGAAATTCATCGGCCTTACTATAGCTAAATAATTATAATAAATATCTTTTAAATCTCTAACTAAATACTCTACAAATTTTTTTGGTGAATCTACACCTGAATATTGAACTAATTTACTATAGCTATTATTAGAACATTTTATATAATAACTAAATGCAAAAGGTACATGCTTTTGAATACTCTTAACTTGTGCTGAGTTTTGAAAATTTTCACTTTGTAAAATACACTCAAAATCAGCATATACTACAACGGGTACATCTAACTTTCGCTCATGATTTTTTTAACCTAAAACTGTCTTCTTACCGCTAGGCATTTCACCATCAATTTTGCTGCAGCGAAGTTTATGCTTCTGCAACGCTTCTGAGTTGTGCCTATATTACAAGCATTCGTTACATATAAATATTCGATGTTTATGTTTAGTAACTTGCGTACGTAGCAATCTATTGAAAAAATAGAAAACCAAGATATATTAAAATTTAAAAATATTTCATTATTCTTATTATTGAATATATGTACCTTGAAATATGTTTTATCCATACATAGTGGAACTGCTGTTCTTTCTGAATTAGCATCAGGTTGATGTGGTGCTCCTTTTCGGCAGCAGTGCTATAGTAGGGACCAACTACTTTATGGAGCTCTTCATCGAATCCGAATATATTAATGCTGATGCTGCTGTTTTGGTCCTCAAACTTTTTTGCGTCTTTAATTAGTAGAGGGAATGCCAGATCCTTGAAATTTAGCTCTATATTGTTGCGCAAGGTTATTAAATCAGCCTTAATGTCTGCTATTTGATAGCTCGAACATCTCTGAGGATGATTTACAATTGGGTACAATGCTGATATTATCGCCCACTTGAAGCAGAATTCATCATTGTTTAGTACATTTATACAGGCTTTCTTCTTGTATACTTCATATGGTAGTGGTAGATACTGTGAACCTTTTATTGGGCTATATTGATTGATGTTAATTTCCAAATGAGAGAGTCTTATTAGTATCCAGCCGCTATCTCTTTCTTGAAATTCAGCTAGTTTTGTACAGAGTTGCGTACACATATCCTCATAGCTAGAAATCCCTTGTGATTCAATTTGAGCTACACTCATTTTAGTTTGAAATGATTTCAAGTCAATAGCTATTTCATCATCACTGGACATTTTTATGAATTCAACAAACAGTTCTATATTATATTTAAATGCTGAATGTTTTTCGAGCATATCGTATAACATTTTTATTATAATTGATTGAGCATTTTTCAAAAATTGTTCAGATATTAGTTGGCCTTCATCTTTATTTTCAAATATAACTGTTTCAATGCGCTTATTAAACGCTGATTTAACACTTTTAAAGTTTTCATCTTTTGTAATCGCACAATTTCTCTTATGTTTATTTGTGCGTACGTGACAGTTCCAGGATTTGAATATAACATTTTCACCACAACTGGCACAAGATACTTTTCTGTTGAAATCAATCAACTGATTTACATTATTGTTATTATTGTTATTATTATTGCTGCACGATGGCAGACAATCTTCTGGTTGATGATGGACTTTAGTATGTCGTGTTAACGCGTCAGCTCTCGAAAATGTTTGTTCGCATACTTCACATACAAGCTCGACTTTATTATGCTTACTTGCAATATGTCGATTTAGTGTATATTTCAATGCAAATCCACATCCACATACTTCACATATAAATCCTTTCTCTGGTTGATGATGGACTTTAGTATGTCGTGTTAACGCATCAGCTCTCGAAAATGATTGTTTGCATACTTCACATACAATCTCGACTTTATTATGCTTACTTGCAATATGTCGATTTAGTGTATATTTCAATGTAAATCCACATCCACATACTTCACATATAAATCCTTTCATTTTGATTTATTGTTTTTAAATTATAATATTTTTGAGCTTTTATCCTTGTTGCTGTTCAGATGAAAGTTGATACAGGACTATTAAAAGCTTCACGTTCATTCGCCCTTTATATAAGAAGCAGCATTTATTTTAGCCTTCTGCGGTCTCCAAATTTCCGAACTCAAATTAATTACAATCAGGGCTGTCGACTATGGGAAACTTCACCGATTTCAAGGGAATTTGAAATCTTCTTCAATATATTCTTATTAAAATGCTGATGCCTTGTGCTACAATATATAGGAACGCATTCATATTGTATTATTTGTTGTTTTGTGATTTTTTATCACCATCATTTTTAATGAAAATGTGACTGAAGCGATAATTCCCACGATAAAATTTTCATAGGATTTGAGGGAATTGACTTTAGCTGAGTTTGCACTCCTGGTACTCAAATGAGCCGAACGATCATTTTTGTGTTCGGGTTCTGTGTTGTTGTTGTTTATAATGAAGCTTCGCTCTCGGAAGCACCCGATGTGTCCGTTATTGTTGTTTTTTATAATGAAGCTTCGCTCTCGGAAGCACCCGATGTGCCCGTTGTTGCTGCTGTCTATAATGAAGCTTCGCTCTCGGAAGCACCCGTTATGCCCGTCGTTGCTGCTATTTGTTTCTGCGTAAGTAATGTCGTGTTCTCTACAAGCTGAATCCAAGGGATTAATTCCTCTATCACCTCTTGCTAAACGTTTTTCAATTTCGTCCCCGACCTACAAAACTGATAGCCTGGTAAATGAAGTTCCACTGGCAACGAATTTATTAGAACCTTAGCAAATTTTAAACACAGGCGTTCAACGCTATAACAAATTACTAATACAATATTGAATACGGACTTCGCCTTGTGTGGGAATATTTTTGATAGAGTTTAAACAAAATGTTCTTTTAAAAATAGGTCATGTCATATCATATAATCAACTAGGTATTATATATGTATATATTAAACAATGAAAGTAATTTTTTTTTGTCCTTCATTTTATGATTTCCGATTTTAAAAGTGTATCAGCTTATCTGCTATCAGCTTATCTGCTATCAGATATAAGGTATCAGGTATAAGGTATCAGGTATATATCAGGTAACAGGTTATCAGCTTATCTGCTATCAGCTTATCTGCTATCAGCTTATCTGCTATCAGCTTATCAGGTATCAGGTATCAGGTATCAGATATCAGATATCAGGTAACAGGTTATCAGCTTATCTACTCTCAAGCTATTACAACTGCTTCATCATCTTGATTTACTCGATAGCAGATAGTTGGTAACATACTAAACAATTTAGTTATAACATCTGACATTTTATTGTTTAACAAAAATATTGAATCCCTTTCTATAGCGTCCAGAATCAATATCGTCATCTTTACTTATACCAAGGAATCCATATTTATCCTTCCAACATTCTGTATACATTTAACAAAACGTTTTAAATGATATATCCCTACCAATAGGATTATGATATATATGCTTCATATTCAGTTCATCTTGCTTAAACAAGGAACCCATATTTGTCCTTCCAACATTCTGTATACATTTAACAAAACGTTTTAAATGACATATCCCCACCAACATGATCATGATATATATGCTTCATATTCAGTTCATCTTGTTTAAACATAATTATCATGTTAGCATTGTCACGTATTAAATGCTTTGGTATACGTGTATATGTTTGACACAGATAGAAGCTATCAACATTTTTAAGCCGACCCATGCAGAAATATGCATGAATATTATTTTGTTTCTCGTAGGCAACATCATTAAAAATCATGATGGAATTTCTTTTAGCCTTGTCCGGTAGTAAAACGTATTCATTTTCAGAAAATGTATAGAACTCCATACCTTTAATTGGTGTTATCAATTGTCTTAAATATTCATATTTAGGCTGATGTAAAGATTTTGAATACAAATATATATTTTCAAATTTTAGCCCATTAGGACTTTCTATTAGACCTATCATAACATTGGTCTTTCCGCAATTTGATGGTCCAACAATAAGGGCTCTTATGGTGTTAGGAAGTAGTGAACTATGTCTTAGTTTTTGATGATTATTTGAAGAAATATCGACATTTCTAGCAATTATGTTTTGGTGTTGTTTTATTAGACGCATCTTAGCAACTGATGAAAATCTATTTGAAACATATACATTTGTTGTTTTACATTAGTCTTTAACCCTTTCCCTCCCACTGTACCCGCTTGGGTACAGGCTCAAAAACCTACTAATTAATATTTTTTTGAAATTTTTATCTTTTTTATGTTTCTTATCTGTATTTGATTACAATTAAATAAATGAAACTAATGATTTCTGATTTTAAATGGTCTTGGCTATTAATGGGTTAATGGACTGTGTGAAAGGTTAAAACATTATTCATTATAATATGGTAGTAAACTATAAAAATCAAATCACTCCTAATCGATTTGTTGTCGAAGGAAGTCTACTTAATAATATAATAAATTCGTTGACAGTGGAACTGATATATATCTGATATCTGATAACAGATATCTGATATCTGATACCTGATACCTGATACCTGATATCTGATAGCAGATAAGCTGATAGCAGATAAGCTGATAGCAGATAAGCTGATAACCTGTTACCTGATATATACCTGATACCTTATACCTGATACCTTATATCTGATAGCAGATAAGCTGATAGCAGATAAGCTGATAGCAGATAAGCTGATAACCTGTTACCTGATATATACCTGATACCTTATACCTGATACCTTATATCTGATAGCAGATAAGCTGATAGCAGATAAGCTGATACACTTTTAAAATCGGAAATCATAAAATGAAGGACAAAAAAAAATTACTTTCATTGTTTAATATATACATATATAATACCTAGTTGATTATATGATATGACATGACCTATTTTTAAAAGAACATTTTGTTTAAACTCTATCAAAAATATTCCCACACAAGGCGAAGTCCGTATTCAATATTGTATTAGTAATTTGTTATAGCGTTGAACGCCTGTGTTTAAAATTTGCTAAGGTTCTAATAAATTCGTTGCCAGTGGAACTTCATTTACCAGGCTATCAGTTTTGTAGGTCGGGGACGAAATTGAAAAACGTTTAGCAAGAGGTGATAGAGGAATTAATCCCTTGGATTCAGCTTGTAGAGAACACGACATTACTTACGCAGAAACAAATAGCAGCAACGACGGGCATAACGGGTGCTTCCGAGAGCGAAGCTTCATTATAGACAGCAGCAACAACGGGCACATCGGGTGCTTCCGAGAGCGAAGCTTCATTATAAAAAACAACAATAACGGACACATCGGGTGCTTCCGAGAGCGAAGCTTCATTATAAACAACAACAACACAGAACCCGAACACAAAAATGATCGTTCGGCTCATTTGAGTACCAGGAGTGCAAACTCAGCTAAAGTCAATTCCCTCAAATCCTATGAAAATTTTATCGTGGGAATTATCGCTTCAGTCACATTTTCATTAAAAATGATGGTGATAAAAAATCACAAAACAACAAATAATACAATATGAATGCGTTCCTATATATTGTAGCACAAGGCATCAGCATTTTAATAAGAATATATTGAAGAAGATTTCAAATTCCCTTGAAATCGGTGAAGTTTCCCATAGTCGACAGCCCTGATTGTAATTAATTTGAGTTCGGAAATTTGGAGACCGCAGAAGGCTAAAATAAATGCTGCTTCTTATATAAAGGGCGAATGAACGTGAAGCTTTTAATAGTCCTGTATCAACTTTCATCTGAACAGCAACAAGGATAAAAGCTCAAAAATATTATAATTTAAAAACAATAAATCAAAATGAAAGGATTTATATGTGAAGTATGTGGATGTGGATTTACATTGAAATATACACTAAATCGACATATTGCAAGTAAGCATAATAAAGTCGAGATTGTATGTGAAGTATGCAAACAATCATTTTCGAGAGCTGATGCGTTAACACGACATACTAAAGTCCATCATCAACCAGAGAAAGGATTTATATGTGAAGTATGTGGATGTGGATTTGCATTGAAATATACACTAAATCGACATATTGCAAGTAAGCATAATAAAGTCGAGCTTGTATGTGAAGTATGCGAACAAACATTTTCGAGAGCTGACGCGTTAACACGACATACTAAAGTCCATCATCAACCAGAAGATTGTCTGCCATCGTGCAGCAATAATAATAACAATAATAACAATAATGTAAATCAGTTGATTGATTTCAACAGAAAAGTATCTTGTGCCAGTTGTGGTGAAAATGTTATATTCAAATCCTGGAACTGTCACGTACGCACAAATAAACATAAGAGAAATTGTGCGATTACAAAAGATGAAAACTTTAAAAGTGTTAAATCAGCGTTTAATAAGCGCATTGAAACAGTTATATTTGAAAATAAAGATGAAGGCCAACTAATATCTGAACAATTTTTGAAAAATGCTCAATCAATTATAATAAAAATGTTATACGATATGCTCGAAAAACATTCAGCATTTAAATATAATATAGAACTGTTTGTTGAATTCATAAAAATGTCCAGTGATGATGAAATAGCTATTGACTTGAAATCATTTCAAACTAAAATGAGTGTAGCTCAAATTGAATCACAAGGGATTTCTAGCTATGAGGATATGTGTACGCAACTCTGTACAAAACTAGCTGAATTTCAAGAAAGAGATAGCGGCTGGATACTAATAAGACTCTCTCATTTGGAAATTAACATCAATCAATATAGCCCAATAAAAGGTTCACAGTATCTACCACTACCATATGAAGTATACAAGAAGAAAGCCTGTATAAATGTACTAAACAATGATGAATTCTGCTTCAAGTGGGCGATAATATCAGCATTGTACCCAATTGTAAATCATCCTCAGAGATGTTCGAGCTATCAAATAGCAGACATTAAGGCTGATTTAATAACCTTGCGCAACAATATAGAGCTAAATTTCAAGGATCTGGCATTCCCTCTACTAATTAAAGACGCAAAAAAGTTTGAGGACCAAAACAGCAGCATCAGCATTAATATATTCGGATTCGATGAAGAGCTCCATAAAGTAGTTGGTCCCTACTATAGCACTGCTGCCGAAAAGGAGCACCACATCAACCTGATGCTAATTCAGAAAGAACAGCAGTTCCACTATGTATGGATAAAACATATTTCAAGGTACATATATTCAATAATAAGAATAATGAAATATTTTTAAATTTTAATATATCTTGGTTTTCTATTTTTTCAATAGATTGCTACGTACGCAAGTTACTAAACATAAACATCGAATATTTATATGTAACGAATGCTTGTAATATAGGCACAACTCAGAAGCGTTGCAGAAGCATAAACTTCGCTGCAGCAAAATTGATGGTGAAATGCCTAGCGGTAAGAAGACAGTTTTAGGTTAAAAAAATCATGAGCGAAAGTTAGATGTACCCGTTGTAGTATATGCTGATTTTGAGTGTATTTTACAAAGTGAAAATTTTCAAAACTCAGCACAAGTTAAGAGTATTCAAAAGCATGTACCTTTTGCATTTAGTTATTATATAAAATGTTCTAATAATAGCTATAGTAAATTAGTTCAATATTCAGGTGTAGATTCACCAAAAAAATTTGTAGAGTATTTAGTTAGAGATTTAAAAGATATTTATTATAATTATTTAGCTATAGTAAGGCCGATGAATTTCCTCACATCTGAGGAAATTCGAAAACAATTTGATAGCATATTATGTCATATCTGTAATAAAGAGCTGGGAAATGATAGAGTGGCTGATCATTGCCATTTAACTGGAAAATATAGGGGACCAGCATATAATGAATGCAATTTGAGATATCAGTATGGTTGCAATCTAATTGAATAGGGTTCATTCGTTCTATAATAAACCAATATATTTGGGTTTTACGGTACTTGAACTATCCAAATTAAAAATGTATGATTTCCATTATAATTATATGAAACCGAAATTTAATGAAAATTTATCTTTAAATTATATGGATACAGATTAATTTATTTACTCAAATAAAACTGAAGATTTTTATAATGATATTATAGATGATATAGATTTATAATTTGATACTTCAGCATATTCTAGTGATAATGTTTATAATATACCATTAAAAAATAAAAAAGTTCTCGGAATGATGAAGGACGAGAACAATGGCAATATAATGAGGGAATTCATTGGTCTTCGCTCAAAGATGTATTTAATTGATACGATTAATTGTAATCAAGTAAAGAAAGCAAAAGGCGTTAAAAAAGCTTTATTAAATAACCTTAGTATAGAAGATTATAAAGATTGTTTGTTGAGGAAGAAACAATTCTATGGTAATATGTATATATTTAGATCAAGAGCTCATCAATTGTATACACAAGAGCTCAAAAAAATTAATATTAAGTTGTTCAGATGATAAGAGATGTATTCAGGAAGATGGTGTTAACGCATTAGCGTGGGGACATTATCAAATTAATTGAAAAATAATTAACATGTTGTTCAAATTGTGTATCCATAAGTTTTTAGAATAATGTTTAGATTAAGATGTAAATGCTAATTGCTTTAGGTTAAGCTTTTTCCGTTTGTTATAGTCTATAAGATTTATAAATCAGTATACTGAAATGAATAAATAAACATTTTTATTAATCTTTTGTTATTTTTATTTAAATAAAATATTGTTAGTATAAATTCCTGTAGATTGCAGTTACTATCAATTGATATGGTGAACGCATTATGTGGAAGAATAGCGTACCAGATAGCAAATGTTGACTATCCATTTTCTATATTCAATGCTTTGGAGAAGACTGATACAAGTTTCAGCTAAAATATTTCAAATTTACACTTTATCTGCTGCAAGCTTAAATATGAAATATATAGGATTGTATTTGTATCCTTCATTTCTTTCTTCATTTTCCTAATATTTGTTTATAAAAGTTCAAGATTGAAATAAGCTATATCCAACTTGTTGTTAATTCTTAGCTGTGTTCCTGCTCATAAAAATCATTAATTATATTCACACGCTAATGCATCATATACTACTATCGCCAACGAATCTTTAATGTAAATAAACAATATTCACACGCTAATGCATCATATACTACTATCGCCAACGAATCTTTAATGTAAACAAACAAAATTGATCTTCCTCTTAAAAATTCTAAGTCATACGCATCATACTGCACCCATTATCGCTCTATGGATGGTTAGCAAGAATCAACATGCTGTTAATTCTTAGCTGTGCTCCTGCTCTAATTCACAACAAACACATTGTTATGGTTAACGTTATAGCCGCTCTCGCGCTTGCCCCCGCGCTTAGGTTCTCGATCCCATATACATACATACATATATACATATATACCTATATACATACATATATACATACATACATATATATATATATATATATATATATATATATATATATACATATATATATTTATTCAAATTACATCTAATTGTGAAATTCTTTAAAACCCAATAGTTTACCAATAGTTCGTTTCCTATTAAAGTAAATCTTTTCAGTGGAATATATCTCTGTTTGCATCGTGTTGTTATTTGCTTCAATTGAAAGTGCACCATCTTCTTTGATTTCATTATATTTTTCATGCAAGTATTCCGCAATATCTTGAAGTTCATATAAGCCGACCGGTATTTCAATAATTACATCATCGATATGAAATAAATTGTTCCCAACATCAACATTCGGTATAGAATTTTAGGTATAAAAATCAATTAGACCACACACATAATTTTCCGATAAATCTATTGGTGGAAAGTAGTTTGCCGTCAGAATAGAGGTATTTCCACTTAAAGTAAGCGTTTTCGATGTCATGATGATGTGATCTAAGCCAATATCGCAATGAATAAAAGACAGATGTGACGTGCCATTTATATGAATTTATTCTCGTATTAAACAAATATTTTACAACATAGAATATTTGAAATCATTAATAACTTCCTCTCAAACGACGATAGTGACTCATCAATATCTTTGCATTTTTACATGCTCTCTCATAATAAAAGCAGGCACAAGTATCCGGTCCGGATGTACATTTTTCGTTGCTCCATGCACATTCTCTATAGTGGCTTCCAAAATGGTGTTCAACTATTTCATTAGAATCCGCCCTTTTTATTTGTTCAAGCCATAGAAAAAAGGATGTTAGATGCTCTGGTAGAACAAATGAGGAATAATCGACTAAAAACTTTTCAATTTCAACCGCTAGCGACATGATTACTTCAACGTTTTAACTAAAACTAACGAAATATTCTATATGTAAGTAATATACCTTCTTCTCGATTCCCTATAACACACATACATACATACATATATTAACAACTTCAAATTACATCTAATTGTGAAATTCAAATTGTGAAATTCTAATATACACACATATACATACATACATATATTAACAACTTCAAATTACATCTAATTGTGAAATTCTAGTATTTTTTGCTCCACACATACAAATTTTCACTGGTGACGTCACATTTTTGCTCCATACATATCAAATTACATCTAATTGTGAAATTCTAATATACATACACACTTCAAATTACATCTAATTGCGAAATTCTAATTGTGAAATTCAAATTGTGAAATTCTAATTTTAAAACAGGGTTGCACTTCCACTGATGACGTCACCTTCAAATTTTAAAACAGGGTTGCATTTCCACTGATGACGTCACCTTCAAATTTTAAAACAGGGTTGCATTTCCACTGATGACGTCATTTCCACTGATGACGTCATCGTATTGTTTACATTATCGCTGATGACGTCATCAGTGGAAATGACGTCATCGTATTGTTTACATTATCGCTGATGACGTCATTTTCACTGATGACGTCATCGTATTGTTTACATTATCGCTGATGACGTCATCGTTTCTCCTCACCATATGGTGGAGCAAAAATGTGACGTCACACTGCTCCACACATACAAATTTTTCGCTTCTCCACTTCTCCACGCTCCACAGGTTGTCCCAGAACCATCATATTTATACTACTATCTTTCCATATTTTTCGTATGTCACTTTCGCCAGCAAGTAAACCAGAATTTTCGAAATCCATTTCTGCCATTTTTACGCCAGCAATTTTATTCGCTATTTCCATGAATTTTTCAGTTTGCCATGATTTGACGTACTCACTCAGTTTTGGCAATTAATTTTTTTGACGCACAACGACACTTTGTGTGGCAGGCAAGTGTCGACGTCGTTTTTATTTTTGAGAGAGAGTTACAGCAACTTGCACAAAACGGGCATGCGTTGGAAAGTTGACTTGACAGTTTTATGGCTAGCAGAGGAGCATGCACTTTACATTTTAGCTCTGCATATACAAAAAATTCTAAAAGCATCAATGAAAGAGCCTCGCATATTTTGTATGTAGAATTTGAGGTAAAAACTGACTGGCATACTTTCGGGCGTAAAATTTAACCCTTAAATGCATGGCGTACCATATATGGTACACTCCCTAAATCGGTTGTAACTCCATCAAATCAATTTGGATCGTTTTTATACCCTACACCTATGGTAATAGGGTATAATAACTTTGTGCCAAAATTGTAGCGCATTAAAGGAGACGTCCTAGGTATAGTCATAAGTATATAGAAATGCTTAGAATCACTTTCTGTGTTGATTTCCGGTTGTCCGTCTGTCCGTCTGTCTGTCTGTCTGTCTGTCTGTCTGTCTGTCTGTCTGTCTGTCTGTCTGTCCGTCTGTCCGTCTGTCCGTCTGTCTGTCTGTCTGTCTGTCTGTCTGTCTGTCTGTCTGTCCGTCTGTCCGTCTGTCTGTCTGTCTGTCTGTCCGTCTGTCCGTCTGTCCGTCTGTCCGTCTGTCCGTCTGTCTGTCTGTCTGTCTGTCTGTCTGTCTGTCTGTCTGTCTGTCTGTCTGTCTGTCTGTCTGTCTGTCTGTCTGTCTGTCTGTCTGTCTGTCTGTCTGTCTGTCTCTCTTGGTGTCCGTGGCCACTGGA
The DNA here is from genome assembly GCA_963457695.1 of Neria commutata. Taxonomy (NCBI): domain Eukaryota; kingdom Metazoa; phylum Arthropoda; class Insecta; order Diptera; family Micropezidae; genus Neria; species Neria commutata. The sequence continues at coordinate 41,584,111 of OY735247.1, read as the reverse complement.
GAGAAAGAAGGAGTTGTCCGATTTGGACCAAATTTGGCACACAGTCGCAGTGAACCTTCCACTACTTCAAGTTCCGAGATTAGCAAAATCGGTCAAAGGACACGCCTACAACGGGCCAGTAAGTCCCACAACAGAAAATTTACAGTAAAATTGCTTAAATTTGTTCAAATATTCATTAAAAGGAATGGTATTTGGTATTTAAGGTAAGTTGTGGGCCCTCTACGTTATACAAAAAAATGGGCGAGGTCCGCCCACTATATAGACGGTAAGCGGAAAATCCTTATAACTTCCATAATATATACACTAGTCTGTCCATATTTGGGCACGTCATTGCTGGTAAGAACACCTTTTAATTCTCCAAAAATGGGCGTGGTCCGCCCACTCAGTTACTTGGTGTAGGGTATTACTCTGTCGGTGAAACCCGACTGATGCTTCCTTACTTGTTGTTATTGCTCTAGATTGTTCTAAAAACAACTGCCGTTTATTTAAATATCGAAACAGCTTGCTAAAGTTTATATTCAGTTGACAGTTAGTTGCCAAAGTGGGCGGTCGTGAATTTTGCGAAAAATTGTAAGAGTGATTTTTATTCGTTAATAAAATATACATCATTTTATTGTTTGTCTAATAAATGTTACAAGCAAGTACATTTATGTTTGTTTTAGCTAAATAAAATCGAATTTTATGAAATACGATTATTTTAAATACTTCTTTTGATTTTTTTCACATGTACCATATATGGTACTTTATGCACCCAAACCTTCTGACCCGAAAAATTTTGCCGCCTATATAGTGAACGGACCACGCCCATTTTCTTGTATGACGTAGAGGGCCCACACCTTACCTTAAATACCAAATATCATTCCTTTTAATGAGTAATTAGACAAAATATAGCTATTTTACCGAAAAAAATCCGGGGTATTGGGACTTACAGGCCTATAGTGGGCGTGTTTTTCAACTGATTTTGCTAATCTTGGAACTTGAAGTAGTGAAAGGTTCACTGCGACTGTATGCCAAATTTGGTCCAAATGGGACAACTCCTTCTTTCTCTCCTGTGGCCACGGACAGCAAGACGGACAGACAGACGGACAGACAGACGGACGGACAGACGGACAGACGGAGAGACGGACAACCGGAAATCAACACAGAAAGTGATTCTAAGCATTTCTATATACTTATGTCTATATTCCTTTATGTCTAATGAACTAAATCAAATTTTTCCATAAACAACATTATTAGTCTTATTTGACTCCAATGCATAGTGTACCATATATGGTAAAAAAAAAAAACACATTTTTTACTTTTTCTTAAAAACTATGCTTTTATATAAAAAATGAGCATCCATTTCGTGATCAGTGGGTGATTTCACATAGGGGAGGGCTTGGTCTCCATGCTAGGTGCTGACCCCATGCATTTAAGGGTTAAGGAAGACAATAAAAACCGAAGGTATACAAGCGTTTTCAATGCTAAAGCTTACTGTTGTTGGAATATTTTTGGAGCCTTTGAACAAGCTATCTGCCGATCAAAATCGAAAATTCAATAAAATTGCTGCATAAATTTAAAATAATATAAAGACATTTAAAAATAATTTTCAGCTGCTGTAGCTAAAAAAAATTTTCCATTCCAAGCACTGACTCTCTTGCTTTAACCCTTTCGCTACAACTGTTACATTACATTCCGCCGAATAACAACTTTTCGAATTTACTTTATTTTGAAAGGCACAGCCTAGCTTTATTTCCATTGAAAACTTGCTAAAATTTTTGAATTTGATTTATTTTTCAAAATTACACAGAATCTCTTAAAGTATTTATAACCTAGTTTTTGTAATCTATTTGAGTTGTACTCTAATTGATGAATTTGAAATAAAGAAATAAATAAATAAATAAAAACTAATTGGGATTTATAATCAACGTAAAATCCTTATTGGGATTATGATGGCCAAGGATAAAGGGACGAATTCAGAATTTCTGAGCATGAAGAATTTAAATTTCTAGCTCGATTTTGCAGAATATCCATAAATTGCTGGCAAGAAAATCTTGGTTTACAAAATAAAACTGGAAAGGGTTAAGGCACACTTCAAGCAGCTGCTTCAACGCTTCCCCTTTCTTTACAACCACTTCTACAAAGTGCTGCCTGTGTTTAGTGCTGGTGTCAAAAGTGTAGAAAAGTTTCAAAAAATATACAAATGCGCAAAAACTTACCAAAACATTTGTGTAGAGCGTATCCTTTAAGTGCAATTTGCTGGCTAACGCCGAAGCCTCTTTTTTGCGTCTCACTGCGCACAATTTCAATTCAATTTCGCCAACGAAAACAAAAACAACATAAAAGTAGTACAAATGTTTGCACTAAAATGGCACACACAAAAATTGCACAGCTTTTAGCGTTACGCTCAGCTGCAACTCACACATACACACGCAGCGAATGCGACGCTTCGGCTGCTGTCACTCAGAAGCCGGTGTTTCTATGTGGTCAACTCACAAGTGCTGAGGAGGCGAGTGTTGCATAAATTGGAACTGTTGCACTTTTCAATTTTATAAAAGCTTTTTTTAGTGAAATTTAATTCTATTGTATTTTCATAGCTTGTATGTAGTGGCAGGCTGGATTACAAATGGTCTGCCAGAAGCACACCTGAGCACTTTCATATGTTTTGTAAATTTCAATTCATATTTTATTTAAATAAATTTCGTATTTAATTCAAATTATTCTTGTGATTTGTATTATTTCTGAAATTATATTTCGCTGCAACAATTTCTTTGCTGTTTTCTAGCAACTTTATAATTCGTTGAAATTTTTTTAAGTGCATATCTCAGCTGACATTGGAACAGCAGGAACACATTGGCACTGCAGCCTTTACACGCACATTCAAAGAACCGCAAAATCTGCTGGAAAAGCAATCAAATCCGTGCAAATCGCTTAGCCGCAGCTTTGCTCTTCCACTATGCACAACGACGAGCAAAATTACCAGCAGCCGGCAGCGCGTCAAAGTAAAGAGGCGTCCGTTCCAGTCAACGCGGACAGCGATAGTAAAAACGCTGACGATGGCGCCGAAGCAGATTAACCCGTTTCGCAAATCAAAGCGCCGCCTCAATAGAACAAGTCAGCGCGCACGCTAGCTGCCACACGCACACAGCTGCACTTTCTATTGCACTGACACTAACACAAGCACCACTACGAACTTGCGTTGCAGCAGGAATTTCCCGAACTACTGCGCTATCAATGCAACACTTTAATAAATGCACACACACAGCAGCAAAATTTGTGTATGTGTGAGTGTGTGTGTTTGGCCGTTATCACTATTATCGCGTTTAAGCGCGTTTCGCTGCGTTCCGTGACACGCGTCGTCACGTTACGGGAACACGATAAGAACTGAAGCCCTTTGCCACTTGCAAGGAAAGATGTGGTGCCATTGAGGAAATTCCGCTAACAGCATCCGAGGATGCTAACAACAGCAACATTTCATTGGCTGCTTGGAGCTAACAGTGAGCAGTTAACAGTGCGACGTGAGCAGTGAGCAGTGCAGGCAAGCGGCATGTTAGCAACAGCAAGGGCAATTTTGGCAATGTATTGGGATAAAATGTTGTTGTTGTTGCTCTTGCTGTTGGAACTAAAAATCAAAAAATGCTCATTAGCTCCATTTGAAATTGCACACCATAAGAACATTTTTTTTTCTAATTTTTGAGCATTTATTAAGTGTTACTTTGGCAGTCTCCTACTTTGATCTTCACTAAACAATGAGGAGTTGGACATTGGAGTTGCAGATTATGAGCTAGAGTCATTATTTACATTGTGAAGAGTAACTTACAATTGAAAACTAAATTCCATTTCATTTAAAATAAAACACAACAAATGAAAAGTCAACTGTCAACTTGGCACACACATACAAACACACCCACTTTTGTTTGAGCTGATAGTGTCTTTATCATGCTGTTCATAACATTTTAATGTTACTTAACGGTTGCCTTAACATAGCGCAGTGAGAAAAAGGGAAATTTCAATTAATAATGGATAAAAGCTCGGTGCTGTTATTGCTATGAGTTCGTTTAACATTTTGCTGCTTATTTTTCTACAGAAATTTATCAAAATTTCTATCACTAAAGACTAAAGACATTTGTTTACAAGTCGACCGCTTGCAATCTGAAAGCAAAAAATGTGACAGACAAAAAGTGACAAGAATGAGTGGCCAAAAAAAAGGAATCGAAACGATGCCAAGCGCTGTAACTATCTCTGTTAGTGAAGCAATGGAGTGCAGGGGTAAGACTACCAAATAAATTTAAAGGCTTATTAAACTCTAAAGAAAACTCTAAAAATAACTATAACAATAACAAACTCTAAAGATGTAAAGTTGCCAATAAAATAGCTCTGATATTTAAATATTATGTCTAATATTGCAAACGATTACTTAGGGAAACTTATATGCTATATAAAAAAAGTTGACAGTCGTGAAGTGTGGCAACAAACAACAACAACAAAATACCATTACAACTTGCCAGCTCATTATTTATTCTATTGATTTTTCGGAACAAGTTTGCTATATTATCCTTCTGGCAGATGAGTTTTCCAACTCGTGTCTATGATTTGCAATTTAAATGAATGAATTTAAGTTATACAATTCATATGGCGGCGGGTCGTGTCAACTAAAAACAACAACAACAGCAACTTAATTTTTATTAAAAACATTTCATATTCCGGAAATGATATGCTACTTAAAGCTAAATTTAAAATATTACCCTATGCTACTAATTTTGAATCATATCTACAACAACATATGAAAAAAGCCACAAGTGTATCTTAGGCCAAAACTGTCTTTAAACTTGAACTTAACTCAATTCCGCACTCAAATTTCAAAAGCGACAACAACTTTAAAGAATTTTAAATACATGCCTTTGAAGTTTTTGCATGGCAATCCTGCAGCTTTAATATAGATAAACTGTTATGCTTTTACGCATTTTTGCACATTTTTTAAAAATGTTTTCGGCATAAACAAGCCTATGTCTAAAAATGTCTGCTGTGCTTCAAAAAGGCAAACACGAAACTTGCAACAAATTTTCGACATCATTTTATTTTTTGTTGCCTTCCATAACATGCCCCTTTTAAGCAGCTTGTTGTCATGTTCGAGCCAAACTATACAGCGACCACTTCAAAAAAGGGTTTCGTATGCGTCATGTCTGCCAACCGCACAACTATACACACATACATACAAACATACATACACAAAAGTGTTAGAGCAAGAGTAGCAACATAAAAGGCCGCACAAATTCGAATACTGTCACACATTTCTCTCATACGTGAAGGAGTTCAAATGCCTTAAGCTTGAGAGCTGCTATTAATATTCCCATGCCGTATACGTTTTTTTTTTCACTAAGGTACCAAAAAGGAATTAAGCTACAGAGCTGCAAATTTTATTTAAAACTGTTGCTGCTCTGAAGCCAGCTCAGGAGGCAGCAGAAAAGTGAGCGCTTTCAATTCTCTTCTCTATAATTTAATGTAAAATTTAAAAATTTTGTTGCTGCTGTTATTGAAAAGAAAAACTTTGCCAGAAATTGACGGTACGACATCCAAAGTCGGATTGTTCTGAGCAGCTCAGTAAGTAAGTAATTAACTACTGAGCTCATTCTCAGCTTTTTGAATTCTTGAAGATTATAAGCCTAAGGAATTAATATTTATTGCATATGCATGTGTACATGTAAGTGTAAAGTGTTAAGTTACCTTGCACTGCAAACGTGATTAAAAGCCACAGCGCGACTTTTTGCCTTGCTGCGCTCGGAAATCTTTCACAATCGCCCCCTCGTCTCCCCACCGCCATCCGGCCATTGGTTATTCCCTGTTGCACTGCAATTATGCAGAGTGCAGCAAGTTTTTTCCGGCTTCCGGCTCAATTACTTACTTTAATTAAGTGCGCACGCGCCTGTTGATCCATTTATGCAGTGCAAAAGTTACTCATACGACATGCAGAACTATTAAATTAAAATGCACTTATATGGTGGTAGTATATTAAGTTAAAAAATTCAGGAAAACTGAACACGTAGTTTAACGAATTAAAAGCCTCACAAATAATTTTGAGCTTGCGACTATTTTTCAGAATAATTTTTTGTAGCAATTAATGAGAGTAGGATTTTCTGCTTATAATGCAATATTTATTCTTACTTCTACTTTCTCCGTTTTTTCTTATGTTTCAAATTTTTGAATTCGTCTCATTTTTTTTCTTCCTTTTCTTCACGACTTTGTTTTCATTTTTATCACTTTCATCTTTTTATATTTTTCTTGCATTTCTCTCTGCAGTTATTCTTATTTTTCCTTTCTATTGCAAAACTTTTGTTATCTTTCACTTATTTCCATTGTATATTTTAACTTCTGTATTTAAACGTATTCTTCTTAACTGTTTTATTTTCGTTGAATTTCTACAAACACTTTCTAGAAATTATTTTCTCTACGTTTTTCGTTATTCTTCTTACGATTGGCTCCTTCTTTCAAAATTCACATAAAACTTTGTAATCCCCATAAATTTGTATTAATTTATTAGCGCTAATTTCTCCATTTTCTTTGTGCTTTTCCAAATGCCTTTTTCTGTTTACCCGAATTTCTATTGTTTTTTCTTTATTCTGTCTTATTTTGTACATGATTTACAGTGACCTATTCCGTCCAGAATAGCAACAAAGTAAAGCTTAACATAATTTTACACAATATTTGTCAAAAGAATAATGCCGCAAACTTTTGGCATGCTTTTTTCGATTTCGCTAAGACTTTCCGTCGGCGGCAATTGAGTGCAAAAAAGAGAAGTGAGCGGTAGCAAACGAACTGCAAACTTTGTCACACACAAATCGCTTTTAGCCAAAGCCAAAGTGGCGTCAATCATTTTGCATAAATTCCGTTGTGCCGAATTAACAGCAGCTTTGATTTGTTAGCACAACTTTAACTAAATACAAAAAGTTGCGAAAAAGCATGAAACGTGTATGTGTGTGTGTGTTTGTGTTACACCAGAAGGGGTAGCAATGCCACTTGAAGGAAAACTTGCCATATTAAGTGGCTTTAGTCAACAGCGTGGCTCATGACATAAGAGCCAAATCCCTTCGAGATTATAAATAAACCACTTTGGTTGCATATTTTTGGCAACGCTGGCAGCGCATATTTAACATTTTGCAAAAGCGGGTCATCATTTACGGCTGCGCTGCCCGAGAGAAATGGGACTTGAGCGTGCTTAGATGGGAAAAATTTATTGGCATTTATTTATTAAATAAGAATAATTGTACGATAACCGAAAGCCTCTCATCGTAAATTATCGTTATAATTTCAAACTTTTTTGATTGCTATTTTCATTGAATTTTGGCAAATTTTAAGTTGGAAAAAATTCTAGGAATCAGTGTGGAGCAAATCGACATGAATTAATTGATATTGAAAACTACTGAAACTGAAAAAGTCAGAAGCTGCTGAGAGAAATTTTAGTTTCTACAAACCCTCAATGAGCTGCCATTTACGAGCACGAGCTCAATTGCATAGAACTATTTTAATTTAATGGCGATCAATTTTGGCGCTGAAATAGGCCCAAAATGAGAGCAGTTTCCTCAGCACTCAACTGACTGCCTGCCTTTGTGGATGTGCATGCTGCTCTCGAGCAGCGCCACAAATTTCGCTAATTAAAAATTAATGTATTGATTTTAAATTTCCGCTACTCATAGCAGCGCTACGCTCGACCCTGCCACTCAAAGGCACCCTCACACAAATTGAGCCATTGGAGCTAGTCGACTCGACTGCACTCCATACCGTCAACAGCTCGGCACAGAGGCAAGCGCTCCAGAGCCGAAGCGGCAGCAAACATTTTAATTAAAATATCACTCGCTCACGGCACTGACAGCGGTTGGGAATGCGAACTGCAGGGCAGCCGTTAGTGAGCACCACATTAACCGGCTCATGGGTATTCGAAAAAAAATATTTTCCCCTTTTGAGTAAACAAATTTTCAAGCTTCTTCTTGGGTTAGAGTTATAAAAAATTTTAGTAAACTATCTTTTTTAACAACTTAAAATGAGATTTCAACTTGTTTAAAATAAAAGCACTCAAATTTTTTGTTGGATTTCATCGATTCGAAAATGAGATTTCAACTTGTTTAAAATAAAAGCACTCAAATTTTTTGTTGGATTTCATCGATTCGAAAAACTGTATGTTCAAATATATCTTAAAATTTGCAGCTTTAGATTTTGCATAAATGTCATTTAGAATATAGTTTGGCTTTTGTTAAAAAAACCGGCTTCTCAATATTGGCGCGTAATTGACAACACTAAAACTTGCACAAAAGCGAAACACAGGAATTGGCAATTCCGGTATTGCTCTTATTGCCAATCGTTGTTGTTGTTGCTTGGTTATGCCTGAGTTTCAACGCTAAAGCCGCCAGCACAAGAAGTCCGTAAATTAAAATAGATAATGGCCGAAATGTAATAACGCCAGCAATTTCGAATTTTTGTGGCTTTTAACCGGCAGCAGGCATGAACTTTGATGGAAATGGCAAAGCACAGATATTCGGAAGGAAGCGAAGCGTAATTGTCTGCTTGCCAGTAGCAAGAATATGTATACTATATATTTCAATTTGAATTTTGCAAGTATTTAGTTGTAAATCATGAATGAAGTGGTCACTTTAATTTAAATGTATGTACTAGTATATGAAAAGGCGATGAGAGAGAATGAAGGCATAATTTTGCTTTGATTGTGTCTGTATTAAACTGTGCTATAGTAAGAAAGCACTCGGGTGCCAACTTATTCGGATTGAATTAAATTGTGTAGGTCAAGATTCAAATAAATCCTTTCAAGCAACTATCTCTGCTTATACACAAAGAATTAGGCATAGCTTAGGTTGGCTTAAGGAAATTCGATGCAATTCCATTTAAGACTAAACGTTTGAGCTATTCTTATATCGCTTGTGCCTTCTACTGCTGATACTTGTTCAGCCTTTGGAGGCGAGCCAATTGCCATGGCCTGTTTGCCTTGCTTGCACTCGCTTTGCTACTTTTTTGCTAGCATCAGCTGTAAAAACATTTAAGCGCATGTAATAAAGCCGATGCACATGCAAAGCGAGTGTGTATTGAGCACATGATTCAATGGAAAACGCGCCTACAGTAGCTTACAAACAAAGCAGAACGAAAAATGCTTAGGAATGCATTAAAATGTGACAATAGGTGCTCACGTAGAATGCAGCCTTGCAAAAAAGCACCAAAGGACAAATGCACCGAGGCCATTAATTCAAGACTGTTTTTGTAATTGCGGGATTTTCGGCATTGAAGGTCATAGTCCCGGGAACGGAAACATATGTGTACAATATCAAATGACTTTTGCTTTAAAAGTGATATATGATACTGCTTTTAATTTACTATGCACCATAATGAACTACGAGAATTAAACAAAAATCGAAACGAGAATAGAGAATATTCAATAAAAACTGATTTGGAAGATTATTTTATTGCTACTCGAAAAATTCTAAAAGAAGTTTAAATAAGTAAAAGCTTGTGTAAAAAATATGCATCATATTGTAAATGCCGCAAAGTGCAGAAAAAGGCAGTTCGTGCAACAGGACGTATGAGCAAGGAACACTCACATCAGCCGCCACTTGCCTTATCGAAGGAATATGCCATAAAATGCGTGTAAATTGTCTTCCACTACATAAACTGCAATTGCTTGCCAGCATTACGGAAAAGTTTACATAAAACGAATGCTATATTATGCATGTAAAAAGGTTGCAAAATAAATAAGGGGGAACTCGGCTAACTCTTTCCCCCCTTCCCCCTTCGCTGCACTTGTCAGCGAAGTCACATAAATATCATGCACACGCCTGCGATGCACGCAAGTTAACACATTAACACTCACTCACACTCACTCAATCACACATGGACACACACACACATATAGCCCCACACAGCTGTGCGCTTGCTGATATCATGTGCAGCAACAGATTGTGGCAATAATTTCGATGGCTTTGCGTAAACCGGGGTAGCAGGTCGGAGCAGGGGGTACAGCGCGGATCACTGAAGCATGGCAGAGTGGCGAGCTAGCAAAACTTTTGCCCTAAAACTTCAACAGCTCGCAGCGAAAGTGAAGCGCGCTGGCAGTGCAGAATTTGTCGAAGAGTTTTTTTATACATATTTCATTGAAAAGTTGACAGTGTTGGATGCGGTGGGTGCGGTGTGCGGTGGGCTGCTTGCCCCATATCCTTACAACTCACATATTGCAATAATTTTATTGCTTTATGCGTTCTGCTTTCATCGCTACATCTGGCAGCCGCTGCAGCCGCTTTGCTGTGGCATAAATCCTCAGCGGCTAGCGTCGCGTATGAGCGTCACATTTGTCACACACACACACGCAAAGCTTTTCCCTGCACTTTTTAACAAGCGAACTGAGTCAAAGTCTGAGCAAAAAGGCGCTAAAAATAATCGTAATTTATATGATCATTAATTTCATTGCTGAACGTTGTAAATTGAGTCCGTTTCGCTAGGCCGTGCAAGCTGCGTCAAGGCCACAAATAATTTTTATGAAAGGCTGAACTTTTAGTGAGATTTATGCCAAAATTTGTTAAAGTTGCTCTCGTAAGTTGAAGCAAGTTTCCAAATAATCTGCCAGCGTAAAAGTAAAAGAAGTTTTCAAGGTTCTTGATTCGGCTGCTGAAGGCGCAAGATAACAAGTCATAACCGCCTAAGTCTGTTTTTCAATTTTTTTTAGTAGAACAGTTAAAAGTTTCAAATATTCACGGCATTATATGTAAATGCTATTACGTTTTTGATAGATAGTTGCCGATCTTAAAAAGATACAAACATGAAAATTGAATAGCATATAAATTTGGACATGCTAAAGACGATGGCATTAAAAAATCAATGTTGTCCTAATTCGAATTAGGCTGTTGTGGTTTGTGCCCACTTATTTTATTGAAATATAGCATTTTTGTCGTAGCCTACTATATACAACTTCAAGTCGATTTTGGGCTACATTAGACTGAAGTCAAACAACAATAACAAAAATTACATGTGAATTGGCAGCGTATGTGTAAATTAAATTGCAACATTCCTTTCAACTCCTGTTGTACGTTGCAAAAGGTCGCCTTTCCTTTCCGCCTGTTTGTAATATTTTTAAGTGCCTGATTAGAATGGCTTTTATATGACGTAGAAGTACCTTTTCACTGGCCCACAGAAATTTGGCCCCAGCAAAAGAAATTGGCAACCTCTCTCACATAAATGCTTTACTGCCAAGCCATTAAATCTTTGCGCGCGCCCCCTGCCCCTCCCCACCGTCCATCAGATTCTGCTATGCTCACATTTAATAAGCCGCCGACTATGCTCTGAAGGTACTATTATGGCATAAAATACAATATGGCCGGCGCAAGTGTGTATGTATGTATGCTGCAATAAAATGCCAATAGCTCGTCGCAACGCCATAAATTGTGCCTCTTCTGCGAGTGCCCCGCTGAGATTTATGTACATATGTAAGCACAGACTTGCACATTTTAAGCTCTTGAGCCGTTATGCTATCGTGAGCGTATTTCAGCTGATTAGAAAGGCATCATCCGGCTTACGACCATTTAAGCTTAATTATTGTCTAAAGCAAATAAAGAGGAGCAAGTGCCTGGCTTAATTTGTGCTGGTATTGTTAATAAAAGTACAACAACAAAAATGCCTTCGCATGTGCAAGTCAACAAGGTGTGTGTCGCATCTTCCTTGGGCAGCAGCGAAAGGCAGTTATAAATAGAACGTTGAAGTGCAGGAAACAGAAAATGGGCTCTAAACTTAATTTATCGCAAGCATCTTATTATGATTTGATTAGGCTTGCGATAACAATTTCTTTTTAAATGCCATGCCGTCTAGTCTAAGTGTCATTTTCAACATTTTGTATAAGAAATCAACTACAAAAAAATTATTTAGCTTTCACTTGCTTTCGCAGTTTTACTTCTTTGATAAATAAAGAGTTGTTTACGGCCAATTAAGAAAAAGAAGAAGAAGAAGATAAATTAAAAGTTTACCATCAAAATTGTATGAGCATTGTTTTTTATATACATTTAGTTTCTACAGGCGCCCCTGTCTTGCGCGCGCCTACTCAAGTCAATGCTTTCGAAGCTCAGCTTGAGCTTCTTGCACTTCGTCGCTTCACCGGAGCTTCGGTCTCCCCCCTTCTGCCAATTGCTTTTAACGCTTTTTAATAACAAGAATTGCGTTTCAATATGATTTGCTTTTATCATGTTCAGCTGCAAGCTTCAAACAGCAAAAATCTGTCAATTGCCAGTGCTAATATTGTTCTAGCATCAGAGCGAAATACTCTTGTTGTTGTTGTATATTCCTGGCGCAAATTTCCGACTCAGTGCTTGTGTATAATTCGCTTTGTTTAACTTCTGCCGTCGTCTGCCTGCATATTAATCGAACACTCAAACGGAAGCAGCGGCTACAACTCAAACAACAATTCAAAGTGTAAGTGAAACTAGCAACAAGCGTTCCTTGAGCTTGTACTTCTGCTGTGTAAGACGACTGCAAGCCTTCAGCCTTCAGTCAAGTGCGCTACAGGTGTCTCGAGCAAAGTTTGGCGGCAGGTGAGTTAAGTGACGGTCAAGTTAAGTGCCCGCGCGGAAAGTGCGAAACAACTCATTTGCTCACTCTCGGTTGCACTCTACTTGACAAACAACTGGAAGCTGAAATTGTAACAAGAAAAAGTGTATTAAGGATGGCATTGGTTGGCGCTTAATTGACGAAGTTCGCTTTCAAAGCCCAGCAAATTATCTGAAAATGTAAACTGAAAAACATTTTATGTCAAACAGGCGTATGACTATGAAGGATCAAGTGTTGCTTTGAAGGTAACTGCCTGAAAAAGATAATTCCATTATAAAATTGAGAGGCATGACAACTATCAATGACAACTAATAATCAAAACAGTGAAAAATATAATCTATAGCTTTGTTCCATTCAATTTAATAAAGCATTTTTTAGTACACTCTTACTTGATTAATATTCTGATAAAATTAAATGCAGAAAATTAGAAAATTTCGCGAAGGTTGCATTTAGAATTTTTCGAAAAATTTCAATAATAAAAGAAAGGAATTTCAATGGTTTTTATAAATAATAAAGAAAACTATTATTAGTATAGCATATGACTGCTCTTTCCATTCAGATGTGGTGCTGAAAAAAATTCTCAGCTGTGGAATATATGTATGTATATATATGATAGCATTAAAAGCTGGCTACCTCAGAGCAGCCTTATCAGTTGGAAGCTCAGGCAAATCGAGACCAGATCAGCAGATCAATATTAAAGATGATTGTAGAAAAATTCGGTAAATTTAAAGACCGTTTAGTTTTGCACACGACTTAAGGCAAGCGCTTAAAGTGCAGCGAATTGCTTTCATTCTCTACTCACTACAGCAAAGTGTACTATACATATTATATTTCTTATGTAAGAAAGAAAATGTGAGAAAAAGTTTTGTGCAGAGAAAAGTTGCTTAATATTGCTTAAATTATCTGTCTCGGAAAACTGTCAAAGTGAAATGCAGCTGTGCCCGCAGCTGCTTGCTTGCGGCATGGAGAACGGGTGATCCTTCAAACAAGATTCCAGCGCATGTTCAAAAGGGAAATTACATTTGCTAAAGTAAAACCATTTCAAGTTATCGCTTGCGAAAAATCGCTCTGAAATCGCCAAAATGCACCTGCAGGAAATTGCGCTTCCAGGCAAAGTGCAAAGGTGCTACGTGCCTGCCTGCTGCAGTTCTTCTCTTCTTTTTTCCAATGATGAAAATCTCATTCGCCTTTTGCTGCTTTTATGCTTGCGATTTAGCATGTCTTATGGTAGACTTAAGGGACCCAAGCGTTCGTGAGAAATGAAAATGGTTTGTGTCCTTTCTGCAAATATTTACATATATTAAAATTTTGATGCGCTTTAAATTTTGTAAAGCAGAAATTTGCATAATAAAGTTGCATAAAGAGCTTTTATGAAATTTAATCAAGTTGCTGGTGTTTTTCTTTCTTTGCAAAGAATCAAAGTAACGATCCTTTTCAATTGCATTAAATGTATAAACCATTGGTGGTAGCTAGATTATAACAGTAATTTTTAGGGTTCCATTTTTTCAGTTTTCATCAGCTCAGATATATTATGAATTTTTTTTAATCTTATCAATTTTAAGAATTGGTAAAAAGCGTTAGAAATTAGTAACGCATATTTTTAAGCATATTTTCAAGTCTTTACTTAAAGCATCTTTATTATACAAAGTGAATTTTCCTTTACAATTAACTGTCAAACTAGGAAATAGACCTTGAACAAGCATATATAAAAATATCTATAATAGTTTATTACTTTAATTCAAAGAAAATTTGTTAACTTCACATAAACCGACACTCAGATGCCCCTGCAAAGCACTTGTTGGTTTGGAAAGGATCACAGGCAATTGAGTGGTGGCGGGGGGAGGGTGGAAAGTGGCTTCAATAAAAGCAGCGCTGCTTCATAGTACACGGGAGGCACTGCCAAAGCCTGGCAACACCAACATAAAAGCAATAAATTAATTGACATATTTCCGCTGCAGAGGAAGAGCGAAAGCCAGCTCAGGCTGTCGAAGTAAAAATTCACTTGGTAAATTAACAATTGCTGCTTTCAGCTCTTCGCAAATTGCTGTTATCGCTAAAAGTTGCAATATATCAACAGCAACCACAACAACAACTGTTGAAACATTCAAAATGTATAACAGCAAACAACTCAACTCCGTTCATACGCTTCTCTTCGCCGTCTACATTTTTTATTACAACTACAATTTTGCACTTGTCAATTGGCCATTGGCTATGCGATTAAGTAATCATTGGCTTCTGATCATTTGGCCAGTCAGCCAACCGTCAAGTCGCAGTCAAGCTGGCATTAAATAACTTCAACCGTTTTTTGATTTGTTATCCTTTGGCAGGATGCTCGTGCATAATCTCATTAATCAGTGAGCATTTGTCAGCTTTGAATTGACAGTTGGAATTCGAGTAAGGCATTCAATGTTGCGCTATGTTGTTGTTGTTTTTTGTCGCCCACTTAATAACCCTTTTTGTCTGCCCATCGGTCGCTAAGGACGAGCGGCATTACGTGCCGAGATTAATGCGCATCAATTCAGGTCGACGTGATTTTGTTTTGATTGGCGAATAGTGAAGCGTGTTGCTGTTGTCGCATTGCTGCCTCTCAAATAAATTGTTAGCATTGGGGGAAAAAATGTGTGAAATCCTAAAGCAACAGACTGAAGTTTGAATATTTAGAAAGCGGAAAAAGGAAATAAATATATTACAATTTTTCATAAGCATAATTTGGCATTCTAACTGGCATTTTTGGGGTGTAAATTTTGTTTGCCTGGTAGCTACATGTATAAGTGTTCCGGTTTATATAGTCAAAATTAATTCAAATTCAATCGGAATTTTCCATATCAACAGGGTTTGATAAAGGATTTTAAGGTCAAAATTGTTTTGCCAAAATAATACATTCATGCATCCCTCTCTTTCCCTCACTCAAGTTTTCAAATGAACTCATCTACCTCACAGACAGCTCAATTTTACGCACATTCCAGGCACACAAATCTGCCTCGAAAAGACGCCAACTGGTTTAAATCTTAACAACGCATTATAAAAAATTGCGCACTTCAGACAACGTAGCAGATTTAATTTTCCGCTGATTTATCTTATATGTTTACGCTTCACACACACACACATGCACACTCAAGCACACACATGCATACAGTCAGGCACGGACACGCATATGTATATGTATGTGTATGTCCATGCGCTGTCAACGCTACGGCGACACATTCTTACGGCAATTTCATCTGTCAGAGTGATTGATGACTTTGATTGATATTGGTAATGGCTGTGAGCTAACGACCAGTTGCGCATCACACGCATACACCATTCACACTGACACCAGCATATGCAATACACGCGCAATTTCGTGACACATTATGCTGTTCATTTACTGAGCAATTGCTGTATTGCTTGATGGCCAATAAATAAGCCATTATTTATGCACTTATTCCGTGTTGTTGTTAGTGCTGTTGTTAGTGTTGCCTGCCCTTGACAATCTTGTGCACTTTTATCTCACAATTGTCAGCAACTACCCACTGCAGTCAGTCACTGAGATTAATGCGCCTTTTGTATGTGCATGTGTCTAAGTGTGCACGTATCCCTAGGAATATGTCCATGATGTCTGATCGTGCCGCTGCCAGGCTGACTTGCTGGAATTGTGTTGTGGCTTCTGACGTGTGCCTTAAAGCTTCTTGGTGTCACACACATGTCGCATAGCTCACTTGACACATGACATTCATTGTAATTGAAATTAAGCTCAGCATTCACTTGTCTGGACCATGGCCTCTGGCTGCCAAGCAAAGGAACTTGACTTGAGTGGAGTGGAGTGTAGCGGCGCGTGAACTGGCAAGGCAAATTGATGACAACGCCTGCAAATTAGTATTAATATATAAATTCAGCAAACACTCGCACACACACATTCAAAAAGCTAAAGTACACAAGTCAGTGCTGCTGTTGGCACAAACGCCTTAAAAGCACATCAAATGCAGAGCAAAGCCAAACTTTGCTATTGGCCAAACTAGGCTCTCTTTTTGATGCTAGTCGTGATGAGCTTAAATTCTGTCAAATTTCCTAGAACAGAAATTTAAAAAAAAAACGTTACTAAAGGCAGTTATATATTAAGGTTTCTTTTCGGAGCTCAACAGCTTTGGGAAGAGAGCGCCGACTCGCCTTGCTTGAACTTTGAATTTCGAAAAAACTTTAATAAGCTTCCCAAAGAATGTTTTCTTCAGTGCGTTAAAGAGAAAAATGCAATGTTTTTATATTTCCAAATAAAATTATATAAAAAAAACTTTTTAAAAATAAGCTTTAATTTATTTAATGTACTAAAAAGTAGAAAGTAAATTGTTTCCAAGTCTGTATCTTACTATCCATAAAAGCTTGGAGCGCTCATGTGTTCAAAATTTGTCAACCGATTGATACAATATTTTATTTTATTTATTCTTTGTAATTAGATTCTAGTAATGAAAGATAAGTGTGAATATAGATTTTGAGCACCCGATTGATTGATTCATGTATTGTCATCGTGTTTACGCATGTATGCAAAGTTTCAGATCTCTAAGTAGTCGGGAAGTGAGTGAAAAATTGATTACTAGATTCCACTACATACATACCTGATGTGAACCTAATATAAAGCTTATAAAAAATACTTGGAAATTTGCCACTTCATTCCACATTTCAGCGCAATTAGTGCGCCTTTCAGCTTTTTTACGACTTCCACGCTGTTAAAAATTCATTGAGGCTTCAAAAGGAGCAACAAGTTGGCAGCAGCGCTTTTTGAAATTGTGCTTGGGAGTGCAGTCAATATTTTATGGAATTTCATTGTTCGCTTGTGGCATCGTTGGTTGTTGGCAGTTGCAAGGGGGCCAGCAGAAAGCCGTTGGCATGCAAAGCGATCTGGCAGATGGCCACCAATTTTAGTTGTATTAAAACGAGGGACGAGGGATTGCAGGCCACAATTTTAATTATATTATACACAATTTATGGCATCATAATGATTTTAGTTGCAATACGTGTGCACGCACACACACACAAACAAGCATTCATGCACTCGAAAGCAGAAGAGCGGTTATAAATTGTTTATAAGTATGTGTAAGTTTAATTGATTTTGTGTATTGATAATTGAACAGCAGCTCATTTTGCACACAAAATGGCATGCAATTTCTGTAAAAGAATCGTTTCGGTTTTATCATAAAATCGCACATTTCGCATCATCTTTTTTTAATTCTGGTGGCGCTTCAATTGCAATTTGAGTTCTTTGCAAAAACAAGCATTATACGTGTATGACCTTTGCCCTGCTTTTTTGGTAAATTCGAATTCATCTCGCAATTCAGCAATTTAGCAGCTACTCAGCCCTTGCGTGTATGCTTAATGCCAGCACAAGCATCATGTTTACTAATTACTTTCGCTCTCGCTAATGAGGCACCAATGTGAAATTTGTAGCAAAGGTGCACACGCTCACGAGTGGCTTCAACGGCAAAATCGCCGAACTTTGTGATACACTACGAATTAAGGAAAGTTTTTTTCACAGGCACGCTCAAATACAAAATTAATGCCGATAGTAATAAAATAGCTTTAAGTTAAACTTCTTGGTTGGCAAACAGGAAATTTATATAGAGAGAAAATTTTATGCAAACCGTGAGCTGCAGACTTTTTTCTATTGTAGTTTTCAAATAAGTACTTGCCAGCTTTATGTTATACTTTATTAGTGAAGCATATAATTCTAGGATAATTTTTAAATCCAAATTTTGAACTAAGTTTTTCAAAAAAAAAAAGAACGCGCTTCCGATTCCTGGGACACGACTTACTGAGCTGTCTGGCAGACTTGGAAAAAATGCCACCAGGACATATCGACAAATATACCAGAGCCACAAAGTGGCTCCCATACATGGGAAGTGTATAGGCAGGCCTTTTGGCCTAAATGATGTCCTCGAGACGACCTACCTACCTATCTTTTTCAAAAACCACAGCAGCAGTTAAATGAGCATACACTATTCTACTTTATTATTTTTTAATTTTTAAAGCAATAGTTTTCTTGTAGTGCAATCGATTGCTCCAAAAAAGATTATTTTTAAGCAGATTGTCCGGAAAAAGGCCGACCCCATTTTCACATACCAAATGAACCACTTACACACACAAAGGTTGCCTCACACTTAACACCTGCAAGGCAACACGAGATGCGCAAAGTATTCAGTCACCCACACTCAGAGCGACACCTACCTACACATGCTCACACACACATACGCACATAGTAAATTCAAATAAAGCTAATGCCTGCTATTATAATGAGCAAATGTGTGAATGAAATGTTAATTTCAGCTCACTTTCCGATATTCCTTTTGCTTTTGCATGCAGTCCTTGCCGGTTTTTGTTGTTTCTGCTATTTTTGTGAATCGTATGTGGGTGTGGGTGTGTGAGGCGTACGCTTGTGGGTGTGTGTGTGTGCGTATATTTATTTCAGCGCATGCAAGCGTAAAAGATTGATAGTTTGGTTGTTTGGCTTTTGTTTATGCCGAAATTAGCAGCAGCTCCAACAACTGTTCGCCCCTCCCCTGCACCCCTCCAAAAACAACTTAACAACCATTTGAGCAGGCGGCAAAAAAGTTAGGCAACAGCACATAAAACGAATTTTCAAGCGAATCGCAGGACAGATGTTGCTGTTTTGTGTTTACTTTGCATTTTAGCTGAAACAAAAAGGACACTGTTGTCCTTCGTCATGAACGCACATTAGTGTTAGTGCGCCCATTGTTGTTGAAAGGCTTTCCGCTTGTGCGTGGAACTCAGTGAAGTATAATTTCGTAGTACACTTGAAGGACTGCTACAAAGCGTTGTCACGACATCAGCAATCTAATGCAAAAAGGATTTGCAGCCATGTGGAAACAGGCTTTTTAATGACACTGTAATTAGTCGCTTTTCGATAGAGTTGATAACAAAAGCTGTCGACTCCTTTTATCTGACTTCAAGTGTGTCGGGAATTTGAATTGCTCATGATTTGCAGACTAAATAAAAGGGGTCTTTGCAGCTCTCAAGAAAAGCGAAAACTCCATATAAAAACACGCCAACAAAATGCTCATGAAATTTCCTTGCGTCAAAATTACTTGACCCCTATTGCAGGTCTCAAGAATTCTGCTACGAAATTTACTACTTTTTCCAGTGGAAATGTGCATAGGGTAACTCAGGTTTTGGCAAGGAATAATGTTTGAAACATTATTACTTTAACAAGAAGAAGACTTTCAACAGCTAATAACAAGCGAAAGAAGTAAACAAAACATTAAATGTTCATTTTAGGTTGTAAATTTGCAAAATATTTTGATTTATTTCAGAATTTCAATTATTTTAATCTATTATCTTATTTTCAGACATGGAAAACTCGGAAAATACACCGCGATGTGCGCCAAAACGCCAAAAGCGCCTCAACAAATTTTCTGATGTCGCAGCCTCATTTTGCCAAGGAACGGCTCCATCCGGAGAATTCACATAATCTTTTAGAATGTTTCGCAAACATTTTCCATAATCGGAAGATCTTCCGCGACAGTTGCTTAAATGTGTTTGCATCAATGAGCCCTCTAGGTGTTCGTTGCTTTCCCATTCTCCATTCACCCAATTCCTGTTATTGCCTTCGAAACCTGCAGATGTTTCTGCGCAGTATGCCATCCGACTTCTATTTAGCAAGTAATTGTGCAGACAACAATAGGCCGAAACGATTTTTTGAGCTCGGGCAGGACCGCAAAATAGAGTTTTCCTAAGGCACAGCCATCTCGAACTCAAAATTCCTAACCCATTCTCAATCCACCGCCTTGCTCTACTTAGCCTGTAGTTGAAAATGCGTTCCTCCTGCCTGAAAAATATATATTAATAAAGTATTAATCAAATAATAATAAATTTTTTTTAAACTTACCAGTCTTCATTAACCGACATTTTGCTTCGATTTGCATCAGCTGTTAGCTGTCAAAATTACTTGGCCACTACTATTTTGCCCTCAAGGAATAATGCAAAATTTTTCTTGAGCGATTTCTTGAGAGCTGCAAAGACCCCTAAAGGCAACAACACAAGCGATTTGAAATTCGAAACTTTGGCAAAAATTACAACGTTTCACATAATTCCATAATTTTTATAAATTTGTTTTGAGTCATATTTTAGAAAATTTTTTAATATTGCAAAACTTTAAAACTTAATCAAATTTCCTTTAAGTATTATCAGACACTCGCAGTTGGTTACATTTTTTAGAAGCTAACCCATCTCTGGCTAACAAGAAAGCACCCTTAACGACATGACAATCGGTGATCGGGTACTTTCAAAGTTTTTGGCTATATTTATATATTGAACAATTTGTATAATTTGCTTCAGATTTGTTAACTATGTCATAATTATTATACCTACCCCGCCTTTTATCTACTGCGAATTCATCAACGAATTAATCAGCTTTTCGCGAGAAGCAGTTAATTAAGGCAATTATAACTTGATTGGTTTTTAGTAATTATGACAACACGCTTTCATACGTAACTGCATCGCTGCAAGAGTACAGCAACAAAAACAAGCATATTTTATACATTCAATAGCTTAAGCTGTTAATTGTCCCGATGAGCATTTAATGTAATAAATATCCGAAATAAATCTAGTCGGAAGAAGCTCAACTGCTTACACACACAAACTGACAAGCTGAAAAGTAGCTCATATTTTACTACGAAAGAGATATTCTGATTGATTCAGCACAGATGCTAGGCTTCAAGGACCTCAGTTCGGGCGTCAAGGAATTCGAAATTTGTAGCAGGATTTAACCAGCGATTTTGGTAGCTGACCTTGAAATTGTAAGCTTGCTAATATGATGCTCTTTTTTAGGCCTATAATACTGTTAGAATTCCAGTGTATTTTGGTCCTTATTTTATAATTTCTGACACCATTTATCGAAATCCTCTTTGAAAAGCATTATCAATAAGATGCATATAATCAGGGTCTGTATAACAGACTGCCTCTATAGCAAAAAAACTGGATTTCCATTGCAAGTTTAGTTAAATTATTCGATTCAAAGCTCATTTTATAGCATACGAAACTGCTATTCTTTTGTTCTCTTGTTGCAAAAAGCGGTCTGCTTACCCTTGGACTGCTTGGAAGTGTTACTTGTTGCCTGCTGCATCTGCTCTAGTTTAGCCAGCAACCCCTTTGGGAATCGAACAACGCATAGTGCTTCAATTAGAGCCTGGCAACTGGTTGTTGTAGTTATCCTTGGCGTGTCTGTTGGCTTTGTGGCTATTGCTGTTGTTGTTAACATTTCAGTTGACAGCATAATTTGAGCGCATGCACGAATGACTTTACCTTTAAGAGAAGAAAAAAAAGCAGATAAATAACAGCAGCCAAATTTTCAGCTCCTCTCAGTTGCGGCGGCTCGAGGGGGGGGTGAAGTTAATTCAAAAGATAATTAATGAGTGGAAGGCGGCATAATTTGTAATTTACTCCTTGTTGTTAGCTGCTGAGCTAGTTGTTGCTGTTGTTGTTCTTATCATGCTTATGGCAATTCGAGGACGCACACGCACACGCACACTCACACTCATACTCACACACACACACCTAAATGTGCATGTGTCGTTATTGATGATGTGCAGAGCGCTGCTGCTGACACCTGCTGTTGCCCGCACGCATGTTACGTGTCAAAAGTAGTACATTGTTTTATATTATTTATTATTGTTGTTTTTGTGGTTGTTGTTGTTGTTGTTGTGCTGTTGCTGTTGCTACTGTGACTGCGACTGTGACTGCGACTGTTGCTGTTGCCATAGCAAATTGCTGCTGTTGTTGTGCTTCCTCGCATGACATGCCGCTCATGTCTATGTGTGTGCCTGTATACGTGTGTGTGCGTAGGTGCGTAGCTGTATTAATGCCAATTTTTGTCAATTTATTGTGTTGCAACTTGCGCACAGTAAATCAAAAGTCATGTTCCAACAACAAAAACAACACGAGCAGTTACTCTTGCTATAACTCTAACCGCAAACGAATTTTTTTATTCTAGCAGCAAATAGCAAAAACAACAACAACATCACACTGTTATCCTTCACAACACGCAGTACTCAGCCTTCAATTTATGTCATGTCATGTTCATCGCTCATCATTCATTACAGTCAGCATTATCATCATTATCGGCTTCATCATCTGCAATACCAGCAGCAGCAACCGCCTAGAAAGGAACACCATTACCTGTCTATATAAGTACACCATACACTCATCACAAACGAAGCTAATGGCCGGATGCATGCCTGGCAGGTATTCGACATATCCCAAAATATAATAAGGCAGCGTCGGGAAGTAACAAAAAAGTAATGATTACTCTTATTCGCTCACATTTCCTCATAAAAAAGGCAATCAATTCAATATTAATGGATTACATAAGTAATCTAAAGTAATTGACATTGCTTCTGCAGTTAGTAACAATTGTAGGAAAGCACATTAAAGTAATGATTATTTTGCAATTGCCAGCAATAATAATTACAAGAGCAATAATAACGAAATTTATTTACTGAAAATTAAACACTGAAGATCACTTACAGAGTTAATTAAATACGTTGTGACGTATAGAAAAGTAATGATTAATTTTCAACTACCAATTACATATGTAATCTAAAAGTAATGCGTATCGCTTCAAAATTCAAGAAAATTTTATCAAAATGTAAAGGTAAGAGCTGTAGGGAATTGCAAGTAATCATTTCATTTATAAATTATACTATAGATAATCAAATTAATAGAAGCTTATGGAGTAATCAAATATAATCTATAATAATTAATTATTAATTAAAATTTGAAAACTAAATTTTTTAGTATAAATCAGTTGTTTATGATATCAAAGTAATCTGAAAGTAATCAATTGTATTGCAGGACTTGCTTTTTGATTACTTTCCAATTTTCCGAAGATGGCATTTATTGCAGAAAAGTGATTTCAACATTTCTTCAATAAAATTATGTATTATGATTAATGATTAAAGGGTCAAAGATTTAATCTAGCGGTAAATAGTAGTAACCGTTATGCAAATGTTATACTTTACGGCTGCAATATGAGTCTGCATGTGTCCGGCGAGTGAATCAGATGTTTACATGGGACACGCACGTACACACACAAGAGCTCACAGCTGTCGTGGTTGCGGTCGTGCTCATCATGAGCATGGTATTCATTGTGGTTCCGCTGCAGCTGTAGTGGCCTTGGATTGGAGGTGCAAAATGTGTAGCCGGAAATTACATTAGCATGACAAGCTACATTTTATGGCTTGCTCACAACTTTTAATTACAGCTTTTCCGCTGTCACGTAATGATGTCACTGCGGCAAAAACTAAAGGGCTCATCAGAACAATGCTGCTTCGAGCTGGTCAGTGCCACACGCGTTCTATTGCCATTCCACTTCTCATATTTTGCCATTATATAAATTACAAAATCTGACACACTTCCTTCACGACACGCTTCGGAAGTGACATAGAAAGCAATCACTACGCTCACGTAGTCCCCCCGTAGAACAACGTTCCAAAGCAATTGACAACATGTCATAAAAACAACAAATCCCTTCAATTCGTTCGCTTGTTGTGTACACGAGAATCGTCTGCCCAGCACGTTGACAAACAGTGTCAGATGAGTCTCCAGGGTGTTGTTTAAATTTTGCTTTTCATTTGCTTAAGCTCTTGTTCTACTTTCCCTCCTTCCTCCCCTTCTTTCCCTCACTTCTCTCCTTTCTCTCCTTGTTACAATTTTTACTTATATTAAATACAGAATATCGTGTTTTCTTGGCAGAGACAAAAACCAAACCACAAAACGAAATTCGCACTATTTGCTTGACGGACGGACGTTTGCTCCGCTCAAACCGACACACACATACACACAAGCACAGGCAGCAACAGTCACAGAGACAGAACTTTGTTGACAGCACCACAGCGCCACAGAAAGGCAAATCCTTATAATGTAAAGAACATTTTCGAGCGAAGTCTGCTTAACTTTTGACGTGACGGCGTTTATAAATCATTTGGCCCACCAAAGTGCCGAGAATCGCCACTGGAGCAACTCAGGCCAAATGAAAGCAGCAGAGCTTAGCAAAATTTCATTGCCAATTTTATATTTTCGCAATAGTCAAGTTCAAGGACAACGCGAAAGTGAATCGTCATGGCAATGTCAACAAATTTATTTCATTTCTTTTCAATTTAATGCTTCAGAGCGTATGAGCAAACTGCATTGCGGCTTGGCAAATGTCTAGAGCAATTTTTTAAAGCTCTGCGTAAAGCCATTGCAAATTAATTTCAGTAACATAAAATGTTCAATACAACTTGCAAATTTCTACAATTGTTAAAATAGCTGGAAACAGCACATCGTATGAGAGATATGCGATACAAAATTCAAAAAATATAATTTTAATTTTTCGCAACAATGTTATTGACTTATTCAGAAGCTTCGCTCGAAGGACCACTTAAAAAATTTTTGGTACACAATCAGTGCATATTTTTTTCAACTTTCCCCTCAAACATTTCATTTTGCATGACAATGCCTAGCATGCCTACAGTAGCGCACAAATGAAAGGCAATAACTATAGCACAGTATTTCTCAAACTGTTCTAATCTCCACTAACAATTTGTTTGCCCCAGCAGCGTCAACATATCGGTGGTATTTTTTAGCTCCATCATCAATTAATCAACGCTTCAAATGCTGCGAATGTTAACACTTTTAGGAGGACCATGACCCACTCCTACAAAACTATTTTGCAACCAAGTGGAAACCGCCTTCTGACAATACTTTTGGTTATAACTATCAAAAAAATATGTCAATTGTATTCAGCGAACATACTAGACCAAAGTGCAAGGAATCGCCAAAATATTTGTAATTGAATTCTACCGAACTTGCTCATAGTTAGCAAAAAAAACTCAGCGAATTTTAGTTATCGATATTTTGTAAGTAAAAATTCAAGAAATACAGCATATCTCTATATTTCCTTTATCGTTATAATTTTAAAACTACATAAATAAACACTCAACTACATAAATTCGCCCCTTCAAATTAAATATAACACTATGTATCGGAAGTAACATGAATTTGCACATTAAATTGCTGTGTAGTTCTAATCATGTTCAGATTAGATACGCGTTGTTTATAAACACACAGTCACAGCGTCTGGTCATTCAGTGGTTCCTCAGAGTTTGTGCGGTTTGGGCAATTTCTAGCAGCAGTCAAAAAAATGTCGTCCATATCGCTTTTGCTATACATATTAATCGGCGTAGTTAGTTACGTCGTTTACAAGTACCGGCAGCGACAGAACTATTGGCAATCGCAGGGCATACCCTGCGAGGAGCCCTCTATTCTCATGGGCAGTCTGGGCGGCGTAAAAAAGCGACGAACCTTCGCCGAAGTCTGGGAGAGCTACTACAAGAAGTTCAAGGGCACTGGCCCCTTTGCCGGTTTCTATTGGTTCCAGCGTCCGGCTGTGTTGCTGCTGGACACCGCACTGATCAAAAATGTGCTCATCAAGGACTTCAACAACTTCACCGATCGTGGCTTCTATTCGAATGAGAAAGACGATCCTTTGAGTGGGTAACTTTTCCTGCTGGACGGACACAGATGGCGGAATATGCGCAGCAAGCTGTCGCCCACTTTCACCTCAGGCAAGATGAAGTTCATGTTTCCCACCATCATGACGGTGGGTAAGGAGTTCGTGCAGGTTTTCGGTGATATGCTCAAAGAGGACTCGGTTGTGGAAGTGAAGGAGCTGCTAGCTCGCTTCACCACGGAAATGATTGGTACCTGTGCCTTTGGTATTGACTGCAACAGCTTGCGAGACCCACAGGCGGAGTTTCGTGTAATGGCTAGAAAATCTTTAACAGAACAACGTCACGGACCTCTTGGTGTGGCTTTTCGGATCAGCTTTCCAAATCTGTCACGCAAATTGCACATGAAACTGTTTCCGGATCACATCACGCACTTTTTTCTGCGCATCGTCCGTGAGACGGCGGTGCTCAGAACGAAGAACAACATACGTCGCAACGACTTCCTGGACATGCTGATTGATCTGACGAATAACAAGCTGGGCAAGTCCGAGTCGGCTGATGGCGTAAGCAATCCACGCTGGAAGAAATTACGGCACAGGCTTTCATCTTCTTTGCGGCTGGTTTTGAGACCTCGTCCACGACAATGGGCTTCGCTTTGTATGAGCTGGCGCAGCACGCGGACATACAACAGAAGCTGAGAGATGAAATTCTAACCGTGCTGGAGCAGCATAATCAGGAATACACATATAAAAGCGTGAAGGAGATGCAATACTTGGATCAAGTTATATCAGGTGCATTCGGCTCAATTTCAATTTCTTCAAATGAGTTTCCTAACGAAATGTGCGCCTTTTTCAGAAACGCTGCGTCTTTATACTGTGTTGCCCGTGCTGAATCCTGTGTGCCAGGAGGATTACGTGGTGCCTGGTAATCCCAAGTATGTCATCAAGAAGGGCATGCCCATTATAATTCCTGCAGGCGCCATACACAGAGATGCAGACTACTATTCCAATCCAGATGTCTTCAATCCCGAAAACTTTTCACCGGAAAAAGTCAAACAGCGTGATTCGGTGGAATGGCTGCCATTCGGCGATGGACCCAGGAATTGCGTCGGCCTGCGCTTCGGACAAATGCAATCACGCGTCGGCCTGGCACTGCTGTTGCAGCACTTCAAGTTCTCCGTGTGCTCACAGACGCAGATACCCATCAAGTATGACAAAGAGAACTTTCTGCTCAGCGCCGTTGGTGGCATCTTCTTGAAGGTGGAAAAAGTTTGATGTTTCCCGCCGCTACTCAAATAAATACTAAATATTATTCAGCTGTTTATTTCGTAAGTGCGAGTGTGCTGAAGTCATTCACATACACATGATTTTCCTAATCTTTAGCATGTTATATAATTACGCGTTGATTCTACAAGTCATGCAGCCCGAGGTAATCGAACTTTTTCAACAAATTTATCAATTAAAGTTGACTTGCTTTGTTTTCGTAGTTACGCAATTTAAAGGTTTTTTCTAATCCAACAAATAATGATAGCGTTATCTTTGAAATTATGTCTTTTACACGATATATCTATAAATATATAAAACTTTGGTTCAAAAGGTTTTAAAGCATTCAATTACATTTGCAACAAATTCTGATGCATACATCGGCTATTATGTGTTATCTATAAATATATAAAACTTTGGTTCAAAAGGTTTTAAAGCATTCAATTACATTTGCAACAAATTCTGATGCATACATCGGCTATTATGTGTTAAAGATAATGATAAAAGCTGCAAACTGTTAACATATTATGAGGCTACTATGGGGTTCTATTATATATGTCCTTAGTTGCATACCAGCAATTGGAATTTGGAAATTGTAAATAGATGAATTGTATACTCTTGGCTTAAAATATATCTTTTACAAAATTTCAAATGTATTACAAAGCCCAAACTCATATGAACCATCCTGCAGCAACAAACAATGACAGCATAATGCATATATGGCCATCACTTTGCTATCCTTTGCTATCCTGTCTCCAAGCACTTGTCTACAATTTCTTTTCTCTTATCTTATTTCTATTTGGCATTTATGTGTCAGAGCCGTGAGCGACGGATTTTCCCAAAAGTGTATGACAATGCAAAACAATAAACATTGTAAAAGGAAAGCAAGCAACAACAACAACAGAGTGACCAAAACAAGCGTGTGTTTCGCATGTTATTGTTTTTATTATTATTATTTATTTATATAAAATTAATACTTGCACAGGCATGCAAGCACAACAACAGAAAACTACAGGCGGCAGCAACAACTTCAGCACAGAGCGTAGAAAATAGACAACAGCAACAACAACACAGCAACTATTACGGCCATGTCACCGGCTACACTCAAACAAAAGGCTGTCGACTTTTAAACTGAATTACAAAACTTCTGGCTGAAGTGGATAAATGTGAGAAAGTTTAGTCGTAAGGGATGTGGCTCGCTGGGAATTCACAGAATACATGCAGTTGCAGACCTAAACAAGTGTCATAGACACGAACACACATACACTTAGCCTGCTGTGACATGTATGTATATTTATTAGCTTCAAGATGGCCCTCTTATACCTGCGTGAAGGGTTGACTTTAAATCATGCAAATTCCAGCTAAAAGCGGAGAAACGGAATGTAGAGTACTACAACCGTTAAGTTTCTAAAACATACCAAGTTTGGAGACTTTGTATCAGAATTCTATTTCCTGCAAAAGTCTTCTTTTTTGTCAACACTTGAGTGATTGCTTTTGTTCTCCTCGCTAGCCCAACTTCATGAATACTAACCCAAGGCCTCCAGCCAAAGTCTGGCTTCCATAAATTTTTTTTACAAAATTCAGCATGCTTTAAGATTTGACTTTATTCTAGCTCTTCCAGTACTGCACACTCTGGGTCAGCGAATATTTCTTCACATTATGAACTATTATTTCTTATTTTAAATTGTATATAAAAAATATTTTTTCATACAACCATTTGACCATCAAAAAATATTTCAAGTGCCTTCCAGTTTGCTGCTCAAATTCTCATTTATGACAAACACATACAAATCAGCCATGTGTAAGCTACTTTACTTATGGCGGTAAATTTTAAAAAACTCCTTATCCAAGCATCCTTTATTGCACATGTATGCGGCAACGGTCTCCAACACACACACCAACATACTTGCCAAGCAAATTGCGTTTGCTTTATGCTCATAATTGTGCCATAATGAAACGAATTTTATGAGTACTTGCGAGGGTCATGACACAAATATGAGAAGAATAGCACAAATTCAAATTAAGTTGAATAGGCGGCTGTGGTAGCGAGGTAATAAGAGGGGAAGCTACAACAGCCCAAAAACAATAACAACAACTGAAATGCTCATGCAAAGAAAAAGATAGCGCACGCACACATGCACGTGCATGCATGCAAGCTGATTTCAGTAATTTTTCTAATTTTTTTCTTAAATTTTTCATATTTCATAAGCGGTCTGCATTTAAATGTTTTAAAATATGTAAACCGAAACGATTCAAACCGATTTAAGCCGATTCAAAACAATTCAAACCGATTCAAACCGATTGAAACCGATTCAAACCGATTCAAAACGATTCAAACCGATTCAAAACGATTCAAACCGATTCAAAACGATTCAAAACGATTCAAAACGATTCAAACCGATTCAAAACGATTCAAACCGATTCAAAACGATTCAAAACGATTCAAACCGATTTAAACAGATTAAAGCTATTTTAAGTTTCAAATAACTTGATTTAGTAGATTCTGCAGCAGTTTTTCTAACGGTATTGATAGAATTATCTGCTTAAACAGGCAAATACTAACGTCTAAGTGCATGTACATTGAGAGTGTTTACGGTTCACGCACATCGGCGCGTATACGTAACATCGAAGTCAAACCAGCCGCCTGAAATTTTAATGTGAGTCTCCCTCTGCTAGAAAAGGTAAAGAAGAAGAAGCTGCTGGAAGGCGACGAACAACGTTGCTGTAAGGTTCCAAAAGCGGCTTAAAGCGGCCCGAATCGAATTTTAATAGGATACATTAAAGACATACAATGACTGAGCGTTGGAAAAGGTGGACGAGAGGACGAGTCGAATGAATGAATAGACGCAAAATAGTTGTTGAAATTTGCACAACTACTCAATAAGCTTGCAAATGTGTGCGTGCGTGCGTGTATGTAGTGCTTGCGGCTGCAACCAAAAAGCTATTAAAAAGGATGCTGAAGACTATGTTAGAATTTGTTGGCACTTTCGCAGCGGGGCAGACCATTTTAATGGCTTCATAAAGTTAAAGTGTCCCCGGCGTGCACTGGCATAGAGAAACCCGCAATAAAATGTATTATAGTAGTATTTGCATGTAGTAGTTACACATGAATGAATGTGTGCGTGTGTGTGCAGGCACTAAACAGCACATTTAATGCGTATCACATAAAAAAGTAGCAAACGCACGACACGATTAGACAAAATCCACAAGCATGAGCAGCTGACAAAAATCGATTTAATAAACTGACAACAACAAAAGTATGCAAGATACACTACGATATGATATTTAGGCTCAGCTTGTGATGTCCTTAGGCTTCCTTTTCTTAAAAAGAGAGCGTAAATTTGTGAAAGCTCGAGAGGTAAAACATTTTTTCTAATCATATTTATTCTTCTTACTTTTACCTAAATACTTAAGTACATTTTTAAAGAAAATTTCTTTCAAAAAAAATGTGAATGCCATTACATTAGTTTTAGTTCTTTCTCAGTTATGACAAAAAAATGTAAGGCAATTTCAATTACAAATTTAATAACTCTAACTTGAAGAAGATTTAAGGCAACTTCTACTTAGAAATGGTTGCTTGTTTGTTTCTTGACCTTTGGTATCACCTTTAAATTGAATCACTTTATATCATGAAACATTCTACACCTGCTTCTGTATATAAACAGAGCATAGTTGTGTATACAATGGCCAATTAAGTGCAAAGTTTATGATTTCCAAAAGGAAACGTAAAGCGCTTATATTAAAATGCCACTTTATCGGCAGGTAAATTTGCATAAAACACCCCCACACACACACACACACAGCCACATGCGCAAACATAACGGCAGGCAAACAAATTTCAATTTGGCCATTAATCAATTCAAAGTATATTGCCACTTTCACTCATTTTAACACTTTGCATGGCATTTGCCGGCTTCTCTACTGGAAATAAATCCTTTCTTTTAAGGGACGTAGAGGGAACAGAAGACATTAGAAATTGATAAGTTTCGTGACAAGCTTAAGGAATTCAACAAAGAGCAGCAGCATACACACAGGCACATATACAAACACAAACAGAAACATAATGATAGCAAACAAGCCCAGCAAGAACAACAAAGCACTGCCCAGGATTCTGAAGATTGGCGTAAGCAGTTGCGCATTCGAATTTAAACAATGGTTTTCGGCTACTGCACTTTTTTCAATTGTACTTTAGAAAATTATAAATGCACTACAGATACCCACATTGTAGTTCAGAATATTCCAAATATACTTCTGAAAATTGAAAATGCACTTCAGATTTTACAAATGTTAGTAGGTAATATCTCCGAAAATTTGAAATATTCCTCAGATTTCCAAATGTACTTTAGAAGCATTGAGAATTTTCTGTAGTACATATGAAAAAAGTTCAATTCATGCCTGTATTTGCTTAGAACAAATAAATGTGAGCCTTAAAAGGCATGCATCTGCATTTTTCCCGCTGGGCTTATTTGAAAGCCAGTATCAGGTTGGTTTTGTTGTTGCTGCTGCTTCATGTCAATTCCATTCATCTTACAATTGAAAGGGGTAAGAGAGGCTGATTATGCTGCTGCCAAGCAAAGGATAAAAGCAATTTTTAAAGCACAAGCAAAAAATCAGCAAGCGGCAAAAGCGCTACGTACCGAAGAAGAAGAAGAAGAAGAAGAAAATGCAATGAAAATTAAATTGATGAAATTCGCTGCCAAAACATAAATCCGATGACATTGGCAATGCCAAGAGCCGGCAAGCAACAGACGCCAGCTACAACTCCAGCTCAGACTAAATCAGCTACTAAATCAAATGAGAGTAACCAAATTTAATGAAATCGCTCGAAAGGATAACAGCGCAACGACGTCGACGAGCATGTGCGAGGTGAAGCGAAGCAGCGCTATTTGCATAAAAATTGAATGAAGAACGATGAGATTGTGTGTGAGAAATTGGCATTTACTTGAACACACACACACACGCGCGCATACGCACGCACACACAATTTGAACCTGTGCGCGCTTTGCCTTGAAACTAATATATTTGCCAAATGACTTTGGTTTAGCCCGAAACCAATATGTGCAATCAACAGTTACATGTGTTTGTGTGTGTGTGTGTGCTGCTTGCCAGCGTTTGTGCCTGTATTTGAGTATGCGCTTAAAATAAGCGCCCTTCGCAGCAGCGCACATTAATCTGCAGCCAAAAAGTGCAAAAATCGCAAATGTATCTAAAGAGAAGAGCACATACAAAATTCATAGCATACGCGCGGGCGCATGCGTACCCAGCAGGAAATTTAATAAAGGCCGTTTTATGCAGACGTCCTTTCAAGTGAGCTGTTATTTATTAAGCTTATATTTATAGTAAAAGCTTAATCGATCTAAAAGCTGTAGTTAGGCAATTGCGATCGCAAAAAAAATATTATTATAAAGCTTGTTTTAAATTATTTTAGAGTGAAAATCAATTATAATAAAAATCAAGTCGAGCTCCAATGATGCAGTTTGTATGCCTAAAAATGGCGCATTGTCAACTTATTCTACTGGGTTTATAACCGCAGCATAATAGCAGAGCAAACTATTTAGAACAGAAAATCTTGTGTGACCAGCTAACAAGATATGTTGAATGAGCAAGAAAGAAGAGAAAGCAGAGCAGAAGTGGGCATTTGAGTAAAATTTGGCGCACTTGCTGAAAATCTAAGTAGAGCCTAGCTGAAGCCAATGATGGAGTATCGGATGGACCATATAAGACATTTAATATTGATCAATTTCCTAATAAGAGCCGAAAACTGACATAGTAGATGAGCTACCAACTTCTTCTCCACTCGTTTTGACAGCTGTTACAGGAGTTCTGCACATAGCATCCAAGTCTGCTGGCGTGACGACATTTCCTGTTCCTCTGCCACCTTTCAGTGAAGGACAGAGCTGTCTAGTAATTGAAACATACAAAATTTTGTTTTTTTATTTTTCACCCTGTCAACATTTTTTTTTATATTTAGTATTAAGCTAAAATCAGTTGCTCACTTTCCTCTAGAATATTGGCGTATTTGCATTAGACTTCTGCTTAGAGTGCGCAAATATTTGCTTTATTGCTGCTAAATCACTGCTCTCAAAGCATGTACTTTAGACATTGCAATGCTTTAATTTGCACTTATCAACACATTGAAGCGAGAAAGCTGTCGTCGCTCCCATATGTGCAAACAAATGCAAAAAATATAATTTACAAGCTTGTGATATGAATGTACTTCAGCTGAAACAAATGAAATTATGCACACAATTTCACAAACAGTTTTAGCAAAAAAGCACTTAAGCTGCAAATTTTTTACAAAAATAAAGCGAATAATTTCATGAAATCAAAACGTTATAAGTAAAAATCTTCTAGCCTCTGCTACGCAGCTGCAACTGCCAAATTGAAAGCAAACAAAATTTTTAAGTAAACAAGCAAACAAAAATTGGCCAAATACGAAAGAGGAAGAGAGAGAGAGAAATTTTAATTGCACGGGCATGCTGGAAATACCAATTGTAAATAGAATAAACTGCCAACCAACTGCTGGTAAATTTTGGATGCTCCGCAAAATCAAAATCAAAAGCAAAAACAACTACATATAATAATATTTCAAATTGTACAGCAAAGCTCGAGAATTGGTTTGTATTTTGTTTGGTTTTGGATTTCTTGCAACTTAGCGCCTGCGACAAGAATTATAAACAAGCAAACAACAACAAAACGCTGAAATAAAAAATAGCGAAGTCTTGACAAGCCAGACGTAGATATATTTAGTTGCTTAAAACACAAACAGCGCCAAGCACTTTGGCTACAGCCTATACAAAGAAGTTCGAAAAATTCAACAAATCAATACAGAGCAATATTTTTGATTTTAATCGAAAAATAATTTCAAAGACTTCAAAGCTGAAATGCATCACATGGCTATTTGCCGAAACGTCGTCATCTAGGTTATGCATATCAATAATAGCAGATATGTTCAGGACATATCCCTAAAGAAATTTTAATTTGTGAAGACTAGAAGATTAGGTCCATACAAAAGATCTAATTGGAAATAGAAAGACCCATAACCATACCTACCCTATCTATCTATCTAATCTAACCTATCCCATACCTACCCTACCATACGATACCCTTCCCTACCCCCTACCCCCTACCCCCTACCCCCTACCCTACCTTACCTTACCTTACCCTACCCTACCCTACCCTACCCTACCCTACCCTACCCTACCCTACCCTACCCTACCCTACCCTATCTATCTATCTATCTAATCTAACCTATCCCATACCTACCCTACCATACGATACCCTTCCCTACCCCCTACCCCCTACCCCCTACCCCCTACCCCGTACCCTACCCTACCTTACCCTACCCTACCCTACCCTACCCTATCTATCTATCTATCTATCTATCTATCTATCTAATCTAACCTATCCCATACCTACCCTACCATACGATACCCTTCCCTACCCCCTACCCCCTACCCCCTACCCTACCCTACCTTACCCTACCCTACCCTACCCTACCCTACCCTACCCTACCCTACCCTACCCTACCCTACCCTACCCTACCCTACCCTACCCTACCCTACCCTACCCTATCTATCTATCTATCTAATCTAACCTATCCCATACCTACCCTACCATACGATACCCTTCCCTACCCCCTACCCCCTACCCCCTACCCCGTACCCTACCCTACCTTACCCTACCCTACCCTACCCTACCCTATCTATCTATCTATCTATCTATCTAATCTAACCTATCCCATACCTACCCTACCATACGATACCCTTCCCTACCCCCTACCCCCTACCCTACCCTACCTTACCCTACCCTACCCTACCCTACCCTACCCTACCCTACCCTACCCTACCCTACCCTACCCTACCCTACCCTACCCTACCCTACCCTACCCTATCTATCTATCTAATCTAACCTATCCCAATCTATCCTGTCAAGAATAAAACTTTTATTTGATGAACCAATTCGATAACAGCTTTTTATATTTCTAGCAATCTTTTTGAGATAAAACAATTTTTTACTACTAAATTGTAAAAAAGCAATCTATCGTTTTTTATCAGATAGCAACAAGACGGTCTCTCCATCTGTTTATACAATTTCGCACAATATCGCACAAGTGCCTATCTATATGACCGCGTAAATGCGACTGACTCCCACTCAGGTGTGAATCATATAACTTTTAACATTCAGACTATGGAATTCAGTATACATACATATATGGCCTTTATATGGTTCTGCCAACAACAACTTGCAGCAATCAAAGAATTTTCGGCGATCTTATATAATGGAATAAAAAGATAACACTTAATTATGTCAAATAAACTCGTACGCGTGCATGTTGTAGAAAACTGAGTGATTCGTAAAGAATTTTGGAAGCGGTGCTTGACTTCGGATATGCTAAACAAATAAATGTACAGTGAAGCCTATATAAGTCGAATTAAATGGTGAAAATATGAACTCCTTAAGAAGTACCCCAACTATGAAACGATTCACTTTTTGCTGTGATGTTAAAGGCTCCTACAATTTTGAGCTATAATTATTTTCAAACCGATCTTTAAAGAATTATTAAGGTCACGAATATTATCGAACACTTGCCAATTCACCACGAAAGATATTTTTGTTCGATGGAATTGAGCCAGTCAGCAATTTAAGCTGATAACCGTCACAAAGTTAATCGAGCAGAAAATATTTTGAGCAGATACATTTGAGAACTAATTAAGGCTCCCGTTATGTAGGCACAACTGTTCACACGCATAAACATACATCTGCTTAAATGATAGCTACTTCGAAGCACCGCAAATTTGTTTGAGTTCAAAGCTCAGCTCCGGCTGAAGCTTATATAATTGGGTAAAATTGTTTGGCGCCTCAGTCCAAACTAAACCGCGAGGCACCGCGCAGCTCGAATCTCGCAGCTACAAGTGAATCAATTAAATTATTAGAAAAAATATATTGAGCAGTGAGAAAAGATACACAGAGTGTATTATTTAAAAAAATGGATTTTATAATACTGGGCTTAGTGCTGGTCGCAGTAGCTCTCATCTGCGCCTACCTCTACGACATGTACACGTACTGGGAAAAGCGTGGCGTGCCGCACGAGAATCCTTGGCCATTGTTGGGCAACATAAAGGGCGTGGGTCGCACGCGCCACTTCCGCGACGTGCACGAGCGCACCTATCAGCTGTTTAAGGGCACCGCGCCCTTTGCCGGTCTCAGCTTTCTGACCTCACGTCCCGCCTTCGTCATGGATTTGGACTTGATTAAAAATATACTGATCAAGGATTTTTCCAGCTTTCGTGATCGCTGCACCTACAACAACGTACGAGATGAGCCGCTGTCGGGACATCTGTTCGTACTGGAGGGCGAACAGTGGAGCGCCATGCGACACAAGCTCTCCCCGGTCTTCTCTTCCGGCAAAATGAAGTTCATGTTCCCCACCGTCGTGGCGGTGAGTGACATATTGGCGCAAGTTTGCGGCGAGCTGATGGAAAAGAATGCGGACGGTGTGGTGGAGCTGAAGGAGATGTGCGCGCGCTTCACCACCGACGTCATCGGCACCTGTGCCTTCGGCATTGAATGCAATAGTCAGCGCAATCTGCAAGCGGAATTTCGTCTCAAGGGACGTGCAGTATTAGAGAGGCCACGGCACTCCCAGCTGGTGCGCTCCTTCATGTTCATATATCCGAACGTGGCGCGCAAGCTGCACATGAAGAACTTCCGTGATGACATCAGCGATTTCTTTCTGGACATTGTGCGACAGACCGTGGACTATCGCATAAAGAATAACATCAAGCGGCACGACTTTATGGATCTAATCATTGGTCTGCGTGCGCAGGATCAGGAGACGGCGCGCAAGGGTGTCGGCATTGATCTCTCGAATGGACTGACGCTGGAACAAATGGCCGCACAGACGCTGGTCTTCTTTATAGCCGGCTTCGATACGTCCTCCACGACAATGGCCTTTGCGCTGTACGAGTTGGCGCTGCACACTGATCTGCAGGACCGTCTGCGTGAGGAAATACTGAGCGTGCTGAAGGCGCACAACGGTGAACTGACCTATGAGGCCATAGCGGAGATGCATTATCTGGATAAAGTTTTTTCGGGTGAGTGCATTTGAGAGAGTCTCTCTCTCACTTTTCTCTCTCTCTCTACAGCATTTTAAAAGTCCAGGCTAATGTCATTTTGACATGCTTCTTTTGTATTTCATAAAGATTTCTTTAGCAACAAAATCATTTCACCAATCCCAAATATTTTCCAAGTCCTTTCGCTGAAACAAGATTTAGTTAAGCAAGCTATAATAGCTAAGTATAGTTCAAACTTATAACTTATTTCTAGTTGAAATTCTGAAATTGTTATCTGTAACTATTTCGAAATGCAGATAATGCAATTATATTTTATAAAAGCTTTCGGAATCGATGTTCAAGAATCTTGTAGTCTTTAGTCTTTACCAAGTAAGTTGAAGTTGTCTCTCAGATAAGCGAGCTGAAAGATTTTACAATAACTACCTTTTTTTGAAGCTCTTAAATATGATTACTTTAATTATTTTAACGCAAAATATAATAAAAACGTGTTATTAACCAAACCAATGTCTTATCTAGTCTAAACAAGATTTTGTATCACCATATGATAATACAAACGGAACTTTTTAAAGAACTTTTAGTATAACATTTCATTGTTAAATAATGAGGTATTGTAACAGTCTAATCGGTTTTTAAATATATTGATTACCTTCTGAAATATAGGCCTTCAAAAAAAAGAGACGAAGGTACCCCCCTCTCCCCTACATACATACATATGTATATGTTATCTGTGATTGTCTTTAAAAAAATGTCTTGCTTGTCAGTTCATTGAAATTTCTCATAATTCGACACATTCGCGCTTAGTTTGGTAAAACATTTTCCTAGTTAAGTCTTTTAAATAGCACGAATTTTTATTTTTTTATTTAGTACTTTAACTCTTTTTGCTTGCTCTTGCAGAAACCTTGCGCAAGTATCCTGTATTGCCACATTTGACGCGGCGCGCCGTGGTCGACTACGCGGTGCCCAATACACAGCACGTATTCAAGAAGGGCACACCCATTATCATACCCATCAATGCCATACAACACGACGCGGACATCTATCCCGAGCCGCAGAAGTTCGATCCGGAACGTTTCGCGCCGGAGGCGGTGCAACAACGGCATCCCTGCGCGTACATGCCCTTCGGCGATGGACCGCGCAACTGCATCGGCATGCGCTTCGGCAAAATGCAGACCAAAATCGGCATCATCAAGCTGATCAGCCAGTACAAGTTCAGCAGAACGAAACGCACCGAAGTTCCGCTCGAATTCAACAAATCGCAGCTGATTATAGCGCCCAAGAACGGTGTCTATTTGCATGTGGAGCGAGTTTGAATGAGCCGTAAATTAGCTGTAAATTTGACATTCTACGAGTAGGTTTTGAAATATGCATATTCTAGTGATGTGAAACTGTTGAGTAGCCACGTACCGAACTGACTACTCTTTGTACTCCATATTTTATTTAAGTAGTTGCTAGAGATCAGAGCAATTTGTGATGCGTTGCTTTTATGTCACTCTGTGTTTTTGTATCATAAATATTTGCCATATTAAATGGTTTCCAAGCTTTTAACAACTATCTAAAAATGTACTTTTAAATTTTACAAAAGAAAGGTTTATATTAAAAGAAAATTATTAAACGCGAAGCGATTTCAATGATTTTTATAAAACAAATGAAGCTGCTGGGCTCAATAAGATATATGTTTTAAAAAATACTAAAAAAAATCGAAGAAGGCTCCTTCATATCAATTGAGTATTTTTTGTCGAAACTTTTCATGTGGAAAAATTTAAAATAAATGATTAGAATTCAATCACATTTTGACAAAATTAAAAAATAGTTTTTTATTCGGACTGACTTGCCAAAGAGAAATGACAATACTTAGTTGTCTATTTCTGTTCTGAAACAAAGCAATTTTAAGTGTACAACAACAAAGAATTAGAATTGTACACTTAAAATTGCTTTGTTTCAGAACAGAAATAGACAACTAAGTATTGTCATTTCTCTTTGGCAAGTCAGTCCGAATAAAAAACTATTCTTTCTAACATTCAAGCTGCCGAATAAACATAAACTCGTATAAAATTAAAAAATTTTAAAAAACTCTTCTAAATTGAAAACATCACTTTTTACCAATACATAATGCTATTAGCTATTAATAAGCATTGACTGTATTTTTTCGCATACTCACGAAATATGGCATCTCTAACATCAACATACATATTTATTTTGCTAATAGCTCGCTATTTGTACTGTATAAACGCGCATAGATTAATTTAATAAAAATTGCTAGTTTAAACTGGTTTTATTCTCTCGCTGTAGATCTTATTCGAAATACATTCCCTTCGCCCCTCATACAGTCAACAGAAAATACTAGCAGCGTACCAACTGCGTAAAAATGGCATGGAAAAATACAAAAAATCACCGGCAAATCAAAGCAGCCGGTAAAAAATAAGAAAAACGAGTGGACGAACTAACCAAAAAGCCGGTTCCCAAACGAACGCCAAATTAGAAACACAACAAAAATCGCCAAAAACAAAAACAAACAATAAACCGCCCGCTGTTTGTCCAAATAGTACTAAACGCTCTTGTCGCTCCCCAGGCGCGTGCTCTGAATGTGAAACTGAGCGCACCCACATACATGCATGCATAACTGCGTGCAAATGTGTGTGTGTGTATGCTTGTAGCTACCCAACAGGAAAATCGCACGGGCAAGTGAAAATGAACTTAAAATCGATTTAGAAATTTTCATTTTTCATTTTCAAAAAATTAAAAGAAAAATTTCGTTTACCAAATTTGGAAAAAAAGCAATGTAAAGTTTGATTTTGCTGGGTGTGTTGGCTTCGTGCTTCACTAGCCTGAGACTTAGAAGCAGACACATTTCAATACTTTTGTTTGTGATTTTCATGCAACGCCGCCCGCACAACTCCGGCTGCCACGCTTCGCAAGGTCATTTGCTGGTTTCAGATACACAGTAACACACACACACACACATAGCTTAAAGCAGTCAGAACATTATTATTTGATTGATTGTGGCTCACTTTATTCTCCACTTTATCGTTTGTTCCGTTGTCGCCTTATATATCAATGTATATATATGTATATGTATATTGTATATAGCAGCGCTTGCGTAATAAAGCAGGCATTTCACAGCTCAGCCGTGATTTAAATGTGCATCACGTTAATTTGCTCAAACATTTTCTACTTCTGATTCGATTCTGTTTAGCTATATGCCTGCTATACCCTATAAACCAAAGCAGAAATGCTCGAGAAGCTTGTGGCTGTGTCAAAGTAACTGAGGTTAATGGTTTCTACTTTTTCTAGCAGGCTGCTTCTATAATTTTTTTTAAATCGAACAGAAATTCTTAGCTTGCTTATGCTAAGAATTATGTTACAGATCGGTCTATATCTGCTAGATAACTATTTTTTCTAATCACAAATAGCCCAGATTTCATATGTTACAGTCCCAAAAATTTAAGACTCTTGCTCAGAGGTCAGCATGCATCGCCAACCATAGCACGCTACTTCGATGACACCACCGATAACCATTTCAATTTACAACAAAATGCAATTAGAATGACAGCGCGATGCAGCCACAGCTGGCGCCAGCACAGAAATGCAGCGAACTGCCTGGAATCATGGAACCGTGCTGAATCACGGCCATTGTTTATTTCCAGCTTAAAGCAGCAGCGCGTGTGACCAGCTTGCGCCGGAACTTGGCAAATTTACTGTGACGAAATCGAAGAGCCATTTTGGAACTTGAGAACCGAGCAAGCATGAAGTGCTTTAAACTTGTGCTACTACTGCAGCTGCTGCTTCTAGTGGCACTCATGAATTACGTGAATGTCACCGCTGCCGAGGAAGAGGTGCGTACAGTGGTGTAAATAAAAATATCAACACGATTATGTACTAAAGAAATCAAAATCAAATTCGAATGAATGACTTTAAAGACCGTAGAAAAATAATAACAAAAACAATTCAGCAGCTTGGCAACTTGACAGTCCGAATACGGCAAAGCAGCCACAATACACTGCCACTTTAAAAAAGTCGAAATTAATGCAAAATAGCACAGCTCATATTTTATAGCTCCGTCCAGAATGGCGCTAGAAATGCAGTTCCAAAGAAGTTTAAAAATTTTACACACATTTCTGGAAGAAGTAGCTTGCCAAAAGTATCTACTACTTCAGAACTTGATTAAATATACATATGTCAAAATTTTTTGTTACTATTATTTTCATCACTATAACTTTTTTTGACTCTGGATTGAACGTGAAAATCATTACTCTTTTGCAGACGACACGACGCTCTTGCATTGCGACCACGTCCTTGGAACTATGCACCCACAATGAGCAGTGCTGCTCGGGCGTCTGCCATGTTGATTTTCACTTCTGTGCCTTTAAAGTTTAAGCTTAAAGATAATCATTGAAACAGCA
This sequence comes from Neria commutata, assembly GCA_963457695.1. NCBI lineage: Eukaryota > Metazoa > Arthropoda > Insecta > Diptera > Micropezidae > Neria > Neria commutata. Next base: position 41,542,340 of record OY735247.1, on the reverse strand, counting down.
GCAGAAACGAAAGTTTCTATGCAAAATTTTGCTTGCTCATTGTAATGTAATAAACAAATACAAATGGCGATATACAAAAATACAAAAAAGCCCATTAGTTTGTTATCGTTCAAAAATGACAAAGAACATAGACCCGTTCCAAACGCTGATAAACTGTTGGTAACTACACTGAGCGAAAAATACAACAAAGAGAACAGAAAGAAACGACGCGATGCTGAAAGTACTAAATTTTTTATCGAATTTCAACTATAGGAAAATTTATGACAATGAATTTTTACGAATTTTTTAACTATTATTTGGAAATTTTTCTATTTATAAAAATTTGTGTGCAAGCAGGACAAATTCAAGGCCAATTCATGGTTCAATCTCAGATAAGAATGCATGTAAAAATGCCACCAAATTATAACAGACTAAAATATAGAACTTTGTAACTTCATATCAAAAATTTATATGATTTCCAATCAAAGCTGAAATTTCGTAAAAAAAATCACAAACTGCTGAAAATTTATATTTGATCTTTAATCAGGTTATGTATATTTTTCATTATTTAAGACATGTGCTTTGGTTACAAACAAGTTATAATACGGTTCCGCTGTGGTTCAGTGAAAAAGTGCTTGAGTCCAATAACTCAAATACGCATTCTCGGTTTGAGGGTAAGAACACGCATAATAACCCTAAATAAATACGATTCAAGCTTTTAACAGCAAGCAAATTGTACTTGCTAAAATGCTTACTATTTCTCACAATGCTTTGGCCAATGACAAGTTCTCTCTAGAAAGCTCAGCTTAAGCTTGCTATCGCGCTATTACGCCACATATGTATACACATATATATAAATCTCTGTTTCCCACTCTCAGCTTAAAGTAAACGGGCACTAGTTCATGCTAAACTAAAAAATTTTCAGCACAACCAAATTTTAGTAATTTAGAAAAATACTTTTTCTCTATTTTTCAAAGCTTGCTAAAGTTGTTTAATAATATTGCAGATATCAGACGCTCAGACAGAAAAATATTTTGCGAATTTTCTAAATGTACTAAACACACACAAACATATCGCCCACGTCAGTTGCTCTGTTCGACTTTATCAACAAGCAAAGCTTTCGAGTCAGCTTTTAAGGCGTATAAACCTCAGCGACTGCTTTCAAATGCCTCAGTCGCGCCGCTGAAGCTGCCCATCGCTCTGCTCCGTAGTTTGTTTGTTTACCAGTGACTAAGAGAAATACTACCGCACAATTGACCCGCCCGCATTATCATGGCCTACGTGGTGCTAACTTTGTTGTTGTTGCTGTGCTTGCTGCTGCTGTCGTACCTGCAGCGTATCTACACATACTGGGAGCGCCATGGCATACCCTATGAGCGGCCGGTGCCGATATTTGGCAACCTGAAGGGCATCGGCCGTACGGTGCACTTTCGCGATATCAATGAACGCATCTACAAGCGCTTCAAGGGCCTCACGCCCTTCGTGGGCATGTACTTCTTCGTGGCCAAAACGGCCTGCATACTCGATCTGGATCTCATCAAGCACGTGCTCATCAAGGACTTCGCCACTTTCCACGATCGCGGCATCTTCAACAATGTGCGCGACGATCCGCTCTCCGGGCATCTGCTGACGCTGGAGGGCGAACAGTGGCGCGCCATGCGCAACAAGCTGTCGCCCGCTTTTACCTCTGGCAAAATTAAGTTCATGTTCCCAACCGTCGCGGCGGTGGGCGACAACTTGGCCAAGGTGTGCGGCGAGCTCATAGTCGCCTCGGCCACCGGTGAGATGGACCTCAAGGAGCTGTGTGCGCGCTACACCACCGACGTCATCGGCACCTGCGCCTTCGGCGTCGAGTGCAACAGTCTGAAGGATCCGCGTGCGGAGTTCCGTGAGATGGGACGCATGCTGCTGGAGAAGCCGCGCTACCCGCTGCCCATACAGGCGTTCGTATTCGCCAATCCCGAGCTGGCGCGTAAGCTGCGCATGAAGTTCATACCGGACAAGCTGAGCGACTTCTTTCTGACGATGGTGCGTCGCACGGTGCAGTACCGCATCGATCACAATGTCAAGCGCAACGACTTCATGGACATGATGGTGGAGATCAAGGCGAAGGATCAGGAGGCGGCGCGCAAGGGCGACGGCATTGATCTGTCGCAGGGACTCACCATCGAGCAGATGGCGGCGCAGGCCTTGTTCTTCTTCGTGGCCGGCTTCGACACGTCCTCCACGACCATATCCTTCGCGCTGTACGAGTTGGCGCTGCATCCGGACCTGCAGCAGAAATTGCGAGAGGAAATACAGAGCGTGCTGAAGGCGCATGGCGGCGAACTGACCTATGAGGGCATGTCGGAGATGGCGTATCTGGAAAAAGTGTTGGCAGGTAAGTTTGCAGCTTCTTTCGCAAATCATTTGAACCAATTCCAACTCATATGCCTGCAATCCACAGAAACACTGCGCAAGTACCCGGTGCTGCCACATTTGCTACGCAAAACCAAGGCCGATTATCCTGTGCCACACACGAAGCACATCATTGAACGCGGCACTGGCATTATCATACCCATCGATGCCATACACCACGATCCTGATCTGTATCCCGAGCCGCAGAAATTCGATCCGGAACGTTTCACGCCCGAGGCTATACAACAGCGTCATCCCTGCGCCTACTTGCCCTTCGGCGATGGACCGCGCAACTGCATCGGCATGCGCTTCGGCAAAATGCAGACCAAAATCGGCATCATCAAGCTGATCAGCCAGTATCAGTTCAGCGTCTCCAAGCGCACCGAGATACCAGTTGAATTCAACAAAACGACGTTCATTATCGGCGCCAAGAATGGCATTTATCTACGAGCTCAGCGTCTGTGAAGTGACCTTCTCCAGTGACATTGGCATTGACTGAGAACGAGAGAGATAGAGAGCGAAAGAGAGAGAGCTTTAGAGCTTTCTTGCTACTATTCCGTAATAAGTTGACAACAATAATTTATTGCTAATTGAAGTGGGATCGCAGCGATAATTTCTATTTGTATTTGTATCTTTTACTGCGATAACGATAAGTGCCACTGCGCATATAAAAAAATGTGTGCGTCTCGGGACGCTCGACAGAAGTGATAACTTAAACTAATTCAAGTTAAACTATTTAATATTGAAATTTTTTAACTTGAGAAAAGCTTAGGTTATTACTTAAATTTCATGCATGTCAACATGATAATGTGAGGAAAGGTTATTCATCAATAAAATTTCATTTCAATTCATTTTAATAAAGCCCACAGTTCCACTCAGTTTCGCTCAGTCACTCGTCCTCTCAGAGAACCGCTCTGCTACAAGAAATTCCAAACTCAAAGTAAATATAACGAGGGCTGCTTACTGTGAGAAAATTCTCCCATTTTGTGGGAATTCGAACTCTTTTTCTACATATTCTTAACAAAATGCTGTTGTTTTGTATTACAGCATTTTGGAACTCAGCCATACTGTTTTATTTATTGATTTATGTTTTTTACTACCATTATTTTGAATGAAAATGTGGCTGAAGTGCCAATTCCCATGGGAGAATTTTTTAAGCATTTGAGAGAATTGGCTTTGACTGAGTTTGCACCCCTGATCGCACGACTCAATGGCTTGGTTCGTTCGGTTTTCGTACTCAAATGAGCCGAACGAGCATTTTTTGCGGCTGATTTTCGTATTTTGCATGGTGTTATGAAAGTCGTGTGCATGTGCTCTTCTTCTGCATGTCGGCAGCTCAGCCAACAAAGTATACGAAGAATCAGAGCAGCGCTCGGCTAGACGATATTCCCGACAGCGCTGCTGTTTGATTCTGTGCTGTTGTTGTTTTCATATGAAAGACAAAAAATTCTTTGGCTCTGCTCTGCCATAAACGAACAAAAGGAACTTCAATATACATACATATGTACATATGCGTATGTCGAATTTCCTGGCATTTGCGTATGCTGTGTTATGAATGAAATCTGCTTGCAGCTTCCAACTCGTTTTGAAATTTCAAATCGAAGTTGGAATTTGTTGAAATATCGCAAACATTTTTCCAATGTGCGACATTTCCAGAGATAATACTAAAATTTAAAAGGCTTTTTATAGAATATTTATACATTTTAATAAAGAATGAAATATGCACATATATTAATATTAGATATTTTTGTCAATATCACCTTAATAAAAGTGATGTTGGCAAATAAATAACTTCTTAATATAGTCATTGCCCTATAATAAGATCAGCAGAGGGAAATTGAAATAAATTTTAAATCGCCAAAATTATCATTTGGTATGAACAAGAAATACACAACAACAACAACACAGAAACAACCAAATGCCTTTTTCGTGCTTTGAGCATACCCGAAATGCCAAATCAACGACTGTCAACGAAATTCTCTGAGCGGTTGAGTAGTTTTTGTGTCCCCCTTTGCCGCGACCGAAATATGAAAAATGGCCCTCACTTCGATTTGCCGAAAATTTGAGTGATGCGCACTCTATTATATTAACATACTCTTTGGTGGTAGTTTTAGGTTATATGCTCACTGTCAACTGTTTTAGGTTATATGCTCAGTATATGTCTATTGCACACTAAACACTGAGTTTTGGGCCGGTGGGGGGGAGGAGGGGTGGGGGGGGGGGGGGAGGAGGGGTGGGGGGGGGTAGCGTCTGTCCGAAAAACAGCTAAGCGCTGTGGGTTAGAGTGAGAGAGGAGGGGCCCGCGTACCGCCGCCGTATGCGTGAGAGAGAGGGAAGCCAGATAGACTGGCACCGTAACGCGTTACGTTACGAAGCGGTTTACCCTCCCATAAAAAGTTATCACTTCAAAACTGCCGGCATACATATGTATATAGAACAATAGCAACAACAAACTCTCTCATGTCAATTATCAACGAGTCTTTCTTTGAGCTTAAAATGGCCAATTGTAGGTACGTAGTACGTACTGGGAGTAAGAGATTTAAGAGATTTTTTCAACTAATAAACTTTTGTATTAAAAATAGATTTTGCATTTTTAATCAGCTGTGAAATTTCTGTAGTAATACGAGTATACAAAATGCGAATCAAATAAGAAACAAAATAGGAGCAAATAGTAAAGATCTTACGAGTATATCGTGTTAATCGACCGTTATTGGCTTCTTACTAAAAACTGACTCAATAAATCAAGAAGAATGTGAGAAACAGAGTAATAGGGAAGTTCAATTATGTAAAATTAGAATCGGGAAAGCAATTAAATTATTAGGACAAAATTTTATCATTTTATACATTTATAAAGGTACACATGTACATATATAATTTAGATGTATATTTTGATTGATTTAAAGCCACGAGTAAAGCGCTGATCAGTCACCGCGTATCTTTTGTGAGCGGAATTAATCGTAACGGCAAAATTTGGGCCGTTCAGTGAAAATCGTGTCGCAGCTGTGGCTCTTTTCCACGTTTCTGTTTTGGTTATTGCTGCCGTGCTGCCATATAGTTTCGTGCACAAAGTAAGCACGCTGTTCATTTTGCTTTTGAGGTTAAATTTTACATTCTTTATAAAATCTATGACACAGAATTATCTAAATTTTTAGATATATTTATTGTGGTCTACTTTTATGAATGAATGTTAACAATAATAATCCGGTTTTTGTACTAAATTAAAATCGAAGAGCAGTGGCAGCGCTGTTTTTAGTACGAAGCAATGCCATTCTCTCATCCTCTCTGAGCATCAGAGCAGACGTAAACGTGTGAGAAAAACCAATTTGGATTATAATTTCTGCGTTACGCGCCGATTAAATACGCAATGAGCGAACGCATGTATGAGCTCGGGTAGGGTAGGTTTTGTCTGCGCTCCGATTAAATACGATACGCGGTGACTGATCAGCGCCTAAGAAAATTACTTGATACGTATTATAATCTTATATATAAAACGCAGACTGACTAAAAAGTGTCTGCAGCCTGCAGCCTGTCCACTTTCTTTCTTCTATGACTTTAGACGGACGAAGTTAGTTCGCTGTGTAACCCAGTGGGTAGAGCCGCGCGCTTGCACTCGGCAGGTCATGGGTTCGAATCCCACAGGTTTCAAATTTTTTTTTTTATTTTTTACTTTGCTTTGCCTTTTATTGTTGCTAATTGTTTTACTAGCTGTCGTGTATATAGGCACACACGACAGGTGGCCCCACTTGTATCTTAATAAACTGACGAGAATATATCTGTGGTCATATGCAATAACGACTTAAGTCGACTTAAGACGAAATTGAGTTGACGTTACCACTGTATTCCTGACGTTGAAGCGCATATTTTGTTCAAACCCCGGTATCTGTACCCATCTCAGAAAAAAAGTTATTTAAAAAAAACACATGCACTTATGTACATGCACTTATGTGCATTTCAAATTTCGAATTGCATTTCCTCGAAACAGTTGTTTTCGACTTAAGTCGTTATTGCATATGACCACAGATATGTATATTTGGAAAAAAATTATATTAATATTTACCAAGAAAATATCTTTGGAACTACATCGTGAGAGATATTGCCATTAAAAATGCACAAATCTGCAAAATAATTTCTCGAAATTCTGCACATCTGGTAACCCTATAAGTGCAATGTTCAATATAGTGCACGCTCTCACTAATTGTATTTGCCTGCTCAAGATCACTGCACCATGGCAAAGCCACCAACGCTCACGCTCGCCAAAACAGTCGCTCGCTGCAATTCGACTCGTCGGCAGCATGTTACAATTCGCGCTGCACGTCGTCGCCACGTTGTTGGCCACACTCGTCGTCACTCTGCTGCTGCTGCTACTTTACGTGCACCATCAGATGTCCTACTGGCGCCGCCGTGGCATAGCACACCAGTCGCCCGACTTCTTCTACGGCAATCTGCGAGGCGTCATGGAGCACAAGCATTTCGCCGACGTCTTTCGCGAGGCCTACGAACGCTTCAAGAGCACGGACGCACCCTTCGCCGGCTTCTACATGCTGTGCAACGCAGCGGCGCTCGTGCTCGACTTGGAGCTGGCCAAGCGCGTGCTCATCAAAGATTTCCACTGCTTCTCCGAGCGGGGCTTCTTCTACAACGAGCGCGACGATCCGCTCACGGCGCACATATTCTCGCTGCCCACGTCGGAGTGGCGGCAACTGCGCGCGAAACTCTCGCCTGCCTTCAGCGCGGGCAAACTGCATCTGATGTGTCCGACCGTGTGCGCGATTGGTGCGCGACTCGTCGCTGTCGTTGAGCAGCAGCTGGTGGGCGCAGCTGCTGCGACGCTGCAGTGCAAAGACCTCTACGACCGCTACACCACCGACGTCATCGGCTCGTGCATCTTCGGCTTGGAGTGCGACTCGCTGGCGCAACCCGGCACCGAGTTCCGCACCATGAACCAGCAGCTGTTCGATCGGCCGCGCAACCATCGCGCCGTGGACGGGCTGCTGTATGCGTTTCCGAAGTTGGCGCGCTGGCTGCGCCTCAAGCAGATACCCGACGCCACGAGCGACTTCTACTTCGGCATCGTGCGCGAGACCATTGCCTACAGGGAGCGCCACGATGTGCGCTGCAACGATCTGCTGCAGATGCTGCTGGAGCTGAAGCGTAGTGGCGCGCTCACGCTCAACGAGATCGTAGCCAATGCGTTTCTCTTCTTCTTCGCCGGCTTCGAGACCTCCTCGACGACCATGACCTTGGCGCTGTATGAGTTGGCGCGGCATCCCGAGTGTCAGGCACGTGTGCGTGCGGAGTTGCAGCAGAGATTGGTCGAGTTCGATGGTCAACTGACGTATGAGTGTTTGCAATCGTTGCCGTACTTGGATCAGGTGATTAACGGTAATGTGCTGCATTTTTGAGTGTTGCCACTTAACGATTAAGTTACTCTCTTACTTGATTGCATAAAAAAATGCAGACAACAATTCGAAATTTAAATAAAATTTTCAATTTTTTTTGCACTAACTTGATTTTTAAAATATTTTTATTGTTAGCTTTTTTATTTAAATAAGGGAAAATTTTTGCTTTTTTTCAAAAGTAGCCTCACAGACGATTATACATAAGTATTAAAGGAGAAAAAATATACATTGGTGTCCTAGGGTTAATCCGCTTCTCTGCTCATTTACAGAGACGCTGCGCAAGCACACCATCATACCACAATTGCAGCGCAAAGCCTTATGCGACTTTGCAACCAACAAGGATCCGAAGTACCACATTGCCAAGGGCACGCTAGTGCTTATACCCATCGATGCCATACACCACGACCCGCAGATTTATCCCGAGCCGGAGCAGTTTCGACCAGAACGCTTCGCGCCGGCACAAATGCGCACACGCCATCCCCTGGCCTGGTTGCCCTTCGGCGAGGGCCCGCGCAACTGCATCGGCATGCAGCTGGGCAGAATGCAGATGCGCATTGGTCTGGCCTCGCTGCTGTGCCGCTACCAGTTTAATGTAGTGCCGCAGACGCCCGCCAAATTGGATTACTATTTGCAGTGTCCATTTCTGGTGCCGAAGAGTGGCATCTTCCTGGGCGTGAAACGTATTTAAGTCACTTGGTTATCGTATACACAGCCATCAAGTTAAATCGGCGGAAGTTTAGAAAAACAAACAATATTAAAAGATTTCTATGCCGAAGGACTAAAGCTTTCACAGAAAGTGTATATTAAAAATTTTTAATAATAGCGAAAAGTTAAATAAATGCAAACTGAAAATGAAAAATCGAATGGCATTTGCTTCTATTTGGGTAGAGTCTTGCTTAATGAGGGTTTGAACACCGAACGTTCCCCTCGCACCGTCACTCCACATATGCTTTTTATTCAATTAACGCACGTTTAGATATAGAAATATAGTATTTTCAGCCCGTGCAGGTAATACGGGAAGTGCTTTAACTGCGCTCAAGCGTAAAGTTTCCGAAGTTCGTGTGTTCACTTATCAATGGATTTCATCAAGGCGACAGCACATTGGAGCATACGCACACATACATGTGCAGGTGGGAGATAAGCACCTTTGGCTAGGTACATACTATAAACGGACTTCGAAATCCCGACAGTTCATTGTCTCTCCGACTCTTCGCTTGAATACACGCGTCCACTCACTCGGCAACATGGTCGCGCTCTGTTGCTCATTCTTTTTGTACGCGCTCATCGCAATCGTGACGCTGTTGTACGCGCTGCTGCGTCGACGCATGCAGTACTGGCAGCGCCGCGGTGTGCCCCACCAAGTGCCCGGACTTCTGGCTGGCAATCTGCAGGGCGTAGCCAGCACGCGGCACATGTGCGACGCCTTGCGGGAATCCTATCTACAGTTAAAGGGCACCGGCCCCTTTTGCGGCTTCTTCTTTAGCGTCAATCCGGCCGCGCTGGTGTTGGACCTGGACCTGGCCAAGAACATACTCATACGCGACTTCAATCAGTTCGACGAACGCGGCGCTTTCTACAATGAGGTGGACGATCCGCTGACGGCGCATCTGTTCAATCTGGATGCGCCCGAATGGCGCAAGCTGCGCCACAAGCTGTCGCCCACCTTCACCTCGGGCAAGATGAAGCACATGTTTCCGCTGATCGTGCAGGTGGGCGATGAGTGCACGCGCACCCTCGCTCAAGAGCTGCAGCAGAGCGACGAGCTGCAAATGCACGAGCTGTGCGCACGCTACACCACTGACGTCATCGGCACTTGCATCTTCGGGCTGCAGTGCAACAGTCTGCAGGATCCCGAGGCGGAGTTCCGCGTCATGAATAAGCACATGTTCAGCGAGCTCCGCCACAATAAGTTCGTGCATGGACTGATGCATATCTTCCCGAAGTTGGCTCGCCGTCTCCGCATGTGCGAGATGATGGACTGCACGACCGACTTCTACTTCCGCATAGTGCGCGAGACCGTGGAGCAGCGTGAGCGCAGCGGCATCAAGCGCAATGACTTCATGAACATGCTGATCGAAATGAAGAACTCGGAAGATGCGGATACACGCATCAGCATGACGGAAATCACGGCGAATGCCTTTTTGTTCTTTGTGGCCGGCTTCGAGACCTCTTCCACGACCATGACCTTTGCACTCTACGAGCTGGCACTGCAGCAGGACTTGCAGGACCGAGTACGCACGGAGATCAGAGAGACTTTGGAGCGCCACGGTGGCAACTTCACCTATGAGGCCATGTGGGAAATGCATTACTTGGAGCAGGTGCTCTCCGGTAAGTTTTTAAGAATACGAAATGAGAAATTATAAATAAATGGAAACTTCAAAAAACACAGAAACCCTAAGGAAGTACCCCATACTACCGCATCTGCAGCGCATGACACGCACGGACTATGCCACCGGCAAGCCCGGCTATGTCATTGAAAAGGGCATCTTGGCTATCATACCCATTCAAGCCATACAAAACGACCCGAACATCTTTCCCGAACCCGACAAGTTCGACCCCGAACGCTTTACGCCGGAGCAGATCAAGGCGCGTCATCCCATTGCTGCCATACCCTTCGGCGATGGACCGCGCAACTGCATTGGCATGCGCTTCGGCAAAATGCAGGCACTCGTCGGACTGGTTTCTCTGCTCAAGGACTACAACTTCACACCGTGCAAGCGTACGCTCGTGCCCATGGAGCTCGACGTTCAGTCACCGCTCTTGTCACCGAAGGGCGGTCTCTATTTGCGCGCGGTCAAACTTTAAAGGTCGAAGCAAAATTACAGTTAGCTGAAGATTTGTCGATAATCTACCATGATTTGTGACACTATGACCTACTAAAAAAATATATATTTGACGTAAGCGGCCCACGTAACCGTGGCTAAGGCCTAGCTTCATTTTTAGAATAATTATCTGGATTCACTTTTCTAATAATGTGGGCCTTAGTCGCTATAGCTTGTAAGTATTTTGATTATTGTAATTTATTACATGTATCATCAATAATAAAAAAAAAAAAAAAACTTTTCTAATACCTTAAGAAAGGCTTTTTTGCTATAGACAAAACGTTTTGACTCGCTTACGTCGCAAGCTTTTCTAAGCTTTAAAAGCTTTATTAATGTTAAAAATTTTACTTAGTGCTAGGCTTCTCATGCTACCGCATAGCAGTATGCTGTATGTGTGTTATTGTGTGTGTGTGCCTGTATACACTCACAGAAAACTCTCAGTCTTTGACATTAACGCCCTACAATCGGCTTCAGCTAGCAGGTAGAACTAACCCGAGTACTCACTTTCGCTTAAGCAAATACTTGCACATTTTTGTATTTCGAATTCTGATTTATATTCGTAGCATAATAAGTATTATAACAAGTCATGAGCTTAAACATTGCCATTTTCGAACAGCCAGTATAATCTTAAATAAGAGGGTTTACATGTACTACGAGCGAAATTACGTCTAATTTAATTTTTGTTGCAGCCCCGACCAAAACTTGTTTCTAGCTACGCCACTGACTAGAACTATGTCTATCAATGAGTAGCGTTGCTCATTCAGTTCTCTGACTTATCTTGAAATAGCAAAATCGGGTAAATGGAAATGGCCCTGTTAGAAAGTTAAAGTCATCACCATTCACGGATCAATCTCAAGTAAACTTCAGCTGCAAAGAACAAGCCAACATTGATCCATTAAGCGAAGAAATCGATTGGAGCTCTCAGTGATGACCATAAAGTTCGCATATGTAGATTGATAGACTCACTGATAAACCTCGTGACTCTGACCATAACTGGCGAAACAGCTCCAAGCGACAAGCAGAAATATTCGCCCATAAGAAAGCAGAGTGCTTGATAAACCCGAGACGATTGAATGTCGAAGATGTACATAGCGAACAATACAGAGATGCCGAACATTTCCACGGTCTGGTATACTCAGGCACTATGTGTCTGGCTATGACCTGCACTGTATGCGCAGTGGAGACGCGCCTATAAATTGACCGCACTTCTCAAATGAAGCTCACAAGTAAAACAGTTTCCAGAGTGTTGAGAGCATTTCACGAATTCTTTGAGCCAAACTTGTTCACTGTAAATATGTTTTGACTACATTTAATAAAAAATATATGATATTAGCATAAGCAACTTGCTCTACGACAATCCTGTATGAGTGCGTTAACTTGCCTTCAATTTTTAAACTTAGACTATAAATCCGAGCTAGAACATTATCCATATATGTACATTTCCCATTTAGGAACTTCATATAAGGTTTTTCATCACAAACAACATTGACTTAAACTACCAAAACTTGGGATCTTACAATCTCTTTGAAATATTTGCGAACATATTCGTCAATATTAATACCTGTATTTTCGCATGGATATTCGAAATAGCATATTCATAATGTTTCTTTGGTAGGGCTGTTCACTCTGTCTGAGGCAACAAAACAAGTAACACCTCTACATCCACATTTTCATATAATTTTCATCGCTCGAATTTTCCAGCTGAATTACTACTACATAGCTACTTATATTCTTTGTATCTCAAAATAAGTCAGTCAGCTGTCCAAGCTCAATCAAGTACACAACAAAGCTTATTCGCCGAGATTTGATTCTTGAAAGCAACGCTTTTATTGAAGAAAGAGAGCCGCTGAGGCAACGATTAACAATATTACAACAACAATTACTTTACATTCTTACTCTTTGATTACACACTCTTGTAATGCCATATTGCACATAGTTCTTTTGTTTTCTGCTTTAAAATCAACGCTCAAATCCTTTGGAGAATGCTGAAGTCACTTTGGAGTCCACATTTTAAGCTATTGCTTTTTCCAGCCACGGGTTCTATTTGATAACAAGCGCCTGATAGAGGCCATAAACCAAACCGTCACTACCCCTTCCATCCCTACCCTCTTCCCACTCCCATTAAATGTACATACATACATACATACATACATACATACATGCAATGTATATGTATCACAATTAACCGGCTCGCGCCCAAAGCTGATTAGCCCAGTCGAGCGCCAGTCGAGTGAGCTCAACTGATCAAAACTAATTTTTTTAAATCACAACAAAACAACAACATTTGAATAACAATTAGTTATCTTTTTGTGCATACTAAAATATTATCAAAGAATGTTCGGCTTTTGCATGTGTATTTGTTTGCATCCAACAAATTGTTTAATAGTAGCAACTATTCCAAGCGGATCATACATAGACACAGGCGTACGCCAGAGCTGCCAAGTTGTGCAGATTATTTGGATTTGAAATTCGAAATTCTAATGTTATTTGAAAATTTTTACTACATACTTGATTCAGCACTACGAATTTGGAGAATCTTAAAGAATTACTTGGCAGCTCTGTCATACATACAACGCAATTTGATATGGTCACACACTTAGTAACTAAAAAAACTGTTGAATATTTTTTCGTGTTTTTCGGGCTTCGTCGATGTGGCAGAGCGTCGCCGTGTTTCAGTCGTCTCTGGCGCTTGTACGAGCACAATGTCGCTGGCCGTGTTCTTCGCATTGCTGTTGGGAGTTGTGACGCTGCTGCTGGCCTGGCTGAAGCATCGCCAAGGCTATTGGCGTAGACGTGGCATACCGCACAATGCGCCGTCGCTGCTGCTCGGCAATATGGGCGACTGGACGAAGAGCAAGCACCTCTCGGAAATATTCCTGGACACCTATCGCCAGTTCAAGGGCCAGGCGCCCTTTGCCGGCTTCTACTTTATGCAGAAGTGTGGCGCTATCATACTGGATCCGGAGCTGGTGAAGAATATACTGATCAGGGACTTCAACACGTTCCAGGAGCGCGGCCTTTTCTACAACGAACGTGACGATCCGCTGACGGGCAATCTCTTCTTTCTCGACGGCGAGAAGTGGCGCCAGCTGCGCCACAAAATGTCACCCACATTCACCTCGGGCAAAATGAAGTTCATGTTTCCCACGGTGCTGAAGGTGGGCGAGGAGTTGGTGCAGGTGCTCAAGGAGAAGCTGGACGCCGGAGCAACAGCAGAGGGCGAAGTGCTGGAAATTACCGACCTGTTGGGCCGCTTCACGGCGGATGTCATAGGCTCCTGCGCGTTCGGCTTGGAGTGCAATAGTCTGCGTCAGCCGGATGCGGAATTCGTGAGAATGGGCAAACGATTCATGCTCAATCCGCGCCACAACGAAGTGCTGAATGGCTTTATGCACACTTTCCCCGCCTTGGCGCGCCGTCTGCGCATGCGCACCGTCGACCAGCAAGCTCACGAGTTCTACATGCGCATCGTGCGCGAAACGATTGCCTATCGAGAGCAGCAGCACATCAAACGCAACGACTTCATGGATATGCTCATCGAAATGCGGCAGAATAAGATTGGCGCGGACGCTGGCCTCACCGATGACGAGGTGGCGGCGCAGGCATTCGTCTTCTTTCTGGCCGGCTTCGAGACCTCCTCGACGACCATGGGTTTCGCGCTCTACGAGCTGGCGCGGCATCCGCAGGTGCAGAACAAAGCACGGGCGGAGATTAACGAGATGCTGGCGCGGCACAACGGCCAACTCAGCTACGAGTGTATGAAGGAGATGCAGTATCTGGATCAAATTATCGATGGTAAGCAGCAGCGTGGAGTAAGCGTGTGCGACACTCTCTGCCTCTGAGCATGATTGTGTCGGAATGAACGCACTCTGCACTTTCAGCTCCCACTCTCTCTCTTTGTACTTTCACTGCCATTCTCTCGCTTCCACAGAAACGCTACGCCTGCATCCCATCATACCCCATCTCACACGTCAATCGAACCAGCGTTACGAGACCGGCGATCCCAAGTATTACATAGACGCGGGCACTTTCATCGTCATACCGCTCATTGCCATACAACGTGATCCGGACATTTATCCGGAGCCCGACCAATTCCAGCCGGAACGCTTCGCGCCCGAGGAGGTGTCTAAGCGTGCGTCCTGCACTTGGCTGCCCTTCGGCGAGGGACCGCGCAACTGCATCGGCATGCGCTTCGGCAAAATGCAAGTCTGCATCGGACTGGCTTATCTGCTGCAGCACTTCAAGTTCAGCGTGTCCCCGGAGACGGCAGTGCCATACAAATTAATTCTCAAGAACATTTTGCTGAGCGCCGAAAATGGTATACACCTGAACGTTCAAAGGGTTACATAAGATCATAAAAGTAGTGTTCATAAAAATAATGTATTGCTTAGGCTTATCATAAGACCCGACACCACTTCAGGTATTTATAGATCTGCTGACATATAATATGTACCTAAGAATCTTATCGCGCGCAAGTATATCAGAATAAAATCAAAAATAATGGAGTTTGTTTAACATTGACCAGCAAAGAAAAGAAGAGGCCGGGATTTGAGGGGCTTTTTATGTTACGTATTACCAGCAATTATTTATCTGAAGTTGTGACGCTGGAGCAATTTTTTTGGCGCTTCTTTTCATTACATTGATGGAATGATAATGTTTACATGCAAAATAAATGTTGGCTAAGTCTGTCGAAACTGACGTACAGAAGATCTCAATATTTTTTCGAAGAATTTTTATAAAGCGATTGCGATTTAAAGTTAATGAAAGGGACAAAATTCCAAAGCTTCAAAAACCTTTAAGCGAATCTTATGGAAGAGTTAAAAGTAAAGCCGGAGTCTAGAGTTACAGAACTTCTTTGTAATATATTTTGAAAGAACTTTAATGAAAGTATTGCGTTGAAGTGATTGGAAGAGTCAATATTTCAAAGCTCATCCTTCCGGTTCCAAAAAGAGTTTTCGCCAAGGACTACTTGGAAGAGCATAAGGAAAACCAACCAAAGGAATGTTCTACTTCAAATCTTCCAAATGTTATTTTGAATCTAGATACATATCTAGTCTGTGGATTGCTGTGATGCTCATAAGTGCTCTCTTCAATCAAAGGATCTACCAAATATCTTCATGGATTTATAAGAAATCTAATTAAAAACCAAATTTTTTTTACTACACAGCCAAGAAATTTAGTAAAACTTCTAAAAATGAAATTTTGAAATTTTTTTTATGATAAACTACTTAATAATTTCAACAGATACATTTCAATATAAGATTACACGGCACTGTTATAACTGTTCAGCTCAACCTGGCGACTATTCGGTATTCAAGCCTTTGCCACGCGCAACTTAATGCCGTTAAGTGGACTCAGAAATATGCTCTTCGGATCATATTTCATGGGCACTGGCGTCGCTTCACACGTGTGGAACGTGAAATGCTGCAAAAGCAAAGCCAGGCCAATGCGAGTCTGCATGAGACCAAAACGCATGCCGATGCAGTTGCGCGGTCCATCGCCGAAGGGCAGCCATTCCACAGAGTCGCGTTGGGCCACCATTTCCGGTGAGAAGCGTTCCGGCTTGAAGGCCATTGGCTCGGGATACAGCTCAGGGTCATGGTGAAAGGCAGTGGCCGGAATCAGCACACGAGTGCCACGCTCGATCACGTACTTCGGATGGCCGGGCACCACGTAGTCCTGCAATGCCTGCCGATTCAAATGCGAAATGATGGTATGCAGGCGCAGCGTCTCTAAAAAATATGCAGGCATTACAAAAAAAAACAATTTAGGTTTTATTTTGTAGAAATTTTACCCGAGATAACTTGTTGCATATATTTAAGCTCCTTAAGGCATTCATAGCTCAGGACTTGCTCGTGTTTGCGCAAAGCCTCGTTGAGCTCCTCCCGCACTCGTTGCTGCACATCCTGATGACGTGCCAGTTCGTATAAAGCGAAAGCCATGGTCGTCGAGGATGTTTCGAAGCCGGCCAAAAAGAATACAAAAGCCTGCGCTGCCACCTCCTCCAAGCTGAGACCACGCACCACTTCGCCACTTTCCAGCTTGATCTCTTGCTTGTTCTTCAACTCAATTAGCAAATCCATGAAGTCATTGCGCCGGATCTTCTTCTGCTCTCGCTCTGACACGGTCTCGCGAACGATGCGCATAAAGAACTCGTGTATGTCGTCGGGTATGGCGCGCATTCTAAGCTTGCGTGCCATTTCCGGAAAGGCGAACATAAAGGTGATCAGCAGCAGACCGTGGCGACTCCTTTGAAACGACGAGCGCCCCATCACACGGAACTCGGCATTCGGATCTCGCAAGCTGTTGCAGTCAATGCCAAAGGCGCAAGTGCCTATCACGTCGGTGGTGAAGCGCGCCAATAGCTCCTTTATTTCCACATCGCTGCCCTGTTCCAGCAGCTCGCCGAACACGCTCACAAACTGCTCGGCCACTTTCACCACGGTCGGAAACATGAACCGCATTTTGCCGGACGTGAATGTGGGTGAGAGTTTCTGCCGCATCTGCTTCCACTTGACGCCGTCCAAAGCGAAGAGGTGCCCCGTCAAGGGATCGTCGCGCTCATTGCAGTACATGCCGCGATCGCTGAAGTTGGCGAACTCCTTGATGAGTATCTGCTTGGCGAGCGCTGTGTCCAGCACGAGCACGCGCGGCTGCTGCACGAAGTAGAAGCCGCAGAAGGGACCCGTACCCTTGTACTTCTTGTACACCGCCTCGATCAGCTCGTGCAGCACACGCGTCTTCCGTACCCCCTGCATGTTGCCGTACAGCGGATGCGGCTTGTCGTGCGGTATGCCGCGCACCTTCCAGTAATGCCAATTCCGCCGCACATAGTATGCGAGCAGAGTCAAGGCCGCGATCAGCACGCCGAGCAGCAGACTTCCCAGCGCCATGTTCTGCTCGTCCCTTATCTCTCTGCCTCTCTGCTTATCTCTATATATTCCCACAATATTTCGAATGATCCGGAGCGTGCTCACGCGGCGCACCTTTTACTTTGACTGCCGTTCCGAATTTCAAAACAAATATCAAATTTGCTGTCTTCGGCGCTACACCATGAGCACCAACCTTGAAGAAGCTCTTCATCGCTTGTATTGCTCTGGCTTATGTTCCCTTCCCATGGCGGTTGGCGAGAGTGGCTTTCATTCCGAAAGTAGGAAAGGATGACTACTCACTCGCCAAAAGCTTCCGCCCTATCAGCATGTCCTCCTTCTTGCTGAAGGGATTGGAGAGACTTGTTGAGCTGCACATCCGCAGGGCGCTGCTTCAGCATCCCCTCTCGCCCGCGCAACATGCTTATCAACGCGGAAAATCATGTGAAACCGCGCTACAAAATCTGGTTGGTAGGATTGAGGGTGCTGTGGACAGGAAAGACTACGCAATGGGCATTTTCGCGGACATTGAGGGTGCATTTGATAATGCGTCCTTTGAAGGAATGTGTAGCGCAGCTAGCTCTCATGGAGTGGATCCCACGACAGTAAATTGGCTCCGGTCAATGCTGAAGTGCAGGACCGCGGTGGTGGGCGGGGAGGAGGACAGGTTTGTCATGACGGAGGTGAAGAGAGGCTGCCCGCAAGGCGGTGTCCTTTCCCCTCTGCTCTGGTGCTTGCTGATCGACTCCCTGCTTTGCTCACTCAACGAGTCCGGGGTCTACGCCCAAGCCTACGCGGATGATGTAGCTGTCCTTGCTACGGGTTCATCCATTAGAGTCGTGTGTCGAAAGGCACAAGCTGCGCTGGATATAATTCACTCGTGGTGCATGAGCAATGGCTTGTCTGTCAATCCTCTCAAAACTGGAGTAGTTCTCTTCACCAGGCGGCGAAAGATTGATGGCCTTGTCCTGCCTGTTCTAGGGGGAGTGACTATCCAACTCTCTAGGGAAATAAAATATCTCGGAGTCATCCTTGATAGCAAACTTCTCTGGAGCAGTCATGTTGAATCCAAAACTTCAAAAGCTCTTTCTGCCTTCTGGCATTGTAGGGGTGTGTTTGGTAAAACGTGGGGTCTTTCGCCCAAACGAGTCCTTTGGCTCTACACGTCGATGATTCGACCAATAATCTCGTATGCGTCTGTAGTTTGGTTCAGCAGGCTTTCTCGCCAATGCGTCATTGCTTCGCTGGGGCGTCTACAAAGAACAGTGTGTCTTGGCTGTACGGGAGCTTTCCCGACCACCCCTGGCCCTGCTCTAGACGTAATACTCAACATTCCACCCCTGGACATTTTCATCCGAGGTGAAGCCGCCAAGGCCTGCTTTAGATTGAAACAAGTAGGGATGTGGTTTGAATCGCATCGGGGCGTGCATAACTCTGCGCAGACCTCTCTACCATTCTTGGATGGAATGAGCATGCCGTCTGATGTATTAGTTCCGCACCTCGAACTCCGGCGCAGATACGAAGTTTCCTTTCCTGAACGCGACAGCTGGCTTTCGTCAGCCGAGCCAGGCAGGGGGTGTTGTAGAGTCTTTACAGACGGGTCCAGAACTGATGAAGGTTCAGGAGCTGGTGTGTATTTTGAGGAAAACGACACAAAACTTCACTATCCATTGGGAAAGCATGCATCCGTCTTTCAGGCGGAGGTCTTTGCAATCCTAAAGGCTATGGATTTCGTCAGGGAAAGTGGATGGTCTGGCAAGAGTATTTGCGTCTGTAGTGACAGTCAGGCTGCACTTATGGCCTTGCTCAACCCAATCACCACCTCCAAGACAGTCAAAGAGTGTAAGGCCAAGCTTAACAGCGTAGGCTTTCACAACTCACTCGCCCTCTTTTGGGTACCGGGGCACTTCGGCGTGTCCGGAAATGAAGTGTCCGATGAACTTGCAAGATCAGGTTCTGAAGACCACTTTCTGGGCCCTGAACCTGCCCTTGGCCTGCCTTCTTCCATGGTCAAAGCGTCCATAAACGACTGGGTTGTTTCTCAACACGGTCAAAGATGGGCCGGGCTAGCTGGATGCAGACAGACGAAGCTCCTGCTTCCAACCGTCGACAAAGGTAAGTCCTCTTTTCTTAGGTCTCTAAACCGTAAGGATTGTAGACTTCTTGTGGGCGTCTTGACCGGTCATACCTCCTGTGCAAAACACCTGAGTGCGATGGGTCTGGCCGACGACAGTGTCTGTGAGAGCTGTCTGGAGGACGAGGATACCGCTACCCACTTCTTATGCGAGTGTCCCGCCTTTTCCAGGTCGCGATTGCAGCTACTGGAGTCAGACGTGGTGAGAACCGATCAACTAAGTTCCTTGCCACCATCGAAAATCCTCCGCTTTATTAAAAGCTCAGGAAGATTTCAGTAAAAGGAATCAGCTTACCAGTACAATGGACAAATACTTGTCTGCGTGCTGGTAGGTTTTTCATATTCCGACAACAAAAAAAAAAAAAAACACCATGAGAAGACATTTTGAGTTGCGGCTGCGATTTGTAACACTCAAAAGGAGCAGTGGGTTGAATAACGTTTCAGAACGATACTGAATAACATAGACGTATATATTTTCAAATTCTATCAGCTGCAGTTGTATAAGATTATTCTGGCATACAGCTCTCCCTATATTGTACTTGTAGAGGGATTCAGTCTTCAATCAGCGTCGCCTGAAAGGCAAATTGTTGTAGCCATCTGCAAACCAAAAATATACAAAAAAAAGCATTTTTGGCTTTGAAATCGCGTTCCTACTTTCATGAAATCGCTATGCCAACAATGACTCAGACGCGTACGTTCTTCGCACTGCACATTAGGGGCATACAACTTGACTGATAACATTTTGTTGCCCGTTGATAACCAAATTGACTGTATTTACTTATCTTACGCATCAATCATGCAAGCTTTAGATAGCTGATATTTTTTTAAATTAAATATAAATGCGCATACATATGGGAAATCTAATCTAAGCCTATTTACTATTGATGCATTTAAAACAAGTCTCGGGGGTAGCTGCAAATCTTATCAAAGCATCCTTGAACTTAATTGTTTTCATCGTACACGCTTTAAAACAAACATACAAACATACAAACATACAAACATACAAACTAGATAAGAGTGCCTACGGAATCGCAACGAAGCCATATGAAGCAGGGAGCAAAGAGAGCAGAGTTCTACTCAAGCTTAGTTGGAGCATACGCTCTGGCCGGCAGCGTTTGTGGGAACATATGCAACTTTAAGAGATGAGTTCGCTCATGAAGTGCACTAAAGCAAAAGCTTTAAAATCGTGCTAGAAATTTGCTGGAACGGGGAGAAGCGGCTCAAATAATTGCGTTGTTAATATAAACAAACAAGCTCTTATTTTATTTATTTCTCATTCAACTGTTGATGTCATAAACTGCCAAACAGTATTGCCAAGTTGCTGGTTTTTCCACAAAAAATTGTTGACATTTTTAAGCTTTGAAATGCGTCGAATTTCCATCCTTCCGTTTAGGTTCAAGATATTATCCATAAAGCTACTATCGAAAGTCTACGAGTTAAAATAATAAATCGGTTTTCAGCAAAGTGTGCCAATAAAACATAACTGGCGAATTCATAAAAATGTATTATATAATCCATCTATAATGTGAAAGCTACTTTTATTGTACTCTTTCGTAGGGCTTTTTACCAGGTTCTGTTTGAAGAATAACTCGAGCGAAATTTAAGGCTCTGCACAATCATCTTGAAACTTGGACGAATGGAAAACAAGAATCTTGGCTTTAGAAGGATTTAATATGCTACTTTACATTTTATGAATGAGTCCATGAGAATTAACAGCCCTATTCGCTCGCTCCCGGCACAATTGATCAAGAGTATTTGTAATTGTAATTGATCCGCTTTCTTGTGCCGGGCTTTCTACAACCCTATTCTTTACCAATCGTATCACGAAAAAAGCTTTGGCGTTTCATTTAAAGCTCTTTGCTGTGAAAACAGCTGTTTGTGCTTCTTCTTCTTCACAAAAAACGAAAAATGGAAACAAAAACTGCAGAAAAGTGAGTATTTTTTGGAAATTTTCATTAATTTGGTGTTTTATCTTATTTCTTTTAATTTCTAGACATCGTTTATTTAACAGGAGGACGTAGGAGCAGCTGCAGCATTTCATTCAAAGTTGCAAACAGCACCCAGAGCAGCAAGCCGGGAAAACAGCCCGATAGCGCTGCGAGCAGTGTAAAATTTGTGGGAGCAGTGGCAGAGGACCTCGAACTCCCGATATAAAGGAGTTTTAGCAGCAGGCCATACATGTGTTGTGTTTTTAAAATTGTGTAACTTCCTTTAAATTGCTGCAATAAACAAATTTTTGCTTTTTTGCTTCAAAATTGACGTTTTTCAACAGCTGTTTTCGCTTGTTACCTCCTAATTCGACAGTCACAATGAATATCTCAATTGATACAATTCGAGCTTTTGATTTCTCTTCTGAATAAGGAAAAGTAGAAATTGTGCCGAAATGCTCTATTGAGACGAAATTAGTATTGAGACGGTCGAAGGAATAGAGCTGTTAGCTTCCAAAAAAACAGATGTAAGCAACAAACAAGCCAGTGTTTTTCTTTTATTACAGAATTCATTGAAATTTGGCAACACTGCCTGCGGGTTCATATTTGTTTACATTTTCAAAGTGTAAGAAGAAGAAGAGAGCAATTGCCACTTGCCACACTTGAACGAAATTTAAACAGTTTTGTACATATTTTTTTGGTGAGCAGTGGTTTATCAATTAATTTCTTTAGGTTTTGTATGCTATAAATACACACATAAAAGAATCAATGACACGATGACGTGATGACTCGACTAGATAATGCGGCTTTGCTTAGATATGCCGCTTTATTTTTAAAAATTAAACTTTGTACAAGCAGTGATAAGAATGTCAAAATATACCATGCTACAGAATTATATAGCCCGGCAATGCTTTACATTTTTTCCACCTTAAGAAAGATACCACCCTCGGAGGAGAGCAGAAAACTTGACTTGTTGTACTTGATGGGTATCTGCGTTTGAGAGCACACGGAGAACTTGAAGTGCTGCAACAACAGTGCCAGGCCAATACGCGTCTGCATTTGTCCGAAGCGCAGGCCGACACAATTCCTGGGTCCATCGCCGAATGGCAGCCATTCCACCGAATCACGCTGCTTGACTTTTTCCGGTAAAAAGTTGTCGGGATTGAAAACATCTGGATTTGGATAGTAGTCTGCATCTCTGTGTATGGCGCCCGCAGGAATTATAATGGGCATGCCCTTCTTGATGACATACTTAGGGTTATCGGGCACCACATAATCCTCCAGGCATAACCGATTCAGCATCGGCAAAACAGTATACAGACGCAAAGTTTCTGCAAATAGAAAAGAGCACTCAAATCGCTACTCAAAAAAAAATATGTCAGTTCCAAATTTAGGCACCTGAGATTACTTGATCCAAGTATTGCATCTCCTTCACGCTTTCATATGTGTATTCCTGATTATGCTTCTCCAGCACGGTTAGAATTTCATCTCTCAGCTTTTGTTGTATGTCTTCGTGTTGCGCCAGCTCATATAGAGCAAATCCCATTGTCGTAGAGGAGGTTTCAAAACCAGCCGCAAAGAATACAAAAGCCTGCGCCGTAATTTCTTCCAGTGTAAGGTTGGTCATGTCGTCACCCAGCTCAGATTTCAGCGCCTTATTGTTCTTCAAATCAATCAACATATCCATGAAGTCATTCCGACGTATGTGATTCTTCTCTCTCTGCTCCACAGTCTCACGTACAATTCGCAGAAAGAATTTTTCAATGTGGTCTGGTGTTTGTTTCATATGCAATATACGTGCCAACTTAGGAAAGCCGCTGAGAATAATCATGCCTAGCATGCCATGGCGTTGATCTGTTACCGACTTTTTTCCCATCACGCGAAACTCTGCTTGCGGATCCTTCAAGCTGTTGCAGTCAATGCCAAAGGCACAAGTGCCAATCACATCCGTGGTGAACCGAGCGAGCAGCTCCTTCACTTCCACCACCGAGTCCTCTTTGACCATATCACCGAAAACCCTGACGAATTCGTCACCCACCTTCATGATGGTCGGAAACATGAACTTCATTTTGCCCGAGGTAAAAGTGGGCGACAGCTTATTGCGCATATTACGCCATTTATGCCCATCCAAAAGGAAAAGCTGACCTGTCAGCGGATCATCCTTTTCATTCGAAAAGAAACCGCGATCCGTAAACTTGTTGAAATCCTTGATGAGTATATTTTTAACAAGTGCGGTGTCCAGCACAAAAACCGAAGGACGCTGGGGCCAATAGAAACCAGCAAAGGGTCCAGTGCCTTTGAACTTCTTATAGTGACTATCCCAAATGTCTTTAAAAGATCGTGTGATCCTCAAGCCATGTAAATTTCCTCTTAATAATGAGGGTTCTTCACAAGGTATACCCCGCGATTGCCAGTAACAATTATTCTGACGTAACTTGTACACTAAATAGCTAAACACGCCTACGACGAGGCTGAGTAACAATGTTAAGTACGACATTCTTTACGAAATCGTTCTACCGTTCACCCGTTCAACCGAAACGAATCGGTACCAAACACTGAGTAAACGTTTGTTGAGCTAAGAGCTTTAAAGCAACATAATTTCGAAGATAAAAGTCAGTGGCGCTGAACTTTGCTTCGCAGTCATGCGAAGTATTGCAAATGTGGTTGATCTCATTTGATTCGCAATTTCACAAGTTTTAGTTCGATTATATCAAACAAAATTTAGTAGAAATGATTTGTTGTAAATATGTACAAATAGAAATCTGGAGATGGATCAAATAGAGGAGTTTCCATTTGAAATGTATGAATGTATATACCATTATCAAAATATATATGTATATGTATAATGGCTCATTCAAAGTCGATATTGAAAGTTTTCTTGAAGACGTTATGTGGTTTAAATTATTGTCAATTGTTTTCAAACGAATTTTTTTCGCTTCAGTACATTACGCATTTTTTTCTATTATGATATTTATTAGTTTATATTTGCGATTTGCTTGACTTAAAGTATTTGCACTCTCACAATGACTTGCCGATCGATAAACAGTTTTGCAGATACTATTTGGCGTTCTTAGAAACAAGTGAAGCAAAACTGAAGTGATACGGAATGGAGCTTATAGTTACATACATAAGCATAAGGCTAAACGTTCTCAACCTTCAAGTAGATTCCGCCTTCGCAGCACAACAAGAAGCTTTCTTTATTATATATGATCGGTATCGGCGTCTGTGAACAGACGGAGAACTTGAAGTTCTTAAGCAGCAGCGCCAAGCCTATGCATGTCTGCATTTGTCCGAACCGCAGGCCGATGCAGTTGCGGGGTCCTTCGCCGAAAGGCAGCCACTCCACGGAATCGCGTTGCTTGACCAGTTCCGGCGCAAAGTTGTCGGGATTGAAGGCATTCGGGTTGGGATAGTAGTTCGGATCTCTATGTATAGCAGCTGCTGGTATCAAAACGGGCATGCCCTTCTTGATGACGTACTTTGGATTGCCAGGCACCACATAATCCTCTAGGCACAGCCGATTAAGTACAGGTAACACTGTGTACAGTCGCAAAGTTTCTGCATTTCAATAAGATAATAGATATATAATTCGCAGTATATATCGGGCCGGGGCTGCTACTAACCTGATATGATTTGATTCAAACACTGCATCTCCTTAACGTTCTCGTATGTAATTTTGTGTTCGTATTTTTCCAGCACAGCTGTAATTTCACTGCGCACCTTCTGTTGTACATCCTCGTGTTGTGCCAGCTCATACAAAGCAAATCCCATTGTCGTGGAAGAGGTCTCAAAACCAGCTGCGAAGAAGAGGAATGCCTGCGCCGTAATTTGCTCCAGCGTGAGGCTTGCCATGCCATCATCCAGCATCGAATTTTCTGTTTTGTTATTTTTCAAATCGATCATTATGTCCATGAAGTCGTTGCATCGTATATTCGATTTCTCCCTGTATTCCATGTTCTCACGCACAATGCGCAGGAAGAACGCAATAGTATGATCGGAGAACTGTTTCAGGCGCAGTTTACGTGCTAACTTTGGAAAAGTAGAGAGAAGCGCCATGCCTACGTTGCCATAGCGTAGATCTGTTAAGGACTGTTTGCCCATTACGCGAAACTCTGCTTGCGGATCCTTCAAGCTGTTGCAGTCAATGCCAAAGACACAGGTGCCAATCACATCTGTGGTAAATCGAGCCAGCAGCTCCTTCACTTCCACCACCGAGTCCTCTTTGACCATATCACCGAAAACCCTGACGAATTCGTCACCCACCTTCATGATGGTCGGGAACATGAACTTCATTTTGCCGGAGGTGAAAGTGGGCGACAGCTTGTTGCGCATATTGCGCCATTTGTCACCTTCCAAGAGAAAAAGCTGGCCTGTCAGTGGATCATCCTTCTCATTCGAAAAGAAACCGCGATCCGTAAACTTGTTGAAGTCATGTATGAGTATATTTTTAATGAGCGCAGTGTCCAGCACGAAAACTGCCGGAACCCTGAACCAATAGAAGCCGGCAAAGGGACCAGTGCCTTTGAATTTATTGTAATAGTTTTCCCAGATTTCCTTAAAGGAGTACTTGATCTTTAAGCCATCTAAATTGCCCAACAGTAAATGTGGTTCCGCACATGGTATCCCCTGCGCCTGCCAGTAATTGCGTCCGAATTTGTAAATTAAATAGCTAACTAAGCTTACGACTAGTACAATTAATAGTGCCAGATATGGCATTTTTGCACGAAATAGTTGAACGATCTATGCGCTACAAAGTTAAAGGAACGACTGCGTGTAACGTAGTCGCGGCTCAAAGATTTTAGGTGACATAATTTGGTACTTAAAAATATACGCAGATACAGTTAAAATATAAACATAATTTTCTGAAGATTAATGTTTAGCGTATTTTAAATTGGGTGCAAGCGAACTCAGAATGAACTGATAATCCAGATTAAACTAACAACAACTAGTAAGAATATTTTGCAAAATTTTATTATTTTTAATAATATATTCAATAACAACAAGAATCGGCATTCACCATAGTCTACTTCAGACCTTCTCAACTTTGAGATAAATGCCACTCTCGGAGCAAATCAGGAAATTCATCTTGTCGTACTTGATGGGTATCTGCGTTTGAGAGCACAC
This sequence comes from Neria commutata, assembly GCA_963457695.1. Taxonomy (NCBI): domain Eukaryota; kingdom Metazoa; phylum Arthropoda; class Insecta; order Diptera; family Micropezidae; genus Neria; species Neria commutata. Next base: position 41,515,688 of record OY735247.1, on the reverse strand, counting down.
GGAGAACTTAAAGTGCTGCAACAGCAGTGCCAGGCCAATACGCGACTGCATTTTTCCGAAGCGCAGGCCGACGCAATTCCTGGGTCCATCGCCGAATGGCAGCCATTCCACCGAATCGCGCTGCTTGACTTTTTCCGCTGAAAAGTTGTCGGGATTGAAGGCATTCGGGTTGGGATAGTATTTCGGATCTCTGTGTATAGCGCCCGTAGGAATTAAAACGCGCATGTCCTTTTTGATGACATACTTAGGGTTATTGGGCACCACATAATCCTGCAGACACACGCGATTCAGCACCGGCACAATAGTATGTAGACGCAAAGTTTCTGCAAATAGAAGAGAGCACTCGAATCGCTACTCCAAAAAAAAAATATTCCAGTTTCCTCTTTAGGTACCTGATATAACTTGATCCAAGTATTGCATCTCCTTCACGCTTTCATATGTGTATTCCTGATTATGCTTCTCCAGCACGGTTAGAATTTCATCTCTCAGCTTTTGTTGTATGTCTTCGTGTTGCGCCAGCTCATACAAAACGAATCCCATTGTCGTGGAAGAGGTCTCAAAGCCAGCTCCAAAGAATACAAACGCCTGCGCCGTAATTTCTTCCAGTGTAAGGTTGGTCATGTCATCAGCTAGCTCGGATTTCACCACCTTATTGTTCTTCAAATCAATCAATATGTCCATGAAGTCATTCCGACGTATGTGATTCTTCTCTCTGAATTCCACAGTCTCACGTACAATGCGCAGGAAAAATTCCTCGATATGGTCTGGTGTATGCTTCATATGGAGCTTGCGTGCCAATTGGGGAAAGCTGTTTATAAAAGCAAAGCCGAGACTTCCATGTCGCTGGTCTGTTACGGCCTTTTTTCCCATCACGCGAAATTCGGCATGTGGGTCTCTCAAGCTGTTGCAGTCAATGCCAAAGACACAGGTGCCAATCACATCTGTGGTGAACCGAGCCAGCAGCTCCTTCACTTCCACCAAGGAGTCCTCTTTGACCATATCACCGAAAACCCTGACGAATTCGTCACCCACCTTCATGATGGTTGGAAACATGAACTTCATCTTGCCGGAAGTGAAAGTGGGCGACAACTTGTTGCGCATTACGCGCCATTGGTGTCCATCCAAAAAGAAAAGCTGACCACTCAGTGGATCGTCTTTCAAATTCGTGTAGAAGCCACGATCGGTGAACTTGTTGAATTCCTTGATGAGTATATTCTTGGCCAACGCCGTGTCTAGCACAAATACGGCCGGAAGCTGGAACCAATAGAATCCGGCAAAAGGACCTGTACCCCTGAACTTTTCATAGTAACTCAGCCAGATATCGCCAAAGGAGCGTGTCTTTTGCAAACCACCGAGACTGCCCAAGAAGAGCGAGGGTGTCTCGCAAGGTATGCCTCGTGACTGCCAATAGCTCCGCCGCTGCCGGAGCTTGTAAAACAGATAACTAAGTGCACCGATTAGTATGTATAATAATATCGATAGATACATATTTCCACAAATGCAAACTGAGAACTGCACCGCACAAGCTCCAACGATATACTGAATGGGTATGCGATAGAGGTCTGTATTAATGCATTTGGCTTGCCTGTTGCACTACTGTATAGTATGTACTTCATTGCACTTGGTACCCGAGTGAACCTTTTAAATGGGTGAGACACTCTCAAATAATCTTATCAGCAAAACAAATACTGACACGTTCCGTTATTTTCGAATGAAGTAAGAGCTGAATTTGTTTTATTGCTTCAATTCTTATAGCAAGCAAAAATAGCAAAGTAAGTTTTTAATCCCCTAACTTTGTGTCGTTGCTGTAATGGATGGATCGAATCACTGTGGATCGTGGCTTTCCTGCTAAATATTTTCTTATTACCCAGCCGACCAAAATATCGCTTAGCGCGAGAATAATTTCCGCAAATTTCCGAATAAAAATCATGACTTTTCACATAGGATTTTCAAATGCTTACATTAATTTGAAGTTGGTCATGAGAAGTCTCAAATCAAGCAAGGCGGAGTGTGAGTTTGAGTGCAGCGCAGTTTTAAAGAAATAAAAGTGTGTATTATGTCAACAAAAAATTCTTCATTTATTATAAACCGTCGAACAGAAAGAGATATTCTTTATATAAACTGCATGTTATCCCGTATAGAAGCCCTGAACGGATAAACTACTTAATTCCGCGTACAAGTTCAGGAATCTTATACTAAAAGCTGTCGAGAATGAGTAGGGATCCAGTCTCCTAGCCTATAGATTATAGCGAATTGTGGCACCGTCATGGCTCAGTGGATCAGTGCTTAGTCGCTGATGCGTGGAGTCGGCTGATCAAATCCCAGCTCATAACCTCGAATAAAAAAGTATCTATTTACTTTGCTTCGCACGCGTCGTCTCTCGCGAGGTAGTTGGCAATTCTCCTAGAGTATACTTTGCCATGTAAATAAAATTCCCATAGCTGCAGAATAAATGCAGATCATGTGCTAAAAATAGAACGAGCTCACACAAAATGAAGCGAGAAAGCTAGGCCTAATCCCACACGCGCTGTTGCACCAGTTATTTATTTATATTTTTCTGGCATATTCAGAGCTAATACGAGAACGATAGTTTCATTCGTAACTTACAAAGATTTACTGTCCGTTTTGATATATGTATTCTTTTTAACTAAGCTACCTTTTTGTCGGGTAGATAAGTGTGCGAAAATTGCGATTGCTAAGCTTTGCTTTATTACAGATTAACGTAAGCCAGATTTGGAAAAAATAAATTTTTAGCTAATGTTTTTTTGGCTATATGCCTTATATTCATACTTACATATATCTGTGATCACAAGTCATAACCGCCTAAGTCCGTTTTTCAATCTTTTCAGGAGAACAGTTTAAAGCTTCGAATTCTCAATGCAGTACATGTAAAAGTTATTAGGTTTTTGATGGACAATTGCCGTCGTAAAAAATATACAAGCTTGAAAATTTAATAGGATATAAATTAGAACACACTGAACACGTTGGCATTAAAAACTCAATCTCGTCCTAACTTGACTTAGGCTGTTATGGTATAAGGCCACTGATATACATATGTATGCTTCGATGCTCGATTGTTTCCAAATTACTACATCGTACGAATACTTATTAGTAATAGTAAGCATACGAAGCCAAGCAATAGCGTCAAATCTACAACAAACATCATTTTCTGATACTATTAAACTTTCTCCACTTTGAGATAGACGCCACCCTCGGTGCAAAGCAGAAAAGTCATCTTGTTATACTTGATGGGTATCTGCGTTTGAGAGCACACGGAGAACTTAAAGTGCTGCAGCAGCAGTGCCAGGCCAACACGCGTCTGCATTTGTCCGAAACGCAGGCCGACACAATTCCTGGGTCCATCGCCGAAGGGCAGCCATTCCACCGAATCACGCTGGCTGACTTTTTCCGGTAAAAAATTGTCGGGATTGAAGACATCTGGATTGGAATAGTAGTCTGCATCTCTGTGTATGGCGCCTGCAGGAATTAAAATGGGCATGCCCTTCTTGATGACATACTTAGGGTTATCGGGCACCACATAATCCTCCAGGCATAACCGATTCAGCACCGGCAAAACAGTATACAGACGCAAAGTTTCTGCAAAAAGAAGAGAGCACTCAAATCGCTACTCCAAAAAAATATTCCAGTTTCCTCTTTAGGTACCTGATATGACTTGATCCAAGTATTGCATCTCCTTCACGCTTTCATATGTGTATTCCTGATTATGCTTCTCCAGCACGGTTAGAATTTCATCTCTCAGCTTCTGTTGTATGTCTTCGTGTTTTGCCAGCTCATACAAAGCAAATCCCATTGTCGTGGACGAGGTCTCAAAACCAGCCGCAAAGAAGATGAAAGCCTGTGCCGTAATTTCTTCCAGCGTGAGGTTGGTCATGTCATCACCCAGCTCGGATTTCACCGCCTTATTGTTCTTCAAATCAATCAACATATCCATGAAGTCATTCCGACGTATATGATTCTCCTCTCTGTATTCCACAGTCTCACGTACAATACGCAGAAAGAATTGTTCGATGTGGTCTGGTGTTTGCTTCATATGCAGCTTGCATGCCAATTGGGGAAAGCTGCTCAGAAAAGCAATGCCGAGACTTCCATGTCGCTGTTCTGTTACGGATTTCTTTCCCATTACGCGGAATTCCGCCTGCGGATCTCTCAGACTGTTGCAGTCAATGCCAAAAGCACAGGTGCCAATCACATCCGTGGTGAACCGAGCCAGCAGCTCCTTCACTTCCACCACCGAGTCCTCTTTAACCATATCACCGAAAACCTTTACGAATTCGTCACCCACTTTCATGATGGTCGGAAACATAAATTTCATCTTGCCGGAAGTGAAAGTGGGCGACAACTTGTTGCGCATTATGCGCCACTTGTGTCCATCCAAAAGGAAAAGCTGACCACTTAGTGGATCATCTTTCGCATTAGAGAAGAATCCACGATCCGTGAACTTGTTGAATTCCTTGATGAGTATATTCTTGGCTAACGCCGTGTCTAGTACAAATACGGCTGGACGCTGGAACCAATAGAATCCGGCAAAGGGACCTGTACCCCTGAACTTTTCATAGTAACTCAGCCAGATTTCGCCAAAGGAGCGCGTCTTTTGCACACCATCGAGACTGCCCAAGAAGAGTGAGGGTGTTTCGCAAGGTATACCTCGCGACTGCCAATAGCTCCGCCGCTGCCGGAGCTTGTAAAACAGATAACTAAGCGCGCCGATTAGTATATATAACAATATCGAGAGATACATATTTCCACAAAAGCAAAACGAGAACTGGACTGCACAAGCTCCGACGATATACTGAATGAGTATGCGATGGGACTCCGAGCTTTTAAGCAGCGCATATCTAATCTCCAGAGAGTAGTCAGCTTGTTAAAACTTGACCGCAATTGAGTGTGCGAAGTCGTGAGCGGCGAGTAGCCGTTACTTGAATTTACAATTTCATCATAACTTTGATTGTTAGATGTCGGAAATGTTTGACCGATTATTGTGGAGGAGAAGAGGGGAGAGTTCATTTGCATGAAATTTTTTAGAAACTGACTGTTGGGTCAGGCACAGGCAAGGCATGGAATTTCAAACTGGAGAAGGGGCGCCTGGAGAGAAGCCGTACATCAGGTCGTAATCCGGTAACGGGTGGTTCTAAGTAAGTTAGTAGTAGTGAGTAGATTGCTGGGTCAAGTTATGTCAACCCAGGCATGAAGAACTGAATTTTAGCTTCCTTGAAGGAGATTCGCACGAATTTGACCACGTTAAACATATACTATAATGAACGAGTGTCATATGAAAGTGTCTGTGGGTTTTCTAGGAAATACTCGCCCCCTCAAAGAGATAAGCGTTTCAAGTGCAAGGTATGCTTAAAATATCACTGCTTAGTCATTGAAATTTAATCGTAAAAATTTGCTTTAGAGTTAATCTTAAAATCAATGTCTGGAGACTGTGATAGAAATAGTAGCTATGAGGTTCAGATATTTCAGATAACAAAAGTTAGTTATTTGTAATCTAATCTTTTTTACATATCGCCCAATGCTCAGGGGATGCACACTAGTCCTCGTTGTTTTTAATTCTTTTGTATAAGCTTGTTTACAATTTTGTTTTCTTTCCAATCGAATAAAATGACCGCACAAAAATTTCTTCTACAAACATAATTCAAAAAAATACTTTATTTCAGAATTATGTCATTTTCTAAATAAATTTCTCATAACATTTTTGGAATATGCGAATTTTAATTTGTTGTGTAAAAAATATCTGAAATATAATATTTTGACTGAAAACTGCCGAAAGTTTCAGTTTTATGCTTATATTTTAAGCAAGCCATATATGCGGAGAATCCAACTTTGAGTCTGATCTATACTATAAGCTAATCAGCTTGATAATTACCTTCAAATTTAAGTTCAGCGAACCAAATTTAATCGCAATCAGAGCAATATTCTCTAACTTGTACCGTCGCAGTAATGGATGGATCCAAACGATTTCCAAATGTTTACAATAATTCGAAGCTGGCCATGAAAAGTTTCATGTAAACAATCGGAAGTGTGCCTTTCAGTGCAACGCAATTTAGAAGAAATAAGAGGGTTTATTGAATTCGTATACCATTAGTAATAAAACTTCATTTAGTATAAACCGTCGAACAGAAAGAGATATCCTTCATATAAACTGAATGTAATCCCGTATAGAAGCGCTGAAAGGATGAACTACATACTTAATTCCGCCAGCAGGTTCAGAAATTTTACACTAAAAGCTATCGAGAATGGCATCGAGAACGATGTTTACATGCAAGTATTCGACGAGCTCGTAAAATACTCTTTTCCAATAATAATATAGTAGATTGTAAATTGTATTTGGAGTAGGGATCTAGTCTCCTAGCCAACGCGGCCTGAAAGGCCCATTGTGGCAGTTGTATGATTATATCGAGTCTATTTTGTAAACAATTCAGAGCTTTAATACTATGAAAGGGATAGTTTTATTCATAATAGGTAAGTTTCTTAGAGTAGCGCACTTCACAAGCCAATGTGAGCTTTCAAACTTGTTGTCAAAGTTACTTATGTACATGAATGATTATCTACATAAAAACAAGTGCTCTCTCGACAACAACATTTTATGTGAGTATGTCTAATGCGTTGTTAATAGAATAGTGCTTCAATATCAACAGCATACGCATAAAATACTATAATTATATTTTTTAATAGATTTACAGAAGCTAAATTTGGCAAAAATAAATTATATTTGTTTTCCATATTTTTGGCTATGTGACTTATATGCATACATACATACATATGTATGTGTGCTGCGAAGCATGATTGTTTTAAAATTATTACATCATAAGAATACTCGTATTTAGTAGCAATACTAAGCCTACAAAGCCAAGCTATAGCGTAAAATGCACAACTAATTAATCCATTTTCTGATAGTGTTAAACTCTCTCCACTTTCAGCTGGATGCCAGCCTCGCTGCTCAGCAAGAAACTCATCTTGGCATATTTCATGGGTATCTGCGTTTCGGCGCACACGGAGAACTTGAAGTGCTGCAACAGCAGTGCCAGGCCAATGCGCGACTGCATTTGTCCGAAGCGCAGGCCGACGCAATTCCTGGGTCCATCGCCGAAGGGCAGCCATTCCACCGAATCACGCTGGCTGACTTTTTCCGCTGAAAAATTGTCGGGATTGAAGACATCTGGATTTGGATAGTAGTCGGCATCTCTGTGTATGGCGCCAGCGGGTATGAGCACTGGCATGCCCTTCTTTATGGTGTATGCAGGATAGCCAGGCACCGCAAAATCCTGCAGACACACGCGATTCAGCACTGGCAATACAGTATACAGCCGTAAAGTCTCTGAAAATATAAAAAGGCATATACGCACCATATAGAATGGTTTACAGAATGTTACAATGAAGAAACGCACGGAAGCAGGGGCTTCACTTTAAAATAAAAATATCATACGAAATTCATTAAATTAAAGTTTCTGAATAGAGAGCAACAAGCTCTCTTAAAGCTTATGACCCGCTCTCCGTTATACATATTCAAATTTGAAGACTTTCCTTATTATATGTGGTAGGTTTACTCAAATGTCCTTAGTGACATCTAACAAATAAAACAGTGCTCATTCTGCTCGCTCTCTCAATAAGTGGCTTCAGAATCCTATCTTATCTTGATGCCTTTATCATATTAAAATAATTCTCAAGGGCTACCAACCTGAAAATATCTGATCCAGATAACGCATCTCCTTGACACTCTCGTAGGTATACTGCTGATTGTGCTTCTCCAGCACGGTTAGTATTTCATCCCTCACTTGCTGTTGCATGTCTTCGTGCTGCGCCAGCTCATACAGGGCGAAACCCATCGTCGTGGATGAGGTCTCAAAGCCAGCGGCAAAAAATATGAAAGCCTGCGCCGTCATCTGCTCCAAAGTTAGACCCGACAAGTCGGCGCCATTTTCTGATTTTGTTGCTTTATTGTTTTTCAAATCAATCAACATATCCATGAAGTCATTCCGACGTATGCCATTCTTCTCTCTCTGCTCCACAGTCTCACGTACAATTCGCAGAAAGAACTGTTCAATGTGGTCGGGTGTTATCTTCATGTGCAACATGCGCGCCAGCTTGGGAAACGTATTAATGAAGGCAGTGCCGATCGGACCATGCCGCTCCACACTCAAAGCCTCCTTGCCCATAATGCGAAACTCCGCCTGCGGATCCTTCAGACTGTGGCAGTCGATGCCGAAAGCACAGGTGCCAATCACGTCCGTGGTGAAGCGAGCCAACAGCTCCTTCACATCCACCACCGAATTCTCGTTCACCATTTCGTCAAAGACACGCACGAACTCCTCACCCACCTGCATGATAATCGGAAACATGTGCTTCATTTTGCCGGAGGTGAAAGTGGGCGTCAGCTTGTTGCGCATGCTGCGCCATCTATGCCCGTCCAGCAGAAACAGCTGACCACTCAGCGGATCATCCTTCTCGTTCGAATAGAAGCCGCGGTCGGTGAAGTTGTGAAAGTCCTTGATGAGCACATTTTTTATGAGTGCCGTGTCTAGCAGAAAAACGGCTGGCCGCTGAAACCAATAGAAGCCGGCCAAAGGACCGGTGCCCTTGAACTTGTTGTAGTAGCACAGCCAGATGTCCGCGAAGGAGCGTCCCTTCGGTATGTCGGCCAGATTTCCCAGCAGCCAGGAGGGCTGCTCACAGGGCACTCCACGCGATTGCCAATAGTTGTGTTGCAGTCTTAGCTTGTGGACGAGGTAGCCCACGGCTGCCACAAGCCCACAAAATAACAGCGCCGTCAGCGACATTTTGCTAACCAACCAGGCAGATGTACACTAAGCACTGAGCCCAACTGGCGTCGACTAAGAGCTTTTAACAGCACCTTGGCCACTTCCAGTGAAGCATGTGGTAGTGCTCAGTCAGCTTGGCCTCACAGCCTGAGCGTAAAGCCAAGAGAATTTCGGCACGAATTTCATCAGCTCGTTACAATATTGGCTACTGCACTCCACTGGCCAACTCCTCTTGACTACGCCGCTATCAGCTGCCTTAGCTAGCATATGACACATCCATAACAAGCCAACAGCTGATAAGCAGAAAACACTATCAAAAATTTGTCGATCTATTTTTGGTATTTAACTAAATGTATTTAATAAAAAAGCACACATCAACAACGTTAGTTAAAACAGTACTCGAAGATAAATGCCACCTTTCGCTCCTAACACAAACAATTTCGGATCGAACTCCATGGGCACTTTGGTCTGATCGCTCGGGGTGAACTTGAAATTCTTGAGCAACAGTGCCAGACCAATGCGCGACTGCATTTCGCCGAAACGCCGGCCGATGCAGTTGCGCGGTCCATCGCCGAAGGGCAGCCACTCGACCGAGTCACGTTGAGCCACCATTTCGGGCGAGAAGCGTTCCGGCTTGAACGCCTCAGGCTCGGGATAAAATTCGGGATCGTGATGGAAGGCGGACGAGGGTATAATTACATTGATGCCCTTCTCGATCTTGTACTTGGGGTAACCCGGCACCACATAATCGGTAAGCGCCTGACGGTTCAGATGCGGCACAACGGTGTATTTGCGCGAAGTTTCTAAAAATTTAAAAAAGTAAAGAGTAAGCTCAGTGCAATCAGACTACAGCATGCCACGCTCATTGGCTGACTCACCGGCTATAATCTGATCCAGATAATGCATATCCTTCACGCTATCATAGGTGAACTGTTGATTGTGCTTGGCGAGCACTTCAGTGATCTCCTGTCGCGCTTTGTTCTGCACATTCTGATTCAGCGCCAGCTCGTACAAGGCATAGCCCATGGTCGTCGAGGAGGTCTCGAAGCCGGCCAGGAAGAACACAAACGCTTGCGCCGCCACCTCCTCCACTGTGAGCCCTCGCAGCACCTCACCATTATCCAGCTTCGCCTCCTTTCTGTTCTTCAAATCCACCAGCAGGTCCATGAAGTCATTACGCTTGATATTGTTCTGCTCGCGGAAGGACACGGTCTCACGCACAATGCGCATAAAGAACTGGTGTATATCCTCGGGTATGGAGCGCATTCTCAACGTGCGTGCAAGCTTTGGAAAGCTGTGTATGAAGGTCATAATTAGATCGCTGTGTCGCTCCTTTTCTAAAGTCTTGCGGCCCATGACACGGAACTCGGCGCTCGGATCCTTCAAACTGTTGCAATCAATGCCAAAGGCACAGCTGCCAATCACGTCGGTGGTGAAGCGTGCCAACAGCTCTTTAATCTCCACAGTGGTGCTCTTCTTCAGCAGCTCCCCAAACACATCCACAAATTGCTCGCCCACTTTGACCACGGTCGGAAACATGAACTTCATCTTGCCGGAAGTGAAGGTGGGCGTGAGCTTGTGGCGAAGCTGCTTCCACTGCAAACCATCCACAGCGAAGAGATGCGCCGTCAAGGGATCGTCTTTCTCATTATAGAATACACCGCGATTGGTGAAGTTGGAAAAGTCCTTGATGAGCACGCTCTTCGCTAGTTCTTTGTCCAGCACTAAGACGGAGGCGTTCTGCAGAAAGTAGAAGCCGCAGAAGGGACCCGTGCCCTTGTACTTCTTGTAGAGGTGGAAGTAGAAGTCCTGCAGTACATTCGTCTTGCGGAAGCCTTTCATATTGCCGTACAAAATGTGCGGCTCATCGTGCGGTATGCCGCGCACCTTCCAGTAGTTCAAATTCTTGCGTATGAAGTAGATGAGCAGCGTTACCACCGCAATCAGCGTATAAAGAAGCACACCTGCCACTGACATTTTTTCCGTAGAATTTTTTCCGGTTTTCAAGTATACGAGTATTTATTTTTGGCAACTTTTTCAATATTTGCACTTTCTTTATTTTTCGGTCTTCCAAATTGCCAAACCAAGCGGCCTCGCCTACGGCAAACTATGATAGCACCGCTGCCGCAACAAGTTTCGCTCCTACTGATTGCTCCAGCCGCGTGCCGTGCTTTTATAGATTCGACTTATTCTCTTTTTCTCCGTTCGTTATGATAATGCTCAGCGTTGAAGGGGTGTGTGTGTGTGTGTGTGTGTTTCAGCTTTTGCTTGCCTATGATAATTTTAAAGCACCTGGCAAATATATTCCAGATAAGTGCATGCTTATGCCGTATGTAGCAGTTGATATTTGGTAGTCTTTGTTTTTGTTGCTGGCTTGTTATTGGCTGAAAGAAAAGGTTCCGTCTTATTACTAGTCAAAAGTTACCAAAATTCTGACAGATCACTACTTTGACAACTCCTAAACGGAACTGGTATCGCTAAGGACCCAACAGGGTCTATGCGTAGCCTTCTTAGGCAGCCAGATTAACCTAACCTAACCTATTACTAGTCGCTACTCAAATTTCGGTTCTTCGCCCAACTTCAAAAATATGCACAGTCATGCTGGCCTTTGTCTGAGCCTTTAATTTTAGCACAAGTTAGCGACACCTGCAAATTTATTCTATAACAATGTTCGAACGGGCTTTAATTACATGCATCGAATACTTTCGTTGCCAATACTTCGGGAGAAATAACGCGGTGCCCAGAAATGTTTTGAAAACAAGTTCTCTGTTTTTGAAATGGCAACACTCTGCTAATGATCGAACCAGCTAGCGAGCTCACATCCACTAAGCCGCTGCACACATTCACGTAAAAAAGTAGCATATATATTAATAATTTTTTTTAAACTGCAACTGTAAATTATACCTAAATATAGATTATATCAAAGCCGAAAGCCCCTGTAGCTAGTGCTGCTTCCGTAGTTTTATAATTATTTGTAATTGTATTTCTCTTTTAAATAAAATAGATTATATCACAAAAGCTTTTCTTAAGTGATATTAATTTCAAGCGTTTGCGTCAACTGTTAAAAATATCACAAGCTTCTAACTTAAATACTAATCAACTAATTTTAAACGAAGCGAATGTAACTAAAGTCTAAAATGAGTCATTTATTTTATTAAAGTAATCAGCTGCGTTGAGCTACATACATATGTCAAATTATCAAAAACCTATTATTAAAATATAACAATTTAAAAAAAGATAACGCAAATTTTACAAAGAATCATGAAATTGCACAAATTGTTTAAAAATTTTTAAGCTCCAAAATGAGCGTGAGTATGTAGCAGCGTAAATTTGTATGTACCTACCTACTTGATGTTGTTTATGTTTATATGCAATATTTTTAAAATTCAAGCAATGTTTACAAACAAAACAAAAATATGAATTGTTGTTGGTATGCAAATAAATTTGAAATATATTCAGAATCAAGACTGTTTTGGCGCATTACTCATACAACTACATATGTATGTGCGTATATGTATACAGACAAACAAGTAGACATATTTTTTGCCAAAGTAAGATTAAAATCAAGTGCATATGCTGAAGTTTTTGATATTAGTTGTTAACTCAAAGCAGTTGCATACTTTACCTAATCGCTCGATTCGCGTAAAGGTTAACGTTCTTTATTTTCGAATCATTGAAAGCCGGTTGAGCTTTTTTATTAGATATTGCAATGTGTAAGACAAGAGATCATGGCTAACAAGAATTGAAGCAGGCTGTTGATAGACTTTAGCTAAACGAGTTTGATTTCAATATTAATATTAAATGAATCAAATGAAACAGAATAGATCAATTCAGACAGACAGACAGACAGACAGACAGACAGACAGACAGACAGACAGACAGACAGACAGACAGACAGACAGACAGACAGACAGACAGACAGACAGACAGACAGACAGACAGACAGACAGACAGACAGACAGACAGACAGACAGACAGACAGACAGACAGACAGACAGACAGACAGACAGACAGACAGACAGACAGACAGACAGACAGACAGACAGACAGACAGACAGACAGACAGACAGACAGACAGACAGACAGACAGACAGACAGACAGACAGACAGACAGACAGACAGACAGACAGACAGACAGACAGACAGACAGACAGACAGACAGACAGACAGACAGACAGACAGACAGACAGACAGACAGACAGACAGACAGACAGACAGACAGACAGACAGACAGACAGACAGACAGACAGACAGACAGACAGACAGACAGACAGACAGACAGACAGACAGACAGACAGACAGACAGACAGACAGACAGACAGACAGACAGACAGACAGACAGACAGACAGACAGACAGACAGACAGACAGACAGACAGACAGACAGACAGACAGACAGACAGACAGACAGACAGACAGACAGACAGACAGACAGACAGACAGACAGACAGACAGACAGACAGACAGACAGACAGACAGACAGACAGACAGACAGACAGACAGACAGACAGACAGACAGACAGACAGACAGACAGACAGACAGACAGACAGACAGACAGACAGACAGACAGACAGACAGACAGACAGACAGACAGACAGACAGACAGACAGACAGACAGACAGACAGACAGACAGACAGACAGACAGACAGACAGACAGACAGACAGACAGACAGACAGACAGACAGACAGACAGACAGACAGACAGACAGACAGACAGACAGACAGACAGACAGACAGACAGACAGACAGACAGACAGACAGACAGACAGACAGACAGACAGACAGACAGACAGACAGACAGACAGACAGACAGACAGACAGACAGACAGACAGACAGACAGACAGACAGACAGACAGACAGACAGACAGACAGACAGACAGACAGACAGACAGACAGACAGACAGACAGACAGACAGACAGACAGACAGACAGACAGACAGACAGACAGACAGACAGACAGACAGACAGACAGACAGACAGACAGACAGACAGACAGACAGACAGACAGACAGACAGACAGACAGACAGACAGACAGACAGACAGACAGACAGACAGAGGGGGGGGGAAGACAGAAGCACGCGCAACACAGCCGACAGGTTCCAGCTATGTGGCCTAGCCTCTGCTACTGTAACGCCTAGTTTTACCTTCACGAGGTCTCCCCTGTTAAGCCGAGCAACCCATTGAAAGACCGTGTACCAAGCACGGTGGTGTAGGTGGGTCGGTGAACCGACAAAGCAGGCGGCCTCAGTGAGTAATCTTTGAGAGCTCGCTGAGGTTCACGGAAGCTAAGGCTTGAGCCCAGTAGAGCCTAGGCGTAAATGCAACTGGAAGCAACATTTGGAACTGACGAACCCCTGGGCTGACAGCTGCGGCATTCGGTTACCTGAGTATGCTGGAGTGAAACCCAGCAGAAATGGCTTCCCGGCTAATGTCACAGCTGCCCCCGTCCCGTTAAAACCCTGGCAGGCCTCAGGGTACGTTCGAGGTCCGTCGCCATTAAGTTGGCCGTGCAGGTTCGGTTGAGCTCGCCCCCGATTAGCGCTGACCTGGCTCTGAACGCAGGCGCCCATAAGGTCCTGCGTCAACCCTTGCGTGGCCTCCCTGCTTGCATAGATAACCACGGGGTCTTTAAAGCGACTGCATCAACGGACTGAGATAGCGGCCTTGAGTGGGGACCCAACTGAAAAGATGACGACACAGAAGAATTCGATGTACTGCGAGAGCGGTGAAACAGGTGAAACCGGATGCCCCTTCTTGGGAAAGCACTTACAGCGCTCGCCGGATAAAAGCAGCTCGACAACTCCGAGCGTTCGGATGAACACGCCCAGGTTGCAGCAAATAGGTGCAAGCGAGACGGCTGAGAAATCGGACGTCCCTAGAGCTACGGAAGAAAGAACAGACGTAGAGACCCCAAGAGCCGGTCTTCGACCAGCAAGGGCACAACCGCCGGGGGAGACGATTTCCACACCGGTAGAGCGGTCGTTGCCTGAAGGGACCCTCACAAAGAAGATGAAGGAGTTAGGAGCGAAAATCGACGCGCTCCTTGACTACTACAAAGACAGGCAGAACGTGCATCATGCCATTAAGAACATGGGCAGCGAAATAAAGCACCTACATACGGAGGCGATGATACTGTACGAGGCAGCAGGAGACAAGGCAGTCATATCTACACCGGACCCCAACGAAAGGAGAGGCACATTCGCACCCAAGGCGTCAGAGAGCTACGCTAGGCGAGCAGCGAATGCACTACACAGCACCAAAAGTATGGAGAAGTCGGCAAAGCGGACGAGAGAGAAGGGCAGTCCAGGCCCAAACGAGCAGGAGGGTAATGAGCGCGCTCGAAACCCCAAATCGCCAGCTGCAAAAAAGAGGCGGGGCACAACGGAGTTACCAGCCCCCAAGCCAAGAGGAAAATGAGCAGTGGACGCGGGTCAAAAGAAGAAGAAGAAGAACGAAGCAGACACGAGCGGCGACCATAAGACCCAGAACGGACGCTATCATAATAGCAGCGAATGAAAAGGTGGCTTCGTACGCAAGCATTCTCAAAGCGGTGAAGTCCAGCGAAGAGCTAAAATCACTCGGCGAGGACGTAAAAACGATTCGCAGAACAGGAACGGGAGAACTACTCCTCCAACTTCAGCGGAATGTCAAAAACAGCACCGCATCATACCAGGCGGCAATAGAAGCTGTACTGAAAGAATCAGCAACTAGTGTAACAGCAAGGACACATATGGTGACGCTTCTGTGCAGGGACCTAGACGAGGTCACAACTAGGAGCGAGATTTGCGATGCGCTGGGAGCGCAATGCGGTATCAGAAGGCCGTCCGAATCATCGATCCGGAGTTTGAGGGCGTCATACAGTGGCACGCAGACGGCGTTCATAAACCTTCCAGCGGAGGATGCTAAAAAGGCACTTAGTACTCAGCGAGTGCGCATCGGATGGGTGTCATGCCGATTGAGAGAGATCGTGGACCCGAAGCGCTGTTATAAATGCTGGGACTTTGGACATCTTTCCACACATTGCACCGGAACAGACAGAACTGGCTTATGCAGGAAATGCGGTGAATCCGGCCATTTCGCGGCAGCGTGTAAAAATAAGGAAAACTGCGCACTGTGCAAAGGAGACCATGCAGCGGGCAACGTAAAATGTCCATGCTTCCAGAAGGCAGTAAATGGGAAAATATGAAGATTCTTCAGCTAAATCTCAACCACTGCGTGGCAGCTCAAGACCTACTGGGGCAGACAAAGGGTGAGCTAAAAGTGGATGTTGCGATCCTTGCAGAGCAATATAAAAACGTAAACTCGCATGGGTGGATTGCAGACGCATCTGGCAAGGCGGCCATCTGGTCTTTAGGCGAAAAACCCCCGCAACAAATGATGGTCACACCTGAGCAGGGATTTACATGGATGAAGGTGGACGGCGTGTATATCTTCAGCTGTTACGCCCCCCCTAGTATGAGCGTGGAAGAGTTCGAACGAATGATGGCGGTCTTGGTCGAAGAAGCGCGAGGGAAACACCCGCTGTTGATCGCAGGTGACTTCAACGCATGGTCGACGACTTGGGGCAGTATCAGAACCAACAGACGCGGTAGAATCCTCCTGGAAAGTCTAACAGCTTTGGATCTGGAGCTACTCAATAAGGCTGGACATGTCACATTCGAGACGTGCAGAGGCAGTTCGATTGTGGACCTCGCATTTGCACACAGTGTAATAGTACGACGAGCAACATGGTCCGTCAGCAGCGTGTACACACACAGTGACCACAACGCGATAATAATCGAGATCGCCACTCCGCAAACCGCTCGGATTCTGAAGGCGCAACAGCGAGGATGGAGGAAACAAAAGTTCGATGCAGAAGTTTTCAATTTGGTATGGGATGAAGCGGAGATCCAACAGACAAATGCAACGGCTATGGCAGCGCAAGTGACAGCGGCAATTACGAAGGCGTGTGATGCGTCGATGCCCAGACGCTCAGTCAAAACCACTAGAAAGCCTGCCTACTGGTGGAATGACGAGATTGCAGATGCCAGAAAGTCGTGCCTCAGAGCACGCAGAAAAGCAAAAAGAGCGCGAAACCTGCCCGGAGCAGACGTTCTGGTGGCTGAACTCAGAGCATGTAGGGCTCTGCTTAAAGCGGCAATAAAATCAAGCAAAAGCGCATGTTTTAAGGAGTTGCGAGACAGTGCGGATCTAGACCCATGGGGTAAAGCCTACAAGCTGGTAATGAGCAAGGTGAGAGGTCCAAGAGCGCCACAGCCGACATGCCCAGACCTGATGGAAGCAGTGGTATCTACACTTTTCCCAGCCCAAGAAGCGTTCCAGTATGAGCAGTCACCTCAAAATGTGACACCGCCCGAGGTAACCATTGAAGAAGTACTTGGGATCATAAACCGCTTTGACGACAATAAAGCGCCTGGACTAGATGGGGTCCCCAACGTGGCCCTTAAAACAGCGGTCAAAGCGAGGCCGAACATATTTGCCAAGCTGTTTGACGCCTGTCTCAAGGAGGGTGTTTTTCCAGATGCGTGGAAAAGGCAGCGTCTAGTGCTGCTACTAAAGCCAGGAAAGCTGCCGGACCAGCCATCGTCGTACCGCCCGCTGTGCATGCTAGACACAATTGGCAAGATGCTGGAGCGAATCATCTGCGACAGGCTACAGGGGTCACTGGAGAGGCCAGGAGGATTATCACAACACCAGTACGGTTTCCGGAAGGCGCGGTCAACATTGGATGCCATTCACACAGTAATGGATATCGCGCGCGAGGCCACAAGCGGCAAATGTTGGAAACACGGTCGCAAGAAATACTGCGCGATAGTGACACTAGACATCAAGAACGCGTTCAACTCTGCAAACTGGCGCCATATCATGCAATCGCTGAAGTTATATGGAGCCCCTGGGTATCTGGAGCGTATAATAGCAGACTACTTTAAGAACAGACTGTTACTTTATGACACAGAAGAAGGCGTGAAGCAGTACAAGGTGACGGGCGGTGTCCCACAGGGCTCTGTTCTGGGCCCAACGTTGTGGAATGCTATGTACGACGGTGTCCTCAAACTGGCGCTCCCGGCGAACACAACGCTCGTCGGATATGCGGACGATATCGCGCTCGTGGCGGTGGACAAACGCCTTGGCCCATTGCAGGCCGCATGTAACGATGCCATATCAAGGATTCGAAGATGGCTAATTGCCGCAAACTTGGAATTAGCGACCCAGAAAACAGAGGTAGTTCTGCTAAGTACACGCACAATAAGTGAGGACTTGGAGATCATGGTGGGAGATCACCGTATATTGTCACAGCCATACCTGAAGTATCTAGGAGTGCTAATAGATTCAAGGATGACGTTTAAGCACCACCTGGCTGCCATAAGCGACAAAGCAGGACGGGTGAACGGCGCTCTCACGCGTATAATGCCAAATATAGGAGGTCCCCGTGCGAGTAGGCGGCAGCTACTATCAACCGTAGTTACTTCGGTTATAATATATGCTGCGCCAATATGGGCAAACGCGAAAAAATCGCACATGAAGGAGGTGTGTGCCATATATAGGCTGAGTGCCCTAAGGGTAGCCAGTGCGTACCGGACAGTGTCTGACGATGCTATATGCGTCATCGCGAGCAAAGTGCCCATAGACCTGCACGCAGAAGAACTGAGGCGGCTGTACAGCAAAGCGGGCGAGCGGCCACCTAGCGTTAAAAAGAAAGAGGCACGGCAGGACACCATCACAGAATGGCAGCGCAGATGGGAACAGTCCAACAAAGGTAGATGGACGTTCCAACTAATACCAACTGTTGCAGAGTGGTTCGAGCGAAAGCATGGCGAGGTTGATTATTATGTCACGCAGTTGCTGAGTGGTCATGGATGTTTTAAGGAATACCTACACCGTTTCCACATAGAAGAGGACCCTTTCTGTCCAGCCTGCGAAAATGAGCCAGAGAGCGCGAAGCACGTGCTCTTCTACTGCCCGCGTTTCAATAATGACAGAGAAGAGCTGGCTAAGGCCTTTGGAGTATACCCAACAGTGGCTAATCTAACTGCACAAATGTGCGAAAAAATAGAAAAGTGGAACGCCGTGTGTGAAATGGCAACAAAAATTATGATAGCGCTACGAGATGCAGAACGAGCGCGAAAGAAGGAGCAAAGGCGCCAACAGATGCAGAATGACGAGAATCAATCCTGCGCAACAATGGCTTGCGAACTACCATCAGGAGACAGACTTTGGACAGACCATTAGACAGACGATCGAGCGATTACGCTCATAACGGCCTCCCGACGTAATACTTAACGGTGGTTCCGGGAGGATCTATCCGTACGGACATGAGGTGGTTTTAGCGGGTTCGGGCCCCGCACTACATGAGGTTTTCGAGCGCTTTCCACCTACTAAAAAAAAAAAAAAAAAAAAAAAAAAAAAGACAGACAGACAGACAGACAGACAGACAGACAGACAGACAGACAGACAGACAGACAGACAGACAGACAGACAGACAGACAGACAGACAGACAGACAGACAGACAGACAGACAGACAGACAGACAGACAGACAGACAGACAGACAGACAGACAGACAGACAGACAGACAGACAGACAGACAGACAGACAGACAGACAGACAGACAGACAGACAGACAGACAGACAGACAGACAGACAGACAGACAGACAGACAGACAGACAGACAGACAGACAGACAGACAGACAGACAGACAGACAGACAGACAGACAGACAGACAGACAGACAGACAGACAGACAGACAGACAGACAGACAGACAGACAGACAGACAGACAGACAGACAGACAGACAGACAGACAGACAGACAGACAGACAGACAGACAGACAGACAGACAGACAGACAGACAGACAGACAGACAGACAGACAGACAGACAGACAGACAGACAGACAGACAGACAGACAGACAGACAGACAGACAGACAGACAGACAGACAGACAGACAGACAGACAGACAGACAGACAGACAGACAGACAGACAGACAGACAGACAGACAGACAGACAGACAGACAGACAGACAGACAGACAGACAGACAGACAGACAGACAGACAGACAGACAGACAGACAGACAGACAGACAGACAGACAGACAGACAGACAGACAGACAGACAGACAGACAGACAGACAGACAGACAGACAGACAGACAGACAGACAGACAGACAGACAGACAGACAGACAGACAGACAGACAGACAGACAGACAGACAGACAGACAGACAGACAGACAGACAGACAGACAGACAGACAGACAGACAGACAGACAGACAGACAGACAGACAGACAGACAGACAGACAGACAGACAGACAGACAGACAGACAGACAGACAGACAGACAGACAGACAGACAGACAGACAGACAGACAGACAGACAGACAGACAGACAGACAGACAGACAGACAGACAGACAGACAGACAGACAGACAGACAGACAGACAGACAGACAGACAGACAGACAGACAGACAGACAGACAGACAGACAGACAGACAGACAGACAGACAGACAGACAGACAGACAGACAGACAGACAGACAGACAGACAGACAGACAGACAGACAGACAGACAGACAGACAGACAGACAGACAGACAGACAGACAGACAGACAGACAGACAGACAGACAGACAGACAGACAGACAGACAGACAGACAGACAGACAGATAGACAAAGGCACCCACGCATGTAGGGATGCACAATCGGAAGTCAAGACAGGAAGTCATTCCGATCATTCCGTTATACTTATGTTCATAGCCAGGACGGCCTCTTTAAGGCGTTACAATTTTTGCGAGAAAGTCAATATTTCCATAGGTGTAGGCAACAACTACTTGGCCGCAATAGAAGAACAAACTATTCTCATCAGTCATCAGAAATTCAAATATTTACTTATATGCAATTAACCGGAGAAAACACCTTGTATTAGCATAATAGCTGACACACTCACACACACACACGTACATACGATGGTAAACAGACCGCAGGCCGGGCATATCATCAACTCCGTAACAAATAGCGCGCGCCCCTCGCAACGCTCTCCTCTGCACTCTTCGATAATTTGCGTTGCTACTTTAAAATACGCTGCCTTGTCATTAGCGTGTTTTGCCAAGTCATCGTGTGGCTAAGACAGGCAGTTTGTTTTGGCCAATGCCGATAAGCATTTAATGCTTACTAACTTATCTCACATTTGAGATTTATAAATGCAGCCATGAATCTGCGCAAAAAAGTGTGTATATTTGTGTGTGTGTGTATGTGGCATACTATGAAGCGTGTAGCTTTTTTCAGCAAAATTAAAAAAACCACATTAAATAACAGCCACATTTATCAGCAAAATGAGTAGACGCACACTTCCCGATCACAACAAAATTTTATTATATTTTTTATAATTTTTTGGTTCAGCCCAAAAAGTACCAGCATCAAACTTTTTCCACATGCAAGAAGATGCCACCCTCGGCGGTCAGAAGAAAATTCTTAGGACTGAACGTCAACGGCACTTTGGTCTGCTCGCACGCGGAGAACTTGAAACGCTTGAGCAGCAGCGCCAGGCCAACGCGCGTCTGCATTTCGCCGAAACGCTTGCCGATGCAGTTGCGCGGTCCATCGCCGAAGGGCAACCACTCGACCGAGTCACGTTGAGCCACCATTTCGGGCGAGAAGCGTTCCGGCTTGAAGGCCTCAGGCTCGGGATAAAATTCGGCATCTTGATGAAATGCTGCGGCGGGTATCATAACGGACATGCCCTTCTCGATCACATAGTTGGGATGGCCGGGCACCACATAATCGGCGACGGCCTCACGGTTCAAGTGCGGCAGTATAGTGTAGATGCGCAGCGTCTCTGCAAGAAGGCAATTTTTATATTCTAACGTGGATGACTAAAAAAATGCCGCTACAGTTAGTTCTCTTTAAGAAACGTATAGCCGCCATCGAGTGGTACCTTCAAAAGGCCTACGAATCAGTTCAAGCAATTGGCAGCGATTTTCAATATTGTTGCAAAGGTTGCAGCAGTTCTTCATAAAGAAGCACTTACCCGATATAACCTGATTCAGATAGCGCATGTCCTTTACGCACTCGTACGTAAACTGCTGCTTGTGCTTGGCGAGCACTTCATTGATCTCCTGCCGCACTTTGTGCTGCACGTCCTGATGCAGCGCCAGCTCGTACAAGGCATGACCCATGGTCGTCGAGGAGGTCTCGAAGCCGGCCAGAAAGAATACAAACGCCTGCGCCGCCACCTCCTCCACTGTGAGCCCTCGCAGCACCTCGCCATTCTCCAGCGTGATCTGCTGCTTGTTCTTCAGCTCCACCAGCAAATCCATGAAATCGTTACGCTTGATTGCATGCTGCTCCCGATACGACACCGTCTCACGCACAATGCGCATGAAGAACTGATGTATATCGTCCGATATAATGCGCATTCTCAGTTTGCGCGCCAGCTGCGGAAAGCCTCTCATGAAGACGGTCAGCAGCAGACCGTGTCGCGTGTGCGTTATCGTTTTGCGACCCATAATGCGGAATTCCGCATTCGGATCCTTCAAGCTGTTGCAGTCGATGCCAAAGGCGCAGGTGCCTATGACGTCGGTAGTGAAACGCGCCAGCAGGTCCTTAATCTCCACCACATTGCTCTCGGCCACCATATCAGCGAAAACATCCACAAACTGCTCGCCCACCTTGACCACGGTCGGGAACATGAACTTCATCTTGCCGGAGGTGAAGGTGGGCGAGAGCTTGTGCCGCAGCTGCTTCCACTTGACGCCGTCCAGGGCGAATAAGTGCCCACTCAACGGATCGTCGCGCTCGTTGTAGAAAAAGCCGCGATTGCTGAAGCTGGAGAAGTCCTTGATGAGTATGTTCTTCGCCAGCGCGGTGTCAAGCACGAAGGCGGTCGGACGTTGAAAGAAGAACACGCCACAAAACGGGCCGCTGCCCTTGAATTTCTGATAAATATCTCGGTGTATGTCCTGCAGCACGCGATACTTGCGACAGCCACGATAATTGCCGTAGAAAAAGTGCGGCTCGTCGTGCGGTATGCCGCGATCCTTCCAGAAATTCATTTTCCTGTGTATGAAGTAGATGAAGGCGCCGCTCAGCACGATCACAGCGTATAACAGCAGATTCGTGAGTTCCATATTGCAGCGGCAACAAATGAAGCGAAAAGTTTTGTGATGATTCGCGAACGTCGCTGCGCACGCTTCTACTGTACTCCAACAGCTGCCGTCCCTTGCTTATATACGTCAGCGGAATGAAGTGTTCTTAGCGAATAGACAACAGCAGTTCTATGATGCTGTCGTAAAAAAGAGAGCAAATATAGATATTATATAGAAGTGCTGCAATTTCTGTGCAACTGTGCGTAGGCGCTAGAGAGCAGCCTGCCCAGTTGCATAAGCACACCCACCAGGGATGATGCCATAATCTTCACTAACTCGCATCTTTCTGCTTAATCATGCCACGCTCTGTGCTTGTCTGTCTGGTAGCCCTGATAAGGTAGCCTCTGATAAGAAAGACGCTTCTCAACTTTCTGTTCACATTACGCACCTACGTCATAAATATCTGAGGATAGAGCGTTGCAAAAAACGTGTCCACAACTTTTACTATTATTTAATTTGCACAATGAGTCACTTGCAAGATTTTGTTCTTATTTGGGTCAAAGATTTGGCACAGTTTAGGTACATAGAAGGTTTCGTTCCAAAATAGCTTAAGTTAGAAAATGTTAATTTTCAGCAAAAGACTTAACATGCGCTTGAATGAATTCGTTGATGCTAAATTATGAACTGTCACAAAACTAAAATAGAATCTGCATACTATATAGAATTTGCCCACCGATGCACTTTTTTTTGCTAAACTGAGCAACAACAAACAAATTGCAATATGAATTTATCCCTTCGGCACCAGCGGGAACCAGCTCGTGTAAGTGCCTGCTATACACACATCCTTATCTTTTCTTATATTTTTACAAGACTTAAGGTCCACAATGAAACTGCAGTTTTGCACTCGGAGTTTCATAGATACGAGTTCAATCTTTCATAATTGCAAGTCATTTGAATTATATATAAAATCCATTGCTTTCACAGTTAATTGCAATATTTTTCCATAATCGATTTGAATTCATTTCATAAATAGCAATGCAAAAAAAAGCTTAAAACTTGCCGGAATATTGAAAAGCTTTAAACTTTTTTCCTGTTTTATCAATTGCAAAAAAATAGCTAAGAAAGTGCGTTTTCCGGCAATCTGGCAATACTGCCAATATTTTATCTACAGCAAGCAATAAAATGCTGATAAGCTTACATTTATTTTAGCACTCGACTGTTAATCATATTATTTCCATTGAAGACGAGCATTTTAGCTTTTAACAACAGCTCGTTGTTGTTGCTTTATTGTTGTTATTGGAATCACTTCTTATAAAAATAAAATAAAGAACTTGTTTAAATTGTAAAGTACACTGCGCAAAATGCAACCAATTAATTTTATAAAATTCCTCAATTTTCTTTTGAAAAATGATTTTTTTGTAACTACATACGTCTGCTTTAAAGAATTTGGCACAATCGCCAGACTATTGCTGCCACATGCCGTTGCCTCTGGAATCTGCATTATATATTCTTTGCTTTCCATTTCAATTCCCCACTCCCTCTGCGTCTGACTGAGTTAAAGAGATGGCACAGTAAATGAGCTTGTCTAGGATATACAATGTGCCATGCCTGCCAAAGGACTTGTATGACTTTTGCTGAATACAAATGCAAATGCAGCTGATCAATGCAGCCCAGCATGTGTCGCATAATCTTCTACAGAGTCGAGCGATAGCATAGCAGACGCTCATCAAAACGAATGTGACCAAATAAGCTGCAACAACAATTTGCATGTTCATTTGGCCAGCGGCAGCAGCCAAAACTAACTCCATAGATTTTCATTTTGATGCACATTTGTATGCACTCGGCTTTATCTGGAATCATTTGCATAATTTTTGAATTTCGCTGTGGGAAAGTAAGTAGCAGATTTGTAAGTGAAAAGCGTACATTTCAAAGAAGGAAATTCTGAGAAAGTATCTTGAATATTTGAATTATAAAGATTGAATATTATAGATAGATACTAAGGAACGAACATTTTGAATTGTGAAGAAGCGAACATTTTCCAGCATTTTCATGAGCTTCATGTCAAAAGCAAAAATTCAATAATACATTTATTGCTTAACAACTTGAAACAATTCAAATAAATTCATTTCAAATTACAATATTGAATATATATCAAAAGATATTTTGAATTTGAAATGCTGCAGGTTTCATTCAGTGTAGCCAGCGCCAAGCATGACGTCATTGTTGTCTCGCATTCTACGCCGCTTGCTAATCGAATGGCCAAACCTCTACCCTCGAATTGAAAACCCTAACTTCTCATATCAGCAATGCCAACGTTTGATAAGGCCCGAAAAAGTTTTCGAAAGCTTTTGGAAGCAATGCACACAGGTAGAAAGACAGAACTCGCCAGCCTGAGCTCAAATAAATGAGTACATTGGTTGAAATGGAAACGATAAGTGTGACAGTTTTCCAGAAAATATCGTGCGCAAATATGCAAAATTAATTTGAACACATTTTCTCAAATACAGCCAATTAAATATAGTAATTACTTACACTCAAAAGTTGTCGATAGTGCAAGTGCAAGTGCAAGTAAACGATGAGCGACACTTGGATTATTGTGATCATACTGCTTTTCGTGGCGCTGTGCGCGCTGGCGCTGCTGCTGATGATCGCCATCTATATACGCGAGTACTGGAAGTTCATGGATGTGCCGCACGAGCAGCCCAAGGGGCTGGTGCAGGTCTTCCAGGAGCTGACGGGCGCCGCTGAGAGCGCGGACGAGCTGGAGCTGTACCAGCACATATATCAGCGCTTCAAGGGCACGGGCCCCTTCTGCGGCTTCTACTGGCATCTGCAGCCGCGCGCGCTGGTGCTGGAGCGCGACCTGCTGCGGCAGATACTCATCAATGACTTTTCGAATTTCAACGATCACGGCGTCTACAACAACGCCAAGCACGACCCGCTCTCGGCTGATCTGTACAGCCGCCACGAAGACGGCTGGCGTGAGATGCGCCTCAAGCTGGAGCCCATCTTCGTGGCGGAGCAGCTGCGTCAGCTGCACGTCGGCCTCTACGAGGACAGCCATCAGCTGCTGCATGCCATCGAGACGATCATCAAGGGTGTGTCGCTCGGCGGGCAGGAGCACGCCTCCATCGAGATGCAGCTGCACATGCGCCGCTACGTGCTGCACTCCATGGCGAAGTGCGTCTTCGGCTTGGACGCGACACAGCAGCAGAAGTATCCGCTGAGCGAGTTCGACGATATGGCGCAGCTGGCGCTGACCACACACCGCCATGGCGAGTTCCTAACCAATACGCTGCAGAATCATCCCACGCTGGGGCGCCATTTGCGCTGCGCGGACACCAGCAGCAAAGTGGCCAACTACTTTCTGGCGCTTATCGAGGATGTGCTGAGTGACCGCGAGCAGCAGGGCGACGCGGAGCCGCCGCAGGACTTTCTGCAGCTGCTCATCGACATCAAGACGCAGGAGCTGAGCACGCACGAGAGCGACGACAAGGAGGGCGAGCCCAAGTACCTGAAGGATCATCTCATTGGCGAGCTGGCGGCGCATGCTTTCTCCTTTCTCAAGAGCGGTCTGGAGCCCACGGCCAGCACGTTGGCCTATGTGCTGTACGAGCTGGCCGAGAATCAGACCGAACAGCAGAAAGTGCGGCAGGAGCTGCAGGAGGCGCTGGCCCGACACGACAACGACCTGAGTTACGAGTGCGTGCAGGAGCTGCACTACATGTGGCAGGTGATCTTAGGTGAGAGTGCTTGGTCAAGCAAAAATAATTGTGCAATGGTGTGGCGCCTGAAGGGCGCCCAATTGTCTGTCAATTGCTTTTCAGCTGCTATCCCTGACTAAAGCAACTTACCTGCGACAACGCTGAAAATCCTGCTAATCTCTCATTCCATGTTTTCACAGAGACCGTGCGCCTGCATCCATTCAAGCCGTTCCTCATACGCCGCACGCTGCATGACTACCGCGTGCCCAGTCATCCCAAGTATTTTATACGTAAGGACATGTACGTCATCATACCCACGGATGCGATGCATCACGATCCGGACAACTACCCCGAGCCACATGTTTTTCAGCCTGAACGCTTCTCCATGGAAGCAAGTCGCCAGCGTGAGCAATGCACTTGGCTGGGCTTCGGCGAGGGACCGCGCAACTGCATCGGCCAACACTTTGCCAAGCAACAAATGCGCATCGCTCTGGCGCGTCTGCTTCTACAATACAAATTCACGCTGGACATGCGGAAGCTCGTGATCAAGTGTCGTGATGGCGTCGCTTTGCTGGTGGAGCCCTTGAAAGAGCCGCAACGCGAAAGTCTGGCGGTAGGCGAGGGTAAGATTGTATTATAAAGCGAATAATGTAGCAATATTTTTTTATATTCAACCAATGAAATTTTTTCATTTTAAGACCATATTTTGTAATTTTATGCGAGCTCTACTTTGTTCAAAATGATTTACACAATGTCAAATCTAATGATCATTGATCACTGACTTATATGCTGATATTTTTATTAGTATTGAATATTATTTCATATCGTATAACTGTCCATTCAGTGAACTATTTTTTAGAAGGCTCATCTCTCACAGTGGAAATTGCCTGTCTTACATGGCATAGTTTTAGACTTTTAATAAAAACGAAAGCATTATTTATTTATAAGTGTCAAGTTTTATATATGCACATATGCTTTTAAAAGCTGTATACATTTATAAGAGAATTGTAATGTGAAATAGTAAAATCGTATTTGCAAGACAGTTATTCGATTTATAACTTTTTTTTAAATTTGAGAACAGAAAAGCAATATCCATGTATGCATTTTTAACTATATATCTACCATAAAGTTTGTAACTAGAATCTTGAAATTTAAGTAACATTTTATCCAATAAATGCACATAAAATAATTATGAGGACTTGAAAATGTACAACTACCTCGAAACCCCACCATTAGCCATTGTTTCTATTATAAGAAAGTAAGAGCGAAAAACCTTGAACTTTTGAGTCCAATGATTTTTTTCATTTTTATGTAGGTTATATTTGACTTGATTTTATATAAATCAGCGGAATACTTAAATTTGAAATAATTCTTAATTAGAATCTTTTTACATTCGAATAACAATATGTCTTGAAAGTTTTTATAATAACTTACACTAGTTCTGAGAGTAAGAAACCCTAATTTTTTTGTTTCTGAGAATTTTTGGCAGTTTTTTGAAGCTTTGTGCCTGGAAGCACCACGGTCACAGACGCTCATCGCGCAAACTGGCGCAAGAAAACAAGAACATCTCGTTTGATTCCGTCTCGTTTATGCGAGTGCTCCCAATTCTTGCTCGGGTGCGCATTTATACTCTTGAGTAAACGGAGAGTGACTTGAAATTTTGAGAGTATTATCTACTCGCACTCATAACTCTGCTACTTGTATATGTATCCGTAGCATTATGGAGAGCAACTTATCTCGATTACTGGCATCAAAACAAAGCAACGTAATTCAAATACTTTGAATTGAAGATATTTTAAGGTGTCTAAAACCATTTGGAAAAATATATCTTTGTGTAATCTTGTTTTTATAAAAAAAAACTGTTTTATCACAACTTTACAGATTGAGAGATAAGCTTTAGCCCATTGCCACAGATAAAGTCTACAATTGCACCATAAAGATTGCAGAGCCGTTGAAGCAACTGATACGCCCTCAGCTCAGTCTCTAGCAAGAGCCCGTTGAATGCAGACACTTATCGGCTACAGTCTTGAGAAATAGAAGCCAGCATGGAATTGCTGCAATTGACTTTGCTCACACTGGCGGCACTCTGTACCGCCATTTGGCTGTGGCTCCGGCGGCTGCCGCACTACTGGCGCAGACGTCATGTGCCCGATGCGCCACAAACCTTTTACTTCTGGAGGTGCACGCAACACAGCGTCTACGAACAGGTGGGCCTGTGGCAACGCCATAAAAACGCTGGTTCCCCCATACTGGGCGTTTTCAGTGCGCTCTCGCCGGCGCTGTTCTTGCTCGATCTGCAGCTGATCAAGTCGGTGTTCATCAGCGATTTCGACAGCTTTCCCGATCGCGGATTCTATCATAATGTGCGCGACGACCCGCTCTCCGCCAACGTGTTTCGCATTGAGGGCGAAGCCTGGAAGCGTATGCGTGCCAAGCTCACGCCCACCTTCAGCTCCGGCAAAATGAAGTTCATGTTTCCTACGGTGGTGTCTGTGGCGGAGCGGTTCGCCGTAGTGCTACAGGAGCTGGTGGCGGCGCAGCAAGCCGAGTCGTTGACGGTGCGCGACTTGTGTGCACGCTACACCACGGACGTCATCGGCTCCGTGGCTTTTGGCATTGACTGCAACTGTCTGCGCCAGCCACAAACCGAATTCCGTTTGATGGGCGACCGCGCATTTGCCTACTTTAATCCCATCGCGGAGGCTTTAGGGCCCAAGTTCCCAAGACTCTTCCATGCGCTGCATGTGCGAGCGTTTCCCAAGCAAGCGGCGGACTTCTACTCCAAGATTGTAACCGAGAACATTGAGTACCGCGAGCGAAACCAGCTGAAGCGCAACGATTTTCTGGATCTGCTCATTGAGCTGAAGCACAACAGCGTCGATGGCGACGCCACGCTGAACATGACGGATATTATAGCGCAAGCGTTTGTCTTCTTCGTAGGCGGCTTCGAGACCAGCTCCAGCACAATGACCTTCTGCCTGTACGAGCTGAGTCAGCATGCCGATATACAGGAGCGCGCCCGGCAGGATGTGTTGAACCAGCTGAAGCAACACGACAATCAGCTGACGTATGAGTGCCTCAAGGACATGCGTTATCTGGAGCAGGTATTTTTGGGTGAGTACCATCGAAGCTAGAAGCGCTCACCAGTGTTCAGTGTAACTTCTCCATGCCCGCAGAGACGCTGCGCAAATATCCCGTCGCTACGGTGCTGCGGCGTGCGGCGCGCAAAAGTTATTCCGTGCCCAATAGCTCATACACCATACCGTCTGGCATGTACGTGCTGATACCGGTCTATGCCATTCACCATGATCCTGAATATTATCCAGCGCCGGAAGAGTTTCAGCCTGAACGTTTCGCGCCGGCCGCAGTGGCCAAACGCCATGCCATGACGTATCTACCCTTTGGTGCGGGACCTCGCGCCTGCATTGCCGAGCGTTTCGGCAAAATGCAGGCGCTCATCGGTCTGGCCATGCTGCTGAGGTATTTCAAGGTCTCGCCAACGCCGCAAACGCCGAAGCAGCTGGAGTTTGACCCAGGTTATACGAACGGACTAAGAGCTAAGGGCGGAATACAGCTAAAGTTGGAGAAGATATAAGCGACCCAGATTTATAACAAAACAACAAAATTATTTTTCTCTCAAACACTTTCAAGAAATGCTGAACAAAAAGAAACGAGTTTTCAGTGGCTTTTATTGAAGTGTTCCACAAGCCAGGACCTTCTCCGAATGTTGACTGTTTTCTACTTTATAAATACAAAAAACAAAAGCTGTTTTTTCTAATAGTTTTATTAAAAATCGTATGCTTTTAAGAATTCACATAATTTGCTTTTTTATGCCACAATAAGTTAAAGGAAATCTGCCATTTTGCATATATGCATATAATCTTTCTTTAGAACAAGGTGTTATATTATTTTTGCTAAGAATAAATTTCAACATTTCAATCTGTAAACAGATCATTTTTTTATTTGTTAAATAGATTAATTTTCGAATAAAACTTCAAACTACTGCAAATTTCTTTTATTTTTGCCTTGTAACAATATATTAAATCACTTTTTTCTCAGTGTGCACGTTAATTGCGTGAATATATATAGTATATAGTATATATAAGTAAGTTATAAATAAATCGTTTCATTGTCGTTGCTTGATATGATTAGTAGTAGATTACTTGCAGAACGACGCCGTCTCCAGTGAGCATGTGGCCAGTTAATGACCACGCCTCTCGCTTGTGGACGACATGCTTAAATTATTTCGTATGCTAAATTCGCAAAAAAATAACTGTATAAAAATCATTAAGAAATATGAACTTAAAAACTAAGCTTGAGTTAGTTAAATTAGTTATAAACAATTTGAGAAATTACCATAAGTAAGCGAAAATAGAATAAATAATAATTACTCTTTACATAGTACTACATATAATTACAACTTAGATCAAGCAAAAAGTTCAAATTATAAAAATGTTTTAAGAAATTGCAAAGCAATCTTTTTTATAAGTGCTTGCAAATTAGCGCGAAATTTTGAAATTTCAAACAAAAAGGTTAGATGCAATTTCGCAAAGCTATATTTAAAATTTGTCTTGAATTAAATTTCTTTACGTTTTTCATATATATTTATATATTTTTTTGGAAAAAAGTTTGATTGCTTCTTGTAGAGCTGCAAAAGCGTTCTCAAATTGGATGGACTCTTTTTAAATTGTGCTAGCAACAATTGTCATAAACTATTTTTCTCAGTGTTAACTTTTTCAGTTGAATTTACAATTTAGCTTAGATTTTTTTTGTCTTTGTTAATATGTTGTGTTTTATATTTTAGTTTATGCATGGCTCATATTTTAATAAATTTAAGCCTTCGAGTGCCTTGATTGTTGCCGGCATTTTAGAGACAACTTAAATTGCTTTTCTAAACATTTTGGAATGTGTACTTTGCGCTACATTAACAAGTGATATGGCATGCATTCGATATACATAAATATTTTTTTATGTAATTACTACTTAAAGAAATTTCTTTTCGCTGCTAAAGAAAATATTTATAATTGCTTTTAAAAGCGAAAGCACATCGACTACACAAGCGAAAACGCTAAGAATTCAGTGTTTTGTTCAATTTTGGCTGTCAGTTGGAAGCTAGTGTTTCAAAAGTAACGAGTAAATAGTGCCAAGTACACGAAAGTACCGAGCAGAAATACGCAGCAAGTATTCATAACCAAAACCAATGCAAGTGGAGAAGTTACTCTGTGCTTCTCTTCTCTGCGAGAGCGCTTTGAAGAAGTAGTGGCGCTCTTTTCTCTTTTCACTCAGAGTACTGACCAGTGTTGCCAGAACCAGGGATTTCGCCCATATTTCGGGATTTTTGTACCTTTAAAGGGCGCGCGGGATTTTGAGTCTAAAAATGGGATTTTTGAGCCGATACCTATCTTTTATACTTCTTTTGTTTATTTATTAATACAGTAGGAACTCGATTCTTGCACGTAATGAAAACCTGGCTCGGTACAAGTTTCGAGATTGTCCCATATAGGTAAATTATAAGGAGTTTTTCACTGTAAAGAATCTAAGTTTGTTACATTTTATATTTTGATTCAATACACTTGTATAATGATAAATTTTAAGTGAAACTAAAGAAATTTAGGATTTTGGTTTGTTTTGTGCACACTTGCTTGTTCAGTACTGCACTGCTTCCATGCAAAAGTTAAATGAGAACAGAGATTTCGTCAGCATATGAATTCGTGGGTACCTACTTCCCCAAATATTTTGAGCTCGAAACTTATACATTTGCGGTACTTCCCCGAATTTTATTCAAAGACAAAACAAAAAATGTTGCAATGTATTGGGGTCAAAATTTTTTAATTTCGCAAGTACTGAGTACGTAATGAAAAAAAAATTTTGTGCCACAAGTATCGAGGTGGGGAAGTACCGAGTATCTGCAAGAATCGAGTTACTACTGTAACTGTAAATACTTGATTATTAGCACTGAATTTAAGTGTAATCTTCAGCGTTGTACTTTAAGCAACAATTTTTTTGTT
This sequence comes from Neria commutata, assembly GCA_963457695.1. Lineage (NCBI taxonomy): Eukaryota > Metazoa > Arthropoda > Insecta > Diptera > Micropezidae > Neria > Neria commutata. Next base: position 41,483,115 of record OY735247.1, on the reverse strand, counting down.
CTTTATATTTGTTTAAAAAAGTATATGTATTTATGAATTGTTATTGAAAAACACGTTTTTTAATTAATATTTGTGAATGGGATTTTTTTCGGGGATTTTTGATTTTTTAAATGGGATAAAGACGGCGTTTTGCATTAGTGAATGGGATTTTTGGAGCTAGGTCTCTGGCAACACTGGTACTGACTTGCCAACTTTGTTTTGAGTGAGTGACTCTAAGTGGCAAAAAAGTAACTCGCTGCCGATCTCTGGTAGCGATATTCCGCAATGAAATTTGGTGCACTCCAGAGGAGTAACAGCATATAGCAGTCAGTGGAAGAATGAGTAGTGAATGACTCATTAAAATGCAAAACGTTTAAATTGGAAGAGCGTTCAAATGGTTGCTCAGTATCAAGGAAGTGCTTTTAATTAGACATACGGTCACTAGTTTATTTCTGGATAAGTCTTGAGCTGCACAACGGAAGATGTATGCGTGAAAAAGGTTGCCCGATTAGATAGCCAATTGTTTGCCAAGTATCAATGAAACTTTTATCAAGAAGACTAACTTGAGTGGACAAATCTTTCCGTTGAATGGTCTATCGTTTCTTGGTACCAAGAAAGCTTCTTTTAAAGGGACTAGTTTTTCTGGATAAGCCATGAGGCGTGCAGTTTCCAAAAAGAGCGCTCAGCAAAGTAATTTCCAGCAGCAGCGCTCAACTAAAAAGCACCGTGCGCTTCAAAAGCAGCAATTGGAAGCCGGCTGCTGGAATTACTTGGGCGGCTCCTGTTTCATTTGATGCGGCGACTGAGCTGGCGTATATGGCGATTCACCACGATTCGGCAGCTTGCTGCGCAACATCTGCTCGTGCACGTAGAGCAGCACGCCAACGTCACGATGTCCGGCCTGCCAGGCTATTTTAAAGGCGGTGCTGCCATCCTGCAAGCAAAGAGTGAAGAAGATTCAAGATATAGCGGAATGCATTGCCAGTCTCAAACTTACGACATCACGTATGAGTGAATTGCAATCGGGCTGCGAGAGTAGATCCTTTACAATTTCCACACGTCCATGCTCGGCGGCTCCCATGAGCGCCGTGCTGCCATCCTCATCCTGAATATTGATGTCGGCACCGGCCTCGAGCAGCATCTCAACCATATCCCGATTGCCATGGGAAACAGCCAGCATTAATGCGGTCTGGCAGTGCTGCAGGGGCGTGGCACATGGGCAGACGGAAGAAAGAAAGAAAGAGAAAAAACTTCATGACAATTACCATTTCGATTGTTAGATCTTACCTTTTTGGCGCGTATATTGACGTCGGCCATCTGGAACAGTCGTTGCACGACCGTGCGATGCGCGGCGTTCTTCAATTTAGCCAATGAGACGAGCATGACGCACGTGTATCCAGCGTTATTCAATTGATTTACATTGCAAACCTTTGAATCGAGTAGTATGGATACCACGTCGAAGTTGCCATGCGAGACCGCATAATGCATTGCTGTGTTGCCCTGTGCCGAGAGGAAGTCAAATTAGTAGCATGCTGTTGGAACTCACTGCAGCAACTACTCACATTACTATCGCCCATATTGACGCAGTACTCCAGCAGCGGCACGCTGAACTCCTCGAAACAGTCCAAATAGTCTTCCACTTGGTGCGGATTGGCCTGTTCCGTGCTGGAGATGCGGAACCACTCTTCCTGTATGGCGTTCTTTGCTGTTGTCAGGCTTAAGGAGGAGAAGGATTTGGCGCCCATCTTCTTCAACAGCGAGCTGTTGATGGTCTTGAGCGCGCCGAGCATTTTTTCGCCAGGCTTTACTCTACAAAGGGAAAAGAGCAAGCAAGAGTTATCATAAGAGAAAAATTCAAAAGAGAGAGGGAAAGAGTGAGACGAAAAGTATAATGAACTCACTTCATGCGCGGCTCGGACTCGACCATGGCCAATTTCTGCAGCAGCGCTTTGGATGGCGGTTTCTGCTGCTGCTGTTGCTGCTCCTCCTGCTGTTGAGCCACAGGCTGCTCCATTGACTGCTGCTTTTCCACATCCTCTACAGCCTGACTAGATTTGAGCAGTGTCGGCGTCTTTCTGCGCGCACCACCCCTCGGCGCATCCGGCGATGTTGAGGCGGACACTGACGCACTCGGCTCTGTGGGCTCGGTGCACTCCTTTAATTTTTCGTTGAAAGAACTCTCCAGCGATTTGATTGGCGCTGGCGAAGCATCGCGCGACCAGCTAATGCTTACGCGCTTCTCCTCCTTCACAATGAGCTCACCCTGCAGAGCGTGCGTGAGCTCATACGCTTCGGCTGCCTGCGGGGACTGTGCAGAATCCTTAGGGAGCACCGGCTCCTGCTGCTGCTGCTCCGCCTCCTGTATCTGCTGCTCTGCTTTTGAGGGCGCTGTTGCGGCGACACGCTGACTTGCCTGCGGTAGCCTTGAAGGACGTGCACTGCTGGCGCTAGCGCTGCTCTGCTGACTTGTGGGCTCGGTAATGAAGCTCTGCGTCTCGCAGCTGGAGTCGAGCTGATGGAAGCTGGCCGCTGTTGGAGGCTTCTCTTGTAGCGAGCTGCAAGCAGAAAAGAAAGTAACATTATTTTTTTATCATTCCAAACGCCAGTCTAGGTTGCAACTCAGCCTACGTCAGCAGCAGCGCTGAGCAGCCACTCACTATCAGCGGATAGCAAGTGAAACTGCTGAGTCCGGAGAACATTTGTAACTGTGCCGGCGGCGGTAAGCGATAGACAATAAGCTTCCCAACAAAAACAAAAACCGAAAGCAGAAACTCGCCGCAAAACAACAGAAAGCAGCCTAATTAAAGCGTGTGGCGCCCGCCACAAAAAAGCGTGCGAGTGAAACGCGTAGCTAAACACAAAGAACCAGGGTGAAGGTCACGCCAGGCCAAATTATGCTGTGTGCGGTTCGGGGGCAGCGCGCATGTGCCGCAACTGTCAAATATGCCACGGAAAAGTGGGCCAAGCAAGCGGAGAATAGGTCAGGTCAACAGCAAGGCAAGGTGAGCAATGAGCTGCCAATTATGTGTGTACCTGCGCGCCGTGGTGCATTGCGTAAGGACTCGTGTGTGGTGAATTGCGAAATGGTGATGAATATTGTAGCCCTGATGGAAATGGTTCTAATGGTTTGTGCGCTGGCTAAATTGTCTAGTGTGGTGACTTTCTGCACTACACTCAATGTTGCCATATTCACAGTTTTAACTGTAAATTAGTCCGCTTTTACACGATGCGACTCGGCCCCGGAGACACGGAAGAATGTAGGAAAGAGGGGTGAAACGACAGGGGAACGCGCAAAATCGCTCGGGCAGCGATTGTGCTGCGATTTTCTGATTTTCTGACGTTCCTCTTTATTCGTTTTCGCGCTTCGCGCTGTCGACTGTAAATTAAAACTTGAAATCGAGTGAATACGTATTGCAAAAAAACTGCAAAATTTACAGAATTTTACGCATAAAAGTAAATATAAAGAAGAAAATGAGCAAAGAGTGGAATAAGTGCTTTAAATGTTTACAAATTACAGAAATAAAACCAGCTGCAGACTCTAGTGTCAATATGTGGAGTGGAGCGAGTCGCATCGTGTAAAAGCTATGCGCGATTTCAAAGCGGAATGCGAAAAAATCGCCGGGGCCGAGTCGCATCGTGTAAAAGCGGACTTACAGTTTTTTAGACAAGCTCACAGTTTTTAAAATTACCTTCTAGTACAAGTTACAGTTTTTTTTTAATTTCAGATTTGAAAGAATAAATTAAAATGTCTTTAAAACAAAATGAAAATGTGATTTAAATGGTAGTTCTTTCGTATTTAAGCTGGTTATTTTATTTAAAATAATTTGTTTAGTGTAATTTTTGTTTAATAAAATTAAAAAAACCGTATTTTCACAAAAATCTTTTCGGTTTTGAAGGTTACAGTTTTTTTGGTTGAAAATACAGTTTTTCTTTTAGGAATTTACAGTTTTTTGGAAAAAAAATCTGGCAACATTGTCTACACTACACAAATTCAAGGCAGCCGTGGTAAGATACTAGATTTTCAACATTCTTCTTTAACTCACCCCACGATATCCTTTTTCTCCGACACCGGACTGGACGTGGGCGTGGGTGAGGGCGTTATGGTGTAGGTATTCTGGCGCTGAAACTGCTTGCGCACTGGACTGGGACTGGTGATGTGCTTGGGCCGTGGTATGCGCGAGTCGAGTGCGCGCGTGGGCAACGGACTGGGTGGCTTGGACACCTTCGAGAAGTCCTTGGCCAAATGCTTGATGGCGTCCTTGCAGGAATCACAGTAATTGTCCGCGCAGGCGATGGAAATGTGTGGCTTGGCAACTTCCCCGCCGCAGGCGATGTCGCGCTTGTGCACCTGTTCGGTGTTAGAGGCGGAATGGCGCAGCTCAACCGGCGGCAGCGTGTTCACGCCGATGGCCACCAGCTGGCGCGGCTCAGTGTTGCAACCAGCGGTGCATGTCTGTGGTTTGGGCGGTGGTAGTGGCACCGGCTGTGACTCCGGCTCCGGCTCTGCTGGCGTGGCAATCTCCTCGGTGCTGGTTTGGGTGGTGACCAGGCGTATGAGATCGCGCGTGTCCGTCTGCCGACTGCTGCAGTCCAACTGGCTCTGCGTACATACGTGCTGCAGCTGCGGCGCATGCTGCACGCCGACCGCATGCAAAACGACGGCGGCGGTCTGGCTGCTCACACTGTGCACCAGCAGCGGCGTATATTGAGTGCCGATGGTCTTGCGCGAGATGGGCAGCTTCTCGTGGTCGCCCAGGCTGAAGGTGTTGCTGCGCGCTGGCATCTCCAGCAACTTCTGCGAAGCCGCCTTCTCGTCCGTCAGCGGCTCGTCCGTGCCGCAGGCCACCGTGCGCTTGTGCACCGCGCACCTCTCACACAGCTCGTCCGTGATGCGGTCTTCGGAGCAGCCCAGCGAGCGCACATCCGGCCGGCAGTTGACGAAGCTCTCGCGTGTCGACGGCTTCGCCAGCACGCCCACGGCGTACTTCAGCACCATCTTCTCCGGCGCGGTCTGCGCGCCCATCTCGCGCACCTCCCGCTGCGGCACGTACATCTGCGTGCCCACCGAGATGAGCTTCTTCAGCTGCTGCAGCTGGCGCTGCTCCTCATAGCTGCTGATGGCCACGTGTATGCGCTCGTCCAGCTCCAGGCGCGTGTAGAGCAGCTCGTCGATGTGCAGCGTCTGCAGCGGATTCGTGCCCACAGTGCGCAGCATGATGACTGGACTGCCCACGGCTATGTCGCGCGTGGCATGTCGGCCGCACATGGTGCCCACCTCGCGCTTGAGCACGGCCAGCGGCTGCTGCTGCTTGGCGGGCCGCTCGGATCCGCTGGAGCTCGCGTGCAGCCGCGAGCCGAGACTCTCCAGCGACACGGGACTGATGCGTTGCGGCGTGAACGAGCCATTCTTAAGGCTGGCCACTGGGCTGGGTGAGGCGGAGGGACGTGAGCGCAGCTGCAGCTCCTCCTCCTTGCGATGCAGCGTCTGCTGTAAGCGCTGCTTCTCGCTGCGCAGTGCGTTGAGTTCATGCTGTAAAAGTGGTGGAAGTTAGTGTAGGTTTTTCAAAAGGAATTGCAATTCAGAGCAAAGACATAACAAAATAACACTTACCTGCATTTCCGGTATGCTCTTGACCTGCTCCTCCAGATCTTTCATGCGACGCAGACTCAGCGCCATCTGCTGGCGTATGTTGTACAGCGTCTGCGCGTCAGTCGCAGCGGTGCCATCGGTGACGGAGGCGGGCGAGAGCAGTGTGCAGGCGCTCGCATCAGCGCCGCTGCTCTTCTCGCTCAACGGCGACTGCGCACAGTCCGTGGTGGACGTGGATGTGGGACTTGTGACGGACTGGGGTTGTGTGTGACGACGTGGCGGAGGTGGCGGTGGCGTTGAAAGTGTGGAGCTGATGTGGTGTATCTGCTCCTTAGCCTGATCTCCCTGATCATCCTCCCCCTCCAGCTGCTCCACCGGCGACTTGGCATTCTCCACCACTTTGGACTGCACGTAGGATTCGTACTGCTGCTCCGCGATTGAGGGCTTGCGCTGGAAGGAGGGCAGCGTGCCGTAAATGTGTGAATTGCGCGGCGATTTGTTGCCAGCCACGCAGGAATCTGCAAAAGAGCAATGAAGACAAATTAAATACAGTTGGGCTGCTCGCACACAAGCCCTTCTTAGTACTAGAGTCTCGCTGCACCAAAACGATCTTTATTTGCAGCCTATCCATGAGCGCAGACGGCAGGCAACTGAGCTTTCTTCGACATTCGACAACTGATTTGTGAAAAGACAATAAAATATTCAAACTTTGCAAAAAATTGCATGCCTTTTGTCAGTGCTTGTTTTCTAGTTTAGTTAACGTAACCAGTTTTGCGAGTTTTTTTTTAAGAAATTCGTACAAAAAGCGTAAAATTTGTCATACCATTTGGCAACTTTTGCGCGTCAAGGCAAGCTTTTTAACGGTGTTTTTGTTTGTGTCTCCGTTTTTCGCTTTGAAATGTGGGCCAGGCCAATGGTGTTAATTTATTTCCTCTACGATCTTTTAATTGTTTTGCTTTGATAAAATCACGCTGTATTTAAACTAAACCGAGGCAGAGGTGTAGAATGCGTGAATGGAAAAGGGGTTGCTTGAAAAAAGAGCATATAAAATAATTATGATTATTAATAATTGATTGGCAGAACAGCTCGTGTGGGCTTAGAGCTAGCCTTTTCGCATTGACTTGTGTGTGCTTATTATATATCAGCACAAATTAATGGCACTTACAAATAACCGTATCATATTAAAAAATTCCATAAATTGTTTAACAAGCAATGACAGTTCTTTTCTGTGCTTTGAGTCGCAATTGTCAATTGTTAGCTTTTAATACAGAAAAAATTATATTCCCTGACATAAAATATAGCTTTATACAACAGCTTGCAATCAACTACAGCTTGATTATTTTGCCACTAAAATTTGCCTTTAACCCTGCTTAAGCAATTACCTGCCACACCACTGCATTCAGCTTTATTCATTGCTGGTCTTTGACGACACTTAATCTTATCAGGCCAATATACGTATAAGCCCCTTGGCGTCCCTCTTACTTAATTAAAAGCTATAATATTATCTCCTTTCATTTGTCTCTTGAAAATAGCTGCCACTCTTTGCCCTGCTCTCTGCTGCCTACCTTTCGTTTGTGTTGTAGTAATTAATAGAAAATAATTGCTTGCCGTTATGATAAATAGCAGCGAATTTACGCATATGAGCTTTGGATGATTCAATTTACCTGTCATTGTTAAAAAGCTTTTTATTTAAAAGCAAAGTTAATTTGAATAAATAAACAACTCTTGACTTGCTTCTTTGGCGCTTGCACGAAGTGAACTGTCCGCTGGCACATGTCACAAATTGTTTGACTGTTTGACTTGCAATAGAAGCACCTTTTTGATAACATTAAATGACAACAATATAAAAAGCTTTTCGGCAGACTTACTTAGACATATTGATACTCAGCTTATTTCAATCGAAAGTGAAGTGTGGAACATAGCAACTGTCAAACCTAATGCAATACATCTGGAAGATTTTTATTATGATACCAGCTATAAATAACTAGTGTCCGACCGAACCCGAACCTTTTGGCCGAACTGTTCGGTAACCGAGACCGAGACCGAGCGTTCGGCCTTTTTTTAATGTTCGGCCGAGACCGAGACCGAACCTTTCGATTACATATGCAAAAAAAAGAAGAAGAATTTTAATTTAAAAAAATTTATACATTTTTAGGAAAAAATACATCATATACATAAAAGGCAAGCGTCACCCTCCGTGCCCCCATATCTACTGTAATTGCTCGAAATATTTTTATTTCAAACTTTTCAAACTTTCAAAAATAAAGTGACAATTATCAAGAAAACGGAAAATGAGTTTTGGAAAAATGGCTCCAAAAAGAAAGAGCCAGGGCAGGGAGGGTCTCGGCTGCGCAGAGAAAATACCAGCGAAGCCGAGCTGTGGAACGCGTTGTTGTTAGTTTCGCAACGTTTTGTTTTTTTCGCAACCGCCTTTGCCTCTATTGGAAATTTTACAAAACTGTTTAAAAATCCATTTCATTTCCACATTTTCCTTGCCCGTCTGGTCGTTGCTACGTAATGCAGATGAAATGACGTAACGAAAAATGCGAAAATCCCAAAATTATAACGGCAAAATTTTTGCATACAAAAATGGGCAAAAAACGCGTGCAAAAAACTACGTAAGGCGGGGGATTACGTCTTCGCCGAAATGCGTCGCAAATTTCATTTATTTTGCGCACGAAAATCTGCTAGATAAAATTCGCGCGGTTTTTCTGTTTGAAGTGTACTTAAAACGTAAGTGTATTTTAGCAAGAAAATTCAATTAAAATCGCGCGTTTTTCTAACGTAACGAAAAAGGAAAAATCGCAATTTTCGCCGCAATCCGGAAAATTTCAGGATTTTTCTGCTCTACGTAGTAGATTAGGGGTTAAGGAATGCAGTGAAACGCATCCTGGCAATTTGCGACGCATTTCGGCGAAGACGTAATCCCCCGCCTTACGTAGTTTTTTGCACGCGTTTTTTGCCCATTTTTGTATGCAAAAATTTTGCCGTTATAATTTTGGGATTTTCGCATTTTTCGTTACGTCATTTCATCTGCATTACCCGGAAACGTAATGGAAATGTGGAAATAAATGACCAAAATTTTACTTTTTAAACTAAAAGTAATAACTAAAAAATCGTTGATGAAAAAAATAAATCAAAAAAACTTTAAATTTAAAATTTCAATTTAATAAAATTGAAATAAACTTTTATTTAATTCCTTTGCATAAAAATTGAATCTCAAAATTGGAAGTAAATTTTTTGTCGTATATTTATTCTCTATGATTTGAACCCGTCGTAGGACGGGCTTTTTTACCCTAGTTTTATTATAAAAACCAATTCTTTTGAGGTATAAATTACCTACATTAAGCATCTGATGTATGAAAAATCAATAAAAAGTATTATTAAAAAATTTTAATTTTGTTTAAAACTATACAATTTGTTCCTCAACTAACTGTTCGGCTAAATACTCGGCCTTTTTTAGCCGAGACCGAACCGAGACCGAACCCGAACCTTTTGGCCGAACCGAGACCGAGCGTTCGGTCGGACCCATTAAAAACAACATGACTCAAAGTTATGAAACGGAAAAAGACACTTGCATACTTTCAGGCTCACTATTATACTCAATGTATAAGCCTGAAACTATGCAACAGTTTTTCAAATGATTTTCCTAAAAAGCTCGAGCATTACCGACTCACATTTTGTTGATTGATGTTATTCACTTAAATTTTTTAAATTTTACGCCCTCGGTTAATCATTGCACAATGCTTCTAAATTATTGCTTGTATTTCAAATTCTATCAAACATCAAAACAAAAAATTTGTCTTTATAATTCATAACTAAATTTAATGGATTCTATCCCACTATTTTCCACAGCAATATAAAAATGTATTTAACATAATTTAAAAATGAAAAATTCATTAAAAAGTGGACAGAGCCAATATTTCATTAGATCAAAGCTAATAGGGGAGAGGGGGGTACCTTCGTCCTTGGGGCACATTCGTCAAAGGCGATTTCGGTATGAAGGAGTCATCGGACATTACTGTTTATTAGTAAAAACTAACCCATAACTAGCATAAATATCCCTCACAAAGTTTGCCATCTCTATCTGAACAGCTGATAAAGTTACATTTGATTTTGTGTTTTCGCGCTTCGTTGCCGAATTTTCAGGTCGGTAACGTAAGAAGTTTGTGGTGTACATATATCATTATTTCAATCTAAAGTGTATTAGTATTACTTGAATACTAATTATTGTGTAAATAAAAGTGTTTTATGTGAAAATAAAACACTGAAATTAGGAGTAAAAAAATAAAAAGAAAAAAAAGTGACACCAGGTTGGACTCGTCTTTTTTTCATGGGGCACATTCGTCAATATAACTTCACAGGTACTAAAAATCGAAATCGAGTTGAGGCTTCCAAGACCCTCGAACCTGGCTTAAACCTCCAGTAACCACACAAAATTAATATTAGGGTCGATCTCAGCACTTTAAACTTTATATATAAAAAAAAATTTATAAAAAAAATTTTACAATAACTACCTTTTTTTGAAGCTCTTAAACATGATTTTTTTATATTTTTTTAATGCAAAATATAATAAAAACGTGTTATGTAACCAAAAACATGTCTTATCTAGTCTAAACAAGATTCTGTATTACCTTATGGTACCTTCAAGTGTGAATGCCGAAAGTGCCCCGCCAAATGCCGAAGCTACCCTGGCATGGGGCACATTCAGCAAAATGGCTTTTTTTACTAATCATGAAAAAAATAATACAAACGGAACTTTTTAAAGAAATTTTAGTATAACATTTTATTGTTAAATAATGAGGTATTGTAACACTCTAATCGGTTTTTAAATATTTTCATTACCTTCTGAAATATAGGCCTTCAAAAAAAAGTAGACGAAGGCACCCCCCTCTCCCCTACTATTAATTTTCGTTTTTATTGAATTATTTATTTTTAGCTAACTATAATGCTTGTTCATTTTCAGCAGCGACTTTTTCTTTAGGCACCAGAATGCGTATGAGTAACATCATTCTTTCAAATGCGAACAGACTCTATGGGATCTCTATAGTGTAGCGCGATGAGTAAGTGGCATGCGAGAGTGTGGCGCGTGTATCTGCAGCCAACTCGCAAATTTTATAATTTTATTTAAAAATATTTAAGCACGAAAGAATAACTTTACAGAAAATGTAACAAAACCAATTGTGAAAAATTATTATCATAATTACGAATGACAAAAATAGATAATAATTAATTGAACATTTTACAAGGAATTGAAGATTGACAGATAATAATTCAAAAGGAAAAGAGCATCGGAAAACTTTATGGGACCAAAATGATTCTGTCGGCTGTCATGGAGCTCCAATAGGCTCCAATAGAAAGCCAGACATTACTGAAATGAAGCGGAAGGCGACAGACAAGCTAAGTCATTTATGCCTGAAGCTTCTCAGAAGAGAACAAACGAGCTTGGACCGCTGAGCAGAAAAAGCATTCTAATGGTCTACCATTGCTATAGCACAGATTAGCATGATAGTGGAAATAGATCTCTAATTGCTATGTGCCCTTTTGAGGATACGCATTCATGAGTATCTTAAATACCTTTCAGGCCGCTGTGACCAGCAGATTAGATGCCTGCTCCAAATACAATAGAAGCAAAACAAATGCTTGCTCAACTATTCGAACTCGGTTATGGAATATAGGTATATATGTATGTATGTAATCCATTCGTGGAAGCTGCACTTACAATTGTGCCACCAACTTTTGCCTGCAGCAGCTTTCATCTTGGACTTTTGGTCCTTGCGGCGTTTAACATCGTTGCCTGTTGAGAACATGTTGAACAATTTTTGTTGTTGTTGCTCTTGCAACAACACACACACACAAATAATTAATTAACTAAAAGCGGTAAAATGTAGTCATTTTTTTCAATTTCCTTTTAAAAACTATTCAATATCAATTTGCAAAGATTCTTTTTTACTTTTTGCAATATAAATTTTTCAGATCTCAAATTATTTTGTTAAAAAAAATTTTTCATTGATAATGCTCGTTTTCGTTGCGTTGCGTTGTGCGACGTAACGCTCGTCGTTCGCGTCTTTCTTGTCGGCGCCTTGTCTTTGCTTCGAAAGTTGTCGACAAACTGCGGCATAGCTCAACAATTTTCGCCTGCTCGCGCTCGAAATCAAAGAAATCTGCTTATTATCAATAAAAGTTTTTTTCAAAGAATAAAAGTTTGAAAAAGCTCAGTGTAGGAAAAGTGCCAATGGAATGGCTGGCATGTCAAAATTTGCTACTGAACGAAACAACAATTGTAAAAACAACAGCAACTTGGCGGTGATAACGATTGCTGTATCGATTTGGTTACTTTTGTAGTAAAAAAATGCCGACAACAATAACAAAAATCTTATTCAGCCGAAGCTTTGATAAGCAAATACGCCGGCGAGATAAGCGCCGTCAGCACAACTCTTGCGGGTTCATGGCAAAGAAACGAGAGCGGCCACTTTGCACAATTTTGCATTGACTGCAATTAAAGTTTAAAATTACAAAAGCAAATGTTTGCATTTTAGCTTCAACAATAATAAATCAATTGCTTAGTCCACGCGTTTCGAGCAGGGGAGGCATAGGTAGAAGAAGAAGCATAAGTAGAGAGATTTCCTAATATTTTGCCCAGCACTGTAAGCATTTGTTGCTGAACTTGGCGCAGAGAAAAAAAAGTAAACTTAAGCTTTACACTAGTGGAAAATGATTATTAAAGAAAAACGAGATAATGAATTTTTGTAGTTCGAAAAAAAAGTAGAGATAAAAACTGCTTTTCGGCACTTCTCTACTTGGAAGTATTATGCTCTACTTTGTAACATGGCAGAAGATAATTGCGGGTTTTAAAATTTTGCGTAACACAGATTTGAATTTTTCTATTATTATTTTTCGATTTTAAGGCAATCTTTTATTTTACAGCAGCTTTGAGTTTTATAGCTCCGATCCTTGTCGTAAATTGTTTATTCTCAACGCACACTGCAGATTTTATGACTTTAAATTTTAACATGAATATACGCTCCTTAAAAAATGTCAAAATTTTACAGTGTAAAAAAGCTATAAGAATAGAAGTGCTAGGAAAAGTCTTTAATGCCATTCACCTCGAGACGATTGAAAAATTTTCGGAAAACTAAAATCTCTGCAGAATTGCTTGAACGCTCTTAAGCAGCTAAAAGATATATTTGGATAGATAGAACAGATAAATTTAGTTTTTATTATTATTTGCGCATACAAAAGTTAAAATCGGTTTATGTATAAAGAGCTTACTTGATACAGATCTCATACGTATCTCATACGTAAAGTACTTCCAACAGCAGATATTTCTCATATCTCAGTGTGTCTTGCATATATGTATGTATGTGTTCGCTGCTTACCTGCCACAAATACGAACTATTTATGTCTATTAAAAAAACGTTCAAATGCCTAACGCACAAATGCAATTTCGAAAATGATTTATTGGCTTAACAAACCATTAATTAAGACGAGAAACTATTTCAATGCGTGCGAGCAACAATTTTTTTTGTAAATAGAAACCTGCTTGCGATCTTTAGACAATTATATTTATATTTTTTAAAGACGGTGCCGCTGGCAAGAAAAGGCCGGCGGGCTAAGAGGGCCAATCACATCAAGCACGCACAGAAATCTTGGCATAAAAGTGCTTTCTAGCCTAAAATAAATACGCTTAGCTTGGCTAAAATAGACTAAAGTGCCGATGCATGTTTTTACTATATATTACACACTAAAGCCAAAGCTTTCTATTTTTATAGAAAGAGAATTCACGAAAGCTTAGAGCAGCTCTGGCCAGTAAGAGTATGCTCTGAAAAAGAGCAATTCCAGCTTGAAAGATTTACCAACGCAAATTATAACTAATGTTGGTCCCTTTTCCTTCTGCCAATGTCAATGACCGTACTTTCTAACTTCTCAACGATTGCTCTGATTTATAAACAACTTCAAACAGTTGTTATTTTTATTATTTCAACGAAGAAAGTAAGAAATTTTTATTTAACCGGGTATATGCGTGACCTTTTTAGGCAGCCAACTCAACCTAACCTAACCTTTTAAAATATTTTTGATGTTTTGCAAAATTTTTCCTTCAAAAATTTGCAATTTAGTTCAAGCACGTAGACAGCAATTTGTGGGGAGTGGCAGGCGGTTAGAAAATTTAACTATGCATGCTTTTAATTGTAAGGCGTGATTGAGCTTGTTTAAAAATCATTTATGCACTTCTATGCGTGAGCTGAGGCCAAAGCGTGAACGTGTAATCAGCTCAAAGGTTATAGCCATGCACACATTGAGTTTGTTCAACTGCCTTCCGTTGTCTACGATAAACCCGCATACGACTATTCAAAGTAGTGGCATTCCTCCCCCGTTTGCCTGCTCTGCAGCCAAAAAAGTAAACAATTATTGTTTGCAAAGCAATTTTTTCAACTCGAACAAACACACTTAAAAGTCAAATTCAAATTCGAAAATCAAGTCGAAACTCAAATACAATTCAAATTTGAATACGTTTTACGGTGTTCACTTTGGCCACAGCCGAATTTGTTTATGCCATAAATTAAGTTCGCAAACCAAAAACTACAAAACAAAATAAGCAAACAACAGAATTAGCAACAGCAGATCGCCAAACTCAGCAACAACAGATTTCATTGCTTATGCGAGTGAATTCTTTTTTAAGTCTTTTTACTTGTGCGCCATATATTTTTAGCATTTTCTTCTGTTGGTTCGAAGCAAAAGTCAAGTTGGTTTATTTATAAATGTCAGGCAACATGCTGCTGATTTGTTTTGTTTGCATTGATGTGCAACATGTAGCAACAACCAAAGACAAAAGACAAAAACGTTGCAATTTTAAAGTTGCTCTACATGCATATAGAATGAATCATAGTGTATGCATGGTTGCATTGAAAGTGCAGCTAATTTAGAGTGAAAATATTTCGATTTGAACTGAAATCTAAAATCTCTTCTTTTGGCTGGAAGTAGGGGAGAGGGGGGTACCTTCGTCCTTGGGGCACATTCGTCAAAGGCGATTTCGGTATGAAGGAGTCATCGGACATAACTGTTTATTAGTTAAAACTAACTCATAACTAGCATAAATATCGCTCACAAAGTTTGCATTCTCTATCTGAACAGCTGATAAAGTTACATTTGATTTCGTGTTTTCGCGCTTCGTTCCGGAACTTTTTAAAGAAATTTTAGTATAACATTTTATTGTTAAATAATGAGGTATTGTAACAGTCTAATCGGTTTTTAAATATATTGATTAGCTTTTGAAATATAGGCCTTCAAAGAAAAAGAGACGGAGGTACCCCCCTCTCCCATACTAGTTTGTTCGAAATTCCATAACCGAATGCACAAACAAAATTAAGTAAACTAACAATAATTTAAAGCAATTGTGCCACAACATGCGCCCGAGCAGTCTAGTTGTAATATCCTACAGTAAAAGGAATGGAAAATACACAAGAAGTATCTATAGGTCTTTCTATAAAGGTTGATGGAAATACATATATAAAAGATTTTTGTATCGATACAAAAGACAAACGATCTTCAAAGAGTATTTTAGTTCTCTTCTTAGCCGCTTTTTAATAACAAATCAGGAATTTGTAATTACCATAAGCTCCCTTCCCAATTCCACTGCCGGCTTGTAAGCAGATATTTTCAAAACTAAAGCACAAATCTAGCTTCCCCGTAAAGTGTGGGTTAATGGCTAAAGCTGGCAAGCCAAAGTCGAATCAAATAGTGCCATTAACTGTACAAACAAAAATTAAAAAAATTACCTTGATCGTCGATAGTTTTCATTGAAAAGTCTGCAGATAGAATAATGATTTTAACACTTTTACATTTTCAACTTTATTTGCGAGTAATTCACAAGATACTTTACATTAGCTACAAATAGTACAGATGCAAATACAGAGGTAGTTAGTGTAAGAGCCTACATTTACAAACAAGTATACATGTGTAGTTGTCAAATAAATTATTATGTTGTATATCGAAGAAAAGTCTATATAGTATGGCTTTAGTAGATTTTGATGCTGTGAGAACCATCAATTTTAATTTTCTGTCGCCTGAATTTATGAGTTTTCTGCTACTTACCAAAGTCATTACCAGACGACGGCAACGCGTAGCCATTTCGCTGTGTATGATCAGCAAGCATTTTGTTGTTGTTGCGATCGTTGCCTAGGCCATTGGTCCAGCTGGCATACGACAGCTTCTTGCGCCTGCCGGAAGCGCGCTCCAGCGTGCGCTCGAAGTCGCTGCACACGTCGTCGAGCGCGTCGTGCAGAAAGGCGCGCGTCTCCGGCGGACTGTTGGCGGGTCGACGCGCCGGCGGATAGGGCACATCGCTCTCGGCGCCGCGTCGCGAGGAGCAGCTGGAGGAGGCTGTGCCGAAGGGCGATTCGGCGCGCGTCTGGCTGCCGTAGGTGTAGCGCGGCACGGAGGAGGAGCGCGGCCGCTGGCTGTGGGGCGTGCAGTTGAGCGCTGTGTAAGGTGAGTCGGTTTCGCTCTCGTGCGGTGCCTGCAAAAAATCAAAGATAGCTACAAATGCCGGCTGAGTGTGAAAATCGTAAAGTGCGGCACATCATTGCGCCCTAGTGTGGCAAGTGTGACAATCATCAACACGGAAATTGTTTTGTGGCGGCTCGAACGCCTTCACACGCACCTTAAGTGTCGCCATAAAAAAGAGCGCCAAAGCGAATATTTTGCATCACTTCGGCTGGCGCTTTGATGTGTGCGACTGACGTGACGAATCTTTTTAATGTGCCGCACATGCCACGTGCATTAATGTGGCACGATCGGTCAGTCCCTTCGCATACGCCCGCAACATTAGCGCCGCCGCGTAAACTACAGCCGACACTCTGCTCCTGGCTGCTTTTGGCACATTTTTCGCATGCACTGGCGGCATCAAAGCGAGTTTTATGGCCACACGCCGCCGATTTTAATTATGCCGCTTGCCAAGTGCCTCGTTCGCGGTAGGAACATTTTCGAATTGAGTCAAGGCGTTGCACAGTGAGTCGATTGCATATGACGACGGCACAAAATTAAAAGTGCTTTGATTTCGATAAAATATCGGGGGTTATTAAATTTTGGTTTGCTGAACTGAAAACTGAAGGATGCAATTTAATGAAGCGACAAGCCAGGCTTAAAGTTGCAAGCAGGGGCGCCTGGAGAGAGGCCGTACGTCAGGTCGTAACCCGGTAACGGGTTGTCTTGACTACCGAATTAAGTAAGAACACCGAATAGTTGAACTTCAAGCTTCACCCAAGCGATTGGAATGCCGCTCAGACTTGCTGCCTCAAATGTTTTTTCTTCTAAAAATTTTATAAATTTTAAGCCCAATAATTTCGATCGCTTCCTGTGCAAGTGCCAGCAAATGCCATTGAAATTAATTTCACTAACAGCTCTTAAGCCGCCACAGCGCATTTATCAAATGCCGCCACTAAAAATGGCTACCCATTGGCAAAACATAATTAAAGTCCATTTCTTTAAGCACTAAGGCTACGGCATGTTGTGGCCTTTAAATGTGCGCTGCTGACCAGGCTTATCTCAGCCGCTCATATTTCAAAGTTACTTGACGCTGCTGAGGCTCCGGCTCTGACTGGCAGGGCTGCCGATTCGAGGTCAATTCCCATATTTTTAAGGAATCGCTGAGCGCAATGGAGGAACGTAGAATTTTTTCAATATTTCTAAAAGTTTTCAAATTCGATCTTCTGGAAAAATTGCCGGCATCTTAAAGAAAGTTGTCTTTAATTTTTAAAATTGTTAATCCCTTCCGAAAGGGATTCCGAAATGTATCCTATAATCAGAAGCGTTGAAAAATTATGTCAAATTTTAAATTTGGTCAGACTCGAGGTTGAAAAATTCAACTTTCCGGAAAGCGAATTCAGCTCGAACTGTTTTCCAATTTCAAAATGTTCATTTTGCAGCCCTGAACTTGTCTTGCACTCACCTCCGGCAATGCTTGCACCCGCGCTACAGCGTCAAACTGATCGAAGATGCTCTCCATGCCCAGCATGACTTCCATGGATTTGCGCGAGCGGCGTTTGCTGCGCCGGCGCAGCTCCTCCTCCGATGGCTTGGCATTCGCTAGCGCCTCGCAGTAGCGCACAAAGTCCAGATCGATGTGGTAGCCGTAGGGGCAGCAGCTGCAACTGCGCACATTCGCACATACCGGCAAGCGACCTACAGCGTTGATGCAACAGCAACAGTTGAGATGCGGCAGCGAGTTGTTGCAACAACGAAAGAGAAAGAAAAACAGAAAACAACAAAAATTATGAGCAAACAAATAATAAAAACAAAAACATAAAATAATTCAAATTGATTAACAAAGCAGAAAATGTAAATAAAGTCGAGATGCGTTTCAGCGATTCGCGATTTCAGCGCCGCAAGCGAGACGCCAGCCACAGATCGTGCCAACGAAGCGGGCGCTGTGGGTTATAGCTTCTTGAAAAAGGAAAACGTTCGCTGTCGATTGGAAATTTAATGGCAATTGTCGGCTGTAAGCAGGGGGGAGGCGCTGGCGCAGCATGGCTTGGAGCAAGAGGTGACTGGGTGCAGCTAGAGCAAGCGCAAAACATGCAACTGCTTGGTAGTGCATGAAAAGAGGCAGTTGCCAGCTGGCATCGATAACAATTTCAGTGCTCACAAACTTCCGTCTCGTTCATAAAATCTGACAAAATAGCTTAAAAATCATATTTATAGCAAAAGCTATGAAAATTTGCTTTATTATAACAAACTGTTGAAAAATTTTAGAGCCGATTGTTTTAAACAGTCATAAAAAGTTCAAAATTAGGCTTGCATTGATCCATGAGGGTTAAGACTAAATTTATCGTTGCCGACTTCAAACCGAAATTGTTCAATGCCATTTTCTTTTGACATATTTTAGGGCCCACTTGGCAACTCTGCTGCTTCTAGCAAAGCACCAACGCGTGGGTGTCCTCCAACGTTTATCGGCGATGACTTGAAACTCAAAACCGTAAGCATACAAAAATGCCAAATGAAATTCTTTAAAGCATTAGGCATGCACAAATCGGCCAAAATGCATTCAGGTCCAGACAAACAAAAGGCGGCAACATAAATCTGAGCTTTTGTGTCTGAATTGTGAGTACGCAGCGAAATTGCCGCAGGACGTGATCGGCGCTTTGTGCGGTCTGAGCACGTTTTATGAGCGTAGAGCAGGTCAAAAAAGCAATAATTCGAAAAACAGAACTTTAACCCTTATGTGAAATATGTCCCACATACGAAAATTCTGCTATGTGAACAGAATTTGAGCATAATTTCTTTAAATAATGTTTTACACAGCAAATATTATACCAATTCATTCATTATCTGAATGCCGATCGCAGCAAAGTCAAAATTAATGATTGAGCAAAAACAATTTTTTACATAAATTTTCCATAATTGCTTAAAACGTAACTGTTTAGGGTTAGAAACTAGATTTCAAAAAATTCAACGCCCGAATCGCGAATTGTTTACAAATTTAGTCGCGCTGTCGAGACGCCACTTCAGCATGCCATAAAATGTCAATATGCATAAAAATGCTTATTTGTCAAAATAATGCTCAAGGCCACATTGTGTAGCATTAGCTGGAACAGCACGTTCAGCTGATCAGATTTCCAAGAAACCCCGAAACAACAAAAAAACGCTCTTGAGCCGCCGCAGACACAACAGCAGAGTTCGCTTTAAGCCAACATAAATCATGGAAGCCAGCCAGCCGAGATGACGGTCTGCGAGCCACACCTGCAGAATTTTTTTTCGGCAATTCTGTTGTTGTTGTTGTGCATTAGCTTGTTCCACTGTTTGCCATACAACGCAACATGCCAACAACAAACTAAATAGCTACAAAGCAATATAACAGCAGATACAGCTTTAGATACAATTGTGTAGCACACAGATACAATGGCTTACTTCTTATTTCGCTCATGCTTCGCTCTACTTTCTCAACTTCTTTGAGCCGCAACTCCACATTTTCGCACACTGCCACGCTCGCTCTGCTCGCCCCCCTCTCACGCTTCTGGCAGTTCTGCCGATCATTGCACTGCTGCTGCTGCTCGCTTCTCAGCAAAAGCTGCTCATCCGACTGCAGCCGGAATTCAGCTTCGCTCAAGCTCTGCAACTCCTTTTCAATGCCATCACTCAGTTTGCTGTACAGTCCATCGTCAAACTGCTCCAGGCTGGGCACACGCTCAATTTGCTGCGCCACCCTCAAGCCCTGCACGTACTCCTCGCGCAATTGTCCGTCCACTTCGTTGATGGGCGCCAGTATGGGCGTGCACTCCAATTGTTGGATTTCCAGTCTGCATATGCCACTCAACTCTGGCATTATGGCATCGCGTTCGTGTGGTCTCTCAAATTTCAACGTGCTGATGCGTATCTGCACCTTCTCCTTGGGTCTGGCGCCACTCGGCGTCTCAGCATCGAATTGAGCTACATTGTTCTTTACGCTTTCAATTTGGTGGCTTTCATTTTCCAACTCATTCTTTTCAATCAAAATTTCAGCTTTAGCTTCACTTATATCAACCTGAGTATTTGCTACCGATGGCGGCATATTCTCCAAAGCTTTTCTAACTTCCAAATCTCGCTGTTCCTCCAACTTATAAGCTTCAGTTTTATCAGTCAATTCGTTCGCCTTTAAAAAATGTTCATCTTCTTTATTTAAATATTCGGTGCTTATTTCATTACTTACCAAGTTTATCACAAGCTTTTCTTGTATATCCGCATTTTCTTCAATTTTTATTTTGCTTTCAGCTGAATTAAGCTCAACTTCTTTATTGACTTGTCTTTGAAAAGATTTTTCATTATTATTTTCAGTCAATTCCGGCACAATTTCAATAGTTTCGGTAGCTATAATTTGTTGTGTGACGTCACTTTCCGCAGCTTCTTTGCCAAGCTTAATTTCTTCCAGTTTTGCAGCATCAGCTTCTTTAATTTCCTTAGCTGCAATTTGTTCAAGAAGGTCGGCGTGCCATCCAGCGTTATCAACTGTGTCCATATGCAATACTTTCTCATTTTGTTTACAGGCGAAAGCAGTTGCATTTTTTTCCAAATTATCTTCGTTATTAACCAAAATTTTGCCTTGCTTTTCAAGCAATTTACTGTCGCCGGTTTTAACTGCCATTAATACTCTCTTCTTTTTGCCTTGCATTTCAAAATGAACGATATTTTCAGTTTGATCAATTGCCTTAGCTTCTTCAAAAAGATCTTTTATAGATTCTTCACAGGCACTCACTTTAGTTGGATTCCCAACTTGCCGTTGTTCAATGTAAACTTCATTAAACTTTATATTTTTCTTTGATTCTCCCAACTCAGGCTCAGTCTTATCATGCTTACTCTCAGCTGGACTAGCAATACTCCAGCTCAATTCCACAAACTCATCATCGCTTTGATTACTGCCAACATCGCTCAAATTATACAATTCATCAAAATCTCCGCTGGTCGGTCGATCTGTTATGGCTTTCGATTGTTGTTGCATGCGTCGCACCCATAGCTCTGTAGAAATTTCGATGTCAACGCTTTCAGTTTTAAGCTCTATGCTCTGAGCTTTCGTTTTAGTGTTCATGGTAGCTTTATTTGCAAATGCGCTCTGAAAGCTTTTGGGGTTTGGTGGCTGGCTTTGGTGGCTTACAGCTAGTACTTCGCCTTGATATAACTTACTTGTAGTATAATCTTTCAGCATGCTCGATTCCAGCATCTCAAAGTCCTCTTGGCTCTTAGTTTTACTGATATCTCTCAATTCTGTTTCAATTTCTTCAATTTCATTCGCTTCTAAGCTCTCATTCTGACTTACATCCTTCTGCATTCCACTGTCGATTTTCAGCATCGATTTTTTTGCAATTTTTTCGTCATAAGAGCTTTTAAGCTTAACAGCCGAATCATAACTGTCATCTTCATTAATTTCACTGAACTCCCAACTACCATATTCGCTTAAACTGCTTTCCATTAAACTATTGGAAACTTTTGAATGCTTTGCAGTTTCGTCTTTCAGTTTATTTTCAATCTCAGCTTCATTGATTTCACTGTACTCCAAGCTGCCATATTCACTCAGACTGCTTTCAATAGCTTTTTCAGCAGCTTGTATCTCTATATCAAGAGTAGCATTTTGTTGGCTGTAAGCCTTTGAAACCTCACTTGTATCCTTCAAGTCCTTTTCATTCTCTTCAGAATGACAGCTCTCAGTTCCGTTCACTTCACTAGACTGCCGCCAACTGTCATAGTCACTTTGGCTGGTATCTACGATGCTTCCAGAAGCTCTGAGCTCTTTTGTGACGCCCACATCGACTTCATTAACGTATTTCGTTTGCTTTTCAAGCATACTATTCTGAGTGCCCTCAACTCCATATTCGCCAAGACCACTTTTGGTCAAACTATTAAGGAATTTTAGCTCTCTGGCAATGAATCCACTTTTTTGATTTTGAATCTTTGAACACTCATTTGTATCGTCAAATTCATTTTCGGCTTCTTCGCACTGATTGCTTTCAGCTGCCCTCATTTCACGGCAATCCAAAGGGTTATACTCGCTTCGACTGCTTTCAATGCCATTTTCCGCCGCATTCAACTTCTTATCAGTTGCTTCACGGTGTTGATTTGCAAGCTTACCTGTGCTTTTCAATGTTCGATCAATTATATTACCCGCACAGCTTTGAACTGCTTTCGGTTGACTATCAATCGCTCCTATAATTTCCAAATACTCTTCGCTCATATACGCACGATAGTTCTCTTTACTCCCTGAAATGGCCGTCTCCGTAGCTTTGAGTACCTTTTCAACTGGTAAATTTGGTTGACTTTCAATACCAATGGCACATTTTGTTGGCTTTTGTGCAATTTGTCGCTGCGTATCTACAATTTCAGCAATTGCATTTAACCCCAAGCAGTCATATTCACTAAAACTGTATGGCATGGCAAACTCAGAAGCTTTATTCTTTGGGCTTTGAAGCTTACTCGAGCTTTTCAATGCCGCTTCACCGTAAGCGCACTCAATTCCAGTCATTGCACTCGGCTTCCAACTGGCAAATTCACTTTGCCTATTCTCAGTAGAATTCTGTGTAGCTTTCAGTTCCGTTTCGGTGTATCTTTTACATTGGCTTTCAATTGCCTGCTGAGCTATTGACTTCTTATCCTCAACTTTAACTATGGTTTGTGGCTCTTCAATGTCATACTCGCATTTGCTTTGACTGCTCTCCATATCGCGCGTCGTTGCATTTGATGTCATAGTCGCATCTATCTTGCTCTCCATGCTGGCAACTTCATTCATATCTGTCGATGCTTTGCTACCATATTCGCTGCGCGTGCTTTCGATTTCGCTCGAGAATTTCAGCTCACTTTCAGCCGCAATTTCAACTTCCGGTTGCGTCTGTGCAGGCACTTCCCTTTTCTTTTGCACCGCCTGCTCATCAACTTCACCGCTCTCCCGAATGCGTTGATCGCTGAGGTAACGCTGCAGCTGCGCCAATTGCAGCAGCACGAAGAAAAACACATTCATAAACATTTTCGATTATGTACTTAAAAATTTGCGCGTTTCATCCAAGTAAAACTTTGAAAATAAACGCGACGCGTTTCTTAATTTATGCGATTTTATAAATCAAGCCGTTCCAATAAATTACAACAACAAAAAACAGCTTTTGACTTGTATTACATAACTACAAACCACGAAGCGATCTTCCTTCCACGCTTTCAACTCTGCTACTAGCCAAACTACTGTGTTCGAAAATCGCTTTTATACAACATATACAAAATACCTAAACACACCACAGATACTCTATCTATCATTTTATGCGAGTGTTGCTGTGTTTTGCTGTGTTTTTTGTATTTTGGTTTATTTGTTCTGGTGTCGGTCCAAATGCGTGTTTGCGTAGAATGATTTTTTGTATTTTTTTAATGGCAAAATTTCTTGTTTTTGTGGTAATCTCTGCACTTCATGTTATGCGGTAAAACTATTGATAAAGGCTTATCTAAAAATGTGCACATACGCTGACCAAACACGCAGCGAAGCAAGCTAAGCGCCAGCAAAAGAGTGGCAAAGGCAACGAATAAAAATTTCAAATATTCAAAATTATTGCAAAAGAAAGTTCTCTGCCAAAGCTCAAATGTGGCCAAACTCTCTAAAATCAAGCCAATAAAAAGTTTATTTTGAAAAAGTGTTTTGCATGAGCGTAGCAGTGGAGAAGGGGGGACTGTCGGGCCCCAATCTTGAAGAAAATTTAAATCTCAAATAAAGCTTGATTGGTTCTCCAGCTTTGAGCATCCTATAATGAGCATGCTCTTCTCAGAAAATATTTAAAAGAAACCTTCCCTAAAACTTTAAAGTTTTCAGCCTCTTTTTCTATGTATCTGCTTGCAGAAACTACAACTCGCTCTCTCTCTCTCTTCAATCATTCTGGCAAGCGCTTAAGCTTTTATTATAACTTAAAGTTTTTTCCAGCTTCCCACCGCAAGTTCCATTTCAAGCCACTCTCTTTGGCGTCGCTGTTCACTGTCAAAAACTGATCAAAGTCACGTACCCGTATTTCGTGCACTGACCTTTCCCAATTTTCGCCTACTGAATTCGCTTAATTTACGCAGCGTTTTCTCTTATTTCGCTTTGTTGCTTTTTTGTTTTATGTTCATGCTTTACTGAAGACTGCTCACGAGTTTGTTTCTAAAATTTGATTGAATGGCTACAGCCGAGAGAAATTGATAGTGTGGAGTGAAGCTTTTAGGTTACGCTGCTGTGCTTTGGTAGGAAAACCTCTAGCTGCTTTTTCTGAGCAGAGCCCTAATAACTGTCGCGCTTTAGTTCTTCAAGCCAAAAATAACTAGAGCATTAATTATAGCATTATGGGATATTCCCTTTCACATTTCTCTCGCAAGCTTCAAATTTTTTTTGGCCAATACAGGCGGCTCGGCTCGGCTCGGCTCGAACGACTTCTTCTGCAATTGCGTGCGAAATTTTTTGAAAAACAACATTTTGATCCAACTTCAAGTTTTTAAGCTTTTTCAATTTGAGCATCATTTAATCCCATAAGCAGAAATCCAATGTATTCAAATCCGTAGAAGATGGCCGGCCGCCATTCATTCACCGGAGCAAAGCATGGAATATTGTCTCTACATCAGCGCTGAATCATTCTTGCTTTGTGAACCGTAGCGGAGGAGTCTTGCTGGAAGCAATATGGCTCATTGCCAGCTCATGAAAAATTTTTGCGCTCATTTAAAATAGATTTTTCATTTCAAGCTTTATTTGAAAATTTAAAATGTATTGTTTTCAAATAACGAAAATATGTGCATATACATTTATTCTACAAAAAGTAAATTTGCTCAAATCAATTTTTAAAATCAATTATTTCTTAACCCACGCAATTCTCTGCAAATGCCCAAAATTGGGCATTGCAAGAAATTGGCTATATTCTAGGTTGCCACAACAGCAACAACAATTAATGTTGCCACAGTTGAGGCTGATTCATGACATCGCTATTGCCCAAAAAGGTGGCAATAAACATTGCAATAAACGCCAACAACACAAACTGAACACCAATAAATGAAATTAAATTGTGCTTAACCCCAAAAGAAGACATTAAAACTGGCCGGCGTTAATAGCGTACATCATAATTTTTCGATGATGGCTTCTCTTTTTTTGGATTCTCGCTGCAAATCGTCGCAACAAATCGATTGCACACACACATACAGACGCACTCATGTCAGAAGCGAGTGGGCGCAAAATTTTTAACAAGAATCCCATATGGCAGCAGAAATTTCCGCAAGTGTTCTTTGCAGCCAGGTGGCAACTCCGCTATTGGCATGCGTTTACTTAACGCCGCTGCACGGAAAGAGCAATCGAAATACTTGCGAACCTGCCGCTTGCCAACACTTTCGGAAGCCGCTGTCGCTGGAATGAATGAATTTAAAATGCACAACACGTTTACGTTTGTCGCGGTGTAACATTAAACGACGGCGACGCTATTCGTCGCACTCCAAAAAGGTGACATGATTAAGTGGCAGAACGAGTGGAAGTGAGCGGGGAGGCAAAAATGCCAATTTGCACAAAACTGGCACAACTTCATTAAATGCTCAATGGAGCGCTGTATAAGAAAGAAGATGTCACTTTAAGATTTTTTCAGTATTGAAAAGAAGCTGACTTTGAATTAAAGCCGCAAGAAATATTAAAAAATTAATGCATATTTATGTATATAAATAGATTATATCTCGATCTTCTCCAAACATATACTTCGTTCGTTTATGGCGCATTTATTTCAAACTTCTTAGCATTGAAAATAATCTAAAATTAACATGCAATAAAAGATAGATACTTTTATGTCGATCATAAAACTCCTCGCTATCTTTTATTTTGATATTTTTGAGAGCTTCTACTGTAGGAATTTAATAGCTCTACAGTTTTATGCATAGCTATTGATCATGTCAATGATCTCATCATGTTTGCTCTGCCTTCAACCAAAAGAAGCAAGAGTTCATGTAGGTCATTATATCGCCCCAACATTGACCACACACGCCACATGCACACGGCAACCCACCCACAAAACGGTTTTGCCTTTTGCGGCAACAATTCAATTTAATTTGAGCGTAACAGTAAGTTGCAACATTTTACGCCTAAACAAAAATGCACAGCTTATAATTTCGAAAATTAACAACAAATTTGCAACATCAACATGCAAAAAGCTGCAGATAAAACAACAACATGCATGCAAAAACTTTACAATTGCAGAATGACAGTTGTTTTTTCCATGATGATTGGCAAGCCACGCGCGCTGCTGTCTAAAAAATGTGCGCGTGGCAACGTTGGAAAAGCGCGCAATCCAGGAATGCTTTGGCGCCTTCAATGGTACCGCTGACCTTAGTGGACCTTAGCGGCTGTCTGTCCTCAGTGGACCTAGAGGGCCTCTAAGCTTAGACGACTATGAAGAAAACTGAATTCAATACATTTGGCTGCCCTTTCTATTGCTCACTTAGGCGCAGCAAGAGAGCAGCAATGAGAAACCTCAAATTCAGCTGCTCAAGCCAAGTTGTTGCGCGCAATGACAACAGTTGCTGCTGCACTGCTGTTAACTGCAATTTTTGTGCACTCCGCTGCCCACACAAGCCGCACGAAATATTTTATAATTAACTGTTTTTGAGCGTTCGCCCGGTTTGCCAATGCAGCGTTGCGAGAGCGGATGTGACTGACGGCGATTGTGGGCGAGCGTGTTGCTGCGCTGGCGTGGATGGGCAGGCGGCCAGGCCAAGCCAAATGTAGCAACCAACCACACTTAAAAGCTGCAGAGAAATTGAAGCTATTGACTTTTGGCACAGCAGTTCAAGGCTTTATTATGTTGCTTTTTTCGCCAAACATTTTTTGTACATTGTAACAGCAGTCAACAACCTTAAAGCTTGGCAATTGCAGTGGCAAATAGTGGCTAACTGGTTGCCATTAGCTGCCGATTTCAATGACAGCAACATTTCTAAGATATTGTAAAACAAGCGAACAACAACAAGTCGCCACTACTGTGATTGTGGTTGATACATTTCATTAGTAAAATATACAGATATTTCTATCGGTAACCAAGTAAGTAACTATTTTCGGATTCCGCTGATAGCACGCTGTCGATAAGACACCATCTGCTGTTGCACTTTATGTCACAGTTTATGGCCAGGCCATGACTACATATAAAACTGATATGGCGTATCTGTGAGACATTCATATGCAAATCAGTTCGAGTTGAACAGCAACACTAATCCAAGCGGCAGCAGCAGCAAATCGCATCAAAATCGCTTCAGACACACCCACGCACTGCTCACATCTTTGTCGCACACACACACACACACACTCACAGCGTTTTTATGGCATGTTGACATTTCGCTTTCAAACCATTTTCATTCATAAATGAAATTTAAATGAAACTGAGCCGTGGGCAAGCTCATTCATATTTTCTCTTTTTTTACGCGCTGTTTTAAGCGCGACGCTGCAGCCGTTTACGGCTTTGGCTTGATCGATGGTGTGAGCCGTAATTGCCGCTTGAGATTTCGGCTTTATGGCATTTTGATCATTCAAAAAAGCCAGTTAATGAATTTAAATGCGCGTTGAAATTTGCAGTTTTATGTTATTACTTTTATTTCAATGCAGCGCCTCTTTTGGCGCGACTTACCATTTTCCTCAGAAAACGCGCGTTGCGTACGCATTACAACCGACCTGAAATTAGAGAGAAAATGTAGAGAATTAAATAATTATAATAGAATGCATATGCCTAATTAGAAGTCGACAGTAATATGCGGCATGCCAACAACATGCATCATTCAACGCCGGCAACATGCAACACGAGCGGAAAGAGATTTTCATAATTAATTGCATGTTATGGCAGCCAGCTTCTAGCTTGTTGTTGCTCAAAACAACTACAACAACAACAACAAAATGAATAAGACATCCCCAACTAAAAGTCTGCGTGAAAACGCGCAGCAACTTGTCTCGTCAGATATGTTTTGCTGCATATTTTAATAAAAAATTACAGCATTTTTTAATGAGCTCTCATATGAAGGCAAATTGCATGCGTGCAGCTGATTTATGCTTCGTGACAAAGCGTTATGCATAAATTGTCAACGCTGCTGCAACAAAATTGTGCAGCAACAACAGCTGGCAGTGAGGCGGCACTGGCATATGTTTGGATTTGCTTCCAATTAAAAATGCATAATCTTATGTAAAACCTCGCTATACAGAAAAATCGCGCTAAAAACGCAGCGCTGCAAAAAGTCGCCCGAAAAACGCAGCAAACGCGGTTTGCTCATAATTCGCACAGAAAACCGTGTTAGAAACGCGCGGAAAACGCTCTCTAAGAATTAATTGCAAAAACGCATTAAAAACCTGCGGCTTTTCTGTGCAGATAGATCAACTAGACAATAAAGATTGACTTTTCTTATATAGTACATACATAAGTGAATTTCTCATATTATGCAAGTTTTTAAACATTCTTTCAACTTTTATGTCATTAAGAATTTTTAGTGCAACTGGCGCGCATTTTTCACCAGCTGATATTTTTTCCAAATTCAGCACTTGTTTCAAAATGCTGCTCGAAATTTGTATAAAATATATCAAATTGTCAGCAGCTCCAGCTTACCCGCGGCAATCTCATTTTCTGCCTAATTTATGCTATTTTTAAATTGTCGTATAAAATTTATGCGTCCCCCTAACAAAATCCACAATTAAAAAAAAATCACAATAATCTCCCATGAGAGCAAAGTAGGGGAATTAAAACAGAATCTATGGTTCAATGCATTTGTGAACTTTTTAAAAAATGCGCTGCTGCTGAAATGCACACTCAACAGCAACAACAACAATAATAACAAAAACAACAACAATAACTGAATCAAAAAAAACTCAGAACAAGCGCGACAGCATGGAAAACGCCACGCTTTGCATTTCGGCGTTTATTTATACTTTGTTTGCTGGCGTTTTACATGCGTTGCCCATTTTTCATTTTGCTGATGCCGGGCCTGGAACGCTGCCGCTGCTGCCGCCGGTACGATGCGCGCCGCCACTGAAGTGTGCCATAATTTAATTTTGATTGTTTTGATTGGATTTCGTTTGGTTTGGCGCTCAGTCCCCTCGCTGTGCTTGGTCTCTCCCTAAGCGTACATTCTTGTGGTGCCTTGTGGCACAATAATTATGTACCATTTTTTGCCCTGCCCTCCCTCTTTCCCCACCAACAACATGCAGACTTAATTTCGATGCGTGCTCGATTTTATCCCCCTCTCTTCTTGAGCTTGCTTGAAAATTTGAGAATTTTGATAAATTAGGCGCCATTGAAATTATAGCGGAAATGTGGCAGGAAATTCCTCATCTTTTCCAAAATTCTTTTTAGACAGTTGCATGTTGATGGTTGTGCTTATGCTTTGTTGTTGTCATATGAATTGGCAGTCACGACGATGTTTTCAAAAAATCAAAATTTCCCAAAGAGAGTAAGATAGAGAGAGAGAGAGATCGGCTTAAGCTTACAAAAAAAAGTGCAATTAAAACTCAAATTCAAAAAAAAGTGAGTTTTTGCTTATAATTGGTTCAGTAAATTTCATTCCCATGCTTGTCCGTATTTTTAATAGAAGTATGCGTTTCTTGCCAAAACCAATTTCAACTAAAGCCTCTAAATAATCTTACTATATAGAAAATAGAAAAAGTGCACTTTTTCAATGTCAAATTTCGATCGACCTACTTAATATTGATAAAAGGCCTTTGTTGTGCACCGCGACCCCAGAATGCATCTATTGTGGTGGCCTGTTTTTAAGCCAGTTCTATTAGGCGCCTTTCTGATATGGCCAGGAATCTCTTTGCTTGGTCGGTCGACTACCTAATTTGACACAAAGCGCTGAGAGAGGGATTCACTCATTTCGTAGCAGCCAAACGGAAAGAGAAGTAAAATTCTTTTAGGTAAAAAAATAAGACGGGTTTTCACTCTTCCTATTCAGAATGATGCTTAGAAACATTCCATTCAAAACGACTTTCGAATTCTATTTATTCGACTAGTTCACCAACAGATAATTAAAATTGAAAAATGTAGGTAGTTAAATTTTTACGACCGCAAGCTCGCAAATCAAATAAAACTCTAGTAAAAATATATGAGCTGATCACAAAAAGCTGCTGCTTGTCATATGCTAGCAATTTCTCGTCGATTTACGACCTAGTCTATTAATCAACTACAGTAGTTACACAAAAGCAAAGGTGAAACGATACAAAAAAGTGGCAGTGCATAAAAAAGTGAAAAACTGTGTAAGACAATATTATTGACGCTTACGTTATGTGTCTGAAATGTACACAAGAGTTTTCGCATTCCTACATTATCTTCCAAACAGCAGCGTGAGCAAAACAAAACAACTGCAATACAAAAGTTGGTCGTTGGCATGACAACGAAAACGACAAGAAATTATTATTTCAATATTTCGTTAGAAGACTAACTTAGACTCGACGATAGCTTCGCTGAAGTGGTTTGGCAAGGTTTTTACCAACTACCTTCAAAAGTAG
This sequence comes from Neria commutata, assembly GCA_963457695.1. Lineage (NCBI taxonomy): Eukaryota > Metazoa > Arthropoda > Insecta > Diptera > Micropezidae > Neria > Neria commutata. The sequence continues at coordinate 41,452,582 of OY735247.1, read as the reverse complement.
TAAACAAAGGTGTCTAAAGGCAGCCTTCATCGAAGCTTAAGTTTCTAAACATAGTCTTAGCATGGCCAAAACGAAACGAAAAAGTATCTAACTGTAATGGCTTAGACTTGGTAATTTGCGAGAAATTTTTTTATATAATTTTTATGGAATAGTTCGGATCGGATTTGGCTATAGAAGAGGAAGTTTTTCAAAACTCTTTTGATTTGTTTAACTGCCGAATCTCTGAACGTAAAGATCCTTACTCTAAATCCTGACGAAAGTCGAGACAAACTAGCAAAATACTTATTTTAAAAATCGCTATGTATAAGCGACAACTATATAATACTGCCAAAAATCGCATCCCATGTTTCCCGTCGATCATTCAGGAATCATTTAATTTACAAAAAAGCAACCGTCCTTTTTGCCAGTGTAATAGATGAAAAACAAATAAAATGTCATGCTGTTACGATTTTATTCAGAATCCCGGAATTGATATCCCCAGTTGAAACGAAATATAGTTCATTGACAGCAGCTACAGATTTATGCTTTCCATTGCACACGATTTTTTATGTTCCCTCGGGACTCTACAGTGCACACTTTTCTGTTTACGCGACTTTTTACACATTGCCTTTTCCACATTTTCATTTGCTCTCTGACCCCATTTGCACAAATATCAATAAAATTTTTTGCGGCTACTTTCAATTACCTCCAGAATTGTTGTAAGGCCAGCTGTTCGTCAGGTGAGAAAATTTTTAATTTTTCGGCAAACGCCTGCGCCAAATTGGACGCATCTCTTTCGGACGCACTGTTCACGCTCATCTTGGCGATATGCGTTGTGAAAAGCTGGCGGCACTAATTAAATGCCGACAATTAAATACGGGAATTTCTCAGGTGTATTTTTTATCATTGCTATTGAATTAAGTGGTGTGTAGGGGGGAGTGGGGTAGGTGAAGCAAGACAAGATCAAGATAACACACGCGCCACTCGGTTACTACAGCAAAGGAAGCATTAGTAATTTACATTTAGAACGGAAGTTGCACACATTTTTTTTTTAAATTTTTCATTACTGTTTTGTAAATTATTTAAATTGATTATTTTATGGCTTTTAAATAATTTATTTGCTCTTTAAAATATTTTTACTTTATTTCAAACCACTTTAGCCGTTTATTATTTTGCCTTTAACATTTTTACAATACATATATAAATTATTAAAATTTTCTCTTTTTTTGCCGTGCTTTAAATTATTCGAATTTTGTTTGCCAATTACAACAACAGCTGGTATGCATTTTGCTTTGTAAAGATTTTGGCAAATGCACTTTTTAACAAATTTTGACAGAAAACACATTCACAATAAATACGCGCCGCAACATTTTAAGCACACAACTGTCAAAAATGTCACACACATAAATAAAAACGTCAATCTCTGAAACGTCAAAAAGCGCACCGCACGGCAGTTACGTTCAAATCGCACTGAAGCCATGAACGCGCCGCAGCAAACTTTCAACCCAATCCACAAAACCAACAAATTTACTAAACCGAACTCAGCTTTTTGGTAGGTTTGTTGCTGCTGCTGTCAAGGCGTCTGCATTGCCGCCCAAAATCACGGTATAGACAAACAAAAAAGCCCAAAACAGCTCCATGCAGAGCCGCAGATACATACTATGTAGATACATATACAAATGAGATTGCGCTGCGATAATTAATAAGATAAAACCGCGCAAATGAGTTGTGGAGAAGTAAGTAAGTAAGTAGAAGCGTTCGTAGCAGCGTGCAGAACGCAGAATGGCTCGCCGCTGCCAGCCAAGACCGACCCTGAGCGTGTAGCCTAGTGGAGAAACCAGTTCCGAAACTTGTTGCCTCCCAGGCGCACGAGTGACGAGTAACCGATAAGCGTATATGGCACAGCGACTGCGGCAAATCGCAAGACACACACACACACACTCACGCTGAAAGAGGGGCGCGCTTGTGCCCTACACTAGGGCGCCTCAGTCAATGACATTGTGGGGGCAAAAGTAGCTGGCCCACAAGCTGAAGAGAAGGCAAAAACTGAAAAATCAATTTCAGCCATTGCATGTACCCTTGTTAACCCTTTACAAAATCGGAAATTATGCAACCGATATATTGTTGTAGCTGTTGCAAATTCTATATAATTCAATTAAAATCGCATAATGCAAGTTGTCGGCTAATCAACTTGAAATCTCTTGGTTTCTTTCTCTCACTTTGGTCTTTGATATTTGAGCGTATACTTTTTTTTATTCCAGTCAGAACTCTTTAAAGTCATGATGCATTTTTCATAGCACGTTTCAGAACAAATTATGCTTCGAATGCGCCTATGAAGAGAGCCTTAAACGAGCTTAATTTTTACTCAAATTCCCGAGGCTTTTCCTTTTCCAAATTTACAAAAACTAGAAAAGGGCCACTACACATCACACTCAACACAACATCGAGCATATATTAATAGCCCCTTATAGCCATCAAAGTGTTGCTGGGTCCATTAACATACATGAAGTGCCCTTAGCAGTCAATGTACAATACTTCTCTGCATTTCATTGTCTTTTTTCGTCATGTATTATATTTTTTCTTCTTCTATTTTTTCTCCTTTCAATCTGTAAATAGTCATTTTCAAGCTGCACTGTCAAAATGGCAGAGCGATAAGATAACCAATACCACTTTACAATGTAATGCAGACAACAACAAGCCCAACAACAAAAGAGAGCCAACAATATACGAGCATATGACTACATCAAAGTGTCAAAAATGCCAAATGACAGCGAGTGAAATTCTTTTTAGTGCCGTGACACGCGCCGGCATGATTTTGAAAAGTGTATCTACTGAAGAGCTGCACGAAATTTGTTTTCAAAATATAATCTTAAGTTTTTATTGTTGTTTGAGCTCTATCAAAAAGACTATATAATATGTGTGTGTGACTAATTAAAATGTGCTTATAATGTTTTCGAAAATGGTTTGAGATTAAGTGGCACAATAATAAAAATGAGAGACAAGCACGAGTGTGGCAGGTTATCAAAAAAAGTAAAGCAATTTAAACTATCTTCTTATATAAAATAGAGCCGGTCTCTTTCAAGCATTTAAAAAAATTACCGAATGACTTAAACCCGCAGAGTAATTATTTACTAAAGTTTCGATCACTATGAAAAATGTTAGCTTTAGCTTGAGTACCAGAACTGCATATCCGAGTAAATATCCATTTATCTAACTATTCATCTATCTGTATCTTTACTGCATATCTGAATTTTATAAAAAAGCAAAACTATATTTTCTTTCGATTTGCAGGCACTGTGGACTGCATAAAACAAATTTCTGCTAACCTTCATCGACAAAATATTAAACATTTTGCTTTAGTGTAGCAATATAGAAGACAGAACAGTTTAAGTTCTACAACAAAAATAGTGCGAAATATTTAATTTATTCTTAGCAAAAATTCCAGCTGCTGAACTGCTTTTCTTCACACACACCCGAACGATGCCCTATCTATTTACTAATCAACGCTCTTATTAGTCTTTGTCGAAATTCGATATCAAATTCAATATCTCTATAGCTATATCTACCGCACATAATAATCATAGCTATTTTTATGAAAAAGCATACACAGACAAACTAAGAATTCTATGCCGTAATCAATTTTAATGAAAACAAACAACTTCAGCAGCACTTGACTGTGGCCGAAAGCAGCTTCAAATTATGCAAATGCCAGACAAGCAACAAAAAGTTTATTGAAATCCAAAGAATGTTTGGATTTTTGTGCTCATAAAAGATACAAAGACACAAAATGACAACAACACAGCGTCTACACGGAGCGCAAAGCGAACCTGTCAACGTGAAGAAGTGTCGATATGTTGAAAAACCCATACGGATTTCAAGCTCGAAATACAAATTTCCAGTCGGAATGATTAGTGGCACAAATGGAGCTTAAATTAAGCGCATAATTTATGGTCTAGCGAGACTCTATTTAAATTGGATTTCAATGAAGCGTTAAGAGTTGTTGTTTAAGTGAGCGCTTCAAAAAAAGCGCACAATTTTCCTGTTTAGAGCTGACAAAATGTTTTGCTAAAATAATTTGTCTGCCAAAATGTTCTTTTCAAATCGTTCAACAATTTTCAGAATTTTCCTGAACACTTTCCGCTTGAACAGTGAGAACTAGTGAAGGAAAAAGTCAGCTGAAGAGCGTGAAAGAAACTTCTGAAACTCAAACAATCGTTGTTAATTTATTCACTGTTGAAATAACATATGTATGTACGTGTTAACACACACACACACACACACGCACAATTACGGCAATTTACATATACAAAGGTGTCTGCTCTTCGACTTCCACTAACAATTAGCGTCACCCTTGCAATGCACTCGCTAACCTGCACAGCTTGTATCTAGCTACTTTTGTGTTTGAGTAATTGCCACCGCACACGTCAGTACTTTGCACCGTATTGCAGGCACATAAACGGGCTAAGAAGAGCTATCTGAAGCCGTTAGAGTCAACAAATTTGTCATGTTTTCATAATATACCACAGTTAACTAGTTAAATGTACCTTCAAATGAACATTTGCCTACCTCTAAGTATTTGTAACAACGAAAGCCACTAAAAAGTAGCTAAGTGAAATGTTGGCAAAAGTATGCAGTATCTCAAATTATATTTTAGTAGCGAGAATCTTTTTGAAATCAAAACTTGTTTATATTGTGTCTGCACCAATACCTTTTCACAATTAAGCTACTTTGTAAATACATTTATGTTGCAAATAAGCGTTAACAATGAAGTGGAGTTTAACTAATATAACTGCAAGATTCTAAAAATTTTTAGTAGATTCGAAAACAAATCTATGTTCAAGCATAAAAAGATATTAAGTAAAGGAAAACGCTTTGTGACTTAAACAACAACACTTTTCATCAAGCGAAACTCGTAAGAAATATATCTTGCAACGCTTTCGAAAGCACACAAAGCCTAATTAATTATGCTGCGGTCATAACAAGCTGCCTTAATAAGGCAGCATAATAAATATGAGCTTATTAAACATTAAATTAGATATCAGTTAGATATCTACACACAATATGCATTATGAACGTGTGTATCGAGATATTGTGCAACTGCAGCAAATACAAATACAGTTCAAATGAAAAGCAACAAAACTAACAACATATTTCACTTGCAACTAAAGCGCCAGTTAGTGATGACGAATCGTATTTATTCGTATCGTAAACAAAACCTACCCTAACCGAGCTCTATACATGCGTTCGCTCTTGACGTATTTATTCGGAACGTAACGCAGAAATTCTCATAGAAATAGGTCTCTCACAGACATTTACGATACGAATAAATACGATTCGTCATCACTAACTGGCGCTTAACGCTACTCACAGATACGAGTATGCGTGCTTTTTTGGAAGTTTTTCTGTGCATCTGAGCGTGTTAATGGGTCACAATGGTCAACAACTTGCAACAGCATCCCTCAACGCACTGCGGCCGCTCGTGAGCACTGTGGAAGTGTTTGTATGCCGTTCGTGTTTCCATGCCAGTTATCGAGCAAATAAATCTTTTTAAGTATAAAAGCATTTTGCTTTAGTTTTTTTTCTTCTTTTTCTTTTGGTATGTTCATTGTTCTGCAAGTTTCAAGTGATTTTTCTTAGATGCACAGCGTCTTGGCACGTGGGAGCAGATTGATCGATTTGTCTATGCCAAAAGCGTTTTCAAGTGTTGCGTTGAGTTTGAAACTGTTTGGAGAGCTGGTCGTGTAAATAATTCAAGATGTTCATATCTATGGCGCCATTTACTAAATCAAACAAATGAGCTAGTATCGATAGGGGTTTATTAATGGATTTTACTTTTGATTGCACGATTTTTCATGTTCTATGAATTTTATTTATTTACTACAGCATTCCACGCTTAATTTAGTGGGCATTTAGCGAAAAACTCAATAAACCGAAGCATGGAAATGGAAATGGAAATGGATGGAATGAAATGGATGGCAATTTTTGTTGGAAGAATATTTTCTTGATTCGATATAATAATATAAAATATCATATTTCTATTCAAATTGTTATTTTCTGTTCGTCACAAAAAGCATATTTTTCCTAAGAGAAAGCAGAAACTTTTCCTAGAAGAATTTTATTTCTCTTTAAAAAGCCCAATTATAGGAAGCATAGATCTCTCTAAGACATATCTTGTGACTTCAGCTGGTCGGAAGGATAAGAAGGATAATTTCAAAGGTTTTTAGCTCGAAAGATCTTGAAGTCTTTTTCTTCTATGATACATTTCAAATTTTTACCAGCTTAAAAATTTTAATAAACACAATTTTTTTATTTGTTTATAACTGCCTCTTAAACACACACACACACACACACACACACACACACACTGTCGACTTGCATTACATATGTATGTGTAACAAAAAGATACTGCTGTGGCGCCTTTGAAGGCATCCTGCGGCGTAGCTCAACACAAAAACACTTTCGCTCGTACATCAACGTCAACACTTTGGCGCACACGCATGCGCAAGAGCCGCTGGCTTATATAAATTATAGCATGCGATCGCTTATCTCGCATGCTAGAAAACAAATTTAATGCTGATTTTATTTATGAGTGCCGCACAATTTCAGGCAATAAAATGTGCAAAGCTGCAAGAAGTGGCCGTCAGAGATACATTAGGAGCGCCTGCATTGAAATGCTTTGCAGAAATACCTACTCGTATGATCAAGGCCGACGGCTTATCTCTGCTGAGCTTGCACCTCCTAAGTGCCAAGTCACTTGCCTACAGTTGCCTCCGCAAGAGGGCGCATTTGATGCTCAACGTTTTTTTTCCAACTATTTCTGCAGACTCATTGCGACTTCGTGCGTTGCAGCGTACACAAATAATAGGTAAAAAAGTTGTTGTTGCTGTTGTTGCACAATAAATAGCCGCTACAAATTGCCATGAATTGGCAATCATGCCTCATTATTTTGATTGTTGTTGTTGCTGTTGTTGTTGTCTAGCATTGCATATGCGCTTATCGCTTTGTTGAAATAATAAATCAACAATTTTCGCCGCCCTGCAGGCGTGTTGCATGCCACTTGAAGCGTGGGTACCAGCGAAGAGGCCATAACATGCTTTATGAAGCATAGAAAAAAACAACTAATAATTCTCGTGCCATAATTTTCTAGTTGAGTGCTTGAGGTGGGAAATTATCACTTCATGCAGGCAAAATGGCCGTCGAAAAGGCAAGAAAAGTTTCAAAATGAATGACTAGTTTTATATAAAACTGCAGAATTAACATGACTTTCGACTATCAAAATTAACTACTTAATGTAAACTGTCTTCAGTTACTACAATCATTTTAATGAGCTTTTATATGCGCAATTAATCGTCAGATTACTTATAAACTTTAGCAATAAAACAAAGAATGCCAAGCCAAATTTTTTTTCAAATCTATGTTTTTGCTTACGGGTCGATTGGCATTACAGCATCCCACAAATATGTGGCAATGAGATAGAACAACTTTTAATTAAAATTGCACTATCATAAACAACAACAATTTGCTAGCAATATTACAAATTTGCAATTAAAGATTTACAAATTCGCTGGAAATTCGCTGCTGCCGCGATTTGCTTGAAGAACAAGCACAACAACAAAACGGCAAATAATCATAAATGATGGCAATCGCAAAACAAGGCTACACTTCATCTCTTAGACACAAGCCAAAAACTTAGATACGATTTCATTGACTTGCACAAAGAAAAAAAAGAAGGTGCGGTTTCTAGCAAAAATTCTTATTCAATGTAAAATTTAAACACAACAAAATTTGAACTATGATTATATCTGTGGTCAAAAGCAATAACGACTTAAGTCGACTTAAGACGAAATTGAGTTGACGTTACCACTGTATTCCTAACGTTGATGCGCATATTTTGTTCAAACCCCGGTATCTGTACCCATCTCAGAAAAAAAGTTATTTAAAAAAAACACATGCACTTATGTACATGCACTTATGTGCATTTCAAATTTCGAATTGCATTTTCTCGAAACAGTTGTTTTCGACTTAAGTCGTTATTGCATATGACCACAGATATGCTTTTGCTATACTGAACCTTATTGGCTTTTCCGTTTCATTGTTCCAATGAACATTTTTATCTCAATGCAAAAGACTAGTTTGACAATGAAAAATACACAACCTTTGTTGTTGTTTGTGAAAAAATTCCCAAAAAATGTTATCTGCTCCTCCCATTTTTTCACATTTGAGATGCCTTCTTTTTCCATTGGGAGGTTTTTTAACTTTTCGAACATTATTCAGAATGGAAGAATAGGAAAAAGGGAAAAAATGTCCGGGAGTTTTTATTCAGAATTTGTCTGTAAATTATAAAAGTTTTCTTTTTCTCTCTACAAAAAGATGCATTATAATTTGTAGAATTTTTGTTGAAGTACCGCTGCAGCTAACTCGCTGAAGTATGCCCATGACTGAGAAGCCATTTAGAGTTGCAGTGTTTTCAGCTGAAAAGCCTGAGTCGGAAGTTTCTACACGTTCAAAGTGCGCACTTCACTTGTCCAATTGTCGGCACAAAAGCCTTGGCCTGTCCATCAACTGCGGCGCTTGTTCAGCCAGTCATTTGTCAGTGCCAGTGCCAGCGCCTTTAAGCCTGATTGACGTCCTTTGTTTTGACTTAAAGTAAACAACTGCTCGTCGTTTTTTTTCTTAAATTCAACTATTCAACTATTAACATTTTTCAGCTTATGTAAACTATTCGTACATCAAAAGTGCACTTTGAATACAATTCAAAGCAAACAAACAACATTTGCTGCTAAAAGTTGTTGCCTTGCAAGTTGTTAATGAAATAACTTTGATGACTGCAGCTCGTTATGGACGGACGGATGAACAGACCTAGCAGGGTTGCATAGACAAATGGACAGACTCACTGCTTAAAGTGTGCTAGCTCTATTAATAAAATGTTTCGTTTGAATCAGTAAAAAGTTATTTTGAAAGAAATATTTTTTAATCCACTAAATTTCAAATTTTTTTAATATTCTTGCTCAAATTCTCAACAAGATGGGCAAAATCACAACGCTTCGCATGCCTGTAAAATGGTTGTCTTTCAAGTGTTTCCTGCTGGGATGTGATGGATGATGAAACTGATGCCAAGCTGAAGCAGCTGTTGGCTACTGCTTTTGTGCTTACGTTTTGAGTTCGCAGCTTCTTTTGCCGAAAGATTACCTCAGTAGTTGAATTGAGAAATAAGAAATGAGCTGCATCCGAAACGTAGATTATTGCTTGCATGTACTTCAATTCGTTCAAGACAGACTATGAGGTAATTGCGTAGTTTCGACATTTGATTTAAACTTCAGATAGCTCGCACAATAGAAGCGAGTAGACATTGATGGATTTTAGTGGCAGGTATTGCTTTAGTTGATCTTTTTGAGCTTTGAACAATTCAAACTAAAAATTGCGTTGCTGTTTTTCGTGCAAAAAGTTTATTATGATGATCTAAGAAAAAATGTTCTTTGGTAGATTTGTAAACCACAAAAGCCAATCACTTATTTTAGTCTGGCTGCTAGAAATTCCATATATTTTGCTTACAGCCAATTTCTGAGCTTAAGCTTGATCGCTCTGATTCATCTCAAATATTAGTAAAGCAAACATGATTTTTTTTTCTTATCTAAATTTAGTATCAAAAGCAACGAAAAGGCTGCCATCGCTTATGGGGCACTGCGTCGAGCGGTAATGCGCTTTTAAACTGCGCCCATATATGACTTGTATGCCGAAATATGACTTGTAGAGCAGACCGCGCATGTCGCCGATGATATCAAATCAAAATCACTTCGGAATTCCAGTCACATTTCTAGAAGTTGAAAAGTTGCAAATTTATTCTAATGCCGCAACACATTGACACAAAAAAACCGTGGCGAATAAATTTTGCGATTTCCGTTTGACTGCCAAAATATGCTGCTATTTCGCTGCTTTAATGATATGGCTTAGTTGAAGAAGAAGAAAGCTTGAATTGAAAAAAAAGACAATACATGAAAAACAAACTTCAAGAATTTGCATAGAAGTACCTACTTCTTTATTCTTCTTCTTGAAAAGCCAACAGGCTAATTTCGTGTATTTGTAATTAAATGAGACTGCGCATGCCATGCACAATTTGAAGTTGAAATTAGCCTCGGGTAAGTATTGACTTCAAGGTTCAAAATTTAAAGTTTTATTGTCGTTGTTGGTCTGAAGGTCTTCAAAGTCTCGTTTGGGTTTTTGTAATTCAATTTTAAGCGCTTTTTTATGGTCTGCATGTGTATTGTTGTTTCTTTGCATATGTAATTCATCATGCTCAGGTATGTATATATGCCAACTTTTGAGGAGGTTCATATTGACATTACAAACACACACATGTGTACGTACTACGTAGATACATATGTAGCTCAAGTGATCATTGAAGCTTACAAGCGATTTTTGGCATACTTCACACCTGCCTTTAACCGGTCAACAGCTTATGCATGTCCAAAAAGAGTAGTTCTTTTGAATTGTAAAAGATATGTGCTCCAACTGAAAATTGCTTTAAGTTGAAACAAAAAGTTTTTTATAACGAATTTGAAGATAAAAATCGCTGCACTTTAATTTCATAGAAAAAAATAGCTAAATTGTTTTGCCTTTGTATTAGCACACTCTTCAGGCAAATTAATGATATGACAACTTTATTAAAATTTGTCTGCTTTGCCCAATTATTTTGTTCACGACTGTTGTTGCTCCGCTGTGGTAAGTCTCAATTAGCTATGGCCAGCTGACAACAAGCAAGAACTACTACCAAGCATGACGATTTTGTCAATCAATCCTCCTTTTTGCACGGTTCGGGTTCAAAAAGCGATTTAAAGCTCTTTAAAAGTGTAAGCCACCACAAGGGACCGCACCTTTTACAAAGCTGAAAAGGCAGGCGGGTGTTCGTACATTTTATGCGCAGTTTAAGCACTTTTTAACACCTCAACTTGTTTGCTTTTCCAACAGCTGAACTTGTTTTTTGATGTGTAGCGGTCGCTACAGCGTAAAATCGTATATTGAAGCTATTCGTGTCTATTGGATTGGCGCTTGACGGCGTTCTCGAAATAGGCGATTGTGCAATATTTTTTAATGGGCATAGTTTCTATGATAATTTCGTGCTCGGTCACAGGCGACATTCACACAAATTCTAAGAATTTATGACATCGCTTTGCAATAATTTGCATATGAAACGACATTTCTATCGCATGCTAGCTTCGTTGCGTATGTTTGGTAAGCGGTGAAGTAAAGGGATTCGGATTCCAACTACGCAATACAATTTGCTGATATGCAAATTGGATTTTAAAAATATTTCGAATTTGCATACAAATAAAATTATATAAAAAAAAACTTTTTAAAAATAAGCTTTAATTTATTTAATGTACTAAAAAGTAGAAAATAAATGGTTTTTAAGTCACCTGTATCTTACTATCCATAAAAGCTTGGGGCGCTCATGTGTTCAATATTTGTCAAACAGTTACCACAATATTTTATTTAAATAATTTTTTGCAAATAGATTCTAGCAATGAAAGATATTTTGAATATGGATATTGAGCGCACAAGCTTTTATTGATAGTAAGATACAGGTGACTTAAAAACCATTTATTTTCTACTTTTTAGTACATTAAATAAATTAAAGCTTATTTTTAAAAAGTTTTTTTTTATATAATTTTATTTTCTACTTTTTAGTCTTCCATAAATTCAATTTTAGAGCTCTGAAATTTTTCACAAAAAGAATTTAAAACTTGCAGAGCAGTACACAATATTTAGGGTATTCACAGTGTCTCCTATCGTCATATCCTCAATTTAACAAATAATACGGCTGTGATCGACCCTAATATTCGTGGCATATTTGTGACGCGGTGAGTTGTTGCTATTTTGCCAGCAGGGCGCGGCAAGTAAGTTCCTATCGTTTTTCATTGATGTGTGGTGTACCTATAATTATAAACTGAAGCCCAAGTGTGTAGTTGCTTGAAAAGTGCCACGCCCCTTGTCCTACGCCCATAAATTTTTCCAGTGGAACGACACATCCAAGAGGCGACTGCATACGAAATTTCAATGCTGCACGACCTTTAGTTCCAAAGCTATTCTATATAAACGATTTTGTTTGTATGGGCGGTGCCACGCCCCCTTATCCAGTGCCCGCCTTATTTTCTCAGTAGAAGGATATGGATATGTAGTAAGTTCCTACCGAGTTTCATTGATGTGTGATTTGTAGTTCTAAAGTTATACACACGCCCCTTATCCTACGCCCCTAAAATTTTACCAGTGGGACGACACATCCAAGAGGCGACTGCATACGAAATTTCAATGCTGCACGACCTTTAGTTCCAAAGCTAATCGAGATCAAAAATTTTGTTTGTATGGGGGGTGCCACGCCCCCTTATCCTACGCCCATACAATTTTACCAGTGGGACAACACATCCAAGAGGCGACTGCATACGAAATTTCAATACTGCACGGCCTTTAGTTCCAAAGCTAATCGAGATCAAAAATTTTGTTTGTATGGAGGGTGCCACGCCCCCTCATCCTACGCCCATAAAATTTTACCAGTGGGACAACACATCCAAGAGGCGACTGCATACGAAATTTCAATGCTGCACGACCTTTAGTTCCAAAGCTAATCGAGATCAAAAATTTTGTTTGTATGGGGGGTGCCACGCCCTTTCATCCTACGCCCATAAAATTTTACCAGTGGGACAACACATCCAAGAGGCGACTGCATACGAAATTTCAATGCTACACGACCTTTAGTTCCTAAGCTAATCGAGATCAAAAATTTTGTTTGTATGGGGGGTGCCACGCCCCCTCATCCTACGCCCATAAAATTTTACCAGTGGGACAACACATCCAAGAGGCGACTGCATACGAAATTTCAATGCTGCACGACCTTTAGTTCCAAAGCTAATCGAGATCAAAAATTTTGTTTGTATGGGGGGTGCCACGCCCTTTCATCCTACGCCCATAAAATTTTACCAGTGGGACAACACATCCAAGAGGCGACTGCATACGAAATTTCAATGCTGCACGACATTTAGTTCCAAAGCTAATCGAGATCAAAAATTTTGTTTGTATGGGGGGTGCCACGCCCCCTTATCCAGTGCTCCCCTTATTTTCTCAGTAGAAGGATAGGGATATGTAGTAAGTTCCTACCGAGTTTCATTGATGTGTGATGTGTAGTTCTTAAGTTATACACAAATCTGGAGTTTATAAAAAAGTGCCACGCCCCTTATCCTACGCCCATAAAATTTATTGATTCATGTATTGGGCTCTAGATTAGGCATGTATGCAAAGTTTCAGATCTCTAAGTAGTCGGGAAGTGGGTGAAAAATTGATTACTAGATTTGACGACATACATACCGGATGTGAACCTAATATAAAGCTTATAAAAATAGACGCAAATATTGCAAGCTTTATTTGCAAGTAAAACATATGACATGCGAGTGATTTATGCAATGCAGCGTGTAACCAAAGTGTGGATTTCAATTGTTGTGTGTTTGACATTTGAAAAACTAACAATTTTGACCTCAATGATTTTTTTAAATTTTAATATAGATGCAAGTGCACAGAAGCAAGCAGAAAGCGTTCTTGAAGCGGGTTAATTGGATTTGGAAGAGATTTCTCAATCAAAATCCGCAACTAACGGAAAACCAGACACTAAGCGCATTTATCTAAACACGCAAGAAATTTTCACACGAATCTGGCAACACTTGTCAATCAGTAAATTTTATAGTCACAATTATTTTCACATCTTTCATGCGATAAGAAAAAATTGCTGCTTACGAACGGTTAACGATTTTCCCACACAAACTCGAAATGCAGCAACTGAAATTGTAGACAGCACCACCAACAACATATGCCAGCTGGCAGGCGAATGGACAGAAGCATGAGCTAGAAGAGTAGAAGAGTACAGTGGCACAAGAGACGAGCTGAAGAGTTGGCAAGACTAAATGCAACGTTGCATTCATGCCGCTCATTAAATGCCTTTGGGAATTTTGGTAACAGCAAAAGAAAGGGTCAAGTTACAAACTGACACACATGCACATATCAACACACACACACACACGGTATGTGCATGTGTACGACTATGCAGATGAGGCGAGAAGAACATGTGGCAGCATTAACAAAGCAACTTATCTCAAAAGAAGCGGCAGCACAATTTGGGCTATTCATGGCTTTTAACCGACAGCGTGTCTTCGTGTAAAAGATACAAACACACAGCTACACACACATGCGCAAATTTGTATTTTAAAAAAAGTGTTCAATTGCAACAACAACAACAACAATGCATTGAGCTTCGAAACGCGTTGGCGGCAAATTTCAAACAAGCCAAAACTGCTGAAAAAACCGTTGCAAATATTCAAAAATTTGCCTTTTCTGTTGCCGCCGCCGTTACCAGTTTCTCAGCTCCCTCGGCGTCTTGGTCACTTGTTGCGAGTTTGAAATTTTTCAACATTTTTTTGTAGTTACTGTATTTTTTTCTTGAATTTTTCATTGGAAAAATACACACAAAAATACGCCAGCCAGATTTGAGATCGCATTTGATTGATTAAAAAGCTCAGCAAAGAACGTGTTTTCGAGCAGTCATTCCCATCATACACACATATGTATGTACATACAATTTACATTTTTGTTTAGCAGCGTCAGACCCTTAACCCTATACGTTTCCAATGTTCCATTCTTCAAGCGTTGCAAAACTCGCATAAAATAAATCAATTTGAAATTAAACTGACTCAAAAAGGTATTAAAAAAAGACTCAAATGGTCACTTGCGGGTGAAACCACAGATTTTAAGTAAAAATCTGAGAGAAGAGCGAAGAAAAAAAAATATCACAAAAACAAATAAGTATCAATTGCTTAACTGGGCAGCAGAGGGTTAAAGCGATTTAGACTTTTCTTGTTAGTACTTAACTTACAGCTTAGCCGCACAATTCACATGGCTGGTCCGCCGACGACGATGGCAACGACATCAGTCACAAGCGCAACAACAACGAAGCGCATCAATCGAAATCCAACATGGCCAAGAAGCCAACATTTGGCTATGACTAAGCGCTGTTAAGCTCAGCTGAGCTCAATGGCTCAGCTGCAGTCTAAGCCGTGTATTACATCACTTTTTGCTGTGCGTGTGCATGTGTGTGTGTGTGTGTGTGTTCATGTGTTGGCCAAATTAAGTATGCTCATAATTTGGCTAATGACTGTCTTTAAGGATTTTCTATTTTTTGTGGCATCGACGTATGAAGAAAAAAGTTTAAACAAATTGACTAACTGACTCAGCGCTATATTTCAGTCATTGGCGCAAATTCGAACCAATATGAAAAATTTGCACACGGCGATAATTGGCAGTGATAATTTATGTATTTTCATCTACATCTTTTTACACAAGGCATAGAATTTTAGCAGTCAAATGAACGTCAAGCATATAAACTATCATATGGAACTGTAAATATATATTCATTATATATGGAGCTTATCTGTGAATTGAAAAATCAGCCCCTACGAAATGAGTGCCATTTTATAATACAACACTTAAAATTACATTTAAAAATCTTTGAAATGAATTAAAAGAAATGTCAATGTGTTTGTAGAAGTTATAAGTATATATAAGTAATATATATGTAGTATTCCTTGTACTATAAAACTTTTTGCAAGGCCTTTGAAATTTATCTAGTAGGAACATTGTTTTTCCTTCTCTAACAAATATCGCATGCAATAAAATTTGCATTGCCATTTCGACACCTAAAAGAGCATCAATCACAAAGCATTTATAAGTAGTTTGTTTTACTGCCAAAAAATTGCACACTTCCTTGTTAGCTGGAATATTTGCCACTTGCGGAAGTCAGCGGCTAACAACAATTCGCGCTGCTTGTAATTAAAGAACAACAGCAGCAGCAATAACAACAAAAATGATCAATAACCTTTAAACGCTTGAACAATGCGAATAATGAATAGAATCACTACAAAATAAATAAATTCCGTCACAAATATAAACAACAAAAAAATCAAAATTTATATTCTGAAAAGTATTTGTTAAAATTTTGTAGAGGCCGCTTTGTGGAACCCGTTAACTGCTTCACTGCTCAACTGAGCATCTGAACGTTTAAGCCATTCGGGCCGATTTATACATGCATACATACGTGCTGTAGCGGGAAATGTCAACAATGTGGGTTGCCAATTTGTCACAATGCATGTGTGTGTGTCTGTGTGGTTGTGTGAGTTTTTGTGACCAGTCAGTTGCCTTGCCACACTCTGCAGGCGCTGACAAATTATTTTCATATGCTGGTAAATTAAGATTAATCGCCGCTGATGCTAATCGAAGCCAGCAAAGGCAAATGGCAAGGAGGGAGCAATCAGATACATACATATGTGCATTCCAAGATAAAAGCATGGCTCAAGGGCAAGCTAAAGAGATATGTACGATATGGCTGAGGCAAGCAGGAGTTCAAAGAGTGTCGAGTACATTCCAGAAAACTTTGATCGAAAAAATACATTTCGATATAAAACTTAGCTTTGAGCGAAGAAATCACAATCGATATCGATTTTAAGTTTTTAAGTGAAAAAATACTAATTAATGTTTGATTATATTCTTGAACGAAAAGTTAACCATATAATATTTTTGGTTTTATTCTTGAACGAAAAAATAATATTCAAAAAATTATTGTTATGATGAGATTTATTATACAAATCCTAATTGGTTGGATCCATGAAGAAAGTTCATTAAAATTGGCTGACTGGTTCCTTCTATACTGTGGCTCTAAATAGAATAGAAATCGAAAGAGATAATACCAAGGTCAACTCCCTTAGGGCGATACATATTATTGACATATAGCGTACAGAAATCTGCTGTTCTTTGGAATCTCTTTCTTGAGCCAAGAAGCGCTCTCTTCACCTTCACAGAAAGAGCTTCAAACTTCTCCCCTGCACAGGCGTGAATATGATCCAACAAGCATGTGCCGCACTCAACAGCTCCTGATTCCAACTGACGGCGGCACTGCGTGTTGCGCTTGCGTGCGTTACAAAGCGTTTTCCGCCGCCGCACGCCACGCTTTTCAATCTTTCAAAGCGCGTTTTTTAATTCATTTTTTTTAATTTGTGCCTCCTTGTCGGCCGAAGTGCCTGCCTGCCGAGTTGTCTTGTTGCCTGCTTGCTTTAATAACAATTCGACATGCAACTTTTAGCCTCCGGCCCATTCTTATCGTCTTATTGTATCTGCTGTCTCGTGTATCTTACAGCAGGCGGCTAGTTTAGCGCGCAGTTCTCGTTTTGATTCCTTTTTTCCTCGTTAATTTCGAATTTCTTGTCAATTCAACCAGATGTAACTCATAATTTCTGCATTTATTAAAAATGTATTATCATTTTCGCTGCTTGCCGTTTTTCCTCGCAACGGATATTGATCATCTACCATTTGATTTTTTTTTTGTAAAATATAATTATGGGTTATTTATGGCCGCGCACACGAAAGTGTTCATTAAATCTGACGTCGCAGCCAAGCAGACTATAATTAGGCCCCCGCCTGCGTGTTTGTTAAGACCATTTTTGGCGCATGCCACTGGCGCAGGCTGACTGTGAGTCGCCTATAAGTTGTCGACATAATCGTACCAACTGTCTAACATTGTGTGAAAAAAAATAACGAAATGCTGCCGACCATTTTGGAAAGTAGCAAAATAATCGAAAAATTCTTTAGCATTCAAAGAACAAACTCAAAGGTACACAAAGACCAGATCTATATAAAATAAATCGTGAATTTCAAAACCCTCCTTCACAATAATTTTCCTCTTATTAACCATAAATATGAACTCTAATATGTATTCATATAAACTGCATGAATGCATTCCATTTAAGAGCTGTTTAAACGATCGAATTTCATTGAATTGCGCCTAGTTCCCCTCTTCATCACAATGATCACATCTAAAATAAAGGAATTCCCATAAATTTTTCACAGTGCATGCATCTCGCTCATATTTCGCATCAGTCTACTGCCAAAAGCACTTCATGAACTTTAATTTCAGAGCGTAGATAAACGCAAGGGAAATCTTCCTCGAATCGTTGGTATGCCTTGTATTTAGCTGCATCTACTCTGATATCTGCTTGCAACCGCAGGTCATCGTGTATGAGCATTCATGTTATTGGCACTTTGAAGTGCTCTCAACCACAGAGGATCATCTGCACAATCTGAGGGCTTGTTCTACTACTTGTACTAAATGCTGAAGCATATTGAACGTCCTTGAGTGTCTTCAGCTGTTTGGCTGCAATTTGTGGTAAGACTCTTCAAGGGAAATGATGCTATTTGATATTATAATATATGCGTATCTTATGAAAATATCTACAGTGAGACACTTTTTTTGCGGAAACTAAAGAAAGAACTTCGACTGAGAGGCAAGTACAAATCTCTAAGAGAATAGATGTGAAAGAATCGCATGAGAGTCAATTTTCGTTTGGAATGAAAACGCTTCCTTTAAAGTAGGTATCTGCGGCAGTTGGAAATTCTTAATATTTGCTAAAAGCTGATTTTTGTAATTTTGACCAAATTTACACAAATACGAGTATAACATAGATTATCACCTATGACAATCCATTGACTTGTCACTTATGCTGCTCGCTCACTTATGTGACCCAAATACTGGCGAAAAGGCACTTCTGCATAATAAGGACAAAACCAGCAACATTTTTTACCAAAAGAGGACATTTTTGCACGAAGTTGGCAAGGCGAGCGGCATAAGTAGAAAGCGCATGCACGACACAAAAACAAAACAAACGCACAAAGAAAAGAGTAGTTCATAGAAGTCATCGCAGAAATAGTGAAGAGCACAAGCGTAAGCTGACCATTCGGATGGATTTTTCAGCTACTTTATAATTTTTACAAATATTTTCTGAAGATCTTGTTTACTTTTTTGTTGAATTATTGTCATTCCACTATAACTATTGAACATCAATTCTCCAGGTATTTGAACAAAAATTGGGTACATGAAACTTCCAAAGCGAATTTAATATAGTCACAAATATCCTTTATTTTCGATTAACTATATGTATTGATAACACTGTAAAAATAATTCCATTCGTTTCAATAACTTTAAGAAATTGCAAAATTCATAAATGTCCATTGGAGCCTGCATTTTTTTATGAAGCATTACCAAGGATTCCAAAATATTTATTTCCGATAGCAACTTTTTCATATGCTTGTACGGAAGCTTGAACTTTAAAAACCTTCACAATTGCATGCCATATTGAATTGAATAAGATTCACTAGCATTTACAATTCCTGGCAATTGAAACGAAGGTGGCACAGCATTCCCAATGATATCGTCTATAATCCAGCTCTGTGGGTCACTCTACAAAAGCGCCACAAAGAAAGTGCCATGCAAGGGTGAAGTGCTTGGGAGGAGGATTGTATTAAGAGAGCGGCGCATACTTACATTTTTCGTTTTGGCGTGGCCTGCAACTCGTTTAAGGGGAGACGACACACTAACGGCAATTGTTACTGCTGATGCTGCTGTTGAGGCGTTTGCTACTGATTGCGACTGCTGCTGTTGCAGAAACGGCGGCTGCAACTGTTGCTGTTGTTGTTGTTGTTGTTGTGGTTAGCAGCTGCGGCAGCTGCGGATGAATGCGTGTATGTCTTTCTTCTGCTTCTTCTTTTGAGTTGGTAGAATTGTTGCAAACTGGTTTGTTGCCTGTGCCGAATTTTCAGCGTACAATTTTGCTGTTGTTGTTGCTTTCGAAAATGCTCCCTTTGGAGTGCCGCGCGCACGCACTTCAGCACAGCCGATAAAACGCTGCAGCAACAACAACAAAAACTGGCGCAGCTGCTTGCCACTTGTGCTTGCAGCTTAATTAGCCGCACAACAGCAACAGCACCAACAACAACAACATACTATTGCTCAGTAACAACAACCGCTGAGACGTGGCGACGACGGAATGACGAGCAATTGTTGTTATTGCTGACAGCAATGGCATGCGTTGTATTGTTGTTGCTGCAATTGTTATTATTGCTATTGCTATTGCTATTGTTGTTGCTGCTCGTAAAGGTGGCACTTAATGCTGTCGCTTTGTTGTTGTTCGTTTATTTTTATGTGCATTTCTGCTGTCGCTTGTAAATGCGGCATGCAACGGCTGCACGTTGCATGTTAATTGAATTTCTCCTTGCTGCGTATGCGTGCGGCATTAGAATGCGGCAACAGTTGTTGCTGCTGCAAAGAAAGAGCATTTTTTTTGGTTAAGTACAATATTTTATTGGCGATACAGTCGCTTAAGCTATCTATATTTTTGCTAGCCGTGTTAAAAAAGAAGCAATCATGTTTAAAAGAAATGATAAATGGCAGCGCTGCATTGTCGACGATCTTGACGTTTATTGCGGAAATTAACGTCATTTACCGTTAGTAGCTGACAGCTTAGAATAAAGATTCCCCTTTAACTTACACTCTTCTGGCTTTTGTTGGCAGGCACTTTTAGAAAGTGCTTCTATTATAAAAGTTGCAATTAGAAAAAATATACATTAAAAACTAACAGTGTATGCCCCCTGCCCTGCAAGGTCGACTAAAAAATAAATAAATAACTGGCACAACCGCCCGCGAACGAGGCTTAGGTGGTCTAGCTTTCTCGCATTAACTTGTGTGTGCTTGTCATATTTTTCACAAATTAACGGGACCTACTTTACCGATTCCGAACGGGTTTGAGAAGCTTCTCATGGCAAAGATTATTCTCGGAGAATTGCCAATTCACCGCGAGAAGTGGCGCCGCGCAAAGAAACAATTTGAAAACAAATTTTCTTTTTATTAGATGTTACCGGACCGGGAGTTGAACCCATGTCCTCCGCGTCAGCGTCCAAGCACTTAGACCACTGAGCCACCGCGGCGCCAAGGTCGACTGCTCTACTATAATTGTAGCTCCATCTCCCGAAAAATATAAACCGCCTCAGTGCAGTTTGGAAAGCAATTCTGCTTCAATGGCGAGATTCTTTACTCCAACGGTTTGGTGTTTGACATTTGCTCTGGTTATGACCATCATCACGCTTGGCTGGCGACACATGGTGAGGGGGGTTACGCTCGTTTGTGGCCACTGTTGTTTGCTTCAACATTTGGCATTGCTTCAAAGCGCATCGTAACAAAATGTCATAAAAGGGAAGGAAAAAAAATTGTTGCTGATCATAATAATGAACAAAAATTGTTGTTGTCCTACAAAAAATAATTAATGGAAAATAGCGGTGCGAATACACGCGCTTAAAAGAAACTTTCGTTGATAATCAAACAATTGGAAAACAACAAAATTGTTTGGAGGCCAGCATCTTAGTTGTTGTTGCTTTAGACTACTTTAACAAGCATTTTATTTATCTGTTAGAAATTACATCTTTAAGAAATATATTTTCTTATATGCCAGCAAGTTTCAGCACTCCACGCAAACAACTCCAGCCCCTGTTCCTGCCACTTGAACACACTATTTAAAGCGCCTCACAACTGCGCAGCCGTATTTGGAAGCAGCCTAGTTTTTTGCTTCAAGTGAGCAACAAAAGTTTTCAATTAAGTAAACTATGACTTTAAAGATAGTTGCAGTTAAGTTGCATAGACTTATAATGAATAATGACAAGCAAAAAAAAGTGGCGTCGAGTCGCATCGCAGCTGTGCAAAATTTTTTGTTGTAATTGGGAATTCCAAAAGAAAGCACGAACACTTACAAAATTAATTAATGCAAACGACATCGCTAAATGCAATTACAGTGCAATTGAAAATTTAAAATGAAATAATAAGCATTTGCAAAATGTTAAATGTACACTAATAACAACAACATGAGCAGCCAAATGTTGTAATAAATCAACAAAATACACTTTTTTATAAGCTTGTATTTAACTCGACTTTCTGTTTGTTTGATTGTTTGTGATCAAACCTAGTAATCAATTTTTCACCTACTTCCCGACTACTTGGAAACCTGAAACTTAGCATACATGCGTAAACATGGTGACAATGCATGATTCAATCATAAAAACTTTTTATCACGATATTAGCGAAATAAAGTTGTTCACTCCCTTCACGTTCTTTGCCAACACTGTACAGAAGTTAAAATTCATGCCAAACCGCTAGACCAGAGATCGTATCTCTTATATTATCGTGTTCTTTTCAGTAGAAAGCAAGAGAATGTGTGCCTGAGTTGGTAGAGGCCATCTTTAGAGCGGAGTACATGAGTTCGAATCCTGGCTCGGAATTTTTCAATATTTTTTGGAGTTTTAACTTTTACTTTCTTTTAAATTTACAAATATATTGTAATAAATACTCGTTGTTATTATGTGCCATATTTTCTAAATCTTTTACGTTGAGCTTTGCTAGACAAATAAGGTTACATTTTCCAGCTAAAATGCGCAAGTGTCGAATTGTATAAAAACAACAATGAGCAATATCTTTACCATAAAATCAATGTTAGCCGGTGTAATTTTTTGCTGTATCTTTCTTTAATAACACCAAATTAAGATGACGACACACCTGTCTGTGAATCTGAACAGCGAAGCAGCAAAACAGCAACACGGCTGAACAGCAGGCGACAACGTGCGCAATTAATGTTGCTGCCGCGGATTCTTGATTCTTGATTGTTGTTGTTACTGTTGCAACAACACAATTTTCCCACAACACAAAACCGCCGCGACAAATAAAGATAAACGCAACCGCCACACACTCGACCGCCGCCGGCGCAACGTCACGCAATTGACACTTTTTGCTAGATTTCTGCTTTTTGATGAAATTTTTTAAGCGATTTAATCAAAACACACGAAAACGCGTTGCATGTGAGCAAAATGCAATACGCCGCAATTTTTTTTCGAAAAATGCAATTTTAGCAGCGCCTACAACGTGTTGCAAGCACGACGCATCCGCACAAACTGAAGCAACGTCAACGGCAGACGCATCGGAATCAGATGGCGCGCTGCTCATCTCACGGCACGCTGCGCAGATGCTGAGATATAAAATCGGCCGCGCAGATACATTGCTGCAAGTGCTCGCAGTAAATATTGTAAAGGTGACGCACAGCAAAAACTACAGGAACACGAAAGACATAAAAGAGAGCGCGGCCTCAGATCGTATCAGCAACAACTTGCAGAGAGCGCCTGCAGCAAAAATGGCAAGTTTAACTAAAATTGGCAACAGATCGCGCAGCGCGAGAGTATCTGAAATCTGAGTAGCTCGAAAGCAAGCCGACGTCTCAGGCTAGTTCTAAGGTTTTTCGCTATTTTTAACACATTCGCTTTAATCGTTAATCCGCGCGCTGCTCGCATACAAAATAAACGTAGCGTTCGGCTGACGCGTTCACCACAGACTAAAGTCGTTGTTGTGTTTACACTGGCCGCACAGGTAAAGCGCCCCTGCGCTCGTCATGCTTGAGCTCATGCTTGTTGTTCCACTACGCCTCCACCAAAGTGGCTGCTCAGGTAAGCTTCAAACTCGCTCTATCTGACATCGCTCTGGAGTGAATTAAACATTGTTGCAGCAGCATGTTGCTGAAGAGAGCGGAAGAGGCAGGGCGCGTTCTTTGATGTGTTCTCTCACAGGAAAAATTTCTATAATCTCTGCAATTTGCACTTCTTAACAGAATTTTTGTAACAATTTTCCGTCTCCATGAGCAATTTTTATGGTATAAAATTCATTGCAATCAAATGAATTGCAGATGAATGCCGCTGTTTACACTCTCATGGTACTATTCTCTTCAAAAAATGAATGGAAAAATTGCATGCAACTTATTTCTTGAGCTTGCAAAAATTACAACATTCATGAAATAATTTCTTGCAGCTTACTAAGCAAAATAAAATTATGTTGTAAAAGACGTGTTTTCTTGAAGTGCATTTTTTGAAGTTTTACCCAATATTTCGACTATTTATTCTTAAAGTATAAGACCGAATCTTCGCCGGAGGGACCAAGTTGAAGAACTTCTATCGAAGCTTGTAACCAGGGACTCAGTGACTGAAAAAAACTACACAACAGGTGTAATGGCCGCAAAGATTAAAAAAGTAAAGCGTTTTCCTAAAAAGCTCTTGACGTTTCCGACTCACATATCAAGAATTTAAATTATGTATGTAATAAATAAAATTGAAAAAACGATTTTTTACTGACTGTCCAGTTTTTAGACTTTTCAAATTTTATTCTCAGAGAAGCGCCAACTAGCTGAAACATAGAAATATGGAAATCATTTTCTAGGCAATGAATTTCTCATGAGCTGCATTTTTGCCTGCCATAATCTTGATTTCATCTCATCAGCATCTCGTGCGAAGTTTCAATATGTTTAGTCACTGCTACGTTACCCCCCGTCGCAGTGGCCCTGCAACCAAAGGCGGCACAGGTAGTATATTGCTTGTTAATATAAATGACTCGCACCTTTACCTTTTTCTCTTGTTTATTTTTTGTTCACTCTTATTTGGAAGGTCACCTTCTAAGGCCTTTCTTTGCGCCTACTGCGTCTGCGCACTTTTTCCTATAGAAACTTACATACATGTAATACCAACACATTTACATGCACACTCACACACACTCACGCACACACACAGATGCAGCCGGCAAATGTAATGCGATATTTTAAATGTTTTTTAATGCGTCTGCGTGTGTTTTTCAATGTTTTTTAGACTGGCATGCATGCATTTTAATAAATGATGTTGAAGTATTGTTGTTGCTGTCGAAAGTTCTGCTCCCCCCTCAGGCACTTTACATGTTGCTCAACTCTAGGCGGCAGTGGACTGTGCATGCGCGACGATGCGCGCTCAACACTTCGAGGTGTGTGTTGCAAGTTTGCTTTCAATATAAGCGCAGAGATTCACTTTTATTACTTCCTGACAGGTGCACATAAATTCGCGTCTAGTGGCGAATGGCGAATAGAGCATGGAGCAGCGCCTTCAGTGCAATTACTTAAGTTAATAAATCACGGTCGGATTGGGAGCGATTAAAGTGAGACACTTTAAATTGCATGCGCATTTTCAGAATCCTTTCGTTTGATAGATGCAGTTGGCGTGGGACCCCGGAATTGGCAGGCCTAGCTCACATCTCTTAAAAGCCTGTAAGTTCAGCAAAGGCATGCAAAGTGTTAATTGCGCCAAGTCAGCGCAGCGACTTTACCTGTCTACCTTCGCCGCCACTGCATGTGGCATGCGGTAGTATGGCAGAGTGGTAGAGTGGCATGAGCGTCGCTTCAAGATAAATAAATGTCTGCTCTTTGCTGTTGCTTCACCCTAGGAACCGGCCGGCCCATGGAAATCTCTGTATAGCGGCTTATTAAAGGTGCACGGCTGCAGCTGCTGTTGCTTTGTTGCTTCCGTGCTGCGCATGCCAAAATATTTGCTGCCTGCTTTCCAAGTGGTCAGTGGTAGTGTAGTGCCGGCTGCTCTTGCCCACGTCCTGCGTTTGTGTTGACCCATTTGCGCTGCGAGGTTAATTGCTGCCGCATGTGCAACATTCTGTGGCATGGCCGCTGCGCCTTTCCTGCACTCGTGCATATATAAAATAATATATTTTACCGTACATCCTTCGCGCAGACATTCCTCTATTAATTTCCGCAAATTGCAAAGTCGTGCCGCTCTTTGCCGGCAATCAGCGCGCCACCGGCCGCGCGCGCACATTATCACGGAAAACCGCTTAGAAGTGTCCGCTAAAGCGCGCGTCTCGACGCGTGGGCGTTAGAGAAAGATAAGACACAGCTACGTAGCTGTGATTTTTTTCCAAAGGAAGCTCCTTGACAGCTTCGCAGGCATAGTTTCCAGTTGCCAAATGGGAGTCACTGCTGCGGTTCTCCCTGCTAGTAGAAAGCACATACTACGTCTTGCTCTCGTTGACCGCCAGATCGACATTGGCCGATTCTCTTCCGATAGCGGCGAAAGCAACGATAATATTTTGCTTTTTGTGGCCGACGATATCAATATCATGGGCGTACGCCAGAAGCTGAACACTGAACACTTTCAAAGAAAAAAATAGTGCCATTGCGATGCATACCGG
The DNA here is from genome assembly GCA_963457695.1 of Neria commutata. Classification (NCBI taxonomy): domain Eukaryota; kingdom Metazoa; phylum Arthropoda; class Insecta; order Diptera; family Micropezidae; genus Neria; species Neria commutata. Next base: position 41,426,661 of record OY735247.1, on the reverse strand, counting down.
CTTTCCTCAATACGCTCTTCATTAGGAAGTTGAAGAGGTCGCATGATTCGGGTCACCATGTCTGAAGGCGTCTCACGGTATCGAAAGAATCGGAGTTTCTTTTTCTATTTGACGGAACTTTGAGCTCACGCGCAGGAAATGAGACGTACTTCAAAAATTTTCGTTTGTTTTGGCGGAATATACAACATTTTCCTGCTCTGGCCACTTGAACCTATTTCGCTTTAAGAGTTCAGTTTAGGGATTTGCTTCTCCGAATGGTGCTGCACCAAATTTTCAGACTGCGACTTTCGTCTCTCTCTCTCTCTCTTCTAGTTGCACACTCATTAAATGGGAGCTATGCTAAAAATGCCACATTAGGAAAACCGCAATCTCCAAAGCTCCATAAAAATAAATCGTAGACTTGCTGATATGCGATCGGCGACGTGGGCCCACTCAGCGATTGTTGTCATTTGAGCCGATGTGGACAGCTGGACTCCACCCTAACCGCATGCCACATGTCAGCAACAATGCCGGCAAGGGTACAGCATGATTGCAGGCATGCATGCAACATGCTTGCAACATTTGCATCCAGTGAGATCATGTGTCAAGTTGTCAACTTGGTTAGTGCGCAACGCGCGCACTACACTAGTCAACAAAGTTGCACTTTTTGCGCGACTGACATCATTTGCTTTTGCATATTCGTATTTTACACTTCGCAATGAAAATTAAATATAAACTCCAATCCGATCCAAAGTGAAATGTGCAATATGGCATATAAATTGCTGTAGCCTAGTGTAATTAGCCACATATAGCCATAAGCCTTTGGATTTAAAAAGTGACAGTGTGTGTGTGTGTGTGTGTGCACAGTAATGCAAACACATGTAAAAAAGAGACAAGCAACGCTGTTGCCGTTTGCACTGCAAATATGCAACTACAGCAGATTTTAACAAAACTGCAATCTATAAGGAATTCGTCGCTTTTATTAAAATTTTACTAAATTCATTCGCTACAAAGCTCTACGCGCAACACTTAAAACTGTGTCTTTGTATTATAATATTTGCATATACATAATAGTACTATTCAGTTTAACCTCTTATGCCCAATAAACAAATTTAAGTAATTCAACTAAAATTAGTTAGACTAGCACACACCGAAAAACTCAAAAATCAAGTTTCAAATAATATGAAACTCTGAGCAACAAACAAAACAAAAAGCAGAAAAATTCAAAATGCACAATTTTTCACCTAATTGAAAGTAATCGAACATAACAAGACAGAAATTTAGAATATAGCAACTACATTATAGTTCGAGTGCGTAGAGCGCCAGCGCTCTTAGAGTTTCGCCTTCACAAGCAGCGGCGTTGCCGGTGAGGTGCATGTTTCTGACGCATGCTCTTTATCCGTGTCCTCTTTGGCCTGTGGTACCTGCTGACAGTCCTGCGCCGGCAACAAGTTGCCCGCAGCGAAAATATTTTGCGGATCCAACTGTCGCTTCGCCGCCAAATACAACGCACTGCCAGTGGGCGACACGGTCTTCCGATACCACTGACTGCGAATCTTGCCGATGCCATGATGATGTGACAGCGACCCGCCTGAGGAAAGTATCTCATCACGTGCGCTGTTCTCGATCAGCTCGTACGTTTCCACTGGATTCGGTATGCCGGTGTACTTGAAGGCGAAGTAGAAGTAAATGCAAGCGCCGGCATCGTACGTCTGAGTGACACGACACGATATAATGAAGTGGTATATATTGCGAGAATGACACTCCTGAAATAACATAGCAAAAACATACGAATTATACTTTCAAATCTAAGATAATTGAAAAAATTCACTTTCATGCAAGTGGCGTCATTTAAACAATTCACGTTCGTTTGTATAAAGTGCATAGCATTAATTCAGTTAGTATGCACGACAAATAAACGTGCAAAGTTCAAATTGGGGACTTACAAAAACCATAAAATTGCCTTTGACGCTACTCAAAGGGGCGCTTCGGTAAATGCACTCATTAATCACACCGTCAAAGTCGGCATATGCTACAGGCTGCCACAAACAGCAGCATAGTCCCCTGTCACTTCTGAACAGCAAACTGACTCACCACTTCCACGCGTCGTTTTACATTGCGGCACAACGCACTGCAACGATCCCAGGCCACAGATGTCTCAAACGATTCTGCCACAATTTCCTGATTCAGCGCAAAATCCTGCAGATAACAAATCCAAACAGCAACGTGAATTGCTAGCATGAAATAATACCACTGCGCTCTACCTACCCTTATGTAGGCAATCACAAACGTGAGTATGTAGCCACGTTCGCCATTCTGGCCACCTGCCGGAAATCCTTTGAACTGCTTGGCAATTTCGTAGATAAGTGACTCCTGCCGCTGCACATCCCCAGCCTCACCTTCGAAGAGCAACGTGGCAGCGCATATTTTGGACAGATCCAAACCCTTCACTGTGGTCACGTACACCTTCTTGACATAGTCGAATAGGCTTCCGGCCCAACCCTTAGGCGCCTTCAGGCTCTGTCCGAAGAGGAACTGCTCGTTATCCATCAGACGCACAGAAGCTGGTTGACAACGGCGACGCGCCACTTCGCGCATGAATTGCACACCACACTCGAAGTCGGGAAAGACCAAGGAACCGTAACGTTTGACTGGCGGCAGCGGACGTACCTTTAGCACCACCTCGGTAACCACACCCAGCGTGCCCTCCGAGCCCATTATGACATGATTGAAGTCCGGTCCACAGGACACGCGCGGCGCAGTGCATGCGCGCTCCAGCACACCGGTCGGCGTGACCATACGCACGCGCACCACCAAATCCTCAATATTGCCGTAGACATTCTTCTTCATGCCGGAGGCGCGTGTGGCCACCCAGCCGCCGAGCGTGGAGAATTCATAGCTGTCGGGCTCATGGCCCACAGTGAGTCCTATTTTGCGCAGCTCCCGCTCCAAGTCCTGCCCCACTATGCCCGCCTCAAAGCACACGGTCAGATTTTGTGAATTCAGCCATAGCATGCGATTCATCTGCGAAGTGTCAAGCACGCAGATCATGCGTTGCTCTTCCTGCGGGCAGGTCACCGAGCCGGACACCGACGTTCCACCGCCGTAGGGTATCACGATGACATTGTGCTTATTCGCCAGCGCCACCACACGTTCTACTTGCTCGTGCGCCTTGGGCCAAACGACCACATCGGGTATGCGCTTATAGGCATTGTGCCACAGGTCGTAAATGTCATGCAGCGTCTGCCCATGACAGCGTATAAGCCGATCCTCGCCCTCTTGTGAGTGTGTTATGCCTGTGGCCTGCAACTGCTGCAGGAATTCGGCATTAACAATGGGTGCTGGGAATTGCTGCGGCATTTCGGGAAAGGGTATGCCAGCAAGGGGCCGCAAATCGAACTTCCGATATACCCATTCGGTGAAGAAAGGAAGTGAGCAGCCCTCCAGCGGATATCTATAAAAAAACGCAGCATAAATATAAGCCTACAACAGTACCGCTCCCGCACTCACTTGTCACCCTGAAAGCAAATCATATCTTTGTCCATGTAGAAGCGCGAATCCTTGTAGCCCCAGCCATACCACTTCAGCACATTCTGCCTGCAAGTCAAGGAAAGAGGCATTAATTTATTTTAGAATACAATTCCAGCTGCCGCGCTCACACACTTACCGCCTCTGCGGTATTACACTCTGCACCTCCTTGCCAGATAAGCGCTCATCCAACTCCACTGTGGCGCCACAGCCGCCGCTCCCCTGCGTACAGCTGCTGCTTTCGCAGTCAGCGTAAGCTGTAACGGTCTCGGTCTCTTCACTGCTGTTGTGACTCGCCATATTGCAGTTATGTACTTTTATAGCAAGTTCTTTCAGCAATTGAAAAGTGCACTTTTACTTCTGCACCCAACCAGCAACTCAAATATTTGCTACACTTTTTGTTTGCCGCGTTAGCACTTTTACGCGTGCAAATATTAAAAATCGATTTTTTCTGCTTCGCACTTTTTCTTGTAGAGCACAAAAAAATTGTCAGCTCAGATTTAGGTCGTGATTTTCTGGGAAATTTAAATGCTTGCATTTACAGTTACACCAAGTTTTTCATTAATAATTCTTAGCTTATTTGACAAAAGCAATGCAATTAATTTTATTTCGTTATTTTATTCTTCATATGCCAGCAGTTTACGTTTGCACGACGCCTTTTTCTACTTAACTGTCTGCGAAATCAGAGGGAAGCTTTGTTTTTCCCATTAAATATAGGAAAAACAACGCGAGAAAGGGCGAAAACGTTTTTCCACCCAATGGGTGGAAGGCAGAAGCTTGAGTGAAATGCTCAAACAAATACAGGCACTCTCTCGCTCTCCTTCCCACTCACTTTGATATGATTACCGTTTATTTTAAATGAAAAAATTATTTGAAATGACAACAAACTTTCGCGGGGGGTCTTAAATGCACTTACCACAGCCCTGACATACGTATGTAATTAATTGTGATAATTTCATCAAAATAAATTTCAATGTTTCTTCTTGTATATTAACGCTCTCTTCTCTCTTCATGTGTTAAAAAAGGGAAAAGAATCGGCGCAAGAAATTCTCAAATCCCAAGCATGCGCTGCGCGCCACCAGCAAACGAGTGATTATTTTCATGCATCCCCTTCTCATGTTTCCAGGGGCGGGAGGACGTTGATAGTATTTTAAGAAAAACATGTGCGCGGCACTATCACTTCTTGCTCTCTTGTATATCTGACAGACGGACAAACAGCTTCAAGCGAAACTAATGAATGACATCGGCGAGTGCAAGCGTACTTGGTGTACTACCGTGAAAGCACCCTGTGGGCCTTTTCACACCGTTGACATATTTGAGTGAATTTAATTTTAGTTTTGTTTTGTTTGTTTTGTTTAGGTTTGTTGTTTTTCGTCAGCTCAATTCTGAAAAGTTTTCTTCAAAAATATGTATGTACATATGTATGTATTTAATTTCCCCCGTACTTTCGGTTTCTATTTCGGCTTGAACTTTCGAAATTGTCTGTGAAACTGCCAATATGCTGGAAAGGCATTTCAAATTAAATATTCAACAGAACGACTTGGGCACAACAAAACTGCCTGACACACTTTTTCACATTTGATATTTTAAAATTTCAAGACGTCACACGTGCTATTGCTGGAAACAACTGTTCTTTCCCGTCATAATCTATTTTGTAATAATTACACGTGTCTGTTATATTATTTATTCAACAACAAAAGGACATTTTTCTCTACACAAAGGCACTTTATACAACGCAATTTAAAACCAAAAGATTTCCGTTACATTTTCATCTCTTCGACGTTTAAAATGCAACTGCGCCTTCAGCTTGCTGCTTGTGTATTGAAAACTCAAATTTAGCTAACTGCAGGTGTAATATGCAAAATATTAAAATACATAAACAATTGGTTTTGTCTGTTTGCTTAACAATTTAAATTTTGTTAAGAGAGCAAGTTAACATGAGTGCGCGCTAACGAGTTTGGGTTTTTCACTTTTGTCCGGCAGTTCGCTTTTCGCATTTGCGAGAGGGGCAGCAGTATAAGGTGCTTATTTTGTAAATCCCAACGCCTCACTTCACCCTGCGTTCACTAATTTGGTATTTTGTAAAACGCATCACCTCACTCGGTGACTGCTCGCGTTGTCTTACGTAGTTTCATATGAAAATCGGTACCGCGTAAAACGCAACGCGGCGCATTCACTCACTTGAACTGTCAAATCGTTCACTTGGGTTTGTGCTCGCGTTCAGTTTTTTAAACGCAAAATTTTTGGTAATTTCGAGTGAAAATTGATTTGTGGTAATCTGCAGAAGCAAATAATAAGTATTGCAGTACTTCTTAAAGACAAATACTAAAGAAAAAAGTACAAAAAAAAGAAAATACTAGCACTGCAGTTGAGGATCGAAATCACAAAAAAAAAAGAAATGCATCGCGGTTGAGGGTTGAACTCGCAACTTCTCGCGTGCTAGTCGAACGCTCTAACCACTAGGCTATGGGAGGTATGCAATGGATGCAGCAAATTTTGTGTGTTTTGTATTTGGCTGATAAATTAAGAAAAATACAACTCTTTTTCGTAAGAACTTGACAGCTCAAGTGATGCCGTAAGACAACGAACGCAATTACGCCGTGATTTACAAAATGCCGTTTTTTGATCCCGGCGTTGGCTTCGTGTTCGCGTTGCGTTCGATCACGGTGATTTATACGGTAAGGCCGTAAGGCACACTATTTCACTGGCTTCTTTTAACTAGTTGCATTTCATTGGATGACATTGATTTAGATTTTTATTATATTGCGACAATGATGTTGTTAATTCATAAGCATCCTAACTGATGGTTGTCATCTAAAAATGATTTTTTTTGCTTGTAGGTTGTACTGAAAGTCGTACATGTAAGCTGGAACTATGTATGGCATTTGCATACTTGTACTTCTTGTTATGTATATACTTTGTTAACATAACAGCAATTCGCAAATATTGTTAAGTAAGAGCAAATTTGCATTTCATTCGCATGCAATGTGCAGTAATGCAGTAATATATGCATTTTTCACCGAAGCTGGGAAAGAAATTCGTGATTGTTCAATTAGCGAATGGTGCAACCAAAGAGTATCTTATCTTATATATAAAACGCAGACTGACTAAAAAGTGTCTGCAGCCTGTCCACTTTCTGTCTTCTACGACTTTAGGTGAATGAAATTGGTTCGTTGTGTAGCCCAGTGGGTAGAACCGCGCGATTGCACTCGGCAGGTCATGGGTTCGAATCCCACAGGTTTTAAAATTTTTTATTTTTTTTATTTTTCACTTTGCTTTGCCTTTTATTGTTGCTAATTGTTTTACTAGCTGTAGTGTATACAGGCACACACGACAGGTGGCCCCACTTGTACATATATAAAACGCAGAGTGACTAAAAAGTGTCCGCAGCCTGTCCACTTTCTTTCATCTACGACTTTAGACGGACGAAATTAGTTCGCTGTGTAGCCCAGTGGGTGGTCATGGGTTCGAATCCCAAAGGTTTTACAATTTTTTTTTTTTAATGTTTTTTTATTTTTCACTTTGCTTTGCCTTTTATTGTTGCTAATTGTTTTACTAGCTGTCGTGTATACAGGCACACACGACAGGTGGCCCCACTTAATATATTTTCCTAAAAATGTATAAATTTTTTTTCGTTAAAATTCTTATTTTATTTTTTTGTATTTTTATTCGAAAGTATATATGTAATCGATTTCGGCCGAACATTAAGAAAAGGCCGAGGTTTGGTATCGCTCTGTGTCGGTCAATCGGTCAAAATTTCGGGTTCGGGGTATTTGTTTGCAGCCCTTAAGTGACTATGGCACTGATTCGTATTTGAGCGTAAAGCCTCCAACGGTGAGTGAAAAGAGCCAACGTATTTACGAAGAATACTGCAGGATACCCAGAACTTCCACTGCCGTGCCCAAAATCCAGGAGTTTGATGTGCTCTCCCAATATCTGAACATGATATAGGCTTATGCCAATGTGCGAATGTTTTTGATGGATTTTGAAGTCAGTATTTATGTATTTATGTACATAAGTTAAAGTAATATGTTATAAATATGTATATCTTCTACTTTATTAAAAATTATACTCCTACATAAAATTTGGTATTATCCTTAAATCGCGGATGCTTGCTGTTGCTTTAAAATTTAATGAATTTTTGCAACACCATTTATTTTCAATATATTATTGTATTACATTGTGCACGCATAAGAGCAAATGAATAGACTTACATATATTTGTTTTAAAACAAAATAAAAACATACATATATGTACTAAGCTCCAAATCGAGCAACTTACTTTTTATAACAAATTTGGAAGTTGTCTGTGCTGTGCATCTGCAAGCTTTCCACTTTCCTCCTGTTCCATTTAAACTTGATTCCAAGTGGTGGACATGGTATTTCTGCCAATTTTCCAAGTTGCCTGTGAAGAAAAATTTGCTGTGGTACAATTTTGGTTATGTTTTTTTGGCATTTTGAATTTGCCTCCAAATCGAGCAACTTACTTTTTTTTACAAATTTGGAAGATACCTGTGCTTTGCTTTGCACTTTATAATGCGTCACAAATATCTAAAACCACTTTGATATTTGATAAATTGCCATTTCGTTTTGTTCGTCGTGCTGTTAAACATCGTGCGCATGTCGGCAAACCAAACAAGCGACGCGGAAAAACAATTTTTGTAGCGAAATTATGTGCCTCGCCTGAGATTTGAACTCGGGTATTCCGTTTCAGCAGCCAAGCGTTTGTCCACTTGACCAACGTGTCGCGTTTCCCTTGGTCGCTTAAAATTAATCATAACGAGGAAGTCTCTCAAATTTCTAAAAATAGAAAACTTATAAGCAGCTGTAATGAAATTCAATGAAATCATTACTGCGGCTGTTGGGAAAATGCAACCCTAAATTGGACGCAGCGTGAAATTAGAACCAGTTCTATCGTCGGTCGTTGCGTTTTGCGATGGTCGTCGGCCGTTCTGTTCCATTCCTGACGTTCTCATAAGAACTCGTTCCAAAATGCGGAATACCGCAGCGGTCTGCGTTGTGGTCGCAATTGTGTTTCAGGCATCAAGCTTTTCGAATAACAATGTGGTCACAGAATTTGCTATGGATTCCGCGTTTAACAATCGACGTTTTTTTATAAAAATAATGCAATATTTATTATATTTAACGATTTTATAAATTTTGTTGTTTCAAAAATATGTTTACTCTTTTTTCATGCAGTATCCCTGGCTTCATTAAACACAGCTCCACTTGTAAACCAAGAAAATGTAAACAAATGATAACATAAACACAAACAGCTGATTCGCTGTGAACTGTCAAAGGCAGCGCATGCTCACTTGTTTTTGTTTTTCCGTGTCGTTGCATAAATATTAGCAAAAAATACTTAATATTCGTTCCAACAATGTCCGAAGAGCAGCTGCCTAACAAAAAATGGACAGAGGAAGAACGCTTGGCCCTGGCAGCTAAAATGGACGCAGAACTCGATGAATTCATAGAGAGTCTGGAGAAGAAGCGCTACGCAGAAGGTAAAATGCTCGTTTATTTAGTTCATATTTGTTTGTTTTCTTCCAATTTTTCATATCAAACTTAAGATTTTAATGTTTCTATTTGAAGGTTGGCCCGAAGATCGCTGGCAGGAGGTAATTAGGAATTAGCGCTTACCGTTCATTTATAGCGCATAGCAATTCAGCAATTCATAAATTACCAAATTACCTTCCCACAGGAAATGGACAAGCATCCATTCTTTATGAAAAAAGCGCCAGAGCCGGGCGACGAAGTGCATCCGATGTTTGAGGGTCTGCAGAAGCTAAAATACGACCCGGAAGAGAATACAAGAGAAGATCTGGCACTCAACTACAAAGAGGATGGCAACTTCTATATAAAACACAAAAAGTTTCGCATGGCAGTGTATAGCTTTACGGAGGGTATCAAGGTTAAGTGCGAGAAGCCGGAAGTACAGGCGGTACTCTATAACAATCGCTCGGCGGCGCAATATTTTCTAAAGAATTACAGGTACCAATTCCATTATCCTTGTATTTGAGATATTATTTTCGTTTTGTGCAATACTTTTGGAAGGTCCGCGCTAAGCGACGCGCAACGTGCGCTCGAATTCAAACCTGACTATGCGAAGGCACGCTGGCGTGCGGCGCAGTGTGCACACCAATTGGATAAGTTTGATTTGTGCGCGCGATTGTGTGGGGAAATGCTGGAACAAAATGTGGAAAATTCGGAAGTGAAAGAGCTACTCAAGAAAAACAAAGCGAAAAAGGTAAAGTTTCCTGTGCGCAGCAATGCTTAAGAATTGTAAAAATGTGCTGTCTTGCTGCAGCTGGAAACAGAACGTAATCAACGCAAGGAGGCTGCAGAGACCAAAAAGCGGTTGGAACGTTTACAAAAGCTGTGTGATGCGCTTAAAGAACGCGAAGTGAAATTTGACGATTTGAAGCAGCAAAAACCGATTACCCCGGAACTGTTACGTCCAAAGTTTCTCCCACTGGAGGATTTTCCCGTGCATTTGGACGACGACAATGAGACGCTTATATGGCCCGCTGCTTTTTCCTATCCCGAATTTTTGTTCAGTGATTTCCAACAGCAGTTGTCAGAACATGCCACGTAAGCGCAACCAACTGCTTTCTTGTGTTATTTGTAACCAAGATTATTATTTTAAATAGCATGCAGGACTGCATCGATGCCCTGTTCGCTGAACCCTTACCCTGCGACAAAGCGCATGCTTATACGCCTAGTAACTTGAGCATATACTATGAGAATCGTAAAGCAGGCTGTGTGCACAAGGTGAATCTGCAAAAGTGCCTAAAGGATATCATCAATGAAAAAAGGTGGTGCTTGCAAATCAAGAAAAATCTTAAATTTGCTTGCTGAAATCCATATTTTTTACTTGCAGCTTTTTTGTGACTGGCGGCGCGCTGCTCTTCTATGTGGTGCCTACTGGATCGAGTGTGGAACAAGACTTCATACACCAACAACGCCGTCCGATGGTCTATGCCTAGTTGACAAATCGCATTTATCAAGCAATATTTAAGCTATAAAATCAAATAAAAACACTCTTATTTTGGCTTCTTAAAACAAAGCACGCTTATTTATTGTTATTTTTAAAATACCATTCATTTTGCATAATTTAACAATGAAGCCACAAAAGCCATTACTATAAAGTTTACAAACCATTTCTCGCATTCAACCCAATGTAATGAGTTGTGCTTTGTAAAATCAGCTGCTTACAATATTACATTTGTACCTTGCAATAAAAGCGAAACGTGCCACTGTTTGAATACTTGTAAGCATTGATTAATTACAAAATTTACTTTAAATTCTGTGATTGACAAAATTTATATTCTTGTATGTAATTCAATTGCCCTCAATAGCGAGATCTTAATACGCGGTCTCGAATTATTGAATTAAAATGCAATGCAAGCTTGAGGTTGACTTTTTCAGATTATTGAGTTTTCTTTTTTATACGACTCTATGTTTAAGTTGATATGTTTTGTTGTATGTAGGTATAGCAAAAGCCTAGTAAAAAGCGCTTTTAATATGAAATTTTCTACTTACTAAAAAAAAGCACATTGAATACAGTTAACTTTTCGTTCAGCAACACTTTAACAATAAACAGCCTAAACAAGTCAACAATTTTAGTTAATATTTTTTTTTAAATACAGCGAAGCGTTTTTAATTGAGCCTTAGCTTGTAGTTTTAAATACACACCCATAAACAAGATACATAGCTTTCTTTATATTTTTTAATCCTTCGTAAATGAACACATTTCACAACGCCTTTAGTTGTATATTTCTTAAGGTGAATTTGAGCAATTTTTCATTTTAATTTAATACTAATTACTGCAGCTTGACATCTATGATATATTTTTAAAAGCAGCCTGAGCGTAATTGATAAGCGGTATGTTTAGTTTAAGTTTGCGATAATATTGTTTCGAGCACACGTGAAGTAAGCATTACTTTTTTGTGGTAAGCATAAAATGTTGAATGATAATAAAATAAGTAAAATGAGAATGTAAATTAAATACTGCCATATTCCACAATTTGAACTACTATTTCACTTTCACATCTGTGATATATTAAAAGTAAATGAATATAATTTCAGCATAGCACATTCAAAAGCTTACGAAAGTATTAGAAATTATACATGCAAAACTCATTTAATTTAAAGTTATATAAAGCTGCTGATAAAATAGCAACAAAATAAAATAAACAGCCATGTTCCACATATTCCATCGAATATAAAACATATCGAATTCAAAATTGAACTCGTACTCAAATCAATTTCGATCGAAAGTGAAATATGGAACTTGACATGTAATGATAATAGCATATAATGAGTAAAAAGAGTTTTTTAAAGTTACATGAAGTGCATACAGCAAACCTTTGGGTATAAATATTTTGCAGCACTTTTAAATTTTATAAATTGCGCACAGGTTACAACACTATTCGAGCCGAGTTCACTTACATTACTATTACTTATTCAAAAAACAATTTCTATTTACATGCAATTTTAACATATAAAGCTTTAATTTATAGTACAACTAGCAGCTGAAAACCGAAGAGCCAGAAGGCAAGTGCAGCAGTAGAAATAAAATATAAAATTTGACCAAAGCACTTACATACATACATTAAGACTAAACACATATAAAAAAGTTATAAAACTAAACGCACATCGGAAAACACATAAGCCCAATTCACAATCTTGTGCAAATGGTCTGGGATTTTTGCAATTGACAGTTTTGTAGCAAACCTACAGTAGTTTTGACAGTAGTTTGCTACAAAACTGTCAATTGCAAAAATCCCAGACCATTTGCACAAGATTGTGAATTGGGCTATAATAAAATATAAAAGCTACATATGTGTTTCACAAATCGATTTCGAAAATAAGTGAAATAAAAATAATTGAAAGGAAAAGAACATAAATTAAAACAAAAAATTAATTTTAAAACCGTTTAAAAAATGATGGAAATAATCTGAAGAGAAATCACAAAAATAAAACTTTAAAATAAAAAAGTGTATGCAAAAATCGTTTAGTTTTAAAGAAGATTTCTATAAAATACTATATCAATCAAAAATCGTGCTGCTGATTGCGCTGCAAGACGTTGTGAATTTTTAGTTTCAGTGGCGAAAAGTCAATTTTCTTGAAACGTGGCAAAGAAGCAAACTTCTTGACGCCGCTCCACTGCAAATCGCCAGCTGCCAGAGGTACCTCCAACTTGGACTGTGTCAAGGCAGTTGGGCCACCGTTGGCAGCAGCGGGTGTGCCGCCATTGCTATTAGGTTTACTGGCAGCTGGACTTTGGCGCTTTGTGTTGACCGCCTGATTGAGCTGCAGATGATGCTGTGCCGGCTGCAGTCGTTGTGGCGTGACGTTGGGCGACAATTGAGCGTACTTTTGCAGCAGATGCGCAGCAGTTTCATATGTTTCATTGATGACCTGGTAGCAGTGCTCCCCCGTCGAAACTGGGGAGTCTACGGCCACGGTCATCCTCAATTGCGGTACTTCACTTACAGCCTCAGAATTGGGTGTCACCTTCAACGCTTTAGTGTCGTCAAATTTAAAGTCGATGTTTTGCAGCATGGCCAATTGCAATAACTCCTGCTGCAACTGGGCGCGCATGTCGTCGCTGAAAGTGCCTGGCGGCTCAGCGGCTTGCTTGCCCTTGTTATTATTGTTGTTGCTGGCCTTTTTGTGCACATGCGTAACAGTGTAGACGTTTTCCGATATTTTATGTGCGCCAGTTTTCTTGCTTTTGTGCATTTTGCTGCATTTGCTTGAAGTGGTTGTGTCTGTGGAGCAAGACGTCGCATTGGAATTTTGCTGCTGCACGTTGAGCTGCTGCGGAGATGGTATGCAGAGATTCTCCTTACGTTCGCGTCGCATTTTTATGCCCACTAACTGACGCAAACCAATCGCGTTTGGCGTTTTCTAAAAAAACATTTGAATATTGAGCACAAATTTAAAAAAACTGGACAAGCTGGCATACGCACCTCGCTGGAAGTTGCAGAAGGAGCTGCTTGCAAAGGACTCTGGCTAGCGCGACGCGTTCTGATGCTGTCACAACTGTTCGGATAGTAGGACGGTATTTTATCGTCAACGCTGATAATTGATTTGCGTGGCGTTTGATAATAGTTCTCCGGCTCCTGCTCTACCTGCTGCTCAGTTACAACGACCCCACACCCAAGCGTTTGAGCTGGTGTGTGCGGCGATTCGGTGGGTGTGCTCGTGCTGAGCGCCACTGGGAGCTGCTCCAACTCCTGCGCCGCCTTAACAACGAGCAGATTTTCATACAAATTGCCAGAGAAATCAACAGCGGGTGGTGTATTCATAACTTGCTTGCCATTATTCGCAGCTGAAACACAGCATGCCAGTAGATTTTCATAGATGATATTTTGCTTCTCAATTGGCGGATGACGCAGTTGCAAGGCAACAGCTGTGGATATTGTTGCGGCTTGACTCAAACGTTCCTCGGTGGAGTTTGTGCAGGAAGAGGCGGTAGAGCAGTAGGAACCTGTTGAATATCCGGAAGACGTGGACTCGGTACTAGATGGTAGTGGCAGCACGTTTTGCTGCACATTACCTTGACTGGGTCTTTTTGGCCTGATGGGCGCCATTACACAGTAGCCAGTTAAATCATCAAGCAGTATTTTATTCTTCAATGGATTGCGCGGGGGTGCCGCGCCATTGGCGCCTATCAAGTTGATACTGGACGTGTTGCAGGCGGAGAAATTGAAATTCTTTGGTATAGCCTGTGATATATTCAAGCTCTCCATCGAGCCTGCCTTCACTTTGTGTGCTGGCGCTGAGAGTTGTTCGGCGTGTTTGCTTGGCTGTATGGTTGATTCGTCCAGGCTTTGGCTACTCAAATCCAGGTCAATGCTATACGAGCAAGGCTTTAGCAGTACATATTCGTCTTGTAACTCGTCAAAGGAATCAAGAAAATTGATTTTCGACAAGTCTGGGCTTGAAAAGCTATTACGCTTCGATTCAGCCATATGCGCAGCAACAAGAGACTTTAGTGGCTTCTTTCTTTTGGCGGCAATGATATTGTTTTCATAGGTAGGTGGGGTTGCTGCATTTCGTTGGCCCTGTCTGCTGTGCTTAGGCGTGTCACATGCTATGACATCCTCAGCGGAACAGGCATGGCTCTCGCTGACACTTTTGGTGCGCTTTGAGCGCCCACTGCCGAAGATATTATCTAGCACGTTTTTGTACTTTTTCTTCTTGGCCAACTCCGATTCGGGATTTGTATTAGAACGCGGTATTTCGCCCAGTAAGCCAGTGCACTGTTCAGTTTCGAATGTGTTGATGCGTTTGCGCTGTGCCGGTAGCGGTGGCAGCGGCGGTGGTGTCGGTGGATGCTTCATCTCTATCTCTTCAGCAATAGCATTAAAGTTGCCGGCGGTGGATTTCATTTCTTCGTAAATTCCTGATGCGATGGAGGTACATGATAGACGACGCGATAAACGTCCCGGTTCAAGTGCGCTGCCTTCGTAGATCTCCTCGTAAATATCGGAAACTCTTGAAACACGTTGTGACCAAGCGCTGATGTTGCCGTCGTAAGCAACGGGAATTTGCGGCAAAGGACCGAGTGTAGAGGGCGTTATTTTAGTGGCGCTGCAAGAGATAGATAATGCATATTTTCGATTTCAATAATGCAAATTCGCTTGAATTTACCCAAACTCCAGTGTACTCTCTGCGCCATTTGGAACACAATTTGTACAATTTGTGCTCGTCGTCCAACCAGGCACGCCCGGCTCATGCACACCAAAACATCCCGGCCCTCTGCTGTTTCTGCGTTGTTCCAGAAATAACTGCCGATGCAATTCCAAGTTTTTAATTGACTTTTTCATCCATTTCATATGGCGGCGACAACTCGTCTCCGTTTCCAGCGCAAAATATATAAAGCAATTGCGTCGGGTCTGTGTCCAGAATAGCCCATATGAATGTTGCTTTGTGCGTGAGGCCGCCAAACTGATGCTAACTCCGGGCACAGTAATAGCCACCGACAGACCCTTCTCTACTTGAGGGACATCGACGGCGACCACGTCGTCTGCATTCCCATTGCTCGCTGGGGGTACGCTGGACATGAGGCTGATGCGCAGAAAGCAGGGCAGACATTTGATCGCCTCAATTTTCACCTGACATTTGTTCCACGTCTTGAACTTCAGTGCATCAGGCCTCTTATCGTTGATGCTCAGCTTAACATCCATAAACATGGAAATTTCGTTGTTCTCCATTGTTACAGATCTTTTCGACAATATACGGCTATTACTAGGAAATACACATTTTTCTTTAGAAATCGTTCTCAGAAATTTTTCGCAAAATTTGTATGTACACAAAAATGGAATCTGAAATGAATGTGTTTATGTCAATGTGTGGCATCAATCCTTTGAAATCCTGGCGGCGCAGTGTTGCCAGCTTCACGTGATGTTCACCATAAGCACAAACTAGAGCTGGAGCGTGGAGTAAAACATACGATTAAAATTCTTGTATGTACTCCCTCTATATTTAATGATTAGTTGCTACAATACACAGAACAGTTAATTAATTGGTTTAAATGTGGCGACGGCAAGACGGCGACAGTTAACGGTTCTTAAAAGTCCACTAAACACAGTTCACTATGCAATTCGAAGCAATGATGCCAGCATTTTCATTTCTAAATTCCATTAAAAATTTTTGAAGAACAAACGAGTCATATATGTATTTTCATTTTAAAATGCAGGTTTATTCATTGATATAACAGTCAGGAGCCACAGTGTCTGAAATGATGAATGTGTTGTGGCGTTTGGTTAAAATTATGTTTTATTTTTTGATATGAAAGCACTAAATGTGTATTATTCTTGAAATTCGATTGTTCATAAACAGGGATTAAGGGCCAGTTTCACAGTGGATGTTTAAACTCTGATTGCAGTTTAAATAGGGAATTTCAGTTTCACAGTGGGAAGTTAAATACAATTTAAATGCCCGGTTGTGGGCATTTAAGTACGGCACAGAGTTGCAATCGAAAACAAATAAACAGCTGATTTCGGATGTGCAGGCAAGCTGCGTCGACAATATTGCAATTTATAAGCGGCCAAATTAAACATACAACTGCATGGTGTAGCACATATAAATGATCCCGTAGTATTATAAATAATATAAACTGTGGATTCTTTGAAGAATATCCAATAATTCACTTCTTTCGGCCGACGAAAAATTTTTAGCTCGCGCTGCCTCCATAATTGAACAATGCACTGTGAAACTCAAGAAAAGTTAAACTAGATTTAAACTCAATTCGCAAATTAGATTTAAACATCCACTGTGAAACTGGCCCTGAGCGGCCTAAATAGGAAAATACAGTTACCCTTTGTAAAAGGCACAGAGTTGACACCACTTGCCCACAGTTCGCAGCTGATTAAACTTGCATTTTTGGGCGCCAAAAGTATAAGATTGAGAAGGCAAAAAATAAAAACAAAAGCAACAATATACAATTAGTAGAATAGGATTAAGTTAACTATGAGTGAAGCCGGCGAAATGCAAATGGATTGTGATGAGGAGCAACTGTAAGTGTTTGAATTCAGAAAATTTTGAGCTGTTGCATGTCTAAATTTTCATTTTCAGATACGTGCGCTCGCTGGAAGATGTAAAGTTAATAATTAAACATGCGAAACTCGATGCCAAGAACTTAACGCCAATTACGCAGGTGTATATAAGCTGCTAGTTCTACACATATGCCTCTACTAAAAGTTTAACTTACAGGCGCTATATTATCCCTCTGCCAGCGTCAGACCAGAAAATCTCAAGCTTCTCGAATTGGATGAGCATATGCTAGAACAAATTCGCGACGGTGAGGCTCTTTACTTTAAGGGAGGTCTCAATGAGAAGGTTGTGCTCTGCACCGAGGAGCGCACTTACGATGTCAAGTCCGCTGAGATCTCCAACAGTTTGCTGCTGGTGTCAGACTTGAAATTCGCTGCCGCCACCAGCAATTCACCACTGAAGAGTCCACGTACTGGCAATGTATCGCTGGAGCGCAGTCTGAACGATGGTAACGACGATGATGTGCCTGAGGAGCGCACATTGGAGCAATGCAAAGTGCTTAAAATTTTTCACGAATACTTCGAGTGTCGGGAGATACGTCCACGCTATCGTAAGCTGGGTGAATTGTTGCAGATGACAAGGTACTCTGGCCCCGAGAATGAAGAGTTTATTGAACGCAACCTGCTCTTTACTTACGATCAGCTGCTGGACACGGTGCAGTGCAGCAAGCAGCAGTTCGCGGAGGGCCTGCGCATTTATCGCGCAATTGGATTCGATGGCTCTATGCGTGTGATGGATTACGAGTATGAATATCGCATTATTAATCTTATGGTGAGTCTTATCAATGAGAACTCCTGGCCGCTGGACGAGATAGAGCGCGCCGACACAATAGAAGCTTTGGACGGTATTGCGCCGCAGCAGATAGTCGAGGGCCTATTTCAGGTGTACACAGTGCCCTCGGAGCAAAAGCAGGGCAAGTACACTTATCGCGAGGAATTGGTGGCGCGCATTGTGGCTCAGAATATATTACAGCCAGGTCTGAAGTTTCGCGTAGATGAATTCATGAGCACGTGGCAGGATGCGCTACCAGATGGAATGAAGTGTGATGTAAGTGCATACAACTCGCCACAGTTGAATTTTTCTAAATTGCTACCGATTCAACAGGAAAAGTATCTGCGCGCTTTGGGCATATTCGACAAGGAAGGTGTTACATCGTGCATACGTTCACTGGCCGAGGAGCAGCTACCCACAAATGTGCACGAACGCATGAGAAAACTATTTAAAACGAAACCCAAATGGACCTTGCCGGAAATGGAGCCTTACATAGAGTAATTTTCATTGCAAGAGTTGAGTCCCGGAGCGGCAAGTAATTTTTATTTGTTTATATTACAGATGTTTCACAACACCCACGCTTTCAGTATCCACATTCCTGGCCAAAAATGCGCGTACTTTAACCGAAAATGGTGTGCGTTATTATGTAGCCAAACATTGAAACTTGTATCATTAGTTACCATTCAAATGTGTTATACAAAACAAGTTAATTAAATTATTTTTACTTCATACATGTTAAAATTGTAAAAACTTGTCACTTTGATTATTCAAAAGTTTAGGTAGCTTTACGCCTTTTATTTCTCATCTTCTTGGCTATTTTCATATCCTCAATGGCCTCTTTCATCACTTTCACAGCGCTGTTGCTCTCTGCAGCATTAACGTTGGCAGCAGAAATATCAGGCATTTGCAGCTGACCGGTGCTGGTGGGATATCTGTGAAAATAGCAGAATACAGTACATCTGACCAAGAAAAGTTATTCCACACAAAAAGCACTCACTTGGAACTGAAACCCTTGGGAAATATTTGCTTGGCTAGCAAACTTTTAAGCTCCGCACGTACAGCGTCCAGACGCACGCGATTACGACGGCGCTCAATAACAAAAGCATCCTCGTCTTGTCCACTGTCACTGGAAGCAAAATAAATTATTTTCGATTAAAACTTCACACTTTTTAACTACCAATTACTAACGATTCGTCGTTGTAGCCGTCAATTATCATATCCATCTCCTCGGCATGTTTCTTCATCCAACCCAAATCGGACTGTGTGCGTCGCAATTTCAATTCCTCTTTATCTACTTCACGCGCCAAAATAACACGCTCCTTTACAGCTGCCAAGTAACGCTCTGCCACGGGGAAGAGTGGCAAATCCTCAGCTGCAGAAAAACCAAGTGAAGAAATGAAAGTGATAAGAATGTGGAATATATGTAATAGGAAGCTTTGATACGCACTTCTATCCAAAGTCTTGTACAGCTTAACATAAGTCTTCACCTCGCCAGGCTCCATTAGCATGACGGTGATGCCATTTTTATTGGCGCGAGCAGTACGTCCAGAGCGATGCACATAATTCTCGCTCGTTCGTGGCACCTAAAAAAAAAACAAGAGAAACGAATAAGAAAATCTTAAAGATACATCATTCAAAGTCTTACTTGATAGTGTATCACATGTTCCACATTTTGTATATCCAAACCCCGTGCCGCCACATCAGTCGCGATTAAGAAACCTCTGGGATTCACTCTGAAGCGCTCTAGATTTTTTAGACGTTGTTTTTGTATCATGTTCGCATGCAAGGGCAAAGGTCCGCACTGCAGTAGACCAAAAATCGTGGCCAAGCGCTTCACGCAATCAATGGAATTACAAAAGACAATGGTACGTCCGGGATGGCGTTGCAGAAAGTAGTAGATATAGTAGTCTTTATGGTCGATAGGACAAAGTAGGCGGCATTCAGTGAGAGTTTGCGCGGTTTCTGTGAGAAAAGGAGCAGCAAAAAGGAACAATTAAAAAAGTTGGGAATTTAAAAAAATCAAATTTCTTACGTTGTGTTCTCGTTATGTCCACAACTTTTGGCTGCGATATGCCCAAAGCATCGATGAGATTTTGAATTTTCATGCCGGGCGTTTGCTTGAATAATTTACCACGTTTTCCAAGGTTGCGTTCTAACAAGATAGAGAAAATATTTCATATAAATGACACCTCTTTCAAAATGCTCAGCAGTTATGTACTTTGCATATGCTCGGGCAAATCGTGCACCAACGTGAGTGTAGCGGAGAAGACGAAATTCTGTCTAGATTGCTTCTTGCTCTCATCGGCATTCAAAATT
The DNA here is from genome assembly GCA_963457695.1 of Neria commutata. Lineage (NCBI taxonomy): Eukaryota > Metazoa > Arthropoda > Insecta > Diptera > Micropezidae > Neria > Neria commutata. The sequence goes on along the minus strand of OY735247.1, from coordinate 41,406,499 downwards.
TTGAGCAGTCCCCGCAATTCCTCAAAATGATCTTTCTCAACCATACGATCTGTTTCATCGATAACCAGAAAACTGATGTCATCGGTTTTGCTTAGATGAGGATTCTCCTGTTGATACAATTCCCAAAAACGGCCCGGCGTAGCTACTACTATTTCAGGACATTTTCTTAACAGGCGCTCCTGTTTTGCTACGGCCAATCCACCAAAAATAGCTGCTACTTTAATTCCTGCAAGTATGAACAGTTAATAATTGAAAAAATGCCAACAAATTTTCGTATATATGTACTACAATTTACCAGTATACTTTGCCGCTGTTATTAAATGTTCCTTAATTTGCACGGCCAATTCGCGGGTTGGCGTAAGTACAACTGCATACAACGGCCCACCAATTTGATTGTCATCATCACTGTCATCAGCGCTATCGGAACCTTCATCTTCTGTAGCTGTTTCCGGAAAATTGTCCACCTCTTCCGGTGGCGGTGTAAGTTCGCGATTCTCTTTAACAACTTTGGTCTCTTCTTCCTGCTCCTCTTGCTGTTTGCTTTTATGTTTTGGCGCTTTGCGAATGCCTGTACGAACGTTTTTCGCTTTTAGCTCCATAATTCCAGCGAGAATTGGTATGCCAAATGCAAGTGTTTTTCCGCTGCCTGTCTCTGCGGCGCCCAGTATATCTTTTTTACCCAAAATGGCAGCCGGCAAGGTTAAAGCCTGTATTTCCGTTGGAGACTTGAAACCGTTTTCCGCCAGCGCGCGTAGTATTGGCTGTGGCACTCCCAGACCGTTCCAGCCCTAAAACAATAAAAATCTAGTACTAGACTATAACAAAGCCTTTTATCAAGTCTTTTACCTCTAAATCATCGATATCAAAAGTAGCTGTCGTTTCTGCTGCTGCAGACACCAAATCAGGCACCGGCTCTTCATCTGTGTCCTCCATTTTCTTGTCTTCGTTCTCTGTATCTTCTGGTGGTGGTGGTCGCAATAGCGCGAACCGCTCCGGCGGATATTCCTGTTGTCCTTGAACCTTCATTTCGCCATCTGCATGTTTAGCTTTTCTCAGCATTTTCATTTCTTTGCGTTTCTCACGCTTTTCCTTGCGCTTCTCAATCTTCTTGGTCGTGCGTTCCCTTAGTTTTTCTTTTTTTGATTTCTGCTTTTTTTCGGGTTCTTCGTCGCTGTCATTATCGGTTTCTTCCGCGTCATCATCATATTCTACAATATCATCAGTATCACCAGGACTCAATTTTTGTTTCTTGGTTTTCCGTTCCACGCGCTGCTCTTTACGGCTGCGCTTTACCTAGTTATTTTAAAGTGGAATTTTTAAAATTTAAATTATAAGATTCACTTCACTCTAACATTACTTTTCCCGTTCCCACTAGCGTTGTATCATAAGTCTCTAGCACTTCCAGTCCAATTAGTCCCTCAAATCCACCGCCATCGTCAGAAATTACATTCCCCTTGATTTTCACTTTCGACCACTTTTTTTTGCTCAGTGCCACACTCAACTTGTGCGCTCTTTTTATTTCAAGCTCCTGTTTCGTCTTTTTCTGTTTTATTGCAGTCATGATTTGTTTCAAAGCTCTGTAACAAATCGTCCAAATTTTATAAAAGTAATGCGGCCTTTTTCAATCTTTTGACAGCTCTGCGCGCACATGTTATTGTTTTGATTTCACGACGACAGGGTTGCATTTGGTAAGAGTTCAAGAAACGAAGCGCTGCCACCCAATCGAATGGTGATCTTTGCAAAAATCTAAAAATAAACCCAAAAAAGAAACAAAAACACAATTCCTTGGAATGAATTCAAAGAATGCAACAACTTTTTCCAAAACTATTTCTTTTCGGTTTCCCAGGAATTTGTGATTTAAAGTTTCTGAAGATAATCTGACATAAAAATAACAAAGGCAATTAATATTTTTTTTTCCAATATATTTTTCTACTTCAAGGATTTGCGACAACATAATCAAATTCAAATGGAGCCAATCGTTTTTATTATCTATCTATTATCTTAACTACTTTCATGCTTGATCATGTTCACTTGGCTTCCCCAGTGATGCCCAACTTCTTCTTTAATGATTCGGGCATTTCTGGTGGTGGTGGGCGTGGCATACGCAGGTACACTTTTACGGCATCATAAATGAACCATTGGGCGGCAGTCAAGGTGCCAATCATTACAATCCTTGGCATGAGACCGCCCCAAAGACCTGCAAGAATGTCGAAGACATAAGCTCAGTTCTTTGAGTTTGAACAGTAGTGATATACTCACCAGACCAACCCAACTGTTTGGCCACATCGAAGGCGGAGGCACCTTTAGCTTGATTCAATTTGGATACCACGGTGTCCGCTGGATGTGAAACAATGGCGCAGAAGACACCAGCTATGTAACCAGCAGCGAAGGTGACCACCAGCTGCTCTCCCTTGGTGCAGTCCTGACGTGGTTTTGGCACAACATACCTTAAAGAAATTTAAGTGAAATCTGAATTATGTAAATGCTGATAAGAAAAAAAAAACTGGTCAAAATTGCTTTCCATTTGTTTCCCTTATATCAAAGCTCAAATTGCTTTTTTGTGCACTTTCAGAGAAATCATTCGGAGACGGCACCTTTTTGTTAAAAACTAAAATAACTCTACTGAGCCATGAATAAATTTTGAATGGTTTTAATTGCATTGCACATTATGCTCTAAGCTAGTGCTAGGTTTCGATTGCTTATCGTGTGAAAATGGATAGTAAAAAATGCATAAACTATGCTAGCTTAATTTTCTTTGGTGCATCGTCTTGTTTAGTACATTCACTATCCCACACACTGTATCTTACTTGTATAGTAGTTCCAAAGTGCGCTCGAAGCAAGCGAACTTCATCATGGTGTAAGGAATCTGTCGCATCCACAAAGGCACCAGACCCTTGTAGAAGGCGGACATACCCTCCTGGGCTGACATCTTGGGCAGAGCCTCGCGAAGCGTGTTGGCGAATCCGGGTGTAGTCTGTATTTTGACCTTAGCAGCCTCCATAGGCGACAATGCGATATCAGCGAAGAACTCAGCCGATGCCGATGCGGCCAAATACAACCAAGTACGGTACAAGTAGGAGTTCTCCTCGCCGATGGCGTTCGAGTACATAACCTTGAACACTTCATAGAGGCCGAACTTGCAGAGACCCTGCATTGAGTAGCCGAAGAACGTAGGTGCCCAACCCTTCGATAGACCCTTGACGCCATCTTCGGCTAAAGTGACGCGAAAACCATTGAATACACTCTTGTATTTAGCTGGATCGACCTGCAGACGACACTTGACCAAGTCCAATGGCACGACCATTGTGTGGGTGAGGCCACAGGAAATGATGCCACCCAGACCGCAAAGAACGAAGTACTTGGTGGAGCCGAACGCGCAAGAATCTGTGTGCGGGAAGAGTATCAGCTTATAGCTCATTTGCATAGAGTGGCTGCTGAAAGTACTTACCGCCTTCCGCGGAGGCTGCGGCCATGATATTATGGTTTGGCGTCAATTGCTTCAATGGCTGTTGGCCATCGTGCAGCGCTGGTGGAGCAGCAGCTTGGCAGCTCGCTGTGCTGAAGGGCGCCTTGAACGGCGAGTTCTGCGCGGCTTCTATGAGCGAGGTGAAGAGCATTTTGGTTGTGGGTCTATTGGCGTCTGCGGCTTCTTGATAATAGTGCTGCAGCTATGTGACAGTCTAAAACGGTAAGGAATTAAAAAAAAACTATTGAAAAGTCATAACACCATTATGAAATTCGCATATTTTTAGATTCACAAAGTTATATGTTTTCTATATAAATCGATCTCGCACATTAATAGGCCTTTTAGGCCGCGGCTACTAGGAGACTGGATCCCCTAATCCAATTGCAATCTAAATCAAGGGCAAATGGCAATGCAAGCGACAGTGCAGGGGCTAGAAGTTAAACAAGTTTTGAGCGTTAATTTACATTGAGAATATGCTTTATGTCATTCGCCTTTTATCTGTTTTCTGGCCATGGTGTGATTATTATCAAATGGTAGAATTCTTTTACATTCAATTTTAGGTTATGTTGTAACGGTCGCAAATGATGTAACTTTAATTTCAAATTCAAGGCAAAGTTTTATTTTACTTTCACAGCATCGAAGGTCATTGCCAGTGTGTAGATAAAATTATGCAATTATTCAAACAATTGCCGTATGCATGTGCATACATTTTCTCATACAAATCATATTTCTCTTTAATAAATCTTTATATAATTTGTGCATATTTCATTTTATGCGCCCGCAGTATTGCGTAACATTCACAACACTTTTTTTCGATATTTTCAAATTCACTTTTGTTTTAGATGATTCTTCATACATAGTATGAAACATTGTTAAACACTTCTTCCCAATAAAAAAAGCAAAGCTCCAATGTTAACTCACTTTATTAAAAAACCCTGAACACAACTAAAGCACAGTTAATGCACGGGCTAGCGAAAAATCTTAAATTGAAGATTCAAGATCTTCGCAAAATAACGTTAGACGTTCGTGATTCGCTAAGCCACTAACCGAAATGCAATGAACATTTTTGCATTCAACGTTTCTGCCACCTCAAAATTAAAGGAATAAAAGCAAAGAAAAGCAGCAAAGAATGCTGACAAAATTTTAAATTTCGCATTTCTTAATTCTCCCACAAATTGAGAAAATAGAGGGCGAGAGAATGCAGCAGCACTAAGAATATTTTTGCGCATGCAATTTCGGCGAAATCGAAGCGCAAAAGAAATGCATGAGATTCTTTATAAATAATACCCACGGGAATATATATATATGCAGTTGCACTGTGACTTGATTCCATACAATGACGGCACAAAATTTAAAGTAAAGCTCTCTACATACACACAACTTAAATCTGAGGTCGGTTAAAAAACTGAACTAGGCTTTAAAGGCTTAAAGATGCAGTTTTCGTCATATGAAGGATTTCAAAAAGTTAAACCATTTTGCTCTGAATTCTTAAGTTTTGAAAGAAAAGCATTTTCTCGCACTTCTGTTTCTTTGCTTTAAAAAATGATGCAAGTTAGTAAAACGGGTGCCTCAAAGATTTTAATTAAGAAAAACGAGCTTTTATTTTGTGTAGTTAATTTCAATAAATGTTTAGTGGTTTTTATTAGAATTTTTACGAAAACAATTGCATATATAGTAGTTACGTTGTAACTACATGTGTGTATATTGTGTACAATACTTTGAACTTAATATAGTTAAAACATGTAAAATTGTTTGCTTAATACTTAAAGTAGTAAGTACAGAGCACAGATTATATAAATGTTAAACCTAACTTAGAACATACAAGTTCACTCGAAAAAGTACACAAAGTGTAAAATGGCTGGCAGGGGGCAGATTAATAATACTCAACTTCAAAGAAGACTTTTTGTTTAAATAAATACATTCTGCACAGGAAATGACATCACATGCAGTTCATATGTATAAATGTGTACAAACGGGTGGCATATTTCACTGTTTAGGAGACAAATTGTAAAAATGGTAACAATGCTGTAGTGCTTAGACGGCTTAGACGTTTACATGCAGGCGCGATTATCTCTCAATGTAAATGCAACGTTTTAAATGCTTAAAATTATAGCTAAGGGGGAGTCAAACTGCCCCCACACAACTTACTGCTAATTGGCAAACAAACGGATACAGTTTTGCGCTAGGCAGACGATACATTTTGGTGGCTAAAACTAATGGCTATGATTCGGAAGTCTCCATGTGACGATGTACGGTCACCGGCGCGAGTATATAATGCGTGCCGTTGAGCACCTCTTCGTGAGAGCCATCGTGCAAAGGCAGCATGGTCTGCTCGTAGTAGCGCGCCGGTGAGGGCGTCGATTGCTGCTGCCTCTTGGGAGAGAGTTGATTACACTTTGCTAAACTCGTACTGCTTTGATTTGCCTGCTGTTGTTGTGTGGCATGACGGTGGTGATGACGATTGGTGGGACTAGAGATGGAGGTGGATATGGAGAGTGTATCCGACTTGCTGTTGCGCTTATCGTTTAGCAGCAGCGGCTCGGCTAAAGTGAAGCACTGATGATCGGAAGAATCCTCATGCGGCGTCATCGTGGAGTAACCGTGATCGGATTCGCCATTCGGCGGACGGCGATAACTGCTGCCGGTGGACATGTGATAGGGTGAAATGTCCGCGGGATGTATGAGACTGCGTTGCGCTGCAGCATGATCGTAGGCGCTCCCGCCGCCACCGACTGGCGGCTCATCGTGTGCCTGACAATCGTCGAAGTTGAAACGCGACAGCGGCAATCCGTAATTCTCCTCCTGCACCGAGTCTATGTAAAACTGATCCTGCGCTTGCGTGTCCAGATTGTGGCGATAGCAATAGATGGCGAAGCCGATTACTATAGCCAGCACCACAATAGCACCGCCCACAGGGCCGAATGCCGAGTATGGGTTGGGCTTCTGGCCGGGATTATAGCCGTGTGCGGCTATCAGATCCGCATCGTCCAAGTCGCCATAAGGCGTGAGCGAGGAAAGCACACCTAAAAAGAAGCAACGAGTTGAATTTAAGCAAAAAATGTACTTTTTGCTTACTGAAAACTACACACCATTGAAGCAGGCCGCTTGTGCCGTGCAGAACGCTGCCGCAAAGCCATTGCCATCCAAATCCTGCTGGCACCACTCGCAGCCCATCACGCCCAAGCACTCCATCTGCGTGCCGTACACATCACAATTTATGTTCACACAGGCGTGCAGCAGCGCCTGCTCATTTTCATTTGAGCTGGAGGGCGGCAGCGCCATAAAATGTTCACTGGGTGGTTCACAGTAGGCATACTGATGTGTGTAGTTGCTGAAGAGCGTGTGCTCAGCAACATCTTGCTCATCGTACGCCGTCTCTAACTCCATCGGACACTCACAAGGGCACTCACAGTCTGTCTGATCCATGCGCTTGCAATTCAAGCAGATGCGATCGATTGTGCTACATGGACAGAAGGCGCCACCGTCGCAGCTGGAGTTCAGCACCGCCGCGAAAATGTTGCTGCCACGCACCAGTGCAATAGCGTACTTAGTGCGCTCGCCGTGCACCACATTGGTGAGTATCTCACTTAGCGTGCTATTGAAGACGTAGTAGCGCTGCAGCGTGCGGTTCTGGTAATTGGCGCAGGCCAGCTTACGCACCAGCGTCTTGTGATTAAGTATATCGTTGGACAGGTAGGACTCCTTGTGGGTAAGGTGCTCGTGCGGGCGGCGCTGATTGCGTGCTGCATTGCTAACCTCCAACATGCTGGGGTGTGCCAGCAGGTAACCCTCATCCTCGAACAACAAACACTTGATGTTCGCTTGCTGGCAGAGCGGCGTCGTATCAAGCAAAATGCGATAGTAGTAGGCATAAGGCAAATCCAGCGCCACAATCGCCACCGGCTGATCACGGTCCACCGAGTGCAGCGCATTGGACTTACCCTCGAAAATTGTGTGCGCTAGCGTAACTATGTAGCCTGCGCCACCGGCGTCTAAATAAGGTGCGGTAGTGACAATTTTGCCTGGCTGCTGCATGGCTTTGCGAAACCAAGGACGCCGGGTAGGATCATAACTACCGCTCAGCAGACAGCCAGGGTAAACCTGCAGCACGCCACTCACAGTGGCTATGTAGCGGCGTATGATGTGGTGCTTGAGCGAGCCGCGCGCATCCTGATGCCGTTTCTTCAGATGCTTCATTGCATTATAGAGCGCATTCACTTCGTGGGGTATGTGCGGTCGCAGGCCGGGATTGGCTAATAGGCCGGTGACGTCTTTCAGATAGGCCATGATGCTCTCCACCGTGCGCATTTGCAGTTGTTGCGAATTAAGACGATTGTTGTGCAGAAATGTGAAGGGCGACTCAAAGGCGGCAGCGCTGAGAAACAAGGTGGCAGCATCTGTTGAGGAAGATAATGAGTATAAATGGTGGGATGGAACACGGAGAAGCAACTTGTAGCAACTCACCCAGGGTGGCCACTTGATGAAAGTAGCGACAAATTGGCGCGCTCGTTGGCGCCAGCAAATCCAAGCGATGATATAACAAATCCAATGTGGGCAGATATTCGTAGTGCGTGTGCTGAAATGGCGGCATGTTTTCCTGCATAGTGGCATACCGGGGTTGTAGGTTTAGGGGCATGGAAGTGGGCAATTGATGCGCGGCGGAATTGATGCCATTATTATTAGCACTTGTGGATGGCCTGTAGTGCCTGTAGTCATGACGCTTGCTGGTAGTCACCAAGCATAGCACATAAATGCCCAAAATAGGTTGCCAGTAGTAGGTGCGTTCCATGAGCTGAGGTAGAAAAACGCATTTTTCAATTTTGTATACGCATTACAAAAGCACGGCTCACCTCCGTTTTTCCGTTGATTTTCAGATAGACCGTGGCGCTAGCATTTCCATTGGCATCCAGCAACATTTTCCGGCGTATGCTGGCGAACTCTGTGGCATTCTCAAGGTATCCTATATCCACAGGGAATGGTGTTTGCGTTTGCGTGATGGCACGCGGAAAGGCGGGATGCGATATGGTCATGCCGTCGCGATCTATGAGAAAGGCGTATGTAAAATCGTGTCTATTGGCAGCAGCAGATGCAGTGCCCTGTTGCTGATAGTTCACAATATCTTCCAACAAATCAGCCAAATAGAGGTTGACGCCTACAATGCCAAAGGGTGGCACGGCGTGTGTAATGGAGACAATCGCATCTGCAAGGCGGAAACATAAGATAAAATTATGTAAGGAAAATTTTCCATTTAATTTAGATTTCATATATAATACCCTTGCTGTTGGCGTCTATGACAGGCGCATGCACCTCCCAGCTATCTGTAAGATAAGCCGCTTCAAAAGCGTGTGAAAATATGGACGTGCTCGCCTGCAGTAAAGTATCCTGCTGCATTTTCGTAAGCACAAAGAATTTGCCTATAAGGGTTTTGGGCGTTTCGTTGGTTTTAAGCCAGGCACTGACTTTGATATCGTATTTACTATAGTTTTGCGTAGCTATATCGCTAAGAAATTGACGCTCATACATAATTCGCTTCTCGTCTGCAAAATTCAAGAGAATATAACTCAAATAATCATGATGGAGTTAAATTAAGTGAAAGTATTACCCAAAACTACCGCACAGGTATTTATGACAATTGGCTGTTGCAGCATACGCTGCCCACTGGCGATGACATTTAGTACATGCATGGCATCTGACAGATTGGCGAGCAGGCCGCGTGTGAGGTACACAAACTGCACCGGATTTTGTTTATTTATAAAACTGGCATTCTGCAAGGTCTGCAGTAACTCAAAGGCGTGCGAAAAACCCAGCGAATGATTGGTCATGGCCTTGCTGACAATCAGGCTCTGCACAAAATGCAATATCTCCTCTCTGCGCTCGCGCGTGGCCAAGTAAACGCCGTTGGATGTAGCAACTGTGTCGGTGGGGTAACCATCTAATATCATATGCTGCGCTTCAGCAGCAATGGTCACAATCGAGATGAGATCCGTATCAGACAGCAGTTGCAATATGTTGTTTACTGTTGGCAAAAATCATAAACGTCATTAACTAAATATATAAAATAAACTTTGTTTTGGTTCTACCGAAGTTCTTTGTCAGTTCCAGCAGTTCGGCATTCATGGCGGAGCCTACATCAATAAGCAAGAGCACGTATTTGCGCTGTATTGCTGACACATACAAATGGCGAAAATGCAGATCGTTGTAGTAGCGTGTACTGACATCGCTAGCATCATCGCTGCGTGACAGGAAGTAGATATGTTTGAAGTGATTGCGAAGCAGTTTCAATTTGGCCTTGGTACTGGCGCTGTGCATGCCTGCGGGCAACTCAAACACATCATCGTTGCGTGCGAGTAAGCTCTTGAGGAAGTGCAGTTTCTCGGCAATGTAGACGTTCGCCTGCAAAACGCGTCGGTCGTGCATATAGGATGCGTGCAGGTGATGGTGTTGCTGCTCGTTGTCAGTCTTCAGATAGTTGACGATTTGTATTTGTTGCTTGTTGTAGTTCTGTGTAGTATGCACCGCCTCACTCTCCTGAAAGGCTTCTATGCAAGTGCCCAAATACACGTTGGACAGATCGTCTACTGAGAGCTGCTCATCTGGATCGATTTCAGTGTCGAAATCCACTTCCGCCAGGTCATCTTCATCTAATTCACTGTAGTCCGCGTGTGCGTTCGATTGTAGCAACAATCTCGTTATGTTGTGGCGAAAGAAGTCACGTAGCTCCAGCACGATGTGTGTCGCTTTTGCCAGCTTCTTTGCCAATCGTTTGCTAAATATTTGCAGATCCTGTGTGAGCGCTGCAGTGGCACTGTGCAGCTGCGCATCCGTATTGTTCTTGTACGCGCTACTGTAGGCAGATGAAGAGGCAACGCTGCTGCTGAAGTGCATGGAATCGAAGATTTCCTGAAAGTATAGAATTTCGTTGAACTGTTTGATGTACATATGTATTTAAATACAAGCTGAAAGTCACCTGTATAGTCGCCACGCGCATTTCCACATTGCGTATTTGCGTAACTACAAGAAACATTTTGTGTTGCAGCGTTTGCACATTCTGCTGATTGTTGTAGTTGGCAATGAACACGCTCGCCGGCGTTTGGGGCAAGGAATTACTGGCTGTCGGTACTGTGTTCTCCGTTGCATTACGTCGTAAAGGCACTTTTTGAGCGGTGTTTGTGAGTGGGTGCACTACGGGAACTTCGGGAACTTCGTTTGCTGTAGTAGTAGGGGTTGCTGTTGTTGTAGCATTTCCACTTAAAGTAATATTTCTTAAAAATAGAGGAACATGATTGTAGTTGCTGCTATCGTTATTATTGTTGGGTTTGTCCGAAGCGGTATGGCGGCACACAAGTAGTGTCCACCAAATCCAAAAGGACAATAGTAGCATCATCTTGTGTTCCTTGCTGCCTTACCATAGCCTGTTCACTTGTATTTGTTTAGTTAATGAAGGAAGCTGAAATTCAAGATTTTATACTTTTCACGCTCAAATCACAATTTTTCAATCTTTTTACGGCGCCGTTGCACTTCTGCTTCTATTTACCTCTTAATGCAAATTGATAATGCTCGGATTGCACATTAGTTTCGTACAGTTTTCTGTGGTAATTTATTTAATATGAATTTAGGGAAATTATAAAAATATTCTGGAATTAATTTATCTGTGCACAAAAGACACAAAAGGAGAATGAAAGAAAAATATGCTGCACACCCCATTAGCCGCTGTGCTTATGTAGGAAACAGGGTGGCACTACAGCGCACTTTCAACTAACGGAAACTTGAAAAACTTTTTCTTTGCAACATGTACGATTTTTTTAAATATATTTCATCTTTATAAAAAGCAGTCAAGTGCGAGTCGGGCTCGCTCACTGAGGGTTCCGTACCAGAAATACCCTTTTTAGCGTTCGAATTTAGTTTCTCTTTGCCCGTCTGGCCACATAATTTTCGACATTTTGGCCTACATCTTCAAAACCAATTCACCTAAAAATATAAAAAAAACATTTTAGGAATCCACGGACGCACACTGGCTCGTTTGGCCGAATCACGTGGCAAAAAAAAGTAAAATCAATTTTTTTGTTGAAAGATTTAGCAAAACTTGTATACGTATTGGATAGGGAATTGATTGTACTTTAAGAAAGTGAAAATTTCAACTTATTTGCATAAGTAGTTTGGTCTGTAGAGCTGGTCAAAGTTGACTGATTTTTCAAACACAGCAAAAAAACGAAATTTGGGAAAAAAATTTCCATGTTTGAGTTAAAAAAACTGTGATACGGCTGCACAAAAATTAGATTTTTAAAATAGAATTGAATAAATTCGTTAATTTTAACAAAACCAAAATATCTAAAAAAAAAATGTTGAGTTTTTTTTTTTATAAATTGCCTTTTTAATAACCTCCTTTTTAGCATTGATTTTAAACTTTGCGTTGAGTTTAAAAAAAAACTTCAAATTTCTTCAGAGCATGCTTACCAGGAGACTAATGACTGATTATTCCTAAAAATATATCTAAAAAATTGTCTGCATATTTTTGCATATTCGCGAGATAGAGCGATTTTTATCGAGAAGTCTACAGATCAGCCATGTCCGTCCGACTGCATTTCACAACTACGGAACCTTAAATTTTGAGCTAGACAGTTGAAATTTGGTGTACGACTTCCATTCATGTCGTTATAGTTAAAAATTAAAATTTTTTGGAACCAGCCTCCTGCCACGCCCACTTTTATTGAAATTACATTTTTTCGGGTTTTTATATGAAAATTTGAAAAAAACGATCTTATTCGAATATGAAGGCAATCCAATTTACCTATTGGAGAATTGTCAGAAGAAGCACAGGAATCCAAAAACAAGGAATACAAAAAATACAGATATTTAAATACATGCAAGATTTCACGAAAGCGACAGAACGAAGACCTCTTCAACATGCTGGCGGCTTCATCGGACCCAATGATTTCATCTCTCAGACATGTGAGATCAGGAAAAGAGCTTGAAAAATGTTACTCTCCAGAAATGTTGTCTATTAGATAATTATTCCGATATTGATGACTATTTTCAAGAGAATTAAATTTTATGTATATTTTTGAAGCTTTTTAAATATTTGTATTTTGTTGAAAAAAAATGTTTAATAATGTTATTATTAAGAAAATAGGAGCATTTGATCAAATATATTGTTAAAACTTTTTTTTAAATATTAAATAAAAACAGTTTAACTTAATTGATCCCTATTGAATTTTTGACATCTCGTAAATAATCGAGATTTTCTACGATCTTAAGAACTTCACTTCTCCACATTATATGTTAGCCAGATGACACCCAGTATATAGTTTTGCCATTATAAATGCAAAATTTTTCTAAATTTGAAATATTTCCACATAATTGGGTATATAAAATATGCGTTTTCTTCTGCCTGAAGAAAAGCGAACTTCAACAAAAGATTCCGTCGCACCCTGTATATCCACACAAACAAAATTTGGTGTCAATAAAGCTATAAGAATTTTCTGTAGAAAGCAAAAAAATTGTTCCGATATCTTTATCCGTTCAAAAGTTATGATTTTTTCAACGTGAAAAGACAAATCGAGCCACTGTGGGACGTAGCCCTTTCTAACGACACCCCACAATATGTAAACAACAAAAATTTTTCGCTAAGGAAATTTTTTACTATGGTAATCTTAAATAAAATTAAAAAAATAGAAAAACAAATAAATCGAAAAAAGCTGCAGCTTTCCAGTAATCTATGACTAAAGACCTACTAACTCTGATTTTATCAAAATTTTAGCTTAAGAAATGTAGAAAACCAGGAGGGGGTTATGGTCATTTTTTCGACATTTTGTGCTATATCTTCGAAACCACTTCACCGAAAATTATAAAAAAAATATCTTTGAAATCCATGGATGTAGCCCTTTCTAATGATATCTCACTCGATATAAACAACAAAAACTTTTTTCTGAGGGGGTCATCTTAAATTAAAAAAAAAAATAAAAAAATTTAAAATTTGAAAAAACCGGCAGCCATTCAGTCATGCGTGATCCAATACCTAGTAAGCCTGATTTTATCAAAATTTTCGGCTGAGAAATGGCGTGGGAAGATGGGATCATGTGGGGACAGGTCCGTTTTTTTAACTATATCTTTCTAACCCGTTTGCATAATATTATAAAAAAAATATGTTTGTAATCCATGGACGTAGCCCTTTCTAATGATACCCCACTCGATATAAACAACAAAAATTTTTTTCTGAGGGGGTAATCTTAAATAAAAAAAAAATTTAAAAATAAAAAAATCGAAAAAAGCTGCACCCCTACAGTAATGCGTGATAAAATACCTAGTTACTCCGATTTTATCAAAATTTTAGTTTGAGAAATGTCCTGAGCGTGTTGGATCATGTGGGGACAGGTCTGTTTTTATCACATTTTTAACTATATCTTTCTAACCCGTTTACATAAAATTAAAAAAAAATACATTTTATAATCTATGGACATAGCCCTTTCTAACGATACCCCACACGATACGATTTAAAAATATTTTTATTTTTTTTTGTCCGACCCGAAAACCTTTAAAAATTATAAAAAAATATTTCTAAAAATATTTTTTAAATTTTTATAGTAAAAATGTAGTTAGGTTATTAAGACCTAACATCGTACCAAAATTCAGGTTTCTACGATTAAAAAAAGGTCGTTTTATATACACACTCCCAAAACAAAAGTGACCTTATAAGTGTTCCCGTTTTTTCCCATTTAGGGGAACGGAACCCTAAAAATAGAGTATACATTTCAGAGCAAAATCACTGTACCTAAAGCTTAGCCCTTTGCGACCCAGCGATGTTACTTTTGACTTAAAATAATTCTCTAATGCAAAATTTAAATTTTTATCGAAAAATTCGAAAAGTAGGCTATGCCCCAATATATTATATTTGCCATTTTTGTGTGCAAAAAAAAATTGAAAAGCGACTTTCGTTATTATTTGACATTCTGTAGAATCAACAGCAACAAATTTCGCTGGGCCTCAAAGGGTTAATAACACTACGAATACCTCCTTCATCAATTCAAACGCTTCAGGTATAGAAATAATGAAGCAGGAAATAAAGGTCAACAGTTCAAATAATGATAATGATTTATTTTACTTTAAAAACAACAAAGCTAAATTTGCAGGTGAGAAAGAACTCAAAAATTTTTTTAACATTGATGGCCAGGAAATCAAAACAGGTGCCTATTTTTTGACTATGCGCACCAGTTGTCCTTTGTTGTTATATCTGAAGACCGGATCGCGCAGCTCACCCACTGGCATGTATTTCAGTTGCGCCGTGAAGCCATTGGTGCGTGTTTCTTCTTCGTCCTGCGTCGTGGTGAACCTGACACGTTGCAGCGTATTGTCAGGACCCAGCACGTAGTATTGCCCTTGTGTGGAGCGCGTTGGTGCCGCGTTATTGGCATAACTTGCATTGGCTTGCGCGGCATAATCCGCCTCATCACGCCCATTTTGAGTGGACTGCTGCTGCGCTGCTCGATTATATGCTTCAACGGCGGCATTAAGCGCATCAATTGTGATTTCATTGTCCTGTTGCTGCGTGTCGATGTCCGTTGCTGCCTCCAGCACGCGTGGATCGGGATAGCTTATTTGTATGTGCTCATCATTGGCGGGTGCGCCATATTGCGATGCCGGCTGTGGGTAGGCTTCTTGTGGTTGTAGCTGTTGTTGCTCTTGTGGAAAGAATTGCTGCGGCTGTTGTGTTCGCTGCTGCGTGAGCGGTTTTGCTGATCTGTTTGGAAGCCGCTGTCGGCCACGTTGTGGCTGTGTATTGCTGCTGACGAATTGTTGTGGCTTTCTGTTCTGCGGCAAGCCTTGCACTTTCAGGAAAATGGCTTGCTCATCGTTGGGCGGTAAATATGCACTTTTCGGTTGATTTCTGTGCACCAACGCGTTGTCCAGCACCTGTCCGGCAAAGTCCACGCGCTGCTGTGTAATCTGCACGTCAACTCTTTGCGGTTCCTTTTTTTGTTGCTCATTATCCGTTGGTGGCAAATATTCGCCGGGCAGATTGAAAGGCGTCTGCGGGCGCCAGCCGGCAGCGGGATATGGCGCTGTCCTACTTAATGGCGCTTCAGCCACAGTGTAGACTACGGATAGCGTCGAAATCAGGAAAATCTAAAAATTGGAAAAATGTCGGATAAAAAATTATCAGCCTGTTATTGAAAAGTTATCGAACTCTTAGAAATAATTTCTTTGTCAGGATTTTGCTCTTTTATTTCATTTTCAGACCTTCCCACTAGACTCTTCTCACTTTCCATACGAACCTTAAGCAGCATTTTGAAAGGACCTCAGCACCAACGCGTATCGAAATATGCGTGCAACTGATTTTTATTGTTCACTCAAAGTGCGTTTTTATAGCAAAACTGAAAATGCGAAAATTACCAAGAAATGCATTAACAATTTTGAACACGTCCCTTCGTCAGAGACAACAAAAATAGTGTTCAAAACTGTGTTAATGCGTCAATGTTGTGCGGGTGCCGGTCGCCAGACGCGTTGGCAGCATGTGCGAAGCTACGATCTACCGATCTACCCGTGTTGAATGCGGCAACATCCTCCACAAGAGCGCCGCCTGCATTTAAACCAAACTTACATGCCACGCCGATACGTGGAAACCAACGACAAAAGTGGTCAATGCATTTGACATTGAATGCCGAATATCGTGCTGGACAATGCACTCGCTATGCTGGCCACCGCGGCTCTGCACATGACGACATCGCTTGTCATTTTGCCAGTTCACTTGCGATTTCTTTTTGTCGGTCTGCCGCTGCTCGCAGGCGCTGCCGGGCACTTGCTTCCATTCCAAAAATCTTTTTCAAGTTCAATGTCAAAATATGTATGCATTTTCGGATTTTACGAACCAACCCAGTAGTCAAATATTTAAGGTCTTGCTTGAGAAGGATTGGTACTTTGAACAGCAATCGAAATGCTCGTCTCAGCATCACTGCCCACTCGCCCAGTTTTTAAATATCCAGATTCGAATTCGCAAAAACCGTGCTCCATGCGTCGAGGGTCGGCGCAGAAGAGAGATACCGAATCCTCAGTGAACGACCCACCAAAGCCTGAAGCCTCAGACTGAAGGAGGCGCACAAAGCAGGACCGCTTGTAGAGACGATGAGGCTAATCAATTTGTATTGCAATTCATTTCATTCAATAAAATTTGCTTGTAGCGACTTGGGGGTAAGGGAACATTTCCCAAGAATTTGGAGCTAAACATTCTTTGGCATTAAATGAAAGACTAGTTTATGTCTCTAACTAAATGTCAGCACTATTTAGAAGGGCGCTATAGATAAACCAAGTGGATTTAGCTGTTAGGCATGCAAGCATTTGTACTTCAGCCGGATGCCGCTTTAGGCAATGCTCAGACCTTAAACCAAAAAGTGCATCACAACCATGAGCAACTGAACTGACAATACGACTGACAACTGCAATGCGTAGCATACACACACACACACACACACACAACTAAAAATGCGAAATTCCCATGTGAGCATTTATTGTAGATGAAATATGAGAGATAAATAACGTGTCTTTATTGTTGGCAACTTTTTTCCTTACAGTACGACGGACGTGTCTAGAATAAGCTTACTTAGTTACTTACTCATTTACAAATGGCAGGTAACTTGTAAATATTATGCATGTTGTTGTTGTTGTGCTGCCGTTGAGCTGCGATTGATAGCACCGAGAATTAGTCACAGTTTCGTGATTTCGTTTTTAGTACGTAAATTTTTTTATTATTCTTTGCGAAAGGAATCTTTTTTGAACATGATTGATTTGCGGTAGGTCAAGGTAGAAAACGACGAGTACTTGTATTTTAGTAAATTTTAATAATAATAAAAACAAAGCATCTGTCTTAAGCTGAGTTTGGCAACAAAAACTGGCGATGCTTGAAATGCAAGAGCAATTTCATTGAGTTGTTGTTTTTCTTCCAAACCAACGAATTTAAGACGCTAAAATGATGATGCGAAAATTTTAAGTAAAACAAATCGCTTTCAAACGTCTTGGATTGCTGCGAGTATAAATGTTGTGATATTTTCCGGCGATGTGATTCACCGTTTTGGTTGACCCTTAACTTGAACTGCGTGCGGCAGGGATTTCGCAAAATCATGACAGCCAAAAGTAATTGGCCCGTAAACGTGCGCTGCTTGTAGTTGTATTAAAATTTATTAAAAACTATCATGCATAGTAGGCAAACTACAGTCGGCCTACATCGGCAAAGCAAACAAAGACTAAGGCAAGTTTCTGATATGAAAAAAATATCTAAAATGCACAAAGCCTATTTCTGAGAAATTTTAGAAAACATTTTATAGAAACAGTTTACAGACGTCTAAAATTGTGGCAAATTAATACAAAGAAGAAAACTTGTTGAAGATGTTAATCTGATTTATACATATAAGAATATGAATTCCAGTCTAAAGTTAAGATTTTTTTTGAAAGCGGAAAAATATAAATCCAACGAATTTGAAATAGATTTGTTCACACATTTTTGTTGTCCTATGCAAACAGTCACTGTGGAAATTTATATTTTTCGGTATTAAATAAACGAAGGTGGAAAAAATTAATCTTCTATATGTTTGACATTTACCAAAGTATCAGATTATATTACTCTGGGCTGTACATATGCCGGATACTAGCTGTTAGAATTGACCTAAAAAACCTGTTGTATAAGTAGAAGTCATAAAATAATGCAGCAGTTCTTTATTGGTAATCTAAAATACAGCTGAGATGTTCCCGGACTCGACTATAAAATAATTTTATAGGCCCGGTCTCCTTTTAATGAAAATATTTGCATTCACTTTATATGCTCATAATCTTTGTTGTAGGGTACCAAATGTTCACAAAACCGTGGCAATTCTGTGGCGTGCTTTTAATTTGTTGATTCTTCTTGTCGCTGTCGCTTTTATTGCTGTTGTTGTTGCTGTGCTTGAGGTGCACATGTTTAACACCTTGTTACATCATAATTTAAATTTACATGAATTGTAGAAATACGCTAAAGACAAGCACAAAAGTAGCCGTCGTCTGCTTTTAAAATGCCAGGCAGGCGCTCAGGTCCATGCGCCACTTTGCTGCGTCTCTGCACGTTCGCATGCTGTGTGAATGGGTCAATGTTATTGGCCGCTACTGTACTCATGTCGCTGCGTTTGGCCAACGTCACGTCGGTCACGTTGGCGGCTGACGGCAGCTCAAATTTTCCAACTGCTTGAACATTTTGTATGAAGAAGGTTTCTTTGAGCCAACAGGCTGCTTAGCAATGTTCCAAATAGGTTCAGCTAATTTATGAAATTTGATTGGCTATTTAAGCTATTTAATTGAGTTATTCGTTTTGATTAGTGAATTTACATATGGGTCTACAGATCGAAATTTAAATGACAGCTGTACAAATTTTTACATTTTTTTATGAAATTAACTTTGTGCGGTTGCTTTTTGAAGAAATTCCGTGGTAGATCACGTGCTGCAAATTTACACCACTGAATACTAGAAGCTTGCTTTTGAGACTTTTCGCTGGCAGTGCACTTTAATGAATTTACATATGTATGTACTTATATACACTATGTTCAGTTTTTGATTGAATTAACGATTTGTCTTTCGAGTGTCTCTTTCTTATTTTCACTCAAATTTGTTTCCGCTTAACTTTGCTTTTAAACAATTTCAGTTGCAAAGATTCAATTAATTTGCTACTTCTTTTATCGAAACAGTGTCCTCACCTCTCATCTCCCTACCACGCATTAATGCAGCTGCTCTTCTTGCAAGCGTTTTTCGTTTAGTGCCTGAGTTCGATTAGGAATTTTATGACTATTGGATTAATTCGCTGTTTTGTTGCTATGCGCTCATAGCCACATAAACTTCAGAGTAGACTTTCGCCCGCCATTGCAAAATGCCTGCGGTTCCGGCCGCACTTCATGTAAATCGAAGTGCTTTACTTCTTTTAAAGTGAAGTCGTTTCTGCTGCTTTTTTTGGGGGGTATATTACACCGCTAATCTGTTAAGTGCCGATGGGCGGATTGTTACGATTTCGATGTATGCGAACTTGATTGAAAATGAGAAACAAAAGAAACGAAAGTAATTTCTCGAAATAGCGCCAATTGCCAAGCTGAAGTATGCTGAAGTAGCGCAGGCAGTTGGAGCGGTAGCGCATGGCCGCTGTGGCCATTGTGTAACCGGCACATTTCGGCGCCAGAGCGCCACACTTGACACAGTTCATGAGTGCAATTTGATTTGAATTTTTTAGTCTATAAATTTAATTTGAATTTTAGGTTTGCCGAGCTTAACGGATTTCTGCAGAGCCGCGGGCCAAAGTGGAAATGAAAGGCAAATTTCAGTTTGTGTGTGTGTGTGTGTGTGTATGTTAAATGCACATATTTTTATAATATTACAAATGTCAAAAATAATGAGTGTTTAGATATTAAGCAATTATCGCTTCAGCGTAGATTTTGTTGTTACTGCTGGCTGGTTTGCTTCATATTTTGATGCACCTGTTGCTATTCCATATCGTATGTGTGTATGTGTGTGCGCACTTTTGCTGCAGTCTTTTGAAAAACACTTCACAGCCTCTTCAAATTGCACCAATTAAGCGCTTATCTGTCTGGCTTTATTTGCCTGGCTGTCCGCATCTGGAGCTGTTGTTTTCGAATCATACAAATTCCACTCGATGTCATGCATTGAACGATACTTGCCATAGCGGTCTCGCAGTCGGTCTGGCTGTCGGTCTTTGAATAGCATACTGCATTCCAACGGCATGCATGCAACGTCATCTTCATACTCATCATCATTATGCCGTTAAGTTGTTGCATCATGTTCAAGCAGAAATTTTGCAATCATTTGTGAGCTTTTGACCTTGAAGATTTCCACAGCTGGTTTTTAGCATTTCTTAACATATGAAAGTACTCAATGTAGAAATGTTCAGCACTGGTCGAGCTTAAAGCAAAAATTTTAATAGATCGAACTGGGAGCTACATTTGATCTCCACTTTAAAGTTTTTTTTATTTATTCAAAAGTAGATTTTTGTCGCACGATATTAACAAATACATTTATTGTCTTTAGCTCCTTTGCCTTAGGATCAATGATTCAATAGCCAGATAGTATATCTACTTATTCGGAATTCTTGTTGTTTTATATCAGAATTGATAATAATGATATTGACAGCTAGTAGTAATCTTAAGAAAATTAACAGAATCCTGAATATTGTTTTTTTTACAAAAATGTTTGCCAAACCACTGTATTGAATTTTCGAACTAAAAGTTTCCCAAAGCAGACTTGGAGCTGCTCCAAGCTGCAATTTCCCATAGAAAACTTATTGCTCCCCAATCAAGTAACCAAAACAAGCCACTTTTCTTAAAAGGAAACCACAAAATTTGACTTTGTTTTATACAAAAATGCTTTGTTCGTCTTTATTTCGTAGAAAAAGTTTCGTATTTTAACAATAATTTTTAGATGATTTTTTTTGTTTCGTTTTCATGTATGTACATTGTAGTATATGCTTAGCATTTTATACGTGCTACATATAAAAGTATTGATGATTATAATGCAATAATGTATGTATGTGTTGTCATGCTTGATTGTGTGTGTGTGTGAATTTCAAAGATTACTTGAAATATACAAAAATGAATATGCTTGCAATTAGATGATAATAAAGAAAATTAAACGAGTTCACAACAAAAAGTTTCAATGCAATGAAACTTATGGCAAGTAACGGCATGCTTACGGTACAAATATATAACGTTGTGGCATAGCTGCGGACGTGCGTTAGAGAGCAGCAGTGGCGAGACGAGTAGGAAGTGTAAGGAAGTTGGGCAGCACAGGTGGAAGAGCGAGCGCAATAGCAGCATATGTAAGAGTAATGAGAGAGATGTGCTTGATGTGTAATACTTAAAGCTCTTGGCGCTGCTGCACAAAACGTGGAAAGGGAACAGGGCAGGGAAGAGAATTTGCAAGTTGCGTAAAAATGTCTGCAGAAAGCGCAAGCACAGTTGAAAAGCTGCCAAAGCCTTGTAAGCTTTTAAGCAGCCCACAAAGCTTTAAAGCTCGGAAGCGTCTCGTTATCTCTGGGAGTAACTTAAAATTAAAATGGAAGAACTGAAAAACTCCTCAAGTTAAATGCATTGAACACGAACACGTTTACGACTGTACTCTAGCTGGATTCGGAAGACACTCGTGCTAAGCTGTAAATTCTCCTTTTTTCTACGTTTCTACTTTCGCTCTCGCTACGTGCGCAACTTATTGGTAGCCGCCGAATTTGCCCTGAGCGTTGCTGTCATAGCCGCCATTGCCGTTGTAGTTGCCGGCGCGACCGCCGTTGGCCAGACCACCGTTGACCTGCTCGTAGCGGATGGTTGGACGGTAGCCATTCTGGTCGGCCTCGTATTCCACGATCTGCTTGCGGCCATCGGGCAAGAGCACATAGTAACGGCCGACAGCCAAATCACCGTCGCGCGACTCCATATGGCCGAAGTCGTTGCCGGATTCGTAGTCCTGGACGTCGTATTTGAACTCGTACTTGGCTGGGCCGTAGTTCTCCTCCACGCGATTGCCATAACCGTTGTTGCCGTTATTGCCAGCATAGCCGCCGTTGCCCTGTTGCTGCTTGGGGAAGATGGCCGCGGTCACAGCGGGTGCGCCATAGGCGTTCTGGGGTGCCTGGTAGCTGTTGCTCGGTGCCTGATAGCTGTTGCTGGGCGCTTGAGCGCGTTGTGGGGGCAGATAGTTGTTGTTGGGCGTCTGATAGGATTGCGTGGGCGGCAAGTAGTTGTTGGTGGGCTGCTGCAGCTGCTGGTTGGGCGGCAAGTACTGGTTCTGAGGTACGGGCGGTTCGGCGCGCACAAGCGAGACGCAGGCAAGCAGAGCTATCGTTGCGAAGCACTGAAAGCAGAGAGAAGCAGTAAGGGGGTGGGTGTAAGAAATTGATATTTTAAAATATTTTTGAAAATTAAATTTGTTTGATCTTCTTATTGCATAGTATCAGATACTATATTGCCTAAAGCAGTCAACGTTGGATATATGTATATAAGGAACTTTCGCTCAGCGAACTGTTTAGCAAATCAGCGCTTAATAAGAGTTCCAAGAAGCTAGACTAGCTGAAGCCTACAAATGGCAAGCAACATTATCGAGGAGCTACTAAAGTAGTTTAGACAATAAGTAGTAGTAGTGATACCTTTCATGATAGTCTTTCAATTGAGAAGCATCTTAAGTCGAAGTTGGGACAGTAGATATAGTAAAGTTACAGTTACATACAGAGGCATATTGCAAACTGTACAGTTGGAACTGTAGCGCTATCAGCTCGTACATAGATTAAATTTATAAAGCTCGTAGAAGCGCTGGTGGCTTCAACATCACTGACTTTTAGTTTAATGAATTTAAGAGTGTTCCTTCATTTGCAATTGCTTTGCTTTGCAAGTTGCTGTCAATCTTACCAAGTTGACAATCACATTGAAGTCAGTTAAAATTTTCCTACCCCTCACCCAGTGTCTGCAAAAATTTTTGTGGAACACAACAATTAAACTCAATTAGCGTGCGGCCAAAAATGTCATCTAGGCACAAACAAAAAGCACCTTGCCTCTAAATTATTGAAATGCATTGCTTGAGATAATTTGCTACATAATCTGCAGATGCAGCGATATAAAGATGCAGATAAGCAGCTTAAGTTGATTAAAAGGAACAAAAAAGCAAAAGCTGTAGTCTTGTGTGCATTGTCTGTGTTAAACTGCTGCTTCGTGGTCTGAAGAGGGGATCAGGGGGGGGAGTGTAGCAAATTAACATTTGCGGATGATGATGACAATGCGCGGAAGGGATAATGTTGTTATTAATGCTGTCAAGCGATAGAATTGGCCGTATTGTTGTGACAATAACTAGCGCTGCTTGTTGTTATTGTTGTTGTTATGACTGCAGGCTTATGTATACTCTACGTTGTTGTGTCAACGCAGAAGTTGGCGGCTCTGCTCGAATATGACTTAAGCAGTTGCTTAATTTTCATAATTACTTGCGATTTTCTATGGCACCAATGGCAGATAGTGGGCGAGGGGGGGAAGGTACAGCAGTCTCAATGCATTGTGTATGCAAATTTTTGCTAATTGGGTCGCCATTAAAAATTATGCCTGGCAAGAGTGAATGTGAAGCTTGAAGCCAGCGCCTCTCTTTTGTGGGTATGGCAAAGCGCAGGGCACTCGAGCCACTCGAGGCTTGGGAAAATGCCAACATGCAGAGGCATCTTGCAAGCGTGAAAGCTGCAACTCATGTTTGTCAGCTCGATTCTAATGCGTCATAATTTATGTTGAAAGCGAGCGTGTAATTTGAGTGTCATCAGCGGCAGCAATTTAATTGAAAGCTTTTTAATTTATGCGCCGGCGCTGCCACACTCACAAATTGCGCACAGGCAAGTAAATTGATATTTTTTACAATAAGCACTTCAGGCAATTGGAAAAAAGCGATTGCTGCTTCTCAGTGCTGATGGAAGTGCAACTGAAGAGCATGTGAAAAATGATTTTCGTAAATATTTTTTCTGAGTGCTTGAAATTGTTGATTGATATTTTCTTGTAAAGTGTTTGTGATGGCTAATAGAAAAATAATAAATTGGAATTTTGAAGGAAGCCATCATAGTTTGAAGTGTCGCTGTCGCTGCCGGGGTGTGTTGCGGCTGCTTGTCAAATTATTTGCCTTAATTCTTGCACATGAATAGCACATTATAATTGCCACTATTGTTAACAAATTAGTTACTGTTCGCAATAAGTGCCAAAACAAAAGACTTAAGCAACGAACTACTTTTTGCAAGTGCTATTGCAACAAGGCAATTAGTTGCTGTTGTGTGTGTGCCTTGCCTTTGATTCAAACTGTGTGTAAGAGTGTTAAGTTTATAATCTTTTATTATGCTGTTCTGGGAAAATTAAACCTTTAGTGGCTAACTTTGGGTTTCATGTAACTAATATTGGAATTTGTGTAGAATCGACAGAAAGAGATATAAGGCTTGTACCTATATAGAAAAATTGAAGAGATTTTTCGAAAAACAAATCATTTGAGAGAATAAAATAGAAATTAGAAATATATAAAAATTGTTTATACATATGTATATAGAAAAAAGATTCAGAAAGTACTGAAAAATTCATAAAATTTTGGCACAACTCTCGAAACTTTTCTTTGAAAATTGCTGAAAAAAAGAAATATTGAAATGATGTTAGCATACATCTGTAAACGAAGACTTCACTATAAGTATTAAACTGTTTGTGAAATGAAATAAATAATATTTCCGTTAAAATGCTAAATCACGAAGCAAAAAATGTAAAAAAATGAAATAGATCTTTTTGCAAATATCGACTGTGATGAAAAATCGATCGCGCGGCAGTAGTAGTGTGAAGTATGCCAGTTGCACATTCCTACAATTAGTGTCATTTTCGAGCGATTTGAGAGACACGCTCTTATTTCAAAACAAAGGCAGCTTCATATATTGAATGCCAATGAATGTGAGAAGAAGAATTAATAATTCAGAAATCAGCAATATGCAA
Source organism: Neria commutata (assembly GCA_963457695.1). Taxonomy (NCBI): domain Eukaryota; kingdom Metazoa; phylum Arthropoda; class Insecta; order Diptera; family Micropezidae; genus Neria; species Neria commutata. The sequence goes on along the minus strand of OY735247.1, from coordinate 41,381,542 downwards.
AATTTCAATTTATTTTGCATAAAATGGCATTTTTGCATAATTAAAGCTTAACTCTTGTGCCAAAAATTTACCAAAAATGCACGCCACGTATTAAAATTGCATATTGAATATGCCATAAAATGAAACACAATAAAGTGGGAGTGTTTGAAAAGTAAAGATGCAATTAGTCAAAACGATCAGAGCGCATTGACAGTGCGGCTGCTGCCGCTGAAACTTTTGTTGCTGCTGCTGAGAGGCTTGCGAAAAAATAGATTAATTTATGCAATTTATGCGCATATCTCTTGCTGACATGAACTGCACACTCAGGAAATTGGAAATTGATTGTAGACTGTTGATTGCTGCTTTTGATTTCTGTTTTTTTGGGATTTTTTTCAATGTATTGAAAACATATGCTGAACTTGACTTTAACTCGCTGACATCGTAATTAATTGCTATCTAATGCTACAACGCTTTTGAGCGTTTTTGTTTTAGTTGAAGTTGAATTTCTTTAATTTTTGGTAACACGCAAAGTTATTGGATTTGACATAAAATTGCATGTCAAGGTTTCGTTACTGAGCATTGATCGCAGGGAGCTTTGTAATGAAAATCGGGGCAAATTACAAATCGCTACAATTGCTATTGAAAGTATGCTTGTATTTCGCAGGCCGAAGGGGCTATAAAAATGATCGTTAGCATTTTTCAGAATGAAAAAAAGGCGAGCTGAGTTCGGTAGAAAGCTGGCTTCTGTGATGAAGTGAAATCTGTGGTCATATGCAATAACGACTTAAGTCGAAAACAACTGTTTCGAGAAAATGCAATTCGAAATTTGAAATGCACATAAGTGCATGTACATAAGTGCATGTGTTTTTTTTTAATAACTTTTTTTCTGAGATGGGTACAGATACCGGGGTTTGAACAAAATATGCGCATCAACGTCAGGAATACAGTGGTAACGTCAACTCAATTTCGTCTTAAGTCGACTTAAGTCGTTATTGCTTTTGACCACAGAAATATTAGCAAGATTTATTTTGATTAAAAAACTATAAATCAAAATTCTTATTGATGAATTAAAGAAAGCAACAAATATGAAATATTTTGCTTTTATTATAGGCGCACCTCTTGAGATTGCCTTTATTTAGAAATAGAGAAACTTTATCTAAGGGTCTTCTCTGCATTGCGATGTGCAAGAGAATCCGTTCCGTTCCGTTCAGCGTATAGAATGCTTTTTGTATTCAAAAAACTTAAAACACTGTATTTGGACTCAAAAAAGTTGAAATATGTGCAGACAAAATAAACACTTTTGGCATGAGCATACGCTCTTAGACTCTTTCTTTGACTTCAAAACACAATTTATTGGAAAATCGTAAAAAAATGCAAAAAAGAATTGCTTTTCGAAAAATTTTGGGTGCTTTAAACTCTTTGAGCTGAATAACCTTATAAACTTAGAGAAGCAGAAAATATTTACAGACCGAAATTTGTAGTTGCTTTGCAGATTCTTCTTGCTGAAAGAACTAATTATAGAATCGATCAGATTTTTTTGAATATATTGAAATTTCGAATAAAAGGTAACTGCTATGATGGGGCAGCTAAAATTGCACTGACATACAAAATGCCTGCTAAAAAGCCAACACTGCATATGCACATATGTATATCGAATGTCCTTATAGTCCTTTATACACTTTTTTTGGACAAGTAGTTACACTGTTTAGCTTAAATAAACATTTTGACTGTAATATAGTATGCTACGTTGTTGGTATGTACCTTCATTTTGTATATTCACTTGTTTAGTTTTGAGTTATCACACACAAAAAAGCTGTTTGGCTTAGCTTATGCTGTTGTTCTTCTTGCGAAGATGGTTGAATTGGATTTGATACTGAAACAATTTCGTAGGCCAGTATTTATATTTGAAATGGTGCAGAAGAAGTTACCAGCTGAAAGCTAAGCAAACTCAGTTACGCGCCAAAAGCGGTGAGCAGCACACAAACGGAATTGAAAACATAAAAGCAACAACAACAACAACAACGAGAAAAAGCATCAAAATCGCGCAAAAAATTCGAGGGAAAAACAAGAAGAAGAAACAATCCGAAAATGCAGAGTGCAGCGCCACGAGCAGGCGAATGTAGCGAAGGCAGAAGTGCAAGCAGCAGACAGCAGGCAGCACATACGCGCAGTCAGCAAGCAAAGGTACGAACAAAAACACTTGAATTACAATAAAAACAACAACAACAAGAAGACTAAAGACTAGAAAAGCAGAAGCCGCAGCAGCAGCAGCAGCGCAAATTGTTACAGTAAACTATTTTGAAATTAAAGCGGCAGATAAATTTGCGCTAGCAACAACATTGCTGGCGGCAACAACAACAACAACAGCAACAGTAACAGCAGCAGCAGCAGCAACGACAACAGCTCAGCATAATTTTAAGACGTGAGAGCAATATTCACTTTCATTAAAGCGTTGAGTAAAAATAAGAAAAAATCACTGTTGCAGCGGCCACGTTTTTCAAGTGAGCATTGCGGGAGTAATCAAATCACAGGCAGCTGCCAGATACACAGATACACGTACGCCCTACGCTCTAGTCGTACGCTTGCACAGCTACGAGCGTGGGTACTTGCTAATCGCATTTGCTGCTGCTCTCGCATAGCAATTCTCATAGTTGTTGCTGTTGTACAGCTGCAATTACAAACATCATACGCACAGTGGTCGATTGATTTGAAGTCATGGCCAAAAATTTATTTTGTTTGATTTAGATATATTTTTCTCGTACTTAAGAGCAACAGAACATTTACAATCAAAAGCGAAATTAGTCTGCTGAATTTTTAAGAGAATGACAAAAATATAATTTGGCAGCAAAAAATCTTTTATTGAAATTTTTGACTGGCAAAAATTTGCAGGTTCATTTCTTTCTACATAATATTTTTGTGAAAAGAAGTTCTTTTCATTTCGGCTTTGACAAAAATCATAAAAGTTTACAACTATTTGAGCATGAGTTAGTAAAATATTCTGCAATTTTGACCACTGTGCATGCACGCCATTTCAGCAAATCTGCAATCGTTTGTGCTCCAACTTAGCCGCGCAGAGCGTATTTTGAGCAATTGATGCCACTTTTTGCTCATGCTCCGCTCAACAGCCGCAATGAAATTAATCAATCTCCATTCCACTGCCTACCATAGAGAGCGATGTTCAAGTGAGCGGAATTGGTGCATCAGCTCAACAGCTTCAACAGCAACAGCAATAACAACAACAAATCACATCATCATTATCATCAGCGTTGTGAGCTGCTGGCAGGCACGCATCTCGAGCATTTCTCACTCACTCAGTCTTGTCTAGCCGGTTGCAGTGATCGCATATCGCGCTGCTTTGCAGGCACATTTTGTTGTTGATATTTTTCAATTAAATATTTTTAAATAATTTGAAAGAATTTTTAAATTGCTATCCTTGCTAAATGGATTTGATTGCTTCACTGCGGAAAGTTCGTTGTTCAAGTCTTTGGTCTTATCAAGTGTTGACTAGGCATTCTCTTTTGGCACAAATGGCACTAAAAGCATCTAAATTAAGCTTGCTCGCATCAGCTTGTGTGTACGAATCTGAATTGACATTTCAACTATAATTTTTGTACAAACTATTTTTATAAATTTTTTATTAAAGATTTAACGAAACAGCAAATTTTTCGATATCGATGTGTTTTCAAGAAATGTTAATCCATTTCAGACTTGAAGGTCCTGCCATAAGACATTCTAATCTGTTACCGAAATGACTGAATTTCCATCTAATTATGCTATTTGCCAACGGATTTTTCATTTGTCAAAAATGCTGTTCATATTCCGAATTTACACACGCAAATATTTCCTGGCTTTAGTTCTTTTACTACATATGCTTCCCATTTTACACACGGAAAGTTTTGTTTGACAAATGCTATTTTTTTTCATTGATGTTGTTGTTGCAAATGACAAAAACATATGAGAGTCTAAGCTGATCTACTTTCGTGTTTTCTCTATTGCCAGTGAAGTCAACGAATTTTCAGAAAGACAAATTTTCGTGTGTAAATTGGAACCAAAAAAATGGACCGGATTTATGGCAAGTAGCACTCCTAGACAGGCCAATGGAGTTTGCTCTATATTTTTTTCATCTCTACCTCTGGCTTATTCTATCATTGCAGTTTTGTTAATATTGATATATTTTTCTTTAAAAAATTCAAATCATCTGCACTTTGACAAGGGCAGATTTTTTTTTGAAATATTTGCATTCCAATTTCTACAATAAATATCCATGTTTGAAATAAACGACATTTTAGCGTTGAAATTACCACGAAATTGTGGCAATAAAAAGCGACGATTTGTGTGGCAGTTGCATTGCGTAAATCGCAACAATAACAAATGAGCGGCCATGACGTCAGGGCCAGCGCATAAAGAAATCAATGACGATGGCCACTGCACGGCAGCTGCCTTAATTTAATTTAATCTAACGCAGCAAACGCATATCTGCTTGCAACTGCCACGCCGCCATGCTGCCACACACTCTGCCACACACACTGCGCCGCAATTGCTTGTAATTTTCGTGCAAATGAAATTGAAAATGTTGCAATGCTGAGCAAAAAATGCAATTCAATTTTATTTTGGTCTAATGAATGGCACTGGCTGCAGCCGAAGAGCGAGCTGGCTGCTGCAGCTGCAAGAATGTTTTACACGAACGCATTTGTACGAATAAAAACGGCTAAAGGTACCATGTGCAACAATTGGCGCTTCTGCTCGTAATGCCAAGAAAACGTCTAAGAGGAAGAGGCAGCAAAATTGTGCAATATGTGGCAGCCACAACAGACAAAGTGCTCGACCGCTGAGCGCCAAAAGAATGGCATGTGCACAATTCGATTTGTTTGGGCTTATGACGCAGTACAGGTGCGCTGCCTCTGTGTTTGACAGTGGCCAAAAAGCCAAAAAGCTGGCAAAATGAAAATGCAAGCAGCAGAATCACAAGCACGAAAATAACGTAATAAGCGTACGAACAGTAGTCAACAAAAGTGCTGCTCTTCAACGTCTCATACGGTTCTTCGATGGCTTGACTAAAATAGTACGTCTTCCTCTAGAGAATATTTCAAGATTCGCTTCGATATCAGAATGGTTCACCCACCCCTTAGGGCTTCAGCTTTCTTCATCGACTGGTTTTTATACTATATAAGGCATCACAATGGGCCTTCAGCCTCTGGGTGGGCTTACTGCCAGCAGTAACCAGTCTTTTTAACCTAACCTAACCTAACATAACATAACCTAACCTTACCTAATCTAACCTAACCTCTCATATGCGGAATCATTCGCTACACAAGCAAGGAAGGAAAAATTTGAATTCAAAGCTAGAAGAGTAGGAATAAGATAAACTTTTCCTTCTTATAAGAAACTGAACAAGTTCAGCTAATGTCAAAGTAAGCAAGTTGCTTTTTGTTGGCACATTTGTGCTGTTGTTCAGTGTAATGAAATGTGCTTGTCGCAAATATTTGTAGCCATAAAACATGCAAATATGTTGCTCCAAGCAGGCATGCAAGAACACAGCCAGACACGCCGAGAGCGCCTTGCTATGCAATTTCTTGCAGGAGTGACTCTGCTGTGGCACATGAAATTGAAAGTGAATTTTTTTTAAGCGAAGCATTCACTTCGATCAGTGCAGCGTGCAGTCGTGGGTATCTGCTGGCCTCCTTTGGAGTAAAACCATCTACGTGTATTAATATTCTGGAATTGAGCCAAGCGCAAGTCTTTCTTAATTGAACATTTTTTGTATTATATTTCTGAAAGCATGCTTTGATAGGGTAAGCCTAAATGTCACAGGGAACGCTACAGAAGTCTTAGAAGCCTGCTTCACAAATTGTTGCTGACAAGTTTATTTCGCTCTTGCACCTTCAACTTTCAGACAAATAAGTACGTTCAGCCTTGCTTTTAAAATGACTTTTCGATTTTTTTAATTACCAATAAACAATTTTTCCCACGAGATTTTATTATACAAGTTCTTGTTGTTTTGGCATATGCATCAAGTTAGGAAGTTTCTTGCCTAAGTCTTTTGATTTTTTCACTTTGGCGTCACCTCGCTTAATGCAACTAACATAATTTAAGGCATCGAGGGTTGCGTTAAGCGAGGCAGCACTGTATTAAATTTTGAGTTCAGTCATTGAAAATGCGTCATTAAAATCGCACTAATTACAAATACAATATATTAATAATAGCACATGCTGTTATTTGAAAAATTTGTTGTTTTGCTATCATAATTTTTTTGATATTTTAGCAATGAAATTTATTTGCTATGAATTCTTAGAACAAAGAATTCGCAATGCCGTTCTACAAATTGATGCATGCTTTTTGTTGTTGTACGACTTTTTAATAATGAAGTATCGTGCATATGCAATAAATTCTATTTAACAGTCTGCACGCAGCGGCTGCAGCAACAAATCAAACACTAATTGCTGCAGCGCCATTGAGCAGCAATTTGGCAATACATCAGCAACAGATGGCAGTCATTTCGAAATGAAGAGCAGAGTAACAAGTGCAGCAGCAACAACAACAACAATCAAGGGAATTATATCATCAGCAGCAATAGCCACAACATTCCTCGGCAGCTAAGCAAATGCAACAATTCACTTTTGTTAGTGTGGTTGTTGCTAGTTTTGTTGTTGTTGTTGTTGCAGCTGTTATTATTTTGAGCTGGCATATACTATTTGTTATTATGATTGACTATCATCTACAAAACTGGCGAATGTAAATCATATTATCAGTATCTATGTCGATCTCTTCGATGGTGTTCAAAGTGCATTTACAACGCTTTTAATTACCCCTCTTTGCCCCTACTCATAAATACCAAAAAGCATATATCTTATTGTGTATACAAAATTTCAGCCAAATTGAAAAAGAATTCATATAAGAAAATATCAACAAAATGGATAAATAAAATAACAGCGATAAAAAAGGAAAAAAAAATTATTGAAAAGCAATCGAAACAGAGTATCGTTAGGGTGACATCTTCTTCAAGACGATTAAAATGTTAACGAATAGAAAATTATATTCTTTTCGTCAAATTTGCATTATCTTTTGGATGATTTGGATTATTTTAAACGGCAAATCAGTCAAAATAAAGATTTCTTTATATTTCAAGATGGCAGCGCTGTGCTCTTCTCTCTCTCTCTCTCGCTCTTTCTCTCAGCCTCTTCCCCTCTGCGTGCTTGTGCTAGTGAATGCTGCAGCAATTGACCTTGGAAGCAAGCCGCCATCGCCGATGATTTAGCACTGGCGTTAATTTGCCACTAGAATGCGCTAAAAGTGCTGTAAGTAGCGGCGGCGACTGTTGCTGCTGTCACTGCCCATGCTCATGTTGCTGTTATTTTTATTGCTGCTGTGGTTGCTACTACAATTGCTGTTGGTGATGCTGCCATTATAGCTGTTGTTGGTTGTGATTGTTGAAGAGCTGCCCCAAGTGCTTCTGCTTACTGTTGCTTGTTGTTGGTAGCTGCTGTTGCTGCTGTTGCTGCTGTTGCTGCTGCTGCTGTGGCTTTTTACAAACTTCTTGCAAAATATGTAAACTTAAATTGATATATTTATTTGAACGCTACTTAATTGCAGCGCATTTGAAGAGCAGCCACAAAGCGATCGCACAATTATCATAGCCCAGCGAAAAGTTGTGTTTTCCTTACCGCTACCCCCCATGCGCCGAAGTCTTGCACACAACTTTGATTGCAAATAACATCTAAATATTGTTCATGTCTCAGTTTAATTTTCGAAAATTCCTTATTAAATAAATGCGCGAAACAAGCAATAACATCAAATTAAAATTGCCCATGGCTACCTTCATTGCAGGCATTAGCCACGCTTCAGAAGGCCTCTTCCATTGTTAATGTATTTGTTGAAATTAAATTTAAAATTAAAAAGTGGAGAATGGAAGAACGTCTTTGGCAGCGATCCATACAAGATTTTTATGAGCCATTCGCTTTAAAGTTTTTCTATAGTTATAAGATTTGCCTGAAGTTCTATTAGCACATGTGATTATATTTAGGCATACTCGTATATGTGTATGTGTGTGGCACAACGGATAGATGCACTTATACACTACTTGATATGATTTTTCTTTGAGTTTCTATAATTTTAGAGACGATCGGCAGTAAACTAATAGGGCGATTTTCCTGAATTTCAAAATATGTAGTTTTTTTTCATGATATTTCGATTGGAGATCTACAAGAATAGTTGCCTTAAAAAAGTGCGTTAGAAAAGCTTCCAGCTTCATGGCATTGTTTTATTATTAAGCTAGTTCTAAGGTACGGATCCTTTCTAACGTTCAATTTTTTCACAGCTGCTTTAACTTTTGTTCTCGGGTATTCGCGTATGATTGGATTCATTTGATGACTTCTTTTAGTGTCGGGCAAATGTGTTAGCTCTTTCGAGATCACTTGCATTGGTCTATATTCGTATTAGGGATTGGAACAGATTCGATGTTCTAAGCTTTCTTTTAGCTTTACAGAACTTTTGCTGATTGAAAATAAGTAATAATAATGTTCATAAATTTACAAAATTGCAAAATTTCCCATAAATGCCGTAGAGGGCGATAGGCGCTCTGTGTGGAAGCCCGGTAGCTAAGATGGGCATCTGTATACAATTGTATGTGTGTAAGTGTACATAAGTGACTCTTGGCAGCAAGTGCTTGGTGCCGGCAGCATTGCGCAACATTAAACACAAACGTTTGTTCTTTACTGCTGCTTCTTCTTTTTGCTTGAGCTCCATCAAGTAGCTTGCATACGTTCCTGCTTAAATTGCAGCTTATGGCAATGTGCAAAGGGTGACCCTTTGCTGTGAAGCGATGAGAATTCTATTTAATCGAATGAAGCGTGCTGAACACTGAATTCCACACTTCAGCATCAAATCAAAGTTAATAGTCGTGCTTTAAGCTCGAGCACGTCAAGTGGGCAAATATTGAGTTATAAGATTTGGCAATTTTTTTGTTGGTTTTTAATTAATAATTTAAGTATTTAAATTGCTTCTCTTTTACTTGCTCTTTTGCATTCCATTGAATGCTCAATGCACGATATACGTGATTATGGAATATGTATAGAAAAAAAGCACGTAGATTTTTGGAGCAACTTTTCAAATGCACATTTTTTTGGAGCGAGATACAGGCTTTGGTAGTGACACTGAAAAAATGTTAGAAAATTTATATTATAAAAGTTTATGTTTATTCGGCAGCTTGAATGTTAGAAAGAATAGTTTTTATTCGGATTGACTTGCCAAAGAGAAATGACAATACTTAGTTGTCTATTTCTGTTCTGAAACAAAATTAGAAAATTGGCTATCACATTCAAAGAATTTCCTTCTCAGCTTGATTTCTTTTATACGCTCTTCTGCGTTTGACTTTCATTTGTGAAAATACCCAAAAAGAACAGAAAATCCCCACAAAAGTTGTTGCTTTAAACAACGCTGCAAACGTACATATATCACATCAAATAGTAGTCGATATAGGCTTATTGCAATTGCATGCCTTTAATATTGAAGAGAATTCTTTTATCTACGATGTAATCTGTGGGCATATTCATTGCCCGGATTTACTGAAGCTAATTAAATTTAACATTTCATTGAAATCTCTTCGTCATGCTCATATCTTTTATGCTGAAGCTTTTAAGTTAAACTATGCTACAAATGAGCCAATAACTTGGTCTCTCTTATAAACAGATAAATTAAGTGCTAGCTTTAATGTCTTTGCTTCAATGACTAGAAATGAATTCGAATCTTCTTTAGGCGCTATATTTTCCTATATAGTAGTATATCATCATATTTATGCTGTTAAATATATAGTCTGCAAGGTTCCTGTAATCCATAGACTTAATAAATTGAATTGAAATACTACAACTGAGCCGCGCAATGCACACTCAACACCCAGCAGGGTCACAATACCAACAACAGCAATTGAAGAACAATGCATTAACATTATTTAATTGCCATTAACAGTGTTTTTAATGTTGCTCATATGCTGCCAATGCATTGCAGATACTAATGATATGTTGATATGCTGATATTTTCGGCATAGCTGTTGCTATTGTTATTACAAACGTTGCTGCTGCTGCTGACGGCGAGTTAACAAGCGTTTAGGTCAAGCTGGCAGTAGTTTTAATACGTTCTTATAACAACAGCAACAACAACAAAATCGGAAGTATTTTTTCAACTTCAACAACTTCACAGCTCGCCATTGCCAGCTGCACCCCGTCTGCCACTTCATGAAGTTGGTGGCTATTATTATTGTTAAGTATGACTGCCGCCACGCTGTCATTGCGCGCGCTGCGATTTGGCTCGAACTTCTGCCTCTATTTTTCTTCGGCGTTTGTTTGCTTTCAACTTGAACACGCTTGGCAAATATGCGCAATGCGCATGCGCACAATTTTGAATGCGCACATTTTCAGTAATCGCCCAACAATGCTTTAGTTAAAATGTAATTAATTGTTTTCCTAAAAAGAAGTAAATGAATCGCTATCTGTCTGTCTGTCTGTTTATTTGTTTGTTGGTTCTTTTTATTTGTTTGTACTACTATATATTTTTCTTGTTAATTTGAACTGCAGTTTCGTTGTTTTTTGTTTCAATATGAATTATTTTGATTTTTGATATTTGAACTGTAACGAATTTATCAAAAGGCATTTGCGCTTTGTTCTGTCAGACATTGAAATTGGGCAGGCGAATTTCACGCGCCGTTCCTCACCTTCAACAAGTACGAGTAGCACTGATAAATGGCATGAGTCATGGGCTTTATTACTTGCTGGGAATTTTTGGGGGATAAAATTGTGCAAGAGTTGATATCTACCTGTATACTATGTGAATATATGTGAGCATGAGGCTAAGACTATGACGTCATGAATGACATTTTAATATGGTTGGCAGAGCTTTGATTGGGAAAATTGAATGGGCATTGCTTGACTCAAAATTGGAGTTGGAATGTGTTTCTGTAAATAATGAATGTACAGCTCAGAGAACACAGATCGATTGAGGAAAATGAAGAGCTGAACATATTGGCTAAGCAAAGGCTAGCCTTAAAATTTCTCGGAGCTAAACCTTTGTCCTAGCAAAAGGAATGGTTCATAGCTGAAACGAAAGAACCGTTTTGCTTGCTAAAAATATGCCATGTTATACAATTAGATCTGCAAAATATATAGTTGTTGTTGGGAAAATTTTATTAGGAGCTTTGATTCAAATGTGCTGTAGACTACAGTAATGAACTAGTATAGATTAACGTTAAAGTAAAAATTAATATTTCAAAACTAAAACAACAATTTACGTTTTGGTTTACAGGTTAAAAAACTTAAAGTAAAATTTAACGCTGATTTTTTTATGCAAAAATTTAAGTCATGTACGCTCGATATTGAATGATTTAAAACCTGATGTACGAAGACTACAATCAAATGCATTCTGCTGAAGTATATATCTCTTCTCACTAGCTGATGAGCAAATAGATCAATATCCGCTTTGTTTATGACTGAGCCTTCGCCTCACTGCATGGTCCCCCCTCCCATCAACCAGCCAGCTGCTCAGCCTTATTGCTTACTAGTGTATCTCATGCTAAGCCATTGCTCTGGCTTAAGTATCCGCTTCAGCTGTTGTGGGCTTCTAAGTTCGCAGCAATAAAACTTAATTGCCGCAGGCTGCGGGGCATGCAAGTGCAAAGTGCCTGCCTGTTCTCGCATGTAAGTAGGACGTTTAGCATATTTGGTCGCTTGCCAATTAAATGCCACACACTCATAACAATTTAAGCAAGCACATGCGCGGACAGTTGTCCGCTGCCCGGAGTATCATACAGGTGAATCTCAACAGAATCTTAACTGATGTGTTTTCAGGCGTATGTGTGTGTGTGTGTGAAGTGGCTTAGTGCGGCTTTGTTTTTCAATCTATTTGGCACCCACGCTTCTTTAAAAGATCTTATGTTGTATTTAATTGCGTTACACTTTTAAATGATGACATCAATTCAATTCAATTAAATTCAAATCAATTCAATTTTAATGAGTTGAATTCGAAAGGCAATTGCCTGTCAATGGAGGCATGCTGTAGCAGCGCATGTGCAGCTTAGGGTTCGGCGGCAAGTCCGAGCGAATGCGCCAAATCTGCCACAAAGTAAGCTCAATGTCGGCTGCGAAAATTATGATTAAAATCCCGTCAGCTTAGTTCAAGGCTTGCCAAAATTAAAAATTGGCATAAGCTTTTGGCTAAAACGCTTTAAACAGAAACTGTATGAATTTGCACAAAATTGAAATTACTCAAGAAAAAAAGAGGCAAGGATGAAGGTTTTCAGCAAACGAAGCTGACAAGTGTACAAGATTTGTCTTTCTTCTTTTTTGACAGTCTGGCGCAAAATTTAATTAATTCAAAACAATCATAGGCGGGTCGAAGCGGCTGACCGAGCGAGCAGCCGTGCTGTGCTTTCCTATGCCACAATGAAGCCTCCGTTTCTGCCGTGTAAAAGGCAAACAAATTAATTTGCAAACTACTGTAGCATATTTTTTTAAAATTTGATTTAACAATTAGACGCTTAGTCGAAGAGACCTTCAAGGCATCACTGGTAGCTGTCAAGTAGCGGAATCGTTGAACCTTTACTAAGCCCATCTGTCTCTGCATAATATATCATATATTTTGTGCAGACAAGCAGAAATGTCATAATTTGATTTGGAATTTTAATGAACCAAGACTGATTGCTGCATGCAAGAAGAAGAAGAAGAATTTGAGGAAGAATTTCAAAATTACAAGACGATGATCTAATGAGCTTGAAGTAAACATTAACGAATATTTCAACATATTTCTGGCTGCCATGCTACAAAATTTTTATTTGAACAGTTTCATTTCGGTTTATTATTTTGAAAAAAAAAAAAAAAATACATTGAAAGAGAGATAAGACAAGAAGATAAGAGCAATAATTTCAATTTCACCTTTCAAATTTTGTTCCCAAAATGTTTGTATTATTCATTTTGGTTAGCTTGCGTATATCGCATAAGCTGCAACAGTTTCTATATCGATTACATACAATCTTTTGGATACCTTATATCTTTCATGGCATTAGCATAACCTAACCTAACCCATATCTTTCATAATGAAATTTTCTTGATTGTTAGTATATGGAGTGGACTATCTACTCTAATTTTTTGATTGGTAGCAAAGAAGTGCAAGTTTTCGAAGAAGCTTATTCACCTATTGCTTTAGTTGCGCAACTCTGCTTGAAATTTTAGAAAATTTTAGTATGTGGAACTATTAATCCCGTAGACATACACTTTTATGCTTTTGCTTCTAATCACTTGCTTACAAGGAAGTTCTTGTTATAATGGAGGTCACGACCCTCCCGGGCCTTTGTATCGTGACAAATGTAGTTCAATTGCAGCACGCTTTGGCAATTCAAATTGTGTTGCAACAACAAAAACAAGAAAGGCAGCAGCAACAACAGCAACATTTGAATACTGCGGACAAATGCAAATGACACACGGCTGCAAATTATGTGGCGCATCTTACAAATGTGCATGTGGCATGTGCAGCAGTGTTGCATTTGCATTCAGCTAAGCTAGCCGCGTTGGCAACTCTGGCTGTGCAACGGCGCGCTGACGTGGGTAGATTGCGGCAGCCAGCCTCAAGCAGAAACAAAACAAAATTATGTTAAAATGTGCAGCACTTAATTTCCATAATAAATCGTTAAACGTGTTCTATAAAAACTTTTTATGCAAGAAAAATGTTGAGAAGAGGAAGACAAAATTGCAGTCTATAGCGAAAATTGACGACGACGATAATGGTATGCATATTTGTTGTCTAATATGTGAAGACAGCTGCAAAAGGATTTTTTGTTAAATAGCTACAACTAAATATGCCACTTTTTGGTGCATAAAACATGCACATACACACACACATACACATACATAGACATAGCAACAGATCAACACTAACAGGGCAAACGTGCAATTGGTTCAAAGGCCAAGTTGTAGGCGCGCGTGTTGTCTGTTCTCTACGCACGCTTTTTGTATTTGTGTATACAATATTGTATGTATACAATAGTAATGTCAAAATTATGTAAGACATTTATGATTTATGTTTGGAATGAACAGAATTTATGACATTTCAAATATGCATTTTATTTGCGAACTGTCAAAGTTTTCACAAATAAACAAAAGACTTAAGACACAAACTTCGTGGCATATGTAGAGTCCGACCGAGCCCGAAATTTTGGCCGAGAGCGTTCTTTGGCCTTTTCTTAATGTTCGGCCGAGAACGAACCCGAACGTTTTGGCCGAACTGTTCTGTAATCGAGACCGAGATCGAGCGTTCGGTCGGACTTATGTCATATGTCTGGAATGAGCGCGCTGACTGCTGCTGACAATAAATGGCAGGCATGTAGCCAGGACATTGCTGTTAGCAAGTTAAAAAAATATCGCTTTAAATAACATTAAATTTGACATGCTCGTTTTTCGCGTTTCTAGCTAACACTTTTAGTTTGCAAGCGGAATCATGGGAAGAAGCGATTTGGTTTGCAGTCGCTGCTTGTATGTATGACATATTCACATACATTTTCTTTTGATAAAAAACCGCTTACTATTATTAACAGCCCACGCTGCACATGCATGTATGTATATATAACGAGTAATTAAAAATTGTTCGCTACACCCACACATGCATGCACACAGCGATGACAGCAGTAGCTGCACATCCGCCACAGCGTCATGCACCAGTTCTGCGCGTGCAATCTGGCCAGTTGCAGCAGCCTAGCCTAGGCTATTATATATACACGCACAAAAATGTGCACACACACATGCTCATTTGCTGCTATAAGCTGCCGTGTTTAATTGCCCTGTGCCTGGTCGCGTCTCTGTTGACTTGGCTGGTGGCTGGTTCCGCCACCAATGATGGCACATCATAAATTTTGACGTTTTCTGAGCACTGACAAAAAGCGGCTTTATATGCAGCTACCAGGCTTCGAATAAAACGCATGCACTTCAGCTGTCAGCTGCTTTGACTACTGCGCTGCACTGTGGTCTGTTCTGGCCTGGCTCGTCCCAACTGCCATTCATTTGTCTTACAAATTTAACTTCTTTTTTTGTGAACGCTTCATCCAATCACGAAAAGTTGTGGGAACGAATATGAAAAATTGTCAACGCTCAAAAGTGATTTAGTTCGCTTGCTGTTTCTGAGTGCTCTGCACGTTTTTCATATAAAACTACCACAACCACACACACACACACGCACTCACTCATGCGTGTGCACTTATATCTGCATGCTGCGGTGATTTGTAAGCAAGCGTGTTAGCGTTGTCATTGCTTGGCGTGATCGAGGCAGGCGGCCAGTGGCGCGTTGGCTTCATTAACGCTTGACTCGTGTAAATGTCAAAGGGTTAATTGGCTTGATTTGTGCACGCATGTGTGCTTGCAGCTTTACATATGCTTCTATTGGCGCCCAAACAAATCTTCTTTGCTTTTTTATATAATCTATTGCCAGTGGTTGGCCTCAAAGAGGCTTCTCTGCGAGTGCACATGGCAGCAATTGGCAAAAGTCGACCTAACTGAAAGCAAACTCATGCATTTTAGATCGAACCAACGAAATCTCAAGTCAAAGTGTGTCAAATTAATATGAATTACTATGAGTATTATATTTTTTAACAGCAATCACTCACTGCAAATCTAACTGCAATTAGTTATGGCCCATCAAATTACGAACGCTCAATTTGAATTAATTTGATGCTTTATTGGAAAATAATTTAAAGTGATCGGCAACTCATCATAACAGCATAACAGCTATGGAAGCAATCAAACAGCATAAAGATACGTTTTTTGATGTGTCTGTATACTATTAAATTTGGCATAATTTTACACGAGGCAAGTGTGAAGCCAAAATTTTGGCATGGGCCTGAAATTGTATTGCATGGCATAACGATATAAATGCATTTTCGTTTGTGCAATCTGCAGCGCTCATGAAAATGTATCTCTTCGAAAAGGCATTTTGTTAAACACTCAAATAAAACAGCTGTTTGGCAAATGCATTTGCAAGGATTTCGCTATCCATTCGTCATTCCCGAATATAAAAATGCATTTGCAGTTGCATTTGCAACAGATCGTATATACCTCTATTGATTAACTTTAACAAAAAAAGTAAAAGTGCAAAAGTATAAAACGCATCATATCTCCGCCGCCTTGCCACGCTCTTAAGCACATATGTACATACTTCAACAACAACATTTAGCCCAGCCATACTACCGACTGTTGCTATTTATGTCACCAATGTGATACAGTAGCCTTCACTGACAGTTGTTGCTGTCAGTGTGTCGCTGTTGTCAGCAACAACTTTGGTAAGTTATCGAGTGAATTTTGCATGCGCGTAAGACAATTGAGAATTGATTGCGAATTAAATGGAATTTGATGAACTGTAGCAAGCTTTTGGAAGTGTCTTTTGGAGAGTGCCGAATCGAAGCTGAAGCAAAGCGACAATGTTAACGACAGCTGCCGCCGTGAAATGTGGCTCGAGGCACTTTTGTTGGCGGCAACCAGTTAAAGGCAATGCCAACAGCTATTGTCATCAATTGTCGTGCGGAAATACGCAAAGCTTTCGTATTACACGCATGCACTGACATAGTCAAAAAGCCAAAAAGCTTTTGGGTCGGCTCGATTTTTTGTTAAGATGATGCAGAAAGGTTTTGCGGCACTACTTTCTTGTCTTGCTAGCTTAAAATTTAGTTGGCACTTTTGTTAAAGGGAAAAGCGATTCTTTGTGGAATTCACTTCATATTATATGCTTTAAAAAATTTAAAGAAATATTTTTTGTAATAGATGAGAGTAGTCCCTCTTGCAAATTTCGTCTGGTATTACATTCTAGGCACTAGCATCGCTTGGCGTTTGCAACTAGAAAAGACGCGAGTAGCAGGGGCACTTGCAGAGAAGCCTTACATACGTCAGGTCGTTGTCCAGGTTGTTCTGAGCCATCAAGAAGAAGAAGAATTAGAAGAAGAAGAAGAAAAAGAACACATCATTTCCGACTGTCTTTCACAGCATTAAAAATATTTCTACATATTCTCAATGTCATCGGCAAACCGAAAGCTCTCATTTCTATTCGTTTCAAATTTTTCAAGTTTTATAAATTTGTACAGTTTTTTTTGTGAATTTTCAACAAAATATTAGCTTATGTAATAAGGTTAAGACTGCATTTTTTTTTTGTTGCTTTGGCATCGTTAAGTAAATGTAACAATTGCAGCGTTGCTTAAGTAAAGGAGATTGTCAAATGCATATCGAAATTGTAGGGAAAACATTGTAGAGCTTCAACAATGCAGCGGAAAGCCTCCTCAGCCGAAATTCATTAGCTATGGTCCATCGTAAATTGAAGGCGGCATGTGGAAATGTCTTCATCAATTGAAATTGCAGCTATTGTCAGTCACTTTTGTACGCATGTTAAAGTTGGGAATTTAATTAAGCGTGTGGAAATTACGAGTACTAAAGACTCTTTTGAAAAACTTATTATGTGTATTGAAAGTTATTACATATATGCACATAACATTTAAAATTTTTCTTCCCTTCAAATAAATTGTCTTTTGCCATCAACAAAAACAACGAAAACCACAATTTTTTTTTGGTAATTTTAAAAATTATATGCAATTACATGAAAAATTGCGCTTGACTTAATTCTCGCAGCGTCTTTTTGATTTCGCTGGCTGGCTTCAAATTAATTTTGGTTAATTCGTTGTTTACGGCATTTTAACCCACACTTAACCGCAAAATTTGAGCACTTCAATTGACATTGAATTGTTCGGCTGATTTGGATGGCGATTGTTTTGGTTCTCGTTATAATGCACAATAAAAGCCATTTTGATTAGTCGTCATCGCAAGAAATCACGGCAAAATTCATCAAGAAATCACGGCAAAATCGATAATATGCCAACAACACTTATCTGCCAATTTTTGTCATGTTGTTGTTGTTGAAATGAACTTGAAAACCGCAAAAGTTTATCACATTTTAACGGGCGATCGAACGATTTGGTAATTTGCCGTTCATGCGATTTCTTGCAGTTTGCTTTGAGACATAACTCAAGTACTTTTGGACGCTTTTCAAATGTTGCTCAAAACGCTTTTGCCTGGCTGTGTGTGTGTATTGCAATTAAAGGTTGCACTAAATACACAAACGCACACACATCGACTTATTGGCAGCAAATTCAAGGTTTCTTTGGCAGCACGGCTTTTGAATTTTTTTTCTTCACTTTGTTCAATTTTGATTCCTCGTCTTCGTCCGTCGTTGCCCATGTCAAATTTGAAAAAGTGCGACTTTTGCAAAGCTACAAGTACAGCTCGTTTCAATTTTGTTTTGTTTGGCTTGGCTTGGCTGCTGTGACCAAATGGCCAAAAGCCGCCACAGTTGGCGCGTATGTGGCAGTAGTGCTGCTATAACTAATTGTAAGCGTTTTTTAATTAATGACACACAGCTTGGCCGATGCGCCGTTATTTGCACTTTTTCAAAAATATTGTGAATGAATCTGCATTAAAAAAAGTGGTTGTTGTTTTTTTTTGCCGCAAGTAAAAGTGCTCATTTTTGGGTCGTTAACCGTGATAAGTAGTTTATTTTGCTTCGACGTGTCTTTTGATCTGATCTGATATTTCCGTCAGAGCAATGCAAATTGTGCCATCAACGTGAGGGCGCAAATGCTACGAAAATCGCTTAAAAAATTGAAATGCCTATGACGGCTCACGCGCGCGCATGATGCATGGCCTCGTAATTGCGCATCTCTTTCTTTCCGCTGACGTTACAAAACTTAATTTCAGCTTAAAAACTATTTTTACGCCATAAATCACTGAGAACTCGTAGATACTTTTCGAGCTGGTGGGTCGCAATTTTGGCGCTGGCGTGCTGGCACTTAGTGAGGCAGGAGATGGGCTCAACTTAGGAGGCACATAAAAGCGATATAGCTGCTTGATGATTTATTTCAGACAGCCTGAATATCTGATGTGTCTTTCTCTTCCGTTTTCAAGTCGTACACGACCGCGCTTTAACTTGAAAACCGAACAAACTGCAGGAAATGTCCTCTAAAAGATGAACAATTGCAAATGTTACTATTTTAGTGAAAACAAAAATCTAAAAATTTTTCAAAAATTTTATAGTTTCAATCCATTGCACCCTCTCGTTGTCTACGTGTCTGTTCGCAAGGTTGCAGCAGCAATTTGGCAGCATGCAACAAGTCGCTCGCCGCAAATGCAGAGGAAGACGCCATCAACTCGCGCATCTGCATCTTGATGCGCATCTGTGCAGCGCGCCTTTTTGCAGCTACACCACTGCATTTGTATTTGTATTTGTATCTGCATCTGTATGTGTATTTGTGGCTGCATGTCTAGCAACAATTTGTCGTTTTCCGTCCGCCCGTTCGTCTGTCCAGCGTTGAGCGTTGCAAGCGTTGATCACGATTTTTGACACATTTTTGTGAAATTAATTTAAAAACACGAAGAGCACCGCGCGCTGATGTAATAAGCTTTAAAGTAATAAGCAAAAAGAAAATCAAGTGGAAAATAAAGTCTGTTACATTTCGACGTGAAAAAGTGTTGCGCCAAATCGGAGGCAGTGTGTCTGTGGGTTGCCCGCGCATGCGCCAACGGATTTCCCACAATGCGCATGCGTCGAGCGTAGAGGCTGTGGGTGCGCGCGCGCGTTACCAGCGGCTGATATGGTGGCTACAATTTGAGCTATATTTGAAGCTGGCGCAAGCCTTTCCAAAGATATTGCAACATGCTTTTTAAGAAAATTTATATATGTAAGTATGTAGTCTTTTGTTGAAATTTAGTTATAAAAGATTTTGCACATGCAAAATCTTAAGAATCGACAATCTTAATACTGCGTCGATTCCGGCAGCAGTTAATGGCAGCTAACCTCAACCGCCTCGCAGGGATTCACCATGCACGCTTCTTTGTTTGCTTCGAATGCAGTGATCGATTTTTTTTTATTATAAGTTACAATCATACATATTCATTTCATGCCATTCGACTGATTTTCCAGCTTCAGACCCGTATGAGGAGCAGATGCGATGGAATCGTTTTGAGTTGGGCATTTTGCCGCTTGGCGCTATTGCGGCTTTTTATGTGCAAACTCGTAAATTCGCTTTGTCGTGGGTTAGGATTTTGCTGCTTAATTTTAGACTATTACCACTACAAACACGACAATTGTGTGTGTGTGTGTGCATGTAGTTTTGCTTTTTTCGGAAAAGTGTGTGCAAGCACTTTTATAAATGTCAGCGGTTCAAGGAAAATTGGTTCAAATAGTATTAAGCGAGGGAGAAGGCCAGCTGGAATGAGTACCCCAAAGCAAACTTGAGCTAGATGAAGAGAGTTGGCTCGGAATAGCACTCTCAGTTTGATCATTAGCAACTAAATAAGATCCTCAGATCTTGAGGTTCTATAAAAAAAATACATCAATAATTAGCATTGACTTGAGTGTGCTTGTTACATTTTGCACAAATTAATGGGACCTATAAATTAGCCGTGTTCAAAGTGATTTGAGAAGCATTTCATGTTAAAGAATACGCTCGCATACTAGATGGTATGTTGATGATGGTGTGAGGTCTGTCTTGAACCCAAGACTCCCGCAGCAGCAACCAAGCAATTGTCCGCAAAGACACCACGGCACCTTTGAGCTTCTATAGCACCATATAAACTTCCTAATCCCGAGATTTAAGTTAGTGAAAACCTTTGGAATTAAAACCCAAGAAAATTATATGACTTTTCAAACATCTGTGCTCATTAAAAAAAATGTATTGAGATCAAAACCTAAAACGTATCAGATTTCAGCTATTGAAATACTCTATTTTGGGCATGACATGCCGAGCTCCTTGATATTACAGCAGAAAATATGCCACAATGAGTTACATTTTTTCGTTAATTTTAGAAAAGTTATAATTGAAGCAATTACTTTTTTGGAATATTTAAAGATTTATTAGATATCAAGCCCCTTTGGAAATTTGTGAAACACATCCAAATTCTAATAGATCATTGTTTTGACCATTTCTAAACGGAACTCTAACCGGCATCACTAACGAACCAGCAGGGTCTTATGCGTGGTCTTTTTAGGCAGTCAGATTAACCAAACTAAAAATTCTTTTGAGAATTGTTTAATTTGAATTTATATTCCAGAACTGCAATTTGTTGATCTTCTCAGCACTCGTTGCACTTGCCATGATTTATAACAATAAAATAAATTTCGAAAATTTACAATGCCATTATTGACTCACAGATATTTGCTCAATATACGAGTTGCAATAAATCGACTCAGCTGCAGTGCATCATTTTTTTTCAAAAGTGCATTGAAATGTGATGCGGTAATTACGAAGTCCACTTCAATTGCTTAGCAGAGGAATGCCTGAGATGCCAGCAAAAAATACAACACTCACGCACACACGCGCATATGCAGCTGTGTGCAATTGCTGCTGCGTATTTCAAAATTACTTCAAAATCGGCAAACGTCAAAAATCAAAAAATAATCTTCTTTGCTTGTGCCAATTCACTTTGCCCGCAATTGTAGATAAATGTGCAATCTAGTTGCTGCATTTACTTTGAAAGTATCTGACAGCGGCATGCAAATGGTGTATATGTGCATCTAGTGCGGCTGTGTGTGTGTGTGTGAGTGTGTGCATGCGGCACGCATTTCCAAAGCTGCTTTGGAATTTGCTTCTAAATTGAATTTAGGTCGAATTTGGCAGTTGCCAACATTTTGCGCCCGCTTCATCTGCCACAATTGAGAATTGCGAAATGCTTTGACGAGCGGGAGGCGACGGACTTGGCTGTGACTTGAAAGTTTCCGTGTTGTTGCTGCTGCTATGTAATTATCGATTACACATTAGTGTAAATTTTGTAATTTTCCGCATGATTGAGCTGCTTGCAAGGCACAACTTTTAATGCTTTTTTTTATAAAAAATTTTAAAAATTCCATTGGCTAGATTAGCTAAAAAAAAGTCTGATGGCAGTCAACCCAGCCAGATGCCTTAAATACATGCCACAGCAAATGAAGAAAGCCCAAACTCTTGGGTGCGGCTGCACCATTCTGATATCCTAGCGAATCTGAAAATATCTTCTAGACTCTAGAGGAACACTTAATTAATATCCCTTCTGCCAAGCTATCGAATAACCGTTTTCACATGAATCGTAGGCGACGTTCTTGTAGTGCTGGACAGTTATGTACATAGAAGTTGCTCTATGTATTTCATTTCTTCCTCTTCTTTAATTTTCCAGCTTGACAGATAATTCTCTGAGGCTTGTACTCAGCTTTAATAGTATCTTTACTTATGTACATTAACTGCTGACCTTTGCGCAAAAAGTATGGCAAAGACCGGATTAACAAGAACACACATACATATATCTTGCCATATACATATGTACATATCATTAGCTTAATGTAGAAAAAAGTTCAACTGAATCAAAGGCGATATAAAATTTTATCAATATGACATGAACATTTACTCTTGAATCAATGCACATTGCTTTTTTAAATTGTATTTGAGATAGACAACAAAAAAGCAAAAATGTAAATTTTAGAAGAATTGTTTTGAGTAAGAAATTTGCTATTGATAGTAGGTACTACTAATTGAACAAATGTTGAGAAAGACGTTCTGCTAGAACAAGTGACATGGAAGGCGGCGCGCTGAAACGGTACTCTGATTATAAGGATCAGAATGACCAGCTGACCCCCGCAAGTTGATTTACTGGCGCATGCGCTGCTCATACTACATACGGAATAGACGAATTGCAACAACAACAACAACAACAGTCATATAATGAAGATATGCTTCTCTGCGCTGACTTTCATAAATTCTTGCAGTTGCACGTAGTACGTGCCGCTATATTATCTTTTGTGCCGACGAGCTGACGGACGGGCGGACGGGCGGACGGTCCGTAGCGAGCCGAGTAGAATGGTTGTAAAGCAGGCATCCTTTGATTTATTTCGACACTAAATTGCAGCCTACTTAACCTGTGATTAGATCGTATGCGATTTCGTCAGCGCTTGTCGGCTTGCTGCGCATTTCGCATTTGCGTGTTAACAGCATGTTGGCGCTTGTTGTTGTTGTTATTATGGTTGCCTCACGTCTGGCTGCTGCTGTTGCACGTGCCTTGGCCACATTCTCTTCGTGCAATTGCAACGAAGATGAATGGTTTCGTCTGCCACTGCCAGCCGCGCCGAATTTATTAACTTGGCTAAATGCATTTAAATGCAAATACCGCTAAACTGCAGTTAGTCCGGTGCTTTGTTCTACCGCCGCCGCCCCACCTGCCTCCATCTGCCGGCAGTGTAGGTGGAGTTGAGTCTTATCACTTCGCTTGCTGCTCCAGTAAATGCAACGGAACGCGCTGGAGTGCCCGACTCTGTGAGTGAGTTGTTGCTCTGTTGAATTGCAGCGTTGGCAGCACACCATAAATCCTCGAATCTTAGTCGTAATTGAGTTAAGAAGTTAAAGCGCAAGTCGGCGCAACTGGAGCGAAAAATTGCAGAACCGACTAAAGAGCTGCAGATTTGCATAAGGAAGTTGAATGCGCAAATTTGAAATCCGGAAATAAAATCGAAAGCGCTTTTATCCTGTGGCTTTACAAGGCTGAGTGCAGTAGCATTCGCGCTCTGCTGTTGGTTTCGAGTCTAGGTTAGCCTAATGTAATACAACTGAAAAAACAGGCATTGCAATTCCGATTCATTCTAGTTTGGCCTGGGACGGACGGATGAACAGACTGACAACTGGAAAGCAAAAGTGCAAAATTTGTCTGATATTTCTATATACTTACATATGTCAATACCCAGAAGAACTTCCCAAAGGTCTTACAACTTTAGCACAGACTTAATATACTGTGTGTTACCAGAGTTGTAGTTTATAAAAATATATTGCCTCAGAGCAGAGCAGCTTCGCAAACTTCTTAGTCTCTTAATTCGCTTTGACCTTTCCGAAAAGTAACATCCATGTTTTTGCTGATACTTCTAACTCAAATTCTCCTATATGCTTTGTATTACTTATATCTCAATTTATTGTATGCCATTCATATCCAACCCTTTCTATACCTGCTTTGCATGCTACAATTCATCCATCAAATTAATATCTGCTCCAATTTATACATACGTCAACTTTCGTTTTCAATTTCATGAGCTAAAAATAACATTGAACACACACATTGCCATGCTGAAATTGATTCCACCACCCACACTCACATGCACATTCGCATACTCACATATGAGCTTACAAACATTCGCTTAACCATATAAGCCGCTCAAATGTTTTGACAGCCACTGTAGCCACTTTGGTCACTTGAATGGGCACTTGGAACTTTTTTCCATTTCGGCCACTTCACATATTAACAAATTACAAAATGGCAAAAAATGTGGGTAAAAGCAAAGAGTTATAAGTTACTCAATTACAAAAACAATACGCACAGCCCACAAAAGCACCACAAAAGTGTGTATTGAAAATGTAAGGCTCGGAGAGACTGATATGGGAGCCTGTTTGCGCTGTGCTTTGTTTTTGCAATTTATATATGCAAACTTAAAACGTTGTTGTGTTAACAATTGTTACAGGCTCCCTCCCGCCCCCATCCCACCGAAAAAACGCTAATCTTCACATGCCATTAATGGCTTGACCATTAAAGTAAAAGTGAACAGATTACTACAGTGGCTGTGCTCTAACATTTTCTCCCCTATATTTAGCCCAATGTGTTTAATGATATTCAATGAAAGTAATGAACTGTCAAGAAACACTCATAATCCGATTTGTAACCGTGAGGCGCTACAAGCGGCATTTCGATTTGTTAGGATCGAGTAACACTTTTGCTTTGAAGGCATGTTATTATAGTTCCAGTTCGAGGTGTTGCAAAAGGTTCTAATGATTATGCTATGATGACTTTTTCCTTAAAAGAGAATTTTACATTGAATCAGCGCTACAAATTACTTGTAGAAGGGTTATTGAACATGGGCTAATTTTGGTTCAGTAAGGAAGTAAAATTCTATATATCGAAAAACGATAAACTCGACAGTCAGTCAAAATATAATGAAGTAGGGAACCAGTCTTCTAGTCAATGCGTTCGGAAAGCTCTATTGTTGCAGTTCTTCATGCATTTACAGATCCTCATGGATGCATAGCTTCAATAAGTGCCGTATGCAGGTAAATGTGTTGTAGGGTACACCAATCTCATCTGAGACATTTCATTCCTCAAATTGCCCAAAGGCATATTACGCTATTTTGAAATGGTAACAATCGCCGCGGCAGTTGGAAAGGAAAAAATGTTGATTTTTAGCTGGTTTGGCATTATTTTTGCTCAAAAACATTTTAGCCTTTGTATTGTTTTGGCATTTTTATGTGACGCTCGATCAATGTCACAAACAAAGCGTAGGAATGACTGGGGAACTTGGGAACCGACCAAGCGCCTTCCCTATTTATATCAAGCCTTTCAAAGATATCAAAATTTTAACAAAGCTTTTGACTTTTTTTGCACACTCTGCGAAGTCGGGTAAGTGGGCTAACTCAGCAGGTGAGGTTCAAGCTGTGTCGAATTGTCTGGCAGTGAATGTAAGGCAATAAATTTTGATATGATGGAGTTGCACCACAGTTGAACTAAATTCAGGGAGCGTAAACCTTTCTCCGTTCTAAAGGATGCCATTTCGACATAGATCGATTGGAATACTTTTCGTTGGTTGCACTGCTCCTGAAGAATAGAATTTTCAGACTCTGATTGGAAAAAGCTGTTTAGAGTACATGTATATCTTGTATGAGCCATGGCTCATATCTTTCAAAGTTTCATTCGCACATGTCTTAAAAATCATTTTTATTTTGTAATTTCGAAAATTTCGCAGACCTCTTGCAAAAGTTTAACCTATTTTACAAGCCGCAGATTTTGAGTGCCTTTCGAATAACTGCAACAACAACAATTTCGCACAATCCCTACATACATACATGCCATACACACTGCAACCATCAGCATTCCTTTTGTCTGTCCGTCCGTCTGTCAGCCTGCCTGTCTGTGGCTGTCTTTCCTATGGTTAACAATATATATTATGCTGCTTGCTTTCATTATTTAATTTTTGTTGTTGTTGCGCATTTTACAACATCTTTTGCCTTTTGTTGCTAACAAATTCAAATGTGTCTGGCTTTTAGGCGCGTTGCTGACATACCACGGCGCACTGCTTCATCTGTCGCTGTGGCGGTCTGTTGTTGTTGTTGCTCGCTGCGTGCTGCTACCAACCCTGCCTGCCTTTTTCTAATACGTATTAGCAAAGATTTTTTGCAGCTGGAACGACCGCCACCGCAGCAGCAATACCAGCAGCCAAATTAGCAACAGCAGCTTGTTGTTGTCATCGCTGTATTTGGTGAGTGTTTACCACTTGTTGTTATTGCAGGTTGCTATTAATATATAAGTTGTTGTATTTAATGTTGTAGTATGATGCGATTATTATTATGCGGTTTTTTCGATTTTGTGTATAAAAATAGATTTATAAATACACCAAATGTAAAAAGTTCGTTTAGTTTTGCGGTCAAACTCGTCAGATATAAAACGAAATTTTCGTAATTTTTTAAAATTTCATTTTTCCCTTGTACGAGCCTATGCGAGCTTGGGAGGGAGCTTTTTAATTCTGTAAGCTTAGGCCAGTGTAAGTTTCTCTTTCTTTCTAGTTCTCGTTTCACTTAGAGATACTATTAATTAATCTCCAAATTCACAAAAAGGTTTCGGGGGCGTGTTTGGAAGTCGAGCGTCTTTATTTTTTTAGGGTATCTTATATTTGTTTTTGGAAGGTATCAAATCGCCACTTGGTTGTCGAATCGGATAGTTGTCCTTTGGTAATTTTATTTCCTCTTAATGTTGGAATGAATCTGTTGGAATGAATGCGGGTATTTTTCCCAAATGCTCCGAATTTTTTGTCCTGCGGCTAAATACAACAGCTTTTCCAGCGTCAGTGAGGCAACCATCCGCATGCCATACTATCATTTTTATATTGTACATAGGTTAGACTTATAAAGTTTTTAGTGAATTTAGCCATAATAAAAAGGCAGTGATAATGTAAAAAATTAAATATTTGTATTTGTTTATATTTACTAATACATATTAATAATTGACCATATTATTGTATACATATATAATGTTTGAATTACCTTTTTTCAATGTTTAAGTGCTGTCGTCAACAGAAGTTAAATATTTTCAATTATTAACATCGAAAATTTTTAAATGGAAATGTTTCAATATTTTTATACATAGTAAGTACTTTACAGTAACTGTAAAATATTAGAATGCAAAAAAACATAAGCTGGAAGTTGGTTCCTTAGTTATTCAGCAACAAAATATGTTAATTAGTGTAAAAAAAAGTAGTCTTAGCCCCGGAAGAAGTATATTTTAAGATTGTTGCTACGCCCGCCTAAAAATTTGATCAAGTAAAAGAAATCTTGTTACTGGAGGGAATCACTCAGATTTTGCCATTTCCGAACTGTTCGATTTTGAGCAATTCGCAGGTGTGCTTGAACAACTTCTCGCACTTCTCGGGACTCTTGGCGGCGGGATGCATGGGGCCCTTGCCGCAGTTGCTCAGATAGGTGCCACCCTTGCCCTCCACTTTGGGATCAATGGCGGCAAAGACAACGGTGCGTGAACCCTGCTCGGGTGTCTTGAAGAAGCACTTCTTGAAGAATGGCACTGAAGTGGTGGCCGAGTGCTCGAACAAATCCGTATCGACAATGCCCGGGTGCACGACATTGACCTGCACGTGAGCGCCCTCAGCATCGAGCAGGCTTTGCAGATGGCGTGTGGAGAGTATTTGCGCGAGCTTGGACTGGCTGTAGGCGGTGGCGGGGTAATAGTGTTTGCTGTGTGCACAAATTGGTAGTGGGTGAGCATATCGTTTGATAGAATCGCAATTTGAAGAAAACACTCACAGTCCATTGATGTCGTTGTAGTTGATGCGTCCGATGAGATTAACACAGGACGACACATTCACGATGCGTGCATTCTGGCCCTCCTTGCCAGCGGCCTTCAACTGTGGCAACAGCAGATGCGTGAGCAGAAAGTGTCCTAAGTAGTTGATGGCGAAGTGAGATTCAAAATTATCTGCGGTCAGGCGGAAGGGCGCAAACATGATGCCAGCTGCAAGCAGAGTTCAGTTTTGGTATTATAGATTCAAGAAATATTCATTTTGATTTCACAAAGAGTCGACGAAGTTTAATTGCTCTTTTCTTAACTGACTGACCGTATAGTAACCTCCACTTACCGTTATTGAGCAGTAGATCCACTTTGTCGTGCTGTGCCTTGATTTTATTGGCGAATTCCTGCACCGATTTCAAATCGCCTACATCCAATTTCTCGCAGATCAATTTGCCACCGCTGCTGGTGAGATCCACAATGGAGCTCACGGCCTGCTCAGCGCGGTCCGGCTCGCGCACGCCTGCGTATAAAAATCAAAGACATATTGTTTAAATGGCGTAAGGGGGGCTATTTTAACAATAACATTCGCTACTATTTAAATTTACTTTTCCTGTTGCGATTTTACTGTGTTTTCAAAATAAGCTTAAATTAAATTGATTTTGATTCATGTTTTAACCACAAAGCTGCATAAATATTTCGTAATTTAAATTGTTTAAAAATTTAATTTCATTTCCACATTTCCTTGCCCGTCTGGTCTGTTGTAGATGAATGACGTAACGAAAAATGCGAAAATCCCAAAATTATAACGGCAAAATTTTTGCATACAAAAATGGGCAAAAAACGCGTGCAAAAAACGACGTAAGGCGGGGGTTACGTCTTCTCCGAAATGCGTCGCAAATTGCCGGGATGCGTTTCGCTGCATTCCTTAACCCTTAATCTACTACGTAGAGCAGAAAAATCCTGAAATTTTCCGGATTGCGGCGAAAATTGCGATTTTTCCTTTTTCGTTACGTTAGAAAACCGCGCGATTTGAATTTCATTTGTTGCGCACGAAAATATGCTAGAGAAACAATAAAAACGAAATTTCCACAATGGAAAATAAATACTACGACAAAATTGTATGTGTTTGGAATTTTAAATACTTTTTTAAGACCGCCATTGTTGGGCATATATATTACTCTTTCTTGTATTTAGCCACATTCTTTACACCTTTACCCCAACTGATTTGCTTCAAACAGCATTATTTGCTGTTAATGCCTCATTTTGCATGCGCGCCGCGTTCCCATATGCTAAAAAGAGCAGTACGAATTTATAGCCACAAAATTGTCGCGTCTGTTACTTTTCAAAAACTGTAATCAGAAATTTCGATTGCTCCCACGGTTTGGTATTTGAGTTGGCTAATTAATTGAGACTTGAGTCAAATTAAAGAACTGACTGTGAGCTTGAATTGTGGAGCTTCTAAAATAGTTTTCTTGATAGTGTTGGGAAATTTTTAGTCAAAGTCAATAAAATATTAGCGCCTTTTTGCTAAAGTATTTAACCCTGTAATTCCCAGGCCTGCCTTTAGGCGGGCTTAACGAAAAGTTCCCTAAAAACAACATAAATAAAAAATTCAGAATAAGGGGATTCCCAAAACTTAAGGGGATTCCCAATGCTAGCATGTGTTTGTTTGTAGCGCATGGGTATGTATAGCTTATTTCGATTCACAGAAAATTAATTTCAAAGTAAAATTTGGCAGTGCTCGGACGTAAATAAATATATTCGTTCAAACAGTGATTTTCAAAAAAAGAAAAAATATAGTTAATTTCATCGTACAGAGTTAAAAAAAATACTGGTGAATAGGAAATTTAAATATTTATTAAGTGATGTAAGAATATACTGGCATTTAATGAATTAAATATATTAAAATCGCTCCGAAAGTGAAACCGCCTAAAGGCGGGACTGGGCATTCCGCTCAAAATTTTTGATCATTGTGTGTGCTTTTAAGTTTTTGTGTTTTTTCGCCGTTTTTTCGTTTTTCATAGAAATATCGCGTCGAAAAATTAAAAATCTGTCTGAGGAAGAGATTTTAGCAATGATGAAAAAAATTCCAACTGATAACGAAGATATAACAGGTGAACAAAAAAGTGATTCTGAAGATGACGATGAAGATCACAAAGATCAGCCTGGTTATGATCGATTATTCAAAGTGAGACCACTCATCACTGCCGAAGACATCCTATTTTCCAACTTATGATGTTCGCCACGATCAGATTGGTTTTTGGTGGACCGATATGGCAAAAAAACATGCAAAATGAGCGGATACAAATCTGAAACTCGGCATTTTGTTCAAAATGTAACATTCATTTATGTCATTTAAGTACAAAAAGTTGTTTCTTAGAGTATCACAATCAAAAAAAAAGAAGAAAATATGAATCAATATCCAAAACAAGAAATAATTCATTACAAAAAATTTAAGCGGGAATGCCCAATCCTGCCAAAAGGCGGGGTGGGTATTTTCACCTGTACCGGGTAAAGTAAGGGTCTAATTAAAAAACCGACTTCAAATTCGTTCATTTTGACCAAAAATTAGTTTAAAATGATTTAATGAGCTCAATAGAAAAATAAGGCATTTGAGGGTTAAGGTCCCTTTACATTTGATGCATTCGTATCAGAGCGCTTTTGTACGGCTCTGTTTTCTCTGTGCAAGCGTACAACTTTTAAACGCAGGCATCTCTTTTAATTGAAATATATTCAATTAAAGAAAAATATTTTTGAAAACTGGTTTCTGGCCATATAAAAGTCAATGGAACTTGGCAAATGACAACAACAAAATTTGACCCAATTCGCTTTAATTGCTGTGCATATTGAGCTGATTATAGCATTGTTGTTCAACATCTATAGTTCTATAGTGCCACTTACCCATTATAACCGTCATATCGCAGGCCAACAATTTCTCCACAATTCTCAGTCCTATGCCACGATTGCCACCTGTGATGACGGCCACACGGCCGGGCTGCTTAAAGAGTGCTGAAATTTTAAATAATTTAAATTAAAAAAAAATAACTCTGGAATCATATTCTCCTTTGCTTCAACGCAAACAACTCACCGACACGATCACGCTCCTTAAATGAGAAATCATGAATGAGACCCACAATGCCGAGATATTGATAGCGAAATTCCGTCTTCCATTCATACCAAGATTTTGGAAATTCCTTTGTGGTTTTCGAAAAGTAGAAAGCCGCAACGAGCAAAGCCACGAAGAGCAGTGTCAAGATGAGGCCTATCATGTTGTTTGTCTTGTGAATTGTTGTTTCGTTAGGCCTATTAAAAACCAGTTGTGGAACGCTGTTTAGAAAGAAAATAGAAAAACAAAACCAGAATGATAAAATGTTAGGCATTGTCAGAGTGACGCGGCGGTGCAAAGTTCAATGCGGGTTGTCGCAGTTGTGCCATTTTCATGTGCTTTTGGAAGAGACGCCGAGTTATGAAATTTATTGTCGCGCACTGATAAGGAAAAGCAGCGTGGTTGATAATGGCGCAAGTATCGGTGATTTCTAGTCGCCTATTATAGGCCGGACTGGCACTGTTGCTAAGGCGGGTAGCGGCGCACAGTGATTCTATTCGACGGGGAACAATTAGCAGCAGTGGCTCAGATTTCGAAAAAATATGCGTATGCCCGAAAATGTAAACAGCTATTAATGTAAATCTGTAAGCTAAATTTGCATATTGACCTTGACAAGGAAGAGCTCATCTTAATTAGATGCCAAAATCATGTAAATTTTAATTCGTTCCCAAAATGGCGATTAATAAAATATAAACAGTGAAATATTAACTGGTTTTAAAGCAAATCATATCAAAAAAATATATTTTCAATATTATTAGTTGTTCATTACTATTTTTGGTTTCAACTCGAAATGACATAGCTAAAAATTTTCTTCAAAAACTAGCAACTTTTAATTTAAGAGTAAGTGATCTGCCCGCACCCTGCGAAATTACTCAGTTCCTCAACGCGTCAGCGAAATCTGCTTGAATTTTTGCCAACTTTACAATGTATACAATGCCAAAATAACCTTGACATCAAAAAAGTGAGCTATCAAAGTTCTTACAAAGAAAACTCATGCAAAAACCTTAACATTTTTTCTTTAAATTTTCTTTATATTTTGTTGCCTAGCTACAAGCAAAATATGTCAACTCAACTCAATTTCATAACAGACCGTGAAGAGTTTACGCAGCAGTTCCGTTGAAAATGCAATTATCATATTTAACTTTTTAAACCAATTACCTCACTTAAGTAAGAAAAAAAAAAAAATAGATTTATGCAAATTTGTATTTGGCTTTTGAAGCGCGCAACCTTTTAAAATGTGTGCTCGGCTTGTTGTAAAAAGGCAATAATAAAACAATAAACAATGCACAAAAACACTTCAAGTCACGTGACAGCCGCCTATACAAACAATAAATCTTATTATGGCATATGGCATACTATTATTCTCCCTTTTCCCATGTTGACACAACAAATTGTAAATAAATATTTGAGCTGAATTCTTTCCCATGAGAAAAAGATGCACACGCGTCACGCGGCTTCTGAGTGCTTTGCGTTTGGGAAGTGTCAGCTGAAGCAGGTCTTTGGAAACGGAAATTTCGCCAGCTTGACCTCGGCGTTCTACTTAGAGTTTTCCAAACAACAACAAAGTGCTAATTTGCTACCTCAGCGGGTGCTTTTAAATAAAGTTGGTTATAAAAAAATGCAATAACTACGCATGGATTAACTCAAATGGTCTGGAAGATAGAAGCAAGAGGTGTTAAAACAATTCGCAAACATGTTTAAAATTTTTAATGTAGATTATTTCAAGAGGTTTGTCTTAAAATTTCATGTTAATCTGATGAAGTTTGACGAAGTTGTGCGACTTTAAAGAGAAGTGCCTCCAGCTCGCGTGGATCCTTAAAAAAGAGATCCCTTTTTTTTCCCTTTAGGGAAACGGAACCCAAGTCAAGTATATTATGATACAAAATGCTGCCCGAATTCTAGCCTTCATTGATATCAGTTATTTTAATAAAGTTTGATTAACTCAACAGCAGTCAGAATTCAATATTTTGTATCGATTAATATGTTTACTGACGAATATTTTTCCCTATTAAAATATAAGAAGTTGGCAAAGGCATTTACAGATTGTGAATATTTGTCTATATACTATTATGATGATTAAATAAAAGACAAACAAATACTGTGAACCCATAAAAATGTAACTAGATCAACTGATTTCTGTGGACGTGACTAGCATATGAAAATGTGCCACCACATGCAAAGGCATTTATAGATGAACAACAACATGTTCACATCAAAGACTACACACATCTTTTGAATAAATCAGCCAGATTCAACTTAGTCAAGTGTAAAGAAAGTGAAGAAAGTCTCAATAAATGAAGAAGCAGCGAAAGAGGTTTCAACTCGGGTTCAAATGTATAAAATTACAGGTTCCAAGAGATATAAATGCAAATCGTTGTGACAAATGAATAAGAGAATATATAAAAACAAAATTATGTGTGGCTAATAAAAATATAAGAAAAAGAGCAGGTGAAAGAAAGGAAAAAGTTGGTTGGCGCAGAAATTTATATACTCGTATGAAGAAATAGGACAAACCAAGAAAGATTAGACAACGGCGACACTGAAGAAGACAACGACTTGTGACTGAAATATCAAGCCAGAACTGATGTAGGCACGCTTGCATGTACAGGTGCGGGCAAAATAATAGCAGTTACATTTTTATAATCGCTCGTGCTTAAAAATGTAGTGCTTTGCATTTCATGCCCACTTTGTATATAAATTAATAAATTTAAAATATGCTGAATGTAATAGTTTAACAAATCTGATAGCTTGGTTTTGCACTTATATTGTTTATACATTTACTGCTATTATTTGAACCACACCTGTATATATTTAGCATGGCATATGTACATACATATATGTGGGCAATGGTGTATGGTAACTCACGCAAAGATACGGATACACAGTTCCAAAACAATTTTCTGCTGTCGTCTGTCTACGCGGGAATGCATAAATTAAGTGGCTAGAGCCATGGATAGCTCTTACTAATTGTCAGTTAGGAACAGTGGCGGGATGGAGAGTTGGCATAAATAAATACATATATTGATACACCAAGCTGAAGTTGGCTAACGAGTAGCCAATAAGTGGTGAGCAAAGTTAACGGAAAATAGCAAAATAGAAAATCATAAATAGTCGAAAAAAGTAGCAAGAAGTTCTTTGAAGCCATGTTGAGGCCGCAACGAAGAATTGCTAAATTGGTAAGCCACGAAGTGAAGATGGAGCGGAAGAACAAGCACGATGAGTAAGAGACAGGCACGTAGTGGGCTAGAAATATAAAACTGAGGGATTAGAGCAAAGTGCAAGCGCGCAGAAGATAAACGCCATTGGCGTAGACACGATGTGCCGTCCTCAAGGGTATGTTAATCGCTCTCAGTGAAGCATTCAGACGAACAATTTTTCGGGTAGGCGCCATAAAAGTAGAGCAATCCAGATTACCCTAGATTAGATTAGATTAGACCTTGGGCATGTAACTGAAAAGTAGCGATATCTAAGAAAATTGATTACTTAAAACATTAATACCGTTCAATTTTGATAATTACGCTTTCGATAACTTACAATATTGTTACTCTTAATTATTTTTGTGTCCTTTAGGCAAGTTGTTACGCCCTCGCACCCCTCAGGCAATTTTTTGTCTACGTGCGTGGTGCGTGCGCTGCATGTACGATGAACTTTTGTGGCCAAAACAGCGACGTTAGCGCGTTGACAGCGTTCAAGCAAATAAATAAACCAACTTTCTTTTCCTTGACGCTTTTATAATTTTGTTGTTGTGTCTTTGGCGTATCATCCAAAATGCATTTCTCTCCTCACAGTTTCAACGCAGCAGCGCGAAGGCGTATGTGTTTGTGATGAATAATTTGGCCAGGCCAAAAAGTTGCTCTTACCTTGGCGGGGTCTTTAGTAATTCCGAATATTTTCCGCTACGACTGGCAGAACTCCAGCGCCAGTAGTGTACACTTCAGTAGGTAGCCGCCCGCAGACGACACTTCCGCAACAAATTCTGCGCACCGTGCAAACTCACAGAAATATAATTCCTCAATTTCGCAATCGGAAAAGCAAGTTAACAAATCGAAGAAGCGTGTACAATTCTGTCGTAGAAACCCGCCACCTCAATTCCTGATCATTGCAAGTTACAAGCGACCGTTCAAAGAGAAATTCGTTAAGTGACTGAAACATCCGAAGCGAAAATCAAATATGGGCTGTGGCGGCGGACCCCAGAATGGGCTTGTTGTGCTGGCAGAATCACACAACGCACCAGCAGCGGCGGCTACGGCGGCCACACGCTCATCCATTTCCGAGTCGCTGCTCATCATGAGCGGTTTTCGTGGAGGCATTGTTGTTGTTGCTATGCCCGGCGCACCACGAGCTGTCAGGCGAATCAGCTGCTTTGCCGCTGGCTGGAATACTTGTTTTGAACATATGCGCGCTTCCAGTGTTACTGGAGCTGACAGTGGAGCTAGTGGCGAATGTCATGTGTGGCGAGGTCGGAACTTGGTGTTTGGCGCCATAATTGCGCCGCGCTGTGCTGTCAGCTTGGTATAAGAAAATTATTGCTGCAGCTGTTAGGAGAGTTCAGGCGGCATGCTGGGAATGGAACGAATTTGCTGATTAAATGGCAACCGTTTGCTTTGAATTTATATTGAAAGTACATAAGCGTATTTTGAAGTAACAGATTTGATGAAAATTCATACCGTGGTTGAAAAATGAGTTGGGCAATATTGAAGTAACGATTATGACGTGTTTTTATTACTATTAAATGCATTTAACTGTCAACTTAACTGTGAATCTGTCAATATCATTTGCTTTTGTTTAAATTTGTTATTGGTATTAACACTATGTAGATTGATCACTAGTGAAAGTGATTACTCTTGGGCATTATAGATATAATACATATGTGCATACATACATATACATACATGCAAATATCATACACAAAGAGGGCAGGGGGTATAAATACAACCATTAATAAAAGCATTTACATATATCACGTATAAAAAGTCTAAAAATCGCAAGGAATTGTATCATTATAAATATGTATATTTTTTCTTTGGGCTATCTAGTGTTAAGCAGCTACAAGAGGAAGCAGAAGCTCATATTCCTCTCGAAAATTTAAATATACCACTTTTTTTCTTTCTGCTTCCGTATGAGCAATGCAAAGCGGGAGCAAATTCCTTACATCCAAAACGAGAGCTTAAAAGACAGATGTAAGCCCACATGGCTTAGGTTTTATCAGCAATTCCAGCCTCGCGCAGTAGTTTTTTTTATCTCAATGCATTTTTTTCTTAAAATAAATTCTTCATTAAAGAAAATGTACAAGTATTTTAGAGCCGAAGCGTTTTACACCGACAGTAGCATCACAGGCTTTGTAGCGTTAGGTTGAACAATTTTGAAATTAAAATACAGCTACAATTATTTATATAACGGTCGTTTCGCTTAAGATAAGGCAAATATCTGAGGGATCAAGTCGCCATGAATTGGCCTATACAGTTGGCACTGAAATTCCTGTTGCTCTCAGCTGCGGGCCGCCTGAGCGCCATTGCGGCAACAAAGTACAATGTCTCGCTGCTGGAAATGGCCACCTGCAAGGAGTACACTCTACGTGGCACCGGATACCTCTACTCGGACTTCTTTCATGTGCATGTCATGGACAACAACCAGATAGCCTCCGACGAGCTGTTGCATTTGAAGTTCTACGTTTTAACTGTAATGGATGCGCATATTCTGTTGTCGGTGAACGATCATCCGCGTCTGATGGATCGTGTATACGAAGTGGGTAGGTTGCGCCGCGTGTGGCAGAAAAAGCTTTAATTGCGCCTTGAATTTATAATTCCTAAATTTTACGCTTTATCGCAATTTAAACAACCTTCGTTAGTTATCGGCGCGGGTGGAAATACTTTCTCAGCGATACGCACTGCCATGGGACGACGTCGCGTTGCCACGAATCAAGACGCCTACATTTTATCACTATTCGATCCGACTCCCATTGAAATTGTGCAAAAGAAGGGTGCGTCCTCAGTGCACTTGCCTCTCTTTCTACCTCTTTTAAATATTTCATTGATAAATTGTTTGCTATTCGTTCAGATGGTAATTTTATGGTGTTTATACCCGGCTTCAAGGAGGAACCTCTACTGAATTTCACCGATGCTTCACCGTTGAGCATTAATTACATTAGTTTCAGCGCTTTTGGCAGCATTACTGCGAAATGGTTTTACGATTGCAAGTTCGATGGATTCGGTGAGTGCTGCTGCCACATGTCGATGGTTCTATTCAAGAGTAGATTCAATCGAGATATTTCGTTTTCCAGCACAAAGTATATTTTTCCTTTTATCTTTCAATTATGTATGTGAATGAATCTGCAACTATATACATTTGAATCGTGTATTCATTTAGACTTGAATGAATCTTCAATGAATCTTGATTTGAATCAATTTATTAAAAATTAGCTAAATATCGGCAAAAGTGGATTCAGCGTCCTACAGAACAAAGCTACCGACATGTATTTTTGTACATATTTACTGCAGACTCTTACAATTATTTTCACTAAAATTTCACAAAATTTTTAGACAGCGAAATTGAGCAGGAAGTGCGCCCCCTGTCGCCCAGACAGCGTCTCATAGCGAATATAACTGCGAATGCCGAGAATAAAACCGTGCCTGTGGCACTGAAAGAGCTGCAGAATACGTTTTATATAGATGCGGTCTCATATAAACAAGATGCCTCAATACTTACCACACGTCTGGAGTTGATGTTGGTAAGTTTGATAGAAATAGTGCTTAACATGCCGATTTCTCACCGATCTCTGAATTTCTACTGAGTGGAAGTGCAATACCAACAATCCTCAATCCAAATCCAAGAAATTGAGCTAAGAACTGCCAAGCTTTTAAAAGCTGCAATTCCATTACAAGAAATTCTCATGGCTTCTCCATCTTTCCAGGGATTCCAAACCCAATTCGACGTATAAAATATTATTTTTTCCGTTCACCCTTCATTCACACAAATTTCTTATTTCCTTCACACATTGCAGCGCTGGACTGACGACAGACTTGCGTGGGAGCCAGCGGATAACAATGGCATTCGAAATATAGTAGACTCCAATTTGGATATATGGACGCCTCAGCTGGTGGTGCTCAAGTGAGTGTTTTGTTTGCTCAATTCGCTGGAAATTATATATGCCTTTTCTCCGTGGCTATCTGCTGCACAGCGGTGCTCTGGAAACGTTTCAGCGTTTCAAGCCCCACTGGGAGCTGAGGTTAGATTCCTTTGGCAACGTGCTGCTGCTGGGCCGTAACACTGAGCTCAAAAGTTGGTGTCCCAATGATGAGCTCAACTGGCCTAATGATCAGCTGCGCTGTAAATTGATCTTGGGCGTGAGTGATTTCGACGCGTCCCACACGAAACCACTGCAATTGGTATATGAGAAGGCGGATCGTTTGTTTGCCGAACCGATGCGCACCTCCACCGAGTGGCAGTTTGTGCAGATGAGCGTGGCTCATATTGTCAATGGACTAGATGAACGTGTCAACGAGCAGGGATATCTGCAAGTTATGGACGGTGATATGGCTATTGAGTTTGTTGTGAAACGCAATGGTGGATTCTATAAGAACGTGTACACCGTTCCACTGCTGAGTGAGTTACAGATACATATGTCTATACTATATAAGATACATATGTCTATATGTAGTATGTGTATAGTTAAAGCGTTCATGGAAGGTGGTTAATGAAAGATGATTAATTATAAACAAACAAATATCCGCTCTAATGCTGTTAGCTTAGCAGTTATAGACTGAAGATTTTTTTTTTTTGGATTTTCGATTTTTGTTATGAGCAAACATACATCAATCTATATCTGTGCTAAGGCTCATACTTCAAGCTGTATTCTTAATAGTTGTCTATTGTTTATCTACTTTCTGTCTATATACATACATCAAAGATCGGCTTCTCCATATGCTTTCGCGTATTTGCTGTTGTTGTTATTACTCATTTACTTTTATAAACATTCTCATTTGAAGCTTGCGAAACGCTTATCATACTCTCATTTCTGTTGCGCGGCTATCGTCGTGGTGCCTTGCTGCTCTTGGTGCTGCTGTTGGTATCACTGGCCCTGATGTATATCACCAAGCATGCGCCACACTACTACATACCCGACATAAGTAGGTCCTCATGCCTCAGGGCTTATCTCACGCGCACTTAATCTATCGACATACTTTCTTCCTCGCAGTGGTGGCCTATCAGCATGTCATGCGCTTGACCGTGTTTTGCTACTGGCTGCACATCGTCATCATGTGGCTGCAGCTGCATCCACCGAGGCAGAAGCCTTGCACTTGCCTCATGTACATCGTAAACTGCTCACCGTTGCGTTTGATCCTGTGCATGCGTTACTCAGATGTGTGTGTTCATTTCTTTTACCGTTCGATTGATGAAGTTATTCTGCATTTTTTTTTTGTACTTCCAGGCTAGTGAATATGTGAGCATACAGGAGCATCCCTGGCATGAGATATCAAAGATATTGAACAACGTCAGCTTTATTGTTGTCAATGTATTGCTAATTTTATGGGACGTATTTTTAATTCCAAAATAAAGCTACTGGCAACATATTTTAAAATTCCTTAAGCGCACAAAATGTGAATTTCTAATTGTTCTCATCAAAAAAAGATTCTTAGTGTAATGCAACAAAGCAAGCGACTTTATTATTTGGCGGACAACTAAAAAGTTTCCTCTCTCTGCAAAACTCGAGTGAAAAAACCAATATTGAGAACATTTTCTGTAGAAAAACGGAAAAATTCAAAGGATAATTTATAAGAAGGCTAGTGCATGTGAAAATAACAGCCTAAATTTTGCATTATTTTCTTATAAACTACATAGACGTTCAGCTATGCGAAAGAAAAATAGTTTCTATGTCTATGTCTATTGAAAGTGTTACTTACAAATGTTTGAATATTTAGAATTAAACTAAAGAAAATGGTAGCTCTACAAACTGAATCTACTCGTTATTATCAATTTTAAAAGGTACATACTCTCCACTCATCATTTGAAATAACTCTCATGCTATCTTTTGAAAAGAATTGTCCCTTCAATATCGACAGAGTCTCAGCTTTTTGAATATGTGCTGTTAGATACCAAAGCCTTTTCTTGGCTGTTAGTATAAAGGCTTGTTTCGAAATGTCTCAATTTTTGATAATTTACGATTTTGGCAGGCAGTTCCATTGGAAATAAAAATACAGGGAATTTGTATGTTGTAGTAAGAAATGTAATTGAAAATTAATAAGCAAATTGTTAACATAAATTTCGTCTCTTTTACCACTTGACTGCAGCAACTTGTGGCTGCTTGTCGATATGTTCTCTATAACTCTGCTTAAACTTGATCTGCTGCTACATTATGTTCGCAGTTATGCTCCTCCTGTGGTTATTTACGCTGCTGTTCCGACATGGAAACAAGCAAATTACTTAGCGTGTAAAAATATTAAGTGACTAAATAAAATTCAATTCAACAGCTTGACTTGGTTGGTATCCATAGTATTTGTTGTATGCGCTTTTGTCAAAGATTTCGTTTTGGGTTTCGGCTCATCGATCCGGATGCCATTGGCGGCGATGCTTAGTGCAAATCGTAGTCGTGGTAGCTGCCGTAGGAGTAGGCCGGAGCGGAGGCGTACTTGAGCACAGGTGCTGCGGCGGCATAGGAGACGGCGGGGGCAGCGTATTTGACCACTGATGGAGCGGCATATGAGACGGCAGGAGCGGCATATTTAACTACGGAGGGCGCGGAGTATGAAACGGCGGGGGCGGCGTATTTGACAAGGGACGGTGCGGAGTATGAGACAGCAGGGGCGGCATACTTAACAATGGAAGGCGCGGAGTATGATACGGCTGGGGCGGCGTATTTGACCACTGATGGAGCAGCATATGAGACAGCTGGGGCAGCATACGAGACGGCGGGAGCGGCATACTTGACGACGGAGGGAGCAGCATATGAAACTGCTGGGGCAGCATACGAGACGGCAGGAGCGGCATACTTGACCACGGAGGGAGCAGCATATGAGATGGCGGGCGCAGCGGCAGCATATTTCACCACAGATGGAGCGGCATGCGAAACGACCTGCAAATCAGAGGAAAGTAGAATGGCAATTGTGTTGAAAAAACGTTATCAAGCGTATTCAATAATCATTTAAGTTTTTCAAAATGAGAATTCACTTTTCAAAGAAAGATAGCTAAAACGCAAATTTTGGTCGAAAGTGTACTTTGCAAGGGCTTCTCAAAGTTTGAGCACTAATTTTAATCATAGAATGCTAAAAGGTTATTATAATTGACAGTCGATTCTTACTTTAAGAAACTTTAAAGTTCAAAGGACTCAATATCATAGAAGCGTGCGGGAAAATGCAATGAACTGGAAGCTATATCACCCTTTAAGGTCCTAAAATTTTAAAAGGATTCAAAATGAGCTGAACTGTTTTCACTGAAGTAAAGCAAATTCGTGATTAAGATTCGAATATTGCAGAAGAGATGGCTAGAAGGCTTCTGACTTAAGCAATTTCTATCACTTGATATTTCCGGGATGCTAGGAGAACTCTCACATGCACTTTACCTGGCTAAAGGACGAATAGCTGGTTGCGGCGGGAGCTGCAACAGCCTTTACCACAGTAGCTGGAGCATAGGTCTTCAAAATAGGCGCAGGCGCAGCGTAGGTCTTCAGCAGAGTCGGTGCGGCCTGAGCGTAGCTGATGGAGGGCGCGGCATGAGCGTAGCTGATGGAGGGCGCGGCATGTGCGTAGCTGATGGAGGGCGCGGCATGAGCATAGCTGATGGAGGGCGCGGCATGTGCGTAGCTGATGGAGGGCGCGGCATATGAGAGGGAAGAACCGTGATCATAATCGTAGAGGCCACCAGGAGCAGCGACGGCAGCAGCGAAAAGAGCGCAAAGGATCTACACGAAGAATGGAAATATGGTTTTTTTTATTAAACACACACACTCAAAGTGGGAGCACTTCACAGGAACAGTGCACAGAATGCAAACATGGCGAACTTTTTTCGATTAAACGAACGTTTGATGCTCACCAGGAATTTCATGATTTTTTATTTAGTCACTGAGGTGATGATGTGGAGATGTGGTGAGCTATAGACACAAGACACTGAACTGGACGCGTATGCTGCTGTACAAGCTGTGAGTTCTATGAGAAGATAGCAACTGTGAATTGTCGCAGATGTTGAGGTACTTTTATAGTGCAGCCCAGTGCCGGCCAAACAACAACAAACACGCACAATCACCCAAAGATCGCAAATACTACTTGTAACTATTTCGAACGCAAACGCGCTCAAATTCGCAACAATTCAAACAAGTGCGCCGGCCCAGTGTGATTCTCGTGCGGCGCGTATGGGGGGCAGCGGTGCGAGTTGTCCGCTTGCCAGTGCATTGCGAGCGCCATACTTGCCGAAACGTTGCACCGGAATAGCCATAAACGCTTGGAGCGCAGGCCGGCGGGCAAATGGGTGCATTACGATTCGGATTTAATTTTGGGCAAAAGATTTGCAGCGATTTGGAAACAGCTGATTCAGGCTTGGACGCTGTCTAATTAAAATTCAAAGCACTTTAAAAAATCCACTATAAATCAGCTAATTAAGAGCATCACCAACATGTTACTCATAATTGCTGACATCAAATGAAACGAATCGAGAGAAAGTGGTTTTATAAAGCTGAACTATGCAAAGAAAATATGGAAATACATAAAAGCTATAGAAATGTTAAGGTTCTTGGGAACCCTACAAAATGGAGTGGATGGAATTAAAATCTGAATTTGAATCATGAATTTGAAGTAATCAATACAAACAACCATTTAAAAAAATGTATACTTCGCAATATGAGTAATACAGCAAATATACATCCAATATGAATAAAACTCACTTGCATCTCTTGAAATTGAAATT
Source organism: Neria commutata (assembly GCA_963457695.1). Lineage (NCBI taxonomy): Eukaryota > Metazoa > Arthropoda > Insecta > Diptera > Micropezidae > Neria > Neria commutata. Next base: position 41,338,714 of record OY735247.1, on the reverse strand, counting down.
TTTACACTATATATCGAAATTGAATAAGATAAAATTTTTATAAATTTTGACAGTTTTTATTAATTTCTTTGGCAGCATGTAATTTGAGTTGCTAAAAAATATTGCCTTGGAACATTTTGAAAAGAGAAATGCATTTTTTATGAATTTTGTGACAACAGCATAAGCCACAATATTGCGACATTCATATCTGTATCATTAAATCGGAATTCCTCAATGAACAGAACTGTTACAAATAAATCAAACCGCCAGGGACCGTCAGCCAGCCGCAAACGAGCCACGAACAAATGATGCTGATGCACTGTCGCGTGCGTGCTGCCGCGCGGCAGAGGCGGGGCGGTGCGTGACTTACGCGCATGAGCGCCAGCAGCAGAAATCCACTTGCAGCAGACCTGCTGCCTCCAGGCGCAACAGCGCCCAGAGTGACGACAGCTGGAGACATGCTGCCGCATTTCGGCTAAACGATAAATGCCAGCTCTAATGACAAAACGCTGCTAGCAGTCAGCTCGGTGGGCAGCTTTTAATTCATAGATAATTCATAAAGCTGCGCTGCAAATGTGTGTCAAGCGGGGGGTCGCAGTCGAGGGGCACCGGATCTCCACACAGTGCAATATCATATGACAGAGCTCTGAAAAGTTTAGACATACTCTCAAAATTGTTATAGACATGAGGCGTCTTTTGTATAAACTCGTATGCTCGGGAATCTTGTAAATATGAAACTTTTTCAAGCGTTTTCATAAGGGCAACAATAATTCAGCATTATACATATTTAATTTACCGCCTTCAAGATTGACGGACCACGCCCAGACTTTTGTATGGCATGTATGGCCGATATTTGAGATTGAGAACCAAATTTCATTCGTTTAAATTCATAATTATTTAACTGAAAGCCTTTTTACCAGAAAAATTGTATTGCCTATATAGTGGGCGTACCCGTACGCTAATTTTTTCGTGTAGCATAGAGGACCGACATCTACGCTAGAATACAGAATATTATTCCTTTAAATCAGTAATTAAACAAATTTAAGCCATTTTACCACCGAAATTCCGAGGTAGGTGCACTTATAGGCGCATTGTGGGTGTGTCCATCGAACGGGGCCTCGAATTTGAAAGAATGTTTTAGAATAGACTTATGACGTCAATGGCATAAACCGTTTGTATATTTGTTGGACATGGTATCCCCGGAACGTTTTTTCTAGTTAAGACCCTGGACCCGTTTTTCGACCGCCGCTTAAATCATTCGAAAGAGCAATCGTTTTGGCAGCTGTGCGCAATTTTTGTCATTACAATGGCCGCTTTTTTTGTTGCTGTTGCAGTAATTGTTGTTTGGGCCACTTAATGCCGGTGCAGCAGCAACAGCGACAACAGCAGCAGCAACATTTATTAAATACTTATGCATTAATGTGCTAAAATGCGTAAAATGTAGCATTCATGTTTTTGCCCCTTCATTTTATGTCAAAAGATTATTGGAAAGTGTTCGGCTTACGAGCTTATTAGTTGGCTAATTATGGCTATAAGTGAATGTGCCTTGTTTATAAATAGTTAAAGTATGCTAAGCGCATCCTTGAAGAGTGTTGAGCACGTTCAATTGACATGATTATGCGAAATTTTTAGCAACTTTTTTATTATAGAACTTTAGAAAAATTTTCGAGCAATAGTCTGTAATTTGCGCACACTACTACTACGCTATTATCCTCGAAAGCACTTTTTATGGCAATCTTGTTAGCAAACTTTCTGCAGAATAGCTTCCATGTGAGGTCCTTTTGAGCCATTTTATAATAATAGTTTATACAGCTGCAATAATTAGTTTAACTACGATTCTGAATCAAGGCTGTTTCAAACAGTTTCTCGGTTTACATACATGAAATCAATGACCTTTGACCTGGTATGTTCATTTATAATTATATTTTCTATAACATAAGTAAACAAATAAAAACTTTTGCGTTTACGTATTTAAAAAATGCCTCAATTGCTGAACTCGTTCGCCAATAATTAAGTCGTTTTCTCTGATCTTTTGATGTTCAGTTTAAAGCAGCCAATACGAACGAGTTATTTAAGCGATGTTGAAATTCAAACATTGTAAATTGCTCAAACATTGTTCTAGTTCCATTGTCAATGTCAGTTTGAATTGGTGCAGCTGCAATTTGTAGCAGATATTTGTATGCGACCTTCGGCTGGACATATTTGGTATGTCTAATTGGAATTCCAAACTGTTGTAATTTGTATGAGTATTCCTCAACTTTGCGAGTCCTTAAGGCATTCATTGAACGTTATATTAGATGCTATCGGTTTGTGCTATTTTAGACTTAGAAGAAATAGCTGTGCATTGAATTTCGAATTTCGAAAAAGGCTTCATTGAAAAGCGCTAAAGATAACACTTCCAAGCAACGTTTAACCTTTCTTGTTTAACCAAAAACGATTTTGTCATAAAAGAAGTAATGCTGTTTTTTGATACAATGAATTTCTAACATATAGGGGAGAGGGGGGTACCTTCGTCCTTGGGGCACATTCGTCAAAGGCGATTTCGGTATGAAGGAGTCATCGGACATAACTGTTTATTAGTTAAAACTAACCCATAACTAGCATAAATATCGCTCACAAAGTTTGCATTCTCTATCTGAACAGCTGATAAAGTTACATTTGATTTTGTGTTTTCGCGCTTCGTTCCCGAATATTCAGGTCGGTAACGTAAGAAGTTTGTGCTGTATTTATACCATTATTTCGAACAAAATTGTATTAGTATTACTTTAATACTAATTATTTTGTAAATAAAAGTGTATTAAGTGAAAATAAAGCACTGAAAAATAAAAAGTTAAAAAAGTGACACGAGGATGCGCTCGTCTTTTTTTCATGGGGCACATTCGTCAATATAACTTCACAGGTACTAAAAATCTAAATCAAGTTGAAGCTTCCAAGACCCTCTAACCTGGCTTAAACCTCCCGTAACCACACAAAATTAATATTAGGGTCGATCTCAGCACTTTAAACATTATATATAACAAATAATTTATAAAAAAAATTTACAATAACTACCTTTTTTTGAAGCTCTTAAACATGATTTTATTTTTATTTTTTTAGTGCAAAATATAATAAAACGTGTTATGTAACAAAAAACATGTCTTATCTAGTCTAAACAAGATTTTATATCACCTTATGGTACTTTAAAGTGTGAATGCCGAAAGTGCCCCGCCAAATGCTGAAGCTACCCTGGCATGGGGGCACATTCAGCGAAATGACCTTTTTTACTAATCATGAAAAAAATAATACAAACGGAACTTTTTAAAGAAATTTTAGTATAACATTTTATTGTTAAATAATGAGGTATTGTAACAGTTTAATCGGTTTTTAAATATATTGATTAGCTTTTGAAATATAGGCCTTCAAAGAGACGAAGGTACCCCCCTCTCCCCTACTGCTGAAACTATATTAGAAGAAAGCAACGGATTTGTGTTCCTATAAAGCTCCAACCGTTTTCTCATCATCAAGTGTTTGCATAATAATGTTCATAAATTTCCCGCCAAAAAGGTGAGCTGTCAAAAATGGCTCTTTTCTTTTAATTAAGAGCAAAGCAATACTGCTATTTTATAATAGTTAAGTTGCCAGCTGCAAGCACTTCAGTCGCATGTATGGACAGATACTTATGTATGTATGTATTTACGTACGCACGTTAACGTGCTGAGACCAGCTGCGTCTGTCAATGCGGCACTCGTTGTTACCGTTGAACGGATCATCATTATCGAAACCAGATCGACGACATTAAAAATTCAAATTTCGAACGCGTGTGAATGTGTGCGAGTCAGTGCACAAAAATGATTTCTCACGCGTGCACATTTGTTTAAAAAAACCCATCAGTAGCAGATAGCAACTTACTTGAGCGGCAAATTTAGCTATGCAAATTTTATAGCTTTTTTATGACAAACAATTTTTTTTGGTGTTTGAAAAATGTTCAAAAAAAAAACCGGTTTTATTTGGTTTTTGACATACAGAACGCTAAGAACTAATTTTTCCATTGATGCATGTGCTAATTTTTGTTGTGAATTTCGTTTATAGTATTAGATTCTCTATACATAACAACGAACAGCAGTGTACAAAAACAAAAATTTAAATTAACTGGTAAAGTCTGCGAACGTAGGAATTAATAGCTGAGCCGAGCCCCTGATTTGTTAGGCGAAAGATATTAACGATCATCACTCATACCAGAGTTGTGAAGAGTTGAATCAGATTTGATTTGAATCAGTGATTTTACCCTATTTGATTTAAAAAGCTGATTTTCCAATCAAGCATAGCCAATCGATTTATCTTTTTCTGATTCAAATCACCAATCAAAAAAGTTGATTGTGATTTAAAATCAAAAGGCACCAATCAAAAGTGACAATCTGATTTACCAATCACTTGATTTAAATCAGCAATTAACCAATCTGATTTGCCAATCTTGATTTTGATTGTAAATCAAGTCTTCAAATCAAGTGCGCAAAAGGATGACAGAGCAGTATTAAAATGGATACTTCGAAATAGTACCAAAAATATCAAAGATAAATTCGTTCCTTAAGAATAAGAATAATTACTTGAAATCGTGCACAAATCATATGTAAATACAAACAACTTAAAGTATTACATTTATTTTATTGAAATGATAGTGAAATATGTAATTATTCGTTCATATTTCTTCACCGAAAATTGCAAGAAAAGTATTTATTTGGGAGGAAAAAAGCAACCCTGTTTCATATGACACTTCCATCAGTGATGTCAACGTTGTGGAATTCGTACCAGATTTTGTGCATTTTTAAAGCTGATACGTTTATGAAAATGCATTTATCGTCTGATATCTATTTCAGTGCCATTGTTTGTTTATTGTGAAGACACTATTATTAGTCCGTAACATTTTCGAAGCATTTTGCGTTCCGTAAAATTAAGCTGAGTGAATCGCATTATTTTTAGAGGTTTTGAACAAAAATAGGCATCACTGTCTCGCATCCGTTCTTAGCACCCGCACAAAAGAGGTACACTTTTGTGCAAACCAGTGCCGCCACAAAAGTGTAATGAATTTCTACCTGATGTTCCAAGAAACATAGCATGTTAAGTATAATATACATATAATATGTCTAATATATGCATATGCATTTATTAAAATTTGATGGTTTAGGAAAAGAACAAAGTAATGTATTTATATACATATACTCCTCCTATACATTCATATATCTATATATATAAAAGAAAGTTTATGTTTATGTTCGAACGCTTATAAGTCAAGAACGGCTGGACCGATTTTTATAATATTTGATTTGTTGGATTTGTCTCCGCCCCGAATAGCAGAATAGCTATTAAAAAATCGGATTGGACAAGAGGGCGTGACACCGCCCATACAAACCAATTTTCTCATACAAAGCAAAGTTTAAATATCAAGTAGCTTTGAAATTACAAGTCAATTGAAACTCAAAAATTTCTTTAAATTCATCAGCAAAAGTGCCCAGTTGAAAAACAAGGAAGGCATGCCTTCCTACCACATCAATGAAACTCGGTAGGAACTTACTACACATCCATATCCTTCTACTGGAAAAATGGGACGGGCATTGGACAAGGGTGCGTGGCACTGCCCATACAAACAGAATTGATTATATCGAAAAGCTTTGGAACTAAAAGTCGTGCAGCATTGAAATTCCGTATGCAGTCGCCTCTTGGATACGTCGTCCCACTGGTAAAATTTTATGGGCATAGGATAAGGGGCGTGGCACTTTTCAAGCAACTCCAGATTTGTGTATAACTTTGGAACTACACATCACACATCAATGAAACTCGGTAGGAAGTTACTACACATCCATATCCTTCTACTGGGAAAATGGGACGGGCATTGGACAAGGGTGCGTGGCACTGCCCATACAAACAAAATTGTTTATATCGAAAAGCTTTGGAACTAAAAGTCGTGCAGCATTGAAGTTCCGTATGCAGTCGCCTCTTGGATGCGTCGTCCCACTGGTAAAATTGTATGGGCATAGGTAAAAGGGCATGGCACTTTTCAAACATCTCATACTCATACTCATTGCGATATGACAATCGCTGAATCAATTGTTTCTGCATCTCCAAATCAGATATGCACACAATTTGCTATCCTTATTTCGACATTCTTCTCATCGAATCCATGTGAACTGTTGTACAAGGATGACAAATCAAATACAGGTCAGTTCAGGTTTCGATTTCGAGGTGAATAAGGAGATACATAATCAGGCTTTGTTTTTGATCGAAGACACGTGTTACCTCAGGTGCACCAGTAATCAAGTTAGGAATGCCAACGCCATGTCGTGGAATGAACGACGGTTTCAATCGAGAATTTAATCGTGAATTCTATCGAGATGCATTTAACCAATCAGTTTCAACGAATGTATCCCCAACAGAAGGAAATGTACGATACGTTAATGAAGACATGATGGAAATGGTGGCTTATATTTGGGAAGACATTCCAATCAAAGTCATTCAAAGATAGACCGCGGCCGATGAAATAAAAGCCTGCCTCGATGAATGATCGATTCTGTGGCGCTACATATGTGAAGAAACTTCAGCTGACGACAAATATGCGAGTTGCACTGCTAAACGATCCATTGCTGAAGATTTCTCTAAGCAATCGCGGACTATCGGTAATGGCCATGTTCCTGTCGACGAATCGAACAGATTGATTTTGTTTCCGCTGTATTTTTGCAATTTTGTCTCAACAAAGGAGGAGTTCATCTACAAAGTGTTCCCGAACATCATTGCTAACCACAAAACTCACAATTGGTTCAGGGAACGAGCAATTTTTGCGGCAAAGACAAGCATGTGGATCAATTAAGCTTCACCATTCAATGTCAAATCGTTGGTCCACCGTATCCCTTTAAATCCATAGACTGTGTAAGAAATGAAGACGAAGCAACAAACTATTCAACTGAATTTTTAAACTCATTGGATCTGCCTGGCTTGCCACCGCACAATTTACAGCTGAAGGTTGTCTCGGTAGTCATCATGTTTCAAAATCTGAGCCAACCAAAACTATGAACTACGGAACGCGTTTGGTGTTGAGAAAATTCATGGGAAATGTGATTAACATGACGCTACTCAAAGGAAACTTCAAAGGTGATGAAGTTCTCTCATTCCGAGAGTTCCGAAGATCTCAAAGGATATTTCATTCGAGTTTAAATGAATTAAATTTCCGATTCGTCTTGCATAGAATAGGATATTGAATTCAACTGCATTCGAAATATGTCGCATTCAATTAATATTTTAAATTATTTCCAAAAAAAAATATCAATTTTGCGCGGAACGAAGTCCGCCGGGTCCACTAGTTTTGAAATAAAAAAAGATAAATTGTTGTTTTTTTCTTGTGCATACTATTTTGTAGCATCTTATTATACCTGCTACTCAAATCCACAACTTTCCTTCTAATACAGAAAATGCAGCTTACTTAATGTGGTGATTTGACCAAAATTGATTTGAATCAGCCCAGCGGCCAATCGATTGATGCTTTTTGATTTTAAATCAAAATAAATTTTTTTGATTTGTGATTTGAATCAGGCAAGGGCAAATCACTGATTGGGGTTTTTTGATTCAAATCAATATGATTGCTTTTGCCTGATTGGAAAATCAGAAATTTAAATCGATTGGTGGAGTTGCTTTTAAAATCAGAAATTTAAATCAGTTGATTGGTAAATCGATTTTGGATTGAATCTTTTACAGGTCTGACTCATACTCATGAGTTGGCTCTTAATAATACTACATAATTGGCAACTCTCTGAAAGTAATTCGAGAGTAAAAGTAGTAGTGCTAGTATTTTATTTATTTCCTTCCAGTACATCATAATTCATTTTTTTTTTACTATAAAGCGATAGCTTAAGCCCTCAGCCAAAAGCTTCTCTGTTCCGTTCGGAAACAACTATGGTATAAACTTGTAGGTGCCATTAATTTCCGCTAAAAATCGAATGAGCATACACAAGCTAAAGCGAGAAAGCTATGCCTCAGCCTCGGTTATAAGGACTGGTACGCCTATTATATAAACAAGTATATATATTTGCAAGGGATCGTACTAGCGTTCAATCGCATCAGAGACCGAGCATACATACATACATCCCCAGAAACACTATCGCGACGATCAAAAATATACATTTAATATAAACTTCACATTTAGAGAAAGGACAATTTGAGAAAATTTAAAAAATTATAAACATTTTTGCCATCTTTTAGCATATAAACTCTTTTTCAATTTCGAGAAGTTAATTAGGCGCAATTCCGCAAGCGACTTCTGGCAATCGCACACCGCGCGTGCGCACACTCACACACACACAGCACGCTTCGCACTCTCCACGCAGTTGCGCTTTGTTCAACTCCACTGTCAAAGAGCTGCCAGCCGGCTGGAACGCAGCTAGACGCGAGTCTGCTCATGCTCCTAGCGAGAGTTTAATTTGGCAATACCTACGCCCAAGTTTTACAGCCGCAACGCCAAACTTAGCGAACTAGATCAGCGATTACTGTGGGTACGCAGACGCAAGAATATGAGGCAATTCTCTTTTTAATTAGCGTGTAGATTTGGAGACATCTCGACAGCTGTTCAGCGGCCTGTCAATTGTGCCAAGTGAGATCAAATCGATTTGAATTTGGTGAGCGATGGTGCGAATCTGTTAAAGCATACAAATTTAGTAGCCTGTTGAGATTGAAGATAGTGTAGAGTTTAAGTGCGATTTAATAGTTTATAGAACTGAGAGAGATAGCAACAAATATGCGAAAAGCTTCATTACCACATACCATTAATACATATGTTGAGAATAAGAAGACACTAGTAATAACTCCCGATTATCGGGTGTGCCCTATGACATAGCTAAATTAAATTTTAAAAAAAATTTACTTAATACTGTTGCCAAAGTTTTCCAAATCTATTCAGCATGCTTTATCTCGAAAGGAAATAAATCAATACAAAACTTTCGAAATTAAAAACTCGAATATTTTAGAACATTTTCAAACAATCTTCGAGAATTTATGCCTGAAAATTCATGGTGAAACTTTCAAAATGGTGTATCATTTAATATTGTGCAATTCTTAAACCGTCTAGAAAAGCCCATTCTTAGAATAATAGCATGTCTGTCAAATAATAGACCTCGAAATCTTTAAAATGATATATAATTTATCATGCAACTCTCTCTAGATCGTATGAACTAAGCGCCGGTCTTCAAATAAATAATAGATTTCCGTGAAACTGAAAATTTTTGCTCACAAATGGACGTTTTTTATTAATATTTATACTCTGTTTAAATAACGCTCAATTTGTTAACTTATTTTTTGAGCTCGAAATTTGGCCAACAAATGCCGCAATCACTTACCATTTGTGGCGCATTTTATTACCACTCTTAGATATGACTTCAGCTCCTTTTAAGCACATGTGCTTTGACGACACGGTAGCGCAACGTTTGTTACATTTTCCCCACAATGCCATTCCCTCCTTCCTCCCTCGCAACTGCCATTCGACCATTCGACCAGCTGATGCGACACTCAACCGCCAGACGCCACAACTCAAAATTGTGACATATTAAATGTCGCATCCATTAGAAGCAGCCAACCAGCGGCAACAACAACAGCGCCTACAACTTGATTTTTAAACATTCGCGTGCATTCGCAAAAATTGCTACAAAAAATTGCACTGACCAAAATGGAAAAACATGAACCATGAACATTGAACATATAAAATTAAGCTATATTAATAAAAATTTAGTCGGAACGTTTAACCGAAAAAAAGTACACTACCAAGTACCAACTGATTGCATACATGAGAGATGGCTCTTAAAATACATAGATTGATTGACCAAGTCCGGTTTTGTCGAATCGAACAACATATAGGACATATATGTATTTTAAGTATAAAAATATTATGAACATTTTTAATAGCTTTTACATGAAACATGTATCAAAAAAGTATGATTTAATAATGTCCACAGCAAACCCAAATTATTCTAATTTTCTAATTTTATTCTATTTTTTAGCCGTTGGCAAAATTAATTATATTTTCCTTGCCCGTCTGGTCTGGTTCTACGTAATGCGATGAAATGACGTAACGAAAAACGCGAAAAATCACAAAATTATAACGGAAAAATTTTTGCATACAAAAATCGCATGCGATTTCGGATTTCGCCGTAACGAATCGCATGGGATAGATTTATCGCATGCGTAAAAAAGTAGTTTTTGCGTTCAAAACGCCTGAAATGGCACGCAAATTGCCCGGAATGCGTTTCGCTGCATTCCCTTAACTCTTTTGGCCGTCGTGTAGAGCAGAAATTTCCAGGATTTGCGGCAAAAATTGCGATTTTTCCGTTTTTCCGCTTACGTAGCGAAAACCAATCAATGACGGAACGCAAAGAATTCATGAATAAATAAATATTTATGGCATACTTTGTGGCTACTCGAACAAATCAATGCAGTGCGGTGCGTGGCAAAATCCCGTACTTAATCCGCTAAACAACCGCTAAACTCTCATACTATTCCTAGCATTAGTACATACTATTTCCCTCATCTCGTTGTAAAACCATTTGCTTTATTAGTACCGATTTTTACATTTAGGTTGTTACATGTGCTGTCGCAGTTCGTACGTTTCGTGGAGTTTTCAACAATATGTGTGGGTGTGACGCTGACGCTGCACTGGCTTGGCCCAAGCTCAACGCCAAGAGCGTGTAAAGGCAGTGAAAATAGATCAAAGCGCGTGCAGTCAGTGATATGTGAAGCGTGAACAGCGTAAGCATGTTTATTTTCACACGTAGTCCGAGTTGGGTGTGTTCTGCGGGGGAGGGGGATGTATGTACAGGTATGCGTGAACATTTTGCCACTTTATAGCCGCGCACTTGTGTGCACTGACCGTGAACAGATGTGGCAATCTGGCAAAGAGCTGACCAGCGAAGTGGCTTTCCGCGGTATTGAATCTTTAAGGCAACAAAGTTGTGGCTAAAGAGGATCTGCTGGCAGAGACAAACACTTTTGTGACGTCTACGCTTGAAGCTATTTGGTTCATGCTGTTGGAGGTTATTGGAATAGCAAGAGTTTTAAAGCATAAGGAGGAGACCACATGTCCAAACGACTTCGGGCCAGTGGAGGCCCAACATTTTGAATAAGGCAGACAGAAGATTTTAGAAATTTAACCCTCAAACGGGCAAGATCGAAATAATAGTCGCATCGACCTGATAATTTTTTTTCAAGTAAATATACTTAAAATAACCATTAATTTAAATTAAAATTTTAAAATTTGCCCCTGGAACGCCCGCCAGGTGAGAAATACTTAAGACCGTCTTAAGACGGTCTTACCCGTTTGAGCGTAAAAAATTACACAGGTATATATTTTTCGACCAAGCAAGTAAATTGAGAAAAGGAAGGAAAAAGGTAAAAAACATGTTATTTTTTATGGTGATAGTCTCAGAAACAATATTTGATTCTATGATCCATGACTGTACTATATAGATGAAGGTCACATTTGGAACAAACGACTTGTATATTTGAATTTTTACAATGTTTGCCCTTCTTTTTGCCGTTTCTATCAACGCAAAATGGAAGACAGTCTACACCACCGAACTGAATATTAGCAACTAGATGATCAGCTTTTTTCACCTGATGTTCCAGTCTGTTCCAGACTTGGATGCATGGATGGATGGCCGACCTACAAGTCTTTGAAAGAAACAAGTCCAGCAGCTATTTCCTCACGGAATTGTGGAAGCTGTAGACTGTTCTTTTTCGGATACTTTGCTGGAATTATTTGCTTCCTCAGTATACATACGATTGTATAGAATAAATGCATTCATTGGTAGCTGCCATGTCCACAAAATGATAGAATAGTCATAATATTTTGACTCTTAGCTCGATTGTGATATCGACCCATAAGACCGTCCATCAAATCGACTCCACCCATGTGATCATAGTATTCTCGGCTGGTTTGCAGGCAGTCGATTTCAATGAACTTGTTTTACTTTCTATCATACCGAGGTGCCTTCGCTGTTTGTAGATTGGTATTAGTTCTGATATTGAAAGATTCAATATCAATGTACATATGTAGATGCCAGACGCACACACTGGTTATGTCTCCACAAAACATTATTCACATCGACTCCTTGGATTGAGGTCAAGTATTCTAGGGAGTTTTTGTTTTCCTCTAAAGCACATCAGTTTGTTTCTTTAGTGAACAACCCAATCATTTTGTCGGTGAAAAAGTAATTGAAGAGCTCCATTGTTGTTTCGAGCTTTTTTAGAGCCAATGGAAGTGATGAATCGTCACGAAAAGCCACTTAGCTTAGATGTAAACACATTACGCGTTTACTCCAAAATCATTTGGTTAGCTCTTTTGAGTCATTTCATTGCACTTAGAGCTGTTAATATACAATTCACACATGTATGTATATGTATATGTATGTATGTATATGTAAACCTTCTCCAATAAAGCCACCCTCAGTTGCCTGACATAATTGTCGAAAAGCTTTAATTCTTGGCAATGGAGATCGAGCTCTTTTGGGTGGTTTGAAGCGTAAATTTTTCTGGTTGCAGTTGATGAGGATGGTTCTTGTGTCTCAAATGTTTCAATCGCCATAATATCGTGAACCAATGCTGAAGAAGCTGCTGGTTGCTCGATATCACTGATTTTCAATGACAAATTTATAGCCTGTCAATTCATTCAACTTTTTTTCCTTATAATAAAATTAGAGCGATTCATCTAATACACAAAAATTACATAAAAAAGGGAGAAACTTACAATAATAGGTAACAATATATGATGTGAACAACAAAAGAAGAAAACAATAATGAAGCAGGGGGAGACCATTTTTTTTCACGTAAACCGGTAAGACCGTCTAGAGATGGTCTTTAATATTTCGTTTCCAATGTACACTTAAATGTTTTTTAAAACTTAAAACATATAATATAATTCAAGTATATTGGTCTAACTACTTAAAGAAAAATTATGAAGTCGATAACTTTATTTTAAATGAACTTTTTTCGCAATTGAAAAACAAATTTTTTCCGGAATAATTTTCGATGCTTATTCGTCGGTTTCTCGCACTGCATTGATTATTGCACTCAACCATGTAGTCGGAGTGCTTTCGTTTGTTTATCAAAATGTCGAACAGACTATTCTTAATAGATATTTTCCTATATTGAAGAAAAAATAATTTCAGATTTGACTCTGGAGGCCAAAAATCGAAGACCGTCTTAAGACGGTCTTACCCGTTAGAGGGTTAAGAATATTAATTTAGAAATATTATATTAGAAATCCTTCAGATGCCAAAAATTTATGAAAAAAATAATCCAAAAAGGCTCAGTTATGCGCTTATGGCTTCCAACAAATTTTTGCTAACTCTTAATATTGTGCATTTCTTATCTTAGGGCTAAATTGAGATATTGATATTGAAGTTTCACTTCTCTGCCTTCACTTAACCAGCCTCCATGCTAACTGACTACGTTTGCTTTTATTTCATGCACTCAAATGTGACTCTTTTATTGAGCTAAAAGCCAAGGTTCTATCGTTCTTATCCATCAAGACGAACGGACCATTTGTTTGCTGACGAAACTTTCTTTTAATATTTAAACACTTTGATCTGATGGCAGCACAAGTTGTTGGTAAACATTTTCCATATTTCAATATTGTCCCTGCACTACTCGTGACTCAGTGGGAGTAAGTGAGAAAATGTTTGATCAATTGTGCATGCGGATTGATGCCTTGAGAGTAGTTACGAAGTAGAAATTCGAATTGCTGAAGAGTACCTTTGGGAAACAGAAAAAAAAACACTTCAAAGAATTGTATGAGATATAGAAGAGAGTATGCATAGCCATTAGCAGAGATCTGACGTAGGACCTTGGGTGCCCCTTCAATATGCTTCTTGCTTCAATTTAATACGATTACATAATAATACTTTCTCATATAATATTATAATAATAATAATTGTAATTAAAGTAATTGATTGCATGCATTAAAATTGCTGATGATCTTTATGGTAGTAGTGATTACTTCAAGCGCTTCTCCTGCGCCTCTCCATTGACTCGAGACTGAACGAGTGTATTGACTTTATTGATGGAAATTCTTTTGTGTCTTATTTTGTAGTTTTTGTAGCAGCTACCTCACCTTACCGCACCTTGCTCGTACGTAGCCAATCTCTTGGCACACAGCGCTTATGCACACAGGTGCCACCGCCAGAACCATTGCCACTGCCAGTGCCGCGCAGTTATTTGTTTTTGATGAAGACGACAATCATAACATTTAAAAAAAACCAAATGAAATGCATATAAAATGGAACTGCTACTCTGCTGCGCTGGATTCTCAGTGCGTCCGTCCGCGCGGTCATCGCCAGCGAACGCTTCAAATGCATTGCGTGCGCCGTTGCGCCGACGTGCTGATGTGCCGCTGCGGCAAACGGTTATGCAAATTATGCCATGCACACACACACACACACACACACACACACACACACACACACACACACACACACACACACACACACACAACACACACACTCATGCAGTGTAACATAATTGATATGCCGACTTCGTGGGCCAGTCACGGGGACGCCCAGTCAGCGATGCCATCAGCTCAAGAGCCTACAAAATTAGCTTCTTAGTAATAAATTTTGAAAATTCCTCCTTTGTCTTATAAAACTCAATTAATAATTTGGCAAAAAGATATCGAAAAATGCAAGATCCCTTCATGTCATCAATATTAATTAGAGTTAGTTGCTTTCGTCAAAAAATTTAAACAAATTAACTACAGTTTAATTCTGCTAATTTTCTATTTGAAAAGAAGAAAGAAGATAGTATCAAAAAAAAATTTGTTTTCAAAAATTTCTTTTACATATACTTTTTCCTTTTTATTAATTTTATCTGTTTTCTTTTTATTGCCTCTTCATAATTTCACATAATTTATCTTGTTTCCTCATTTCAGCACAGTTTTAATTGATAATTTTCTAAACTCTGGTTTTCAAATTCCTCTTTTACAAGGCACACTTTTCAATACCAATTTCCTTCATTCCTGTAAGTTAAATTTTTCTCTCAAGTAATTTCCCTTTTATCCTCATCTGCTATGTTTTTCATTTCTCAATATTTTTCTTCAAATTATTTCTGTTTCCCTCGCCTATTATCTTTTTGTTCACAAACGGGTAAAGAACTAAAAGTGTGGCAACCTTAACGCATACGCGCCTATTTGAAGTTAACTAACTACAGTGGCGGGCTGCAGGAGGGACGCGCGCTTTGCAGCCGAAGGCACAGATCAAAGTTGTAAATTCTATTCTTATGAAATTAAGCCCTTTTAATTGAGAAATTTTAATATACTTATGTGCATGTTGGACGTGAGTGTGTGTGTTTTTGTGACAGTAGCCGCCAAAATGTTTGGCGTCTGCTGCTTTTTTGGGTCATATATAATGCTGTCGGAATCAATGCAAAGCCATTTCTAATATTCATAATAAATATTTTGTGGCATTCTAATGACACTGCAACGTGCTGCTAGAGCCGCATACTAATAGTTTCGTGCTTCTAGGTCATGCACAGTATGGGGAGGGGCAGTCGCATATGCAAGGCCTCAGATGGCGACTGGAACTGGCTGGCAGATTTGATATCAGTCGCTAAGATCGTTTGAGATTAGCAGCGTAAGGGTAGCAGTTCGTTTCCATGCCCAACTTGCTCAAAGCTCTTCCACTTTTTTAATTAAAAATACATAAATACAAATAATAAAATTAGCTGCCTCGCAACTTTGTATAGTACCAACCTTACATTTTTTGTTGATTGCATTTCAGTCTGACGACAATCAAAAACATTTTCCCTAATAAAATTCAATATGAAATTCTTTGCAAAAAATCTTTAAAAAAACACAACGATTTTTATTGTAAATTTCTGCATGTCCATCGAAGAATGAAAATTCCATTCGCTTACGCCGTGAATGTTGCAAAAAAATGTGCACAGAATAATTTTCAAATTTTCCTGAACTTCTGCAGGCCAGCGAATGAATACACGCACACACACACACACATGCACTTTGACGATTTATTTATGCGATAAGCTGGCACTAAGCGCTTCTTAGAAGCGCTCATCGGTTCAATAATGAAGAAGTTACAAAACACACATACAGCCACTGGCCGGGGGAGTGTCGTGCCCATAGACTGAAAGGGCCGCACGTGAAGCGGAAATAAAAGTGACTGTACATTGCAAATGAGGCACTGTCGAAGGGAGCACAGCAATCACGCATTTCGCGAAGGGGGGAAAGGTTTTTCGAATTTATAAATTTGCTTGGAATGCAATTATTTTCAATTAAAAAATTTTATTAAATAAAAAAATCGACTCATTAACTATTTTAATAGCACAAAAGAGAAACATTCTAAGCATTTATTAGCAGAAAACTTTGAAAAAGTACAGAACTGAAGATATTCGATCTAGAATTACGGAAATTCGTAAGAGCCTGGCAACTGTTAGCAACAATTTTTTTGGACTGTTGCGAGTTGCTTATGAAAAATTTTTGGTTTTAAGGCATTTATAAGGAAACATCAAATATTTTTGTTAAAAAATAATATTAAATTTATATCTAATGAGGATGGTTTCTGTATTCCCTTTATCTAACTGATATCTTCGCTGTCGAAATAGTTCATAAAAAGTATAGTTCATAAAAAAATTCAAATTAAAGGGATTCTGCTGCTCCAAAAGCTGAATAGAAAAAATCTCGCCTTTGATTTTAGCAATTGCAAAATTTTTAAAATTATTCGACGGAAGACAGCTTGGGGCATCGAGCCGCTGTTAACTACCTTTCACATTAAATGCGGCATTGGATTTCTGTTTTTTTGGCTTTAGTTCGTTGAAGCGTGTAGCTATTTAGCCAGAGATCTTCATTTGCCTACACTAATGCATTAATTAATTACCGATTTCAGCTTCAGTGCTCGCGAGCGCTTCCCAAACGAAACTCTAGAATCATGGGATCGCGGGCAGACACGAAAAATGCGAATGCCACTTTCGCTGCTGAGCAGCGGCTACCATTTGGCGGATGTGCTGCGCCACGCTCGTTTCGGACCACATGTAGCCAAAATGGCTAATGACGCTGTCTTGGCTACGCTGCTGCGGCGCGCCATATTAGGCCAGGCCGCAAAGTATCTTTTTACAGATCAGCTCAGTTCCAGCAAGCCAGTTTCAGCTACCAACAACTGTTCTGAAACTGAAAGTGTAAGCGGCTTGTGCGTCCGCCAGAACTGGCTAAATTGGCTGTACGCGCTTTTGCAAGAACTTGTTCGCTTATGGATTAAAAACGAACCAAATCTGTGCCTTCTAAAAGCGTCTAAACTGTGTTACCACTTTGTGAACAGCTACAAAAAGTGTTAATGATAATAATAGAGCGAGACTGTCATATGCAAATTGGCGACGCCAAAGCTCGCTACAGCTTACATTTTGGTAGCACGCTTAAATAATGGCTAAGCTCAAAATTAAAACTTTTGGATCGTGAACAAAAGCCGACAACATGAAGTTGTTGTATTTGTATGTTTTGTTGCCTATTATTTTTGATATTTTGGTATTGGCTATTCTCAGTTTGTTTGTGGATAATTAGGCAAATTTATTGGCTTAGAGCGCCTACTAAAGGCCAACATTGATTTAGCTGTTAGCATACGAGACGGGCTCCATAGACGACTCCATAGCCAACGGCAGACGTGTAAACTAAGCATTAAGGAAATCTTATTTAGGCATGTTTATGGCGCTTGATTATGCCACAGTTTTGTAGTTTAAAGGTGGGCGTGGCACAAAAGGCGGTTTTTCCATATAATAATAAACAGAAACTAGACCTATTGTGTTGCTTTGCGTTTGATTTACCGGCTAAAACATTGCCTTATATATTGTCTTTCCTTAATGCTTGAAACTATACCCGAAATGTTCAGTTGGGCATGAAGTTATTTGGCGAAAAATCCAAGCAAGATTTCTTGGTTTGCTGATTATCTGTGGCAGCAGCGTTTATGTCCTAATCACCCCAACCATCAAAGACCAAATACGGCCAACCTTCATTTTTGTAAATGATCTAATAATTTCTTAGGCGATTTTAGGACAGTGAATTTTAGACAGAAACTTGGCAAGCTCTTCATCAAGTTAATCGTTAGTAGTTAGATACAAGTCTTGTCTGAATTTTGTACCTTTTAATTAATGTGAGTGAAGTCTAGATTCAAGATTTGGTTGTGAATTTCAAAACAGACAATCTACAATTCCTTTTAAATTGGTTATTAATTTTCCAAAAATTATGAACTTTTTAAATTTATAGGGTATGAAGGCTGTTGTACCATTCTGATGAAGAAATCGATGCAAGCTCTATGCTCTATCTATGAGAACAAAGACTATTGAATTATGTATATGAACCAATCAGAGCGAACTAGAGTAGGCTTACATTCTTAGATTACAATCACAATTAATTCACATTTCGATTATTTTTCTTCATATGAAAAATATCATCCACAGCATGTTCCGTTTCTAACGAGCCCAGTTAAATTCAACTCTCGGCAAAAATGATCCAACTGCTGAATGAAATGTATATATGTATGTAGAAAAATGTAAGTTAGTCGAAATAAGTTAATTTTGAATAGTGCCGTCGATTTGGATTTGGAAAAACCATTCGGTCATGTGATCTAATTTCAGTTAAATTTGTTTGTATATAATAATAAATATTATTTTGACATCAGTAATGATTCCAAGGCCATGTCTTTATTTTCATATATCGAAATAAATGCACAAAATGGCCTATACTTATCGATATGATTGGCTCAGTTCGCGGATCACTTTCATTTTCTATTATGCGGTGTTAGGTAACGCCATGACAAAAAGTAGAAATATTTTTTATAAAAACTGCATAAAAACTCAATAATTTGCAGTGGCAGTGAACGAACGTAACATGGCAATTTGTGACGCGTGCTTGCATATTTACAAGATTCAACAAAGAAAGTGAATAAATTTGCAAATCAATCAAGAATTCAGTCTGCAGTCAGCCAACAGAAAAAGGGGAGAAAATCGTATGACGACAGTCAACAAAATCGTTTTGAACCAGCAGAGTAAAGGTTAATGCCAAGAAAGAAAGGCTTTAATTGCAAATGCTAATTGGACTTTCGTTTTCATTGTGCGATACAGATTCGAAAGCTGTGAGTTGAGCTGCGTCTGAGTGCGACGAGACACTAAATCTTAGATGAACTTGAAAATTTGCTAAATTTAATTATAATCATTTGAAGCGCCCAAATATCGTTTGCACATAATTAAGTTTTTCCAAAAAAGGAACAAGCACAAACATGGCTTTTGCTCGCCTTGTGTCTCTGCAGTTCTATTTAATGTTGTCCTTCAAAAGATTCACCCTCTTCAGTGTCGCTTTCCACTTCATTTGTTTGTTATTGTGTAGTTGGCAACCTGTGCGGGGTGGCCCAAAATAGCCTTCACCTTTTGCCTTTATCGAGCTGAGCCGCGCTCAGCTGCCATTCGTGTCATTTTATCACTTCATTGGGCGAATACAAAGATATGAAGCGATAAAGCGAAGAGCTCGTTACATGTTGGTGTCAACATGTTGCCAGCACACCTGTTGCAGCAGCAGCTACAACAACAACAACAACCCCATCAAACCAAATACAACATGTTGGAGTGCTACAGCGCGTTGGGGGAGTTTTGGAGGAGTAAGCCACTCTCTATAAAAGTGTAGCCAGCGCATCTGAGTTAAAGCACTAACGAAAATATCCCTTTTAGCCTGACTCACTTCCTCATAAGACACGAATTAAAACTGCAACTGGGCAGATCTTATACGAATATCTAAGAAGTGCTGCCTAATTTGGCCACCCAACGCTACCCAAAGTTGGTTTCGGCAGAAGGGCGCGTACGGACGAGAGTAGGACCTAGCGAGTTAAGGTCTTGCAATGAACGAGGATTTTGGTGCTTAGATACTCGTTAAAAAATGCTTGCAAAAAAGTTCTATCTATCAACAAAATATTCGACAAAATTACCTTTTTATATTTTAAGCCCTTGTGTTAAAAAATTGATTAAAAAAATATTCGTTTGAAATTATCTGACTTCGTTATGGCTTTAGTTATTTGTAGCTTATGACTAAAGATAGATATCGTACATAGATATATTTCGCCTAGTAAAGAAATTTTACCATGTGTATACGCTCTCTCGACAGAGCGAATAGGTCGGACCGGACCCATCGTCTCAACATCCAACATTGCTCCCCCTTTTGCAGCCAACTCATACGCCACACGCTGTCGCGCCGAGCCGAGCTTCTTCGTAGCTCCAAGTTGGGCATCGGGGCAGTCCGACAGCGGCTTGTAGTGGCAACTATTCATGACGTGACTGTCTAGTTAGACGGACGTGTGCGCGGTCGGTATAGAAACGCGTTCGGGGTTTGTCGGGCGGCAAAGACGGCAAGCGGCTGCACAACAAAATAAAAAAGGTCCACTAAAAGTAATGCAATGAAATACCACAAAAACGTGCTAAATAAAATCGAAAACAGACCACTCGAGGCAAAGCGTTAAGGCCTGCGATTCCAAGGAATCAATCAAAAACAAATGTGCTAAAAGTAATTGGAAATATTTGAAAGGCGGCAGTGTTGATCTCCAAGTGAGAGTGTATCCAGAAAAGTGCTGCTCACTTTATTTCTGTAGAAAAAAAAGAAGAAGCAGCCAAAGGAAAAGCCTGACAACTCGAAACAAGCTTTGAGAAAAATAAGATTATTTAATTCAAACATAAGTAATTGCTATAATTGATAAAAGGCAAGCGATTGCAGTTATTTTCGAAAAAGAAAAATTTAGTTCAATGCCTTCAAAGTGTCTGCATATGATTGCTTGCAAATAACAACAACAAAATATTGAAAATAGAAACGAAAACGAAAAGAAGCAAATATGTTTTACAATTTAATTAGTTAATTAGTTGAAGTTGTTGTGCTGTAGTGAAGTGTGCAGCGAAGTGTATTAAATTGCTACAAAGCGCAGAAAATAGCAGCAGAGAGAAACGTTTCGAAAACAACAAAAAAGAACAACAATTGAAATTTAGCCCTTCAAAGTTTGCAGCAATATATTCTGCAGAGCTGAACTGAGCTGAGAGGTGAGTCTGTTGTACAATGCGCCTTGAATTATATTGATAGGTATGTACATCCCCCTCTCCCCCTCCCCTTAACAAAGCGTTACTAACATTTTGCAATTTGTTCCGTTATTGCATTATTAAAATGCTGTAATGCATTTTTGTGTAAAGTTGCAGTGAAACTATTCTTATTGAAATTTAGACTTGGCTTATGACAGTTTTTGGTTTCTACATTTCAATGCAAACATTCGAACGTAGACTAAATGGACTTAGTTCGACATGTAAACATTTATATTCTATAAAATGCCGTGTAGCTCATTGCAAATAATCAAAAGTTATAATTAAATGTCGAAAATTTAAATTTGTATACTCGAAAATGCAAATAATATCCGCTAAATTGAACTAATATAAATCTACTATCTAACACTATAAATCAAATATGCACCCCACATGATTTGAGCTACAAGTATTACTCGATGCTCGAAAGGATGGAAAATCAACAATTATCTAAAAAATTTCGACACAATTTTTTTCGTAAAATATTTTTCAAATAAATTTTTGGGTTCTTGAAAATGTTTCGCATTGTTCATTTTTTTCAAAATGTCATATTCTAACTGTTAATGCCTTAACAATCAAAGTCACTTCTGCAGTTGTCGATAATTTTGTAGGGGTGGAAAATTTCGGCTTCGATTAAAGAAAAGCGTTCAAATCGTTTATGACTTAATGAATGATGATGCTCTTGCCAGTGTGCGTAACTATATCTACATATGTACATACAAAAATGCCGTCTCTCTCACATGTGAGAGACATGAACTTCACAATCTTGCGCCTAGCATCTAAATACCATTAAAAAAAACGCACGCGTACAAGGTTAAGAAGGCAGACCCCGGCAAAGGCAGCAGCAGCAGTAGCAGCTACCAACAATGGCCAACAACAAGAGCCGCCGCCAACGCTGCTGCCAGCAGCAATAGCAAGTAGCAATGCAGCAAAAAAATGTAAATTATAATTTTGCTGCTCAGATTTGCGAAAGCCGAAGAAAAAGGTAGCAACAACAACAACAACAACAACATAAATGATAAAGCTACAACTATTGCACCTGTTAAGCGGATTTTGATTTGCGAATTTGTTTGCAATAAAGTGGAGCAGAATTGCACAAAAGTGGCAACAGCAACAGCAACAACAAAGCGTAGTCTGTTACCAATTTCGTAAGCATTGTAGGAGAACACGTTTCTATCGCGTTTTTTTGCATAAAGCATAAAGCATACAACAACAACAATATAAATAAAACCAGAACAACTAACAAGAACAACAACAACAACAACAACAGCAACAACAACATCGTTAGCATTAGAACAAGTAAAAAGTGATTTAGCTTTGGCTTAAAACAACAACCATCTTTAAAACAATAACAACAAAAAGAACAGCCCACAATGAAACTACTTAGCCGCGTTAATGGAGAGAGCTGCATGATTTAATGAGCCATGCTTAAATTAACTTGGCTTAAATTAAGTTCAAGCCGCAATTTTTCGAGTTTTACATTTCTTTCCATTTTTTCTTAAATTTTTACTTTTCGTAATTTCGTTGTCGTTGTTTAGTGTGGAAATTAAGTCTTTGGGCAAGTGAGGCAACACTACTTTTTCTCACTTCTTGCTTCTAATGGCCAACTATGCGCAAAGTAGTTGACAAAAATTCGTTGATGGCTCACACTTGACAGCAACAGTCATTGACGTTAAGCGGCTTGGAATTGCAGGCACGTAAACGTAGTTTTCTTTACAAGGGAGCTTCATAGTAAAATTTTAGAATCTATGAAATGGATAAAGTAGTAAGGGATCCATTAAACGGTGTCGGAGCTATCAATGAACATTATCAGAATAAACTGGGTTTTAGTCAAAAAGGCTTTCGACCTTTAAGACGTTCAATAAAAATTTTACCATATACAGAAATCTGATAGGTAGTTTAGTCATTCAACTTGTATTAAATTTGAAGATCAGATTAAGGAAATTTCTGAATTTTCGATTACCTTTGGTTCTGATCAAAAAGTATTTTATTTCAAAAATATTAACATTTTATCATGTCACTTTTAGAAGTTGGAATTTAATTATGAAAAGTATGTAGTTTTCGTGAACACGATGGAGAGGTAACTTTTTATATCTTCTTATATTTCTTTCTAAGTTAAAACTGTTTTGGTAAAGTTATACGTTGTCTAAAATTTTTAAAATTGTTTGTTTGTTTAATTGTTAAATAGTCAGAGTTTATAAAAATCCACGTCAGAAACAATTTCGACGATTCCAGGAAGATTTCATTGAACGCTTGTAAAATACGAGATTACTCATCTAAAGTTAAATGTGCATGTAACTATGCGAGATTTTCGACTGAATTGTAAAACTCTTGAAAGGGGCCGGTATTACAGAGATTCCTTCGACTACGAACCGGACAAACGAAAACACCAGCCTAACTGCGCACAGGTACCGGGGCCAGCGCGCATAGAACCATGTCACGTTTTACTCCAGTTTTCGTGGTAAATTTGTCTGTTGACTTTTTTCATTTTCATTTCCATTTTAATTTAGCCTCGTTTGTAAAACGCTAATTTCCAACTTGTCCGAAATTGCCCTTTAGCAGCCTAGCCATGCTGCTGCTTCATACGCTGGCTGGGTGAGAGGGGGTAGTGGGGGAGAGGCAGCAACTAGCAGCTTGTTATTGCTTGTAAACCAGGTTTAAAATGCGTAAAACTTCGAAGACCACGAACAGAGCAAAAGAGGCAGAGTGAGCAAGAGAGGTATAGAGAGAGGGGGCGAGGGGCATTCAGAGGCGCAAGTTGTAAACCTAAATTTCATGCTTTATCAGTTAACAGCACTTTAAGCCTCAGCCTAACTGTTGTGCCATTCATTTGGGCATTCTTCTATAATTTACATAATAATAGCAATAATGGTAAAAATAGCGGGCTGGCGCTGTAGCATACCGGAGTAGTGCATTCGCAGCAGCGGCGCACTCTATGCCAGTGTTGCCACTTTGATGCAAAATAAATATGCACTTTAAGCAGTGTTTAATTTGCCATACTTTTTTGCTCGACACCTTTAAATTTCCCATGAAAAAATGTTATTTAATAAATTGTACATTCGAACCGATCAAAATAATTTTCGGTAATACATGATTTTTCCGCAGAACAAGACTGCTTTATAAAAACTTCTGCATTTTCTATAAAATAATACAGTAGAGAAAAAGAAACAACCATGCAATACGACGATCGGAATTCTTCATTTAAAAAAATCACATTTTCATAATTAAATTTTTCGTTTTGTTGGATTTCAGCGTAGTGAGTTTTTAACGAAGCGTTTATCGGGAATATGCAGCATTTTATTTAAGAGTTTTAGGTGTTTAGGTGTTAACGAACAATGATGCCAGCTGCAATTTTTATTCCTTCTTCTTTTTTTGCTTTCAAGCAAAATCCAATTTTCCATAACTAATTCGACATTAAAAGATAATGGCAACACTGCTCTAGTTAGTTTATGTTGTGGGTGCAGTGTGCTGTTGTTGTTGTTATTTTTGTTGGTAGTACAAAATAAGTAAACATTGATTTTATATTTAGACCGTAATGTAACAAGTCGATTTGAACGCTCTCTCCTCTCTCCACCATAGTCAGCGCCAGTAACATCAACAGCGTCAACAACAGTATAAAACACTGTCATTATGTTGTTATTGTTGTTGTTGATGTGGATGATGCATTTCATCCACAATGCAGAGCATACTTTACTCCTTTTTATTCATACTTTAATAATAGTTTTTGTTATCTTTTACATTTGTTGTTGGTTGGTTAGCTTTGTCGCTTGTTTACTGTTGCTGGTTGCTGGTTGTTGTTCGCTGGTTTGTTTGTTGGTTGGTTGGTTATGACATGTTGCATGTTGTTTTCTTTGCTGCCTGTCGCTTCAGTTTGCTGTTGATATATGCCTTAAGTGGCAGCTTCTAAAGTTTTATTCAAATATTCGTTCGTTTTATCTGAGAATATTATCTTTTGACTTCGTTGTTAGATATTTGCATGTGTTTTTGGTTCGTACGTGACAATTTCTACTTCTTCTTATAAGGTTTGAGTACAGTAAGAGAAACAGTAGATTTAGATCCCCACTACGGTGGGCCAACAAAGCTTTAGGTGAATGTTTCAAATGGAAATAACCAACGATTTCTTGACTTTAAATGATTTATATTATGAGTTGTGTTTCGAGTAGCTCCCACGTAGCCACCCTTTTTGAGATACAATAACCACATTCATTTGTTCCAATTTTTATTCTCCTTCCTTCCTGGCCCCCAAGCTAGAAATCAATTCTTTACTAAGGCTAGCCAGAAACTCTCGTATTGCTACAAATCACTAGTTCCTGGACTCATAAAGGCATCTCCAGCTGGTATCGCTCAAGGCTTAACTGGCTGTTTGCTTGGCTTGTTTGGTCTACCAACGCTACGTTTTCATTTGAAGCTTTAAATCTTTTTAATGCCAATAATTTTTCCTCATTTTTTACTACTTTTCTTTTCTTGTGCCAATAGCATGCATACCTAAGTCCGTACTAAAATAGACTACGTTCAACAACATTGAAATAGTATCGCACAATAGTTCCGCATAACTTTAAATTCTGATTTCCAAAATACGATAGAAGCTATTTAATACAAAGCGCAGCAAATCTTAATGCAATCACTTCATACTAAGTTAACGATCCACTAAAAATTATTAGTGCTTGAACTTATCTTGACAAATCATAACGTTATTACAATCGTTATCGATATATTGAGCAGCTTATCGCAATTGTAGCACTTATACAGGTAAGCTACTTAGAAGCTTCTAAATAGTGCTGTCAAGTGTGATACCTCTTATCAAGCCTCTTGGAATCACTGTTTGACTAACAGGCAGTTAATTACATTATGATTGCATTACTTCTACATTTACAAATTATCAGACAACACTAAACAAACAACACGCTTTGATTTCATTAAAACCGCCTTTCGAAAAGCTTATTAAGATACGCACCCCTTCTATTTGACAACACTCAACATGGTTTGGAACCCCTTTCGAAATCCCAGAGCCTCAACAACAATATTATCAGTAGTGATTAACAAATATTGTACAAGTGCTGCAAATAACAGCTTTGAGTAGTAATGTATATGTTTACTGTTGTTATCAGTCGTTGCCACTGATAAGCTGTATTTTTAGACACGTTTGTTTATGTCGCATTATTTACAAAGAGGCCTGAGCTGTTTGTTTTGGCATCAGTTTTAGCATTTTTACATAATATTTAATGAAGCCTTTTTGAATTTATTCATTTTATTAGCTGTTAATCCTCGAAACTTATTCTCATACCAACAGGCAATCAACTATCTAAAAGAAGTCTGCTAGAAGTCGCCTGGCAGTTGTGAGCTTTTAAACAAAATATTATTGAAATTTCCATATAGCCAAATATCAAATAATAATATTCTGCTAATAAAATTTAGCAAAGTAGGGCTTGCAACGAAAAATGGTATGTACATACATATGTAAAGCTGAGAAAATGACATGTTTCATGAGGTCCGACAATATTTATTTGGAACCAGTTCAATTTTAGTTTATCCCTTTTATGAGCGCTTTTAAGGATCCGTTTATGAGTCCGGAAAGTAGTGACTCAGAATGCATGAGTTTCTGGCGAACTTCAGTAGGAAGTTCATTCCAATACCTCAGGGCTTCTCTAGCCGATCTAAAAATGGCGGCATAGAAAAATAGAAGATGTTTCAGAGATTGCTTACTATGAACAATGAAATGAACAGATTTTCAGACAGACAACAGATTTGTATATGCTCCTGCATACTATACAAAAAGATGGCAACTTTGTATATTTGAAAAAATTTACAATCTCAGTAATCTGCTCATACCTATTGTCATATCTGTCTTTGTATATTTGTCATTTCCATACGTCAATTTGAAAAAAAAAAATTTGATTATTTTGGATCAATATCGATTAAAAAGAAGCCCAAAAATTCAATTCCAACAAATTTCAAAAAACTAAAAGTCATCACAATAGTTGCTGCCGAAATGTTGACCAAACATTTGCTCTGCCAAGGAAGGCTGCTGCGCAAAAGTAAGTGGGAGGAAGCATTCCAGCGAACCATCAAAACTAATCAATACGCTTTTGCGTTGCTCCTGCAGCTGCCAGTTTGCCGCATTTTACGCCGATTTTCAAGCGCAACGCCTTTGTTGACGGCGGCGAGGAGGCCACCCTCAATGACATGCCCATTCCTTCGGGCGACTACAACGAGTGGTATGCCAAGCGAAATGCCAAGTACAATCTGCTGCTGGGCAGTGGCATAGCAGCTTTTATAAGCGTCATAATGATGGTGCGTTGCGAACTCATTTTGGCGATTCGATTGCTCACTTAAATAGTTTTTCCCCTTTTTATTTGCAGTGGAAAACTAATGACAAGCTAATCTTTAATAGCGATGTGCCCATTTATGAGTACTAAATGCAAATGGTCATTCTTTGCATGTTTGTATGTACATATACCAACATGTGCTCCTGTATACTTTGTTTGTATTTGTGTGTTTTTTGGAAATGTCCTGTCTTGTTCTGTATATGAAGTGCTCAATGTTTTTGCTGAAGAAATAAAATTCATTCCAAAATGTAAAAACTGAATATGTTATATTTTTGTTTGAGCCACTTATAGGAGCTGCAAGCAGACCAAATTTTCCATATAGATTAAAATTTGCTTAAAATTTATTTCGTGACTGTCGATAGTTTTTGCAAAACATGCGTTGTTTTTTTCAATTATTTGTGAACGTTTATCTGGCCAGAGCAGAATGGCGAAAACAAATTCAATAAAAAGCACGATAGATATTTTTTGCAGAATAGTAAAGATTCCTTTTGAGAATTTTACGAAATAGCCACGCAAAAAATACGAATAATATGCCTTAAGGCTGCAGCTTTTCAAGAATAAAATCGCTGCAGAGGAAACAGCTCGTTGCGTATGACAGTTTCAGATACATAAATTGTATCTATTAAATGCAATCACAGCTGCGTCAATGTGGGGTAAGTGTGCACACTATCACAGCTCGCGGCATACGAGTACACACAGATACAGATGCTCGATTAAATGCGGCATAGTGTGAACAAATGCAATTTGTATCTTGTATCTGCGCTCGTTTGCCTCTGTGCTTGACGTTTAATGCAGATTGCATGTGGATGATTTTAATCAATGTTTGCATGCGTTTGTCATTGTGTGCATTAAACAATTTACAGCGTCTATGCCATAAAATCAAAGCAATGTTTATGCCTCCCAATCAGCGGCGGTGAACTCTAACAGCGCAGAGTGAACGACGATGGCGGATGCTTAAATATATATACTAATTGGAAGCAAACTGTGACACCATTTTTTATAGGTGCTTTGAATATGTTACATTGGAGATCGTCGTCAGACCGTTCAGCTGGGACTAAAAAACTTAAAGAAAATAGCAAAAAGATGCAGAGCTTCATCTAGAAGCCTTCGGCGGCGCCTGGCGCCATGACGCTCGATATATTCCCCTCAATTTGTGATTTCAAGCCACTGACTACTTCCAGCAAAGAGTATGCCATACTAAGCTTTGAAATATTTTATCTTTTCTTATCTTTCACTTATCTTATAGTACCTTAGTCGATAAAACTTATTAATAGGAACAGCAGCTATTTTTCCAGTTAAGTTGGTCAGCAACTGCGAAAATCGAAATTCGGATTCAAAGCAAATCTATAACTCAAGCAAGCAATTTTTCTCGTTGTCCATTGCACTGCGTTTTTTCTTTAATATGCGTCTGGGAGCCGCGCGAACTCAATTTGTATCTTATATCTATGTAGATTGCATGAGGATGATTGTTATTTAAGTGAGTGTGAGTATGCTTAACAATTTAAGGCATTTATGCCACATAATCAAAGAAAACTTGTATGTGCGGCAGCGTTGAGCGAAAAAAGAATCCGTAAATTGCTTAAGCGTGCATTGAGCAACGCATTAGCATGCACAAGATAGACTCACACATTGGCAAGTGGCACACACATGCACTTAACCCCTGTCGAGCGTTCAATTTTTCTACACAATGCTCTTGTCTTGCCTGCTAAAGCGATCGGCTTACAGCTGCGCCAGTTGAGAGACATTGGCGAAAGTATGCATTTTTTTTGAAGATGTTTGCGGGCCCACATATCGTGAGGGGAAGGGGGCGTGGGGGAGGAGTAAATTGATATTTCTACATTCAGAAAATGCAAAAAATGAAAATTAAAATATTTTTTAAATTTTCATGTTGCTGTTGAATCTTGCGCTTTTATCTCTCGCTTTGCTCTAAGCGATTGAAAAATCCTTTTAAATTTGTTTTGTAAGCATCTCATAAATGTGAGCGAGTGAATTGTGAATTCGCCAAATGGCAGCCGAAGCAGAAAGCAACACTCACATTTTCCCTCGCTCGCTCGTTGCTAATTCTAAGTCAATTACTGCCAAGCCGCTGCAATTCATAACAAATCAAAAGAAACGGCGCGGCGCATCTGTATCTCAAAGATACAGCAGCACTGATTGTGTGCGGCATAGAGCAGCTTGTTTGTTTGAGCATTACATTTGCATGCGGCTGGAGTGGAGCTGCCGCAGCTCTGAAGTTGCAGTTGAGATGGCGGCAGTCGCAGCCGAAGACGGGTACGCGCGTATCTAAACGATGAATCACAGGCGTCGGCAGCTAAGCCGCGCTTATCATTAATCAAATTAGCTCATAAAAAATGGCTTGTGTAGTCCGATGAAGCAACGGGCTATGGCTAGTCCAAGCGGAAAATCAGCGGCGTGCGTTTTTGGCGAGCATCCAACAGCGGAAGCAGAATTTAGACTGCAAGCGAGAAAGTACATAATTAAGCTTTTTCAATAGCACTTTTTATTCAATCAGCTGTTTGTGTTCGCGAAAGGTGTTGAACTATTTTTTTTCAATTGTGAGAACTTTGATGAGAAGTGTACTTAATTAATTGAGAATCGATTTTCATTTGTTAATATAAATATAGCATTCATAAGTATTTCAAGCTATTTATACCCTACACCTATGGTAATAGGGTATAATAACTTTGTGCCAAAATTGTAACGCATTAAAGGAGCCTTCCTAGGTATAGACATAAGTATATAGAAATGATCAGAAACACTTTCTCTTTTCATTTCCGGTTGTCCGTCTGTCCGTCTGTCCGTCTGTCTGTCCGTCTGTCCGTCTGTCCGTCTGTCTGCGTGTATGCAAAAAAAAGAAAGAAGGAGTTGTTCGATTTGGACCAAATTTGGTATACACTTACAGTGAACCTCGGGTTAGGTAAAGTGTTAAAATTATTCAAATTACCCAAAGGACACGCCCACAACGGGTCTGTAAGTCCCACTACCTCGGATTTTTTTCGGTAAAATGGCTATAATTTGTGTAATTACTCATGGAAAAGATTAATACTTGGTATTCAAGTTAAGAGGTAGGTCTTCTATATCTCAGGAAAAAATGGGCGTGATCCGCCCACTATATAGCCGGCAAAATTTTTTCGTTAAAATGGTTACCAATTGACTAGTTACGAATATAAATGAATGACATTCGGTTCCCAAGTTGATATATAGGTCTTAGATGCCATACAAGAAAATGGGCGTGGTCCGCCCACTATATAGGCGATAAACAAAAAATCTTCTTAACTTCCATAATATATACACCAGAGAGTCCAGATTTGGTTACCTCGTTCCTGGTAGGAATATCTTTTAATTCTCCAGAAATGGGCGTGGTCCGCCCACCATGGGGGCAGTAAAATAAATATGCCGATAACATCTGTTGTACACTCGCCAGAGCATCAATATTTGGCATGTATAGTCCTATTAGGTATATCTTGTAGTCTGCCAAAAATGGGCGTGGTCCGCCCACTATGTAGGTTGTAAATCAAATGCACCCACAATTTCAGTGAAATCACCCCACTTGGGAACATGGTGTAGGGTATTACTCTGTCGGTGAAACCCGACTGATACTTCCTTACTTGTTTTTGATTAAAAAGCTGTGCAGATCTTTGCTCTTGGGTCAAAGGTTATCAAGCAAAATTATTTTACTCGTTTTTGAAATCAAAATGCTTTAAACTCTGCTGCTGAAATTCAACTTAATCTACGCTTAAATGTAATCGCTGAAGTGTCGAAAGCAGCCGCCGTTTTCTTAAAGGATTGGAATGCCAGCAGCCAGTCTGTTTACAGCGCAGTGCTTCTCCATTTCCCTACAATAACAACTAATGCATCTTCATTTGCCATCTTTTAATTAGATAATTTGTGTATTATGTGAAAAATGTGCAGGCGAATGAGAATCGCCTGACATATCCGTTGCTTTCAGTCGACAGATACGTGTATCTGCAAGAGAATGCAGGCCGTGTTGCTGCTCTTTAATATGCATGATAAGAGCGAGATAAATCAAATTCTAACGGCAAGCGTTACAATTGCACATTTCAATTGCTTTATCTGGCAGCCATTATCTCTTTAATAAGCGGCATATTGTAGCTTGCATCTGCAGCAGAGGCAGCAGCCTAAACACTATCATCATTATCAGGCAACAACAACAACAATGCCGCCATTATCACCAGCAGCGGCAACATTGCACTCGCATTTTGCGTCATTCTACGACTTTTCTATATGCTTTTTGCACTATTTTTGTTGAAGAAAAAATGTCATTTTTATTTTTACCTTGTTGTTGTTGTTGTTGTTGCCGCTTTGTTGTTGTTGTTGCTGTTGTCAGTGGTGTTGCTGCGGTTGTTGTGGTTATGCCTTGTGACAAAAGATCAACGACACCAGCGTCACACACACACACACACGCACACACACATTATTTGCTTTTGCCTCGCTTGTTGTTGTTGTTGCTGTTGTCTGTTGTCTTGATGGAATGCATCTCTGCTGCTCCTCACATTGTTTGGCCGCAGTCGCATTGGCATGCGCTCCGTTCCTGCGCGTTGAAAATGAAATGCAACGCATTTTTCTTGCATCTCGACAAAAGCTGCGCGACTGCCTGGCAACCCCCTTTCCGCTAGCCCTTCGCCAGCATTAGCTGCCGTGCCGTTGTCTATGGCTCTTGCGAAAAATGTCGCATCGCACTTATCGTCAGCGCTGCATCGCGTCGCGTCGCCATCAACTGGAATTTGCCTAGTGAGATGGCAATTTTAACCCCCTTTTCCAAGTCATGAATAGTGTAAGTTTTCAATGCATTGCACTGCAATGCAGATAAATGAAATTTATAATTTGTTGTATTCACTTTTTACAGAATCATAAAAAAGACATAGTTTACAATTGAATAAACTCAAACAAGTCGAAATGCTTTAAAAGGTTATGTTTGCTTATGAACTTGGAGTTTTCTAAGGCCGTGTTTACACTAGGCATAAAATGATACTTGTTGTTTTTCTGTGTCGTTACCAGAGCGAGAGAGAGAGAGAGAGAACGTATAATTTTATTTCAATGGCAAACGAAAAAAAACAAGAATCATTTATTGTCGAAAAGCAGATCATACAAAATAATTGGTCCTCATCTTTAAAGAAAATACTATTTCTTACATCAAGCGCTCTCTTTTTATCGTTATTTAAATGGATTTAGCTGATATTAAATAAGATCAAAGAATCTTCGAAAGAAATAATCTTCATAAAAATCTGAAGGGATCTTGCAACAATTGAATCGATTCAGCTATATCTATTGTAAAGTACCTACCTACAATTACAAAATTTTATTTTATAACTATTCAATATTAAAAAAATTAGGCATAGTGTTGAATGTTTCAATAGCCAGATGTGTAAACCTCAGATAGCCCATCTAAAGTATCTATCTTTGGTTTGCTCAAACAGCTTCGGGAACTCGGCAGAATTTCAAATTGACTTTGAAAGCAACTTGATAGATATATTGAAATTGTCTATTCCAATTAATGTAAGACTGTCTAATAATTTGAAGGCAATATTTATTATCTGTGAGGTCATTATTACTGCTAGAAAGCCTTTCTAGTTTCGCCGATGCTGGGCAGCTGCGGAAAAGCACGGCAGAAAAGCAGAAAATTGTTTTCACGCCAAATTCACGGCAATTGAGCTCACGCTGGTCCGTAACCGCGGCCACAAGCAGAACAACAACAAGAACAACGGGAGCATCAATTGAAAGTGGTAAGCGGCAAGAAATGGGAAATAAGAACGCGCATTTTAGCCAATACAACAAAATACGAGCAGAAATAGAAAAAGTAGCATTCAACAGCTTCAGATACAAATAGAGCTACGATTTATGAGCAGCGTACCGTAGTGGGTCAAAGAAACTTTAGCGGCCCGCTGCAGTAGTGTACGTCGAGAATCTAGCGCATTTTGTGGCCAGCTGCTGCTGTGGCATTATGAAAATTTGTAGCAAAAGCAGAAATCAATTTGTAAAAAAAATGAAACATTAAAAAGAGCATGCAAGTAAAAGAAGAGCTTCATAATTTGTGAGTAACTCTGACGGGCAACACTTATATCTCACATACATATATCTCACGCATACAGTTGTGAGCAAAATGGGTAAAGTAGTATTTGCGATTATACGAGGTGGATAACGACAACAAGCCATTTGTATGCGCTGATAAGGATTGGCAAGCGCCATTATGGCTTGCAATTTGCTGAATTAAAAAAAAATTTCTGGAATAACTATGTGCCTCTCAACTTCTTCCGTTGTAAAGATACGTCAAAAATTGTATAAAGGAAAGAAAAGTCGAAGGCAGTCGGGAGACGTCCCGGGAGACGCCCGTGCGACGATGAGAACAGAAAGAGCCGATTTGGAGCGTTTTTGGGATTTTCTATGCCAATTTTTGGTTTTAAGAATTTTATTAAAATCTTTTCGTTTTCTCGTCACTTATAATCGTTTGCAATTTTAACAAATAACGAAATTAAATTTAAAAGAATGGCATCATATTTTATATGCATTTTTTAAGTCGACCGATCAACAAGCCAACGACTTCGGAAATGCATGCCTATTCATTCCTTTTCTTTGAGCTTTGAATGTTCGCGCAAAACACTAGCGATTAGTTTGCCCAACACTGTACATATTGATCAGACACCTGTTGGCTTGGCTGACTGGCTGACTGGCTGGTGTCTCTTTTGTGGCCACGTTGCTGCAGTTTCGCGCTCAGCTGCCAGTTTGCTAGTAATAATTACATTTTCAGCGCACGTTTTATTGTTTTACGTTTCTCTACTATTACGATATTTTCCATATTCGCTTCCTCTCTACTGTTCGCTGCTGTTCATTGTTGTTCTTTGCTGTTGCCTGCCGCCGCAGTCTTCGTTCTCCACTTGGCCACTGCATTTCAGTCTGCTAAGCTGCTAAATCAATTAATAGCCTTCATAGAGATTGTTGTTGTTGAAATCTCGTTGCTAAATCTCAGCTAACGTGGCTAACGTTCTGCTTGGCCTATGCATCAGTTTCGGCCTTTCATTGTGTTTTGATTTTATTTTTCGTTAAGCCTTTCCCCAATTTGTTGGTTTGCTCGTTTCGTTTCGTTTCTTTTTGGCATTTCAGTTTTTAAATAACGGCAAAATCTGCTCTTAACCGCTGCTTATGGCCATAAATACACTTTTTCGCTTGCCCCCAAACCCCCTCAATTCCATAGCTATGCTGATCATTAATTTTGAGCATGTGCTGCCTTTTTGAAGCCTTCTCCTGCAGCATCGGCATCCACATTGGCTTCAAGTTGGAGCCGGCTTCGACAGTCTTACTCAAAACTTCGACTGAGCATTTTCTTTAACCCTTTCTTTTCTGGGAGGGCTACCGTCTGCCGAAAGCTATGGCCAGCATATTTAGAAGCGCAAATGCTTGTGTGTGGTCATCTTTAATATTCGGTTTGCCATTAATATGTTGTGATTGCCAGCGACTGTTGCTGCTGTTCGATTTCACACTTAAAGAATTTTTAGTAATACTAACAAATATTTTAGTTAAAACTACTAAAAAGTTGTTTGCAAGCGAAGCATGCTTTATAATATATTGCGGTAAAATTTTATGCAAAGAAATTGTAAAATTTAAATTTTACAAATTTTGCTATGCTCTAAGGAAGTATTTGGGATATAACGTGCAGTGACCCGTAACCGTTATCTCTTTACAGCGAAATTTTTATGAGTGTACCAACATATTTCGTGTTGGTAATAAATTTAATTATTTACAAAGGCAGCAAGCAACACGGCAGGCCAGCCACCAGAACTACAACAACACAGAACAAACTGCGAAGAGACCCGCAACAATCTGAAACTGCGGTCGGTGGTCTCTGTACCCTTTTGGGCGTTATTGATTTGTCTCTGGGTAATTCACTTCGCCTGCCGCTTGCTCCTACTTCGGTATAATAAAGTAATTAAAGTATGACAATGAATTTCTTTGGGCCTCAAGATTAATGGCAGCAGGAAAATTTGGAGTAGTTATCTGCAGCAGCAGCAATTTAATTTTATTGACTGTGTATGTTCGATGAGTTTGTGAAAGACTGCGCAATTATAGCACTTAACTATATCATATAATATGCCGATCAGATAGAAGCAAATAAATTTTGACTTTGATTATAAATTATATATCATAAAAATGTGTTAATTCGAAAAAAAGCACACAACCAAACCAACAGCTAAACAGATGAACAAGGCATCAAAAGTCGGAAATGATTGAATAATATTGAAAATGAGTTGAGTGAAGAAAAATATAAATAGAATCGTCAAACGGTAGGCAGACATTGAAAAGTAGTAATGCCAAAAAAGGCAAGGCATGTTAAGCAATTAACGGAAAAAAGCAGCACAATAATTAAAAGAGGTTAATGCGATTATTTTGTTCAATATCGTGAAATGATCGAAATATATAACTGCTGCCTTTGCAATATAAAATTCGCTCTCATTTATTGTAGCGGAATTTAATGAGAATTATTACGCCACAAAAAGCTTTTTATCAGCAAAATATTTGCTACATCGAACAACTGCGCACCCACTGAAGATATACTGACGTATAGATATGTATGTATGTATGGGTGATCGTGTGATATTTTGCCAAAGCCATAATATATATATATATATGAATTTATATTGCTTTCAACAAAATTAAGTGTAGACGTTTTTACTTTTTCAAACCCACTCAAGTGTAGTTTTTTGATTAAATACAAACTTTTACACATACACACTCAACTTAAAATAATTGCATTACTTGCACCAAAAGTGGCAAGAAAAGTTAGCGGTAAGGTAAAAGCGTTAATGGCCAGTACAAGAAAGGTCAAGAAACTACTTAAATGCAGCGCCACAGCAAGTTGCACATTATTGTTTAATAAGCGCATGTAGTGTGAGTGTGTGTGTGTGTGTGTGTCAATGCAGTTTGACTGATTGCACGCGCAATGACATAAAAAATGCATTTAAGCGCGCTTGTAAGCTTGTAAGACGAATGGCGGACGAGAAAAACGCTGACAAAAGTGCATGAGCTCTGCATGTTACAAGTGGCCAGCAGAAATGACGGATGGAAAAATATTGACAGACGGCCGAAGAGACAGACAAATAGGCAAAACAAAAAAAGCAGACAAGCAGAGATGCAACACACAAGCCAATGCTACTACAGGACAGACAAACTGTCAGAAAGGTATTAAAATTGTCTTAAGGGGGACCCAAAAATAGGGATTTTTCAAAATAATTTTAAAGTAAAGACGTTTTCATGTATTTAGATGACTTTTTCTTTATATACATATTTTTTATTTGTTAAAATGCTGATTTTTATAGCTGCTATAGCCGATCTCCTGAAGCTTCTCAATTTCAATTGGGCTGTGGCATCAGAACTGCTCAAGCTGACTCACTGCTTATGGCACTCGTCAGTCTAACGATAGACAAATACAATGCGTGAGCAAACGCGTTTTTTTAAAGTTTTCTACAGCGGTTTTTTTTTTGTTGTTGTCCACGAATCGCTCAGAAAGGCAGGCGATGAACGTGTTCGCAAAAAAACGCTTAGCATGTGCAAAAGTCACTTATCTCACCTTTTGCTGTGTGCCTGACTTTTGTAAAAAGGTAAAATTGGCAAACGGAAGTTTGAGCACGCATATTCATGAGCAACAATTGTTACTTAACTTTGTTGTTGCAGCAATCGGCAATGGCAGGCGGTACACGTGGGTGTCAGCAAAGCCCAACAGTTGGCACGTCATCACTTTCTGCAATATTATATTTTTTTTTAAACCAACAGCTTAGTGTAATTTTTGTGCAAGAAAACATTTCGAACATTTTTTTCAAAGTTATGAAGAAGGTTTGAAAATTTCCTATAAGCGAAAAAGATTGTTTGAGGTTAAGCTTAATAGTTCACTTGTGCTTAATAGTTCCAAAGCATGCGTTCGGTTCAAAAACATTTGCTTCAAAAAACTTTTCAAGAAGCTTAGAAAATTTATGTCAAACAGCTTTCTCTAAAGACCTATTGAAGAAGATCTACACTGACCTATGACCCATTGAAGGTACAAGTTGTTGATATTTTAAATAGTTTACGCTGGCTAAGGCGATTCTAAAGGTCTGTTCCACTGATGAGACGCAGTACATACATTCTACTATACTCGAACACTAAAAACAGTGCTATGAAACGGTTGTATGCAAGCTAAATCTCATATTTCGCATGTCGAAAGCAAGATCAATGTCAAGTCCAAACATTTTTCTTTCAGTTTAAGTCATCGTTTTTGGAAAATAAGTATGGTGCGCTTCGGCCCAAAAAGTTCAAAAAGAAAACAAGCAGAATAACTTTAACAAAGGTTCGATCCCAAAAAGTCTTCTTAAAGTGGAATAAGTAAAATTTGCAACACTTTATGTGAAAATTGTCAGCAGTTCGAGATTTCATACAAATCCTTGTTGCAGCCCTCCAAAAGTGTGCATGCAATATTTTTTCCAGAAATGAAAGTAACTCGTAAAAGTGCATTGAACTCGATCGCCTTAAGTAAAAGTGCAACTCGTTCCACTTGCCGCACAGCATCCCAATCCCGAAAAGCCGTAAACCACATCATCATGGCAATTGCATTCCGGTTGCCACAATTTGGCCAATATGTTGCTGCGGCTGCTGCGATTTCGATTTCAGTTGAGGTGCCAGCGCAAATCCGATCGACCGCTTGCACGGCAACACCATTTCACCTGCAGCGGCGGCAATTCTCACAGGCTTAAAATTGTGAAAGGAAAATTGTTGCCGCCGCGCACTTTTCATATTTGAACCTGAAAAGTGGAACGCGCGCGCGGACGCAAGGGGGCGCAACATTTGAAATTGTCAACATGTTTGGTAACCACAAATGCGGCGATATCTCGCAGAAGGCAGAGAAAAAGTGTATAGCAGCGACTTGCTACAAAATAACTCGCTGCTAGGCTTGCCATATTTTGGTCCTAAGGATCTCTCGGCTTTTCGATTTGTTGATTGCACTGTCGCCAATTGAGTGGCAGCCGCTTCCAGCTTCACTCTCTTGCCATTATTTTGTATAGTCATCGAATATCGTCTGCTGTCTTGACTATTATTTTTTGTAGTCTAATCTTTTCTCAGTTGGCATGTGCAGTTGGCAACTCTACTCGCCACACTCACTGCGGCGCGTTGTCTGCTGCTCGGCTGCCGGCACACTTGGAAGCTCTGGCGCATGCACGCAGACAGTGAGCAGACGAAAAAGTTGTTCGGACTTGCCATATTTGACTATTTCTGTTGCAAGTTTTTACGAGCGTCTGAACGTCTCAAAGCTGATGTGCACAGGGTGATGGGGGAGGAAGAATGGCAGATGCAGATGGTCTGCTTGTTGTTGCCACTGCCAAGTGGTAAGGAAATTATCAAAGCATAATAACTTTTTTTTCTTTGTATAATAGAGTCTCTCAACTAACATTTTTTCACAAAATGCCCACCAGCCATGTGCATAGGCATGTATGTGTATGTGTGTGTGTGTGTCTGGCTGTATTTTCGGAAAAGGCTATAAAAGTTGCCAACAGCTTACAACTTGCTACATGCAACTGCCGCTCAGACTGGAATTGCAGCAGACAACATAACAACAAAAACAACAACATGTAGAGTATGGTGGCCGTTGGTGGGCGGCGAGGAGGACGCCGCAAGCAGACGGCACGGAAAAATGCAACAATTTGGCGCATTTCAGCGTGAAAAAGGAAATTTCGTTTTTGCTGGTTTACGCGCGAAGTGTTGTTGTTGTTATTGCTGTTGTTTGATTTGTTGTTGTGTTTGTTGTGGTTTCTTTAGCGGAAATTTGCACAAATTTGAAAATGGAAAGTTGTTGTTTTTGCAGGCAGAGTTGCTGCTGTTGCTGATGGTGTTGCTGTTGTAGTTTCGTTGTTGTTGTAGCTACTTGCTGCTCAAGCCGGTTGCAGCAGTCATTCGCTGTCAAAGCTGAAATAGTGAATTGCATTTGGCAGCAATTTACTTTCGCCAAAATGTGACAAATTTTATTGGCGTATATTTTCGGGCTAAAATTTTGATTCGTTTAATTAGATTGTATTTTTTATTGCCTGTGCATTGGCCATTATAATTTAGCTCTTTGCGATAAGTTTGTTCGGCTTAGTCATCTATAAGAACTATAGTTAATTTTACTATGTCTTTGCAAGAGAAATACCTTATATAATATTACAATTAGAACAACAATATTTACTTTCTTGATTTTGTCAAACAATTTTATTTTATTTATTTATTTATTTATTATATAGTATCCTAGCACAACAAGATTTTAAATCTTATAAATGACAGTGCTAGTCATAAACATAGTAAATAATTATATGAGTTCATTTAGCTTAATTAAAAATTATACATTAAAGATTTAATAATAGTTCGTCAATTGTTTTTCTATGCCAACAAAATATAATGCAATTTCATTGTTTAATTTAAATTTAATAATCTCTGTATTTATAATAGAGAGTTATATGAACCCTTCAAGGAACACTGAAATTTCGACATCTTTTTCTTGCACATATTTTTTTATACAACTTTCGTTAGTAAAACTAAGTGTAAACTGCAGTTTTGCTCAACTTCAAAAACGCTTAGAGTTAGCAATGTTCAAGTTTTTGGTAATCATTTGCTATATGTATATGTATTACACTTATATATCGGGACACCATAGAATTCAGTTTACGTGCTTGTATTATGGGAATTTAATTCTATTCTATTGATTTCAAGCTCTTGGCATAACAATTTCAGCATTGCAACGACTTTTTGTATGCTTATTATTTTTGCATTTGTTCGTTTCAACTGCTCAAAATTTCCGTTTCTTTGCTTTAAAACGTGCTAAATAGTAATTTTTTTAATAGCATTGCAAATTCCTTTGATTTCGAATTTAACGAAATCATTTGCAGCGCATTTAATTGTTTGTCTTCTGTCTGCCTTTCCGTCTGCTCTTCTTGCTGCCTCGGCGGCAAGTGAAAGTTTAATAAAACGCCGCGAAGCCATAAACGAGAAAAAAAGCAACAATTATGCGTGCGTAGTTTTTTCTTTATTGACGCGCCATTGTAAAAATTTCATAATTAACTGTTATTAGAGAGTTGTAAAAAAGCGTAGCAGCAAAAAGCATGCCATTTAAAGCAAACATAAAAATTTCTTGCTTTATTATTGTATTTTACTTTTTTGCAATTAAATGCTGAGAAAATTTACGCATTTTTCATATGGCGAATTGCTCATGTGGCATGCCACTTGCCAGTGTAACAGCGAAAATGCATTACTAGTCATGTGTGTGTGTGTGTGAATGCATGTGTATACTATTAACCGTAAGTTTGTGTGCCAATAAAAACATATAGCGAGGTTGATTTGTGCCACAAATGGATATAGCAGCATTTTAATAAAAACAAGTAAGGAAGCATCAGTCGGGTTTCACCGACAGAATAATACCCTACACCAAGTAACTGAGTGGGCGGAGCACGCCCATTTTTGTCAAACTAAGAGATATTCCTAATAGGACTGTATATAGCAAATATTGACACTCTGCTCTGGGGGTCTATATCGATATATATAATTTACCGCCTCCATGGTGGGCGGACCACGCCCATTTTTTTTAAATTTAAAGGTACTCTTACCAGCAATGAAGTGTCCAAATATGGACGTTCTGGTATATATACTATGGAAGTTATGAGGATTTTAAGCTTACCGCCTATATAGTGGGTGGACCACGCCCATTTTCTTATATGGAATGTAGGACCTACATCTTAACCTGCGAACCAAATATCATTCGTTTAAATGCATAAATAGTCGATTAAGAGCCATTTTACCGGAAAATTGTTGCCGCCTATACAGTGGGCGGACCACGCCCATTTTTTGGTATTTTACAGAGGGTCCACACCTTGCCTTAAATACCAAGTATTATTCCTTTGCATGTGTAATTAGACAAATTATAGCAATTTAATCGAAAAAAACCCGAGGTAGTGGGACTTACAGGCCCATTGTGGGCGTGTCCTTAGACCGATTTAACTAATTTTAACACTTTACCTAACCCGAGGTTCACTGTGACTGTGTACCAAATTTGGTTCAAATCGGACAACTCCTTCTTCCTATTTTTTCCGAACACGCAGACGGACAGACAGACAGACAGACGGACAGACGGACAGACGGACAACCGGAAATGAAAAGAGAAAGTGTTTCTGATCATTTCTATATACTTATGTCTATACCTAGGAGGGCTCCTTTAATGCGTTACAATTTTCGCACAAAGTTATTATACCCTATTACCATAGGTGTAGGGTATAAAAATTCAAAAATGGCACAAGCAAAACTTTTAGGAAATGCCCGGAAAAAACTCAAGGCAGGCGCTGATAAAGTCAACATGGGAAAGTTTTCCTATATTGGAAAGTTTGTAGTTCGTTAACTTGAAATGGATGAAGCGGTTGAAATGCGTTGAAATGCATTATTAATGAAAATAATAACGGATAGAGATGGAGCGAGATAGGACAGGACAAGGAAAGATTGAATTAGAGAGCTTAGGAATCGATAGGATAGGATACGATAGGATAGGATAGGATAGGATAGGATAGGATAGGATAGGATAAGATAGGATAGGATAGAATAGAACACGATAAGATAGGATAGGATAGGATAGGATAGGATAGGATAGGATAGGATAGGATAGGATAGAATAGAATAGAATAGAATAGAATAGAATAGAATAGAATAGAATAGAATAGAATAGAATAGAATAGAATAGAATAGAATAGAATAGAATAGAATAGAATAGAATAGAATAGAATAGAATAGAATAGAATAGAATAGAATAGAATAGAATAGAATAGAATAGAATAGAATAGAATAGAATAGAATAGAATAGAATAGAATAGAATAGAATAGAATAGAATAGAATAGAATAGAATAGAATAGAATAGAATAGAATAGAATAGAATAGAATAGAATAGAATAGAATAGAATAGAATAGAATAGAATAGAATAGAATAGAATAGAATAGAATAGAATAGAATAGAATAGAATAG
The DNA here is from genome assembly GCA_963457695.1 of Neria commutata. Lineage (NCBI taxonomy): Eukaryota > Metazoa > Arthropoda > Insecta > Diptera > Micropezidae > Neria > Neria commutata. The sequence continues at coordinate 41,296,290 of OY735247.1, read as the reverse complement.
AATAGAATAGAATAGAATAGAATAGAATAGAATAGAATAGAATAGAATAGAATAGAATAGAATAGAATAGAATAGAATAGAATAGAATAGAATAGAATAGAATAGAATAGAATAGAATAGAATAGAATAGAATAGAATAGAATAGAATAGAATAGAATAGAATAGAATAGAATAGAATAGAATAGAATAGAATAGAATAGAATAGAATAGAATAGAATAGAATAGAATAGAATAGAATAGAATAGAATAGAATAGAATAGAATAGAATAGAATAGAATAGAATAGAATAGAATAGAATAGAATAGAATAGAATAGAATAGAATAGAATAGAATAGAATAGAATAGAATAGAATAGAATAGAATAGAATAGAATAGAATAGAATAGAATAGAATAGAATAGAATAGAATAGAATAGAATAGAATAGAATAGAATAGAATAGAATAGAATAGAATAGAATAGAATAGAATAGAATAGAATAGAATAGAATAGAATAGAATAGAATAGAATAGAATAGAATAGAATAGAATAGAATAGAATAGAATAGAATAGAATAGAATAGAATAGAATAGAATAGAATAGAATAGAATAGAATAGAATAGAATAGAATAGAATAGAATAGAATAGAATAGAATAGAATAGAATAGAATAGAATAGAATAGAATAGAATAGAATAGAATAGAATAGAATAGAATAGAATAGAATAGAATAGAATAGAATAGAATAGAATAGAATAGAATAGAATAGAATAGAATAGAATAGAATAGAATAGAATAGAATAGAATAGAATAGAATAGAATAGAATAGAATAGAATAGAATAGAATAGAATAGAATAGAATAGAATAGAATAGAATAGAATAGAATAGAATAGAATAGAATAGAATAGAATAGAATAGAATAGAATAGAATAGAATAGAATAGAATAGAATAGAATAGAATAGAATAGAATAGAATAGAATAGAATAGAATAGAATAGAATAGAATAGAATAGAATAGAATAGAATAGAATAGAATAGAATAGAATAGAATAGAATAGAATAGAATAGAATAGAATAGAATAGAATAGAATAGAATAGAATAGAATAGAATAGAATAGAATAGAATAGAATAGAATAGAATAGAATAGAATAGCATAGGATAGCATAGGATAGCATAGGATAGGATAGGATAGCATAGGATAGGATAGGATAGGATAGGATAGGTTATGATAGGATACGATAGGATAGGATAGGATTGGATAGAAAAAGATAGGATAGGATAGGATAGGATAGGATATGATAAGATAGGATAGGATATGATAAGGTAGGATAGAACTAGAATAGAACACGATAAGACAGGATAGGATACGATAGGATAGGATAGCATAGGATAGGATAGGATAGGATAGGATAGGATAGGTTATGATAGGATACGATAGGATAGGATAGGATTGGATAGAAAAAGATAGGATAGGATAGGATAGGATAGGATAGGATAGGATAGGATAGGATATGATAAGATAGGATAGGATATGATAAGGTAGGATAGAACTAGAATAGAACACGATAAGACAGGATAGGATACGATAGGATAGGATTGGATAGAAAAAGATAGGATAGGATAGGATAGAATAGAATACGATAAGATAGGATAGAATAAGATGGGATGATAGGATAAGATAGGATAGGAAAAGAAAATAATTAAAATAATAAGGAAGTTCTAAGTGGGGAACTCCATGTACCTATGTATTTAAAAGAATTAACCAGAAATGGTTAAAATCAACATTGAGCTTGAAGTGTACTCGCTATCACTTATAAAGCTGCTCGGTCCCTGCTCGTTTATTGTAATTTTGGAATCATCATAATGACGGGAGGAAAAATTATTGTGTATGAAATTTTTTACAAATATGCCAAATGGAAATGTTAATTTTAGCAGCGAACATAAAAAATTTTTAACTACATGTGCTTCCGCTTTTCGAACAGAGTGCATATCCGGTCTACGCTGTTTGTCAGACCAAAACTCTGCACACATGCTCGAGCGGCATATAATTGTATTTAATTGACTTCCTAACGTAATTATGTTGTAATAATGTTATAATGCGCGCCGCACATAATGATTCACACAAATGCTGATGGCCAATTTTTACAAATATTGCATGTGTTTTCTCTAAAACTTACTAATTTCTTTTCTTTATATTTTTGCTTGCAGGTAAATTTCACCAGCACTATGTCAAATTCTCTGAGCTGAAAGGAAGATATAAAAAACAGAATTTGCTGCCTACATAAAGTGGCACTGCAATATGTTCTCAACTTTATCTCAACAAGTAGTTTTTATAAGCTTTTGCATATCTTTTGTTAAAATTTATTTAAATAATAATCTAACAAAATGTGGCATGTCAATACTGATTTGTTAATTATCAACAAGAAAATGCTACTTAAAAAGCAATTTGTATTCGGCGGCGCCCCTTCCCGCTGACCGCACCAACATACATCGATGGCGTTTATTCAGCAATTGCCATGCAAATATTGGCAACTCTTGCTGTGGTTGCTTGTTGTTGCCACTATAATAACTATTTGAGAACTGATGGCAAATGGGCATACAAATTCGACAACAAAAAAGCCGAAAAAGGCCCTTCACCACATCACATCCCTTTGGCCAAAATGTTATTAACCCAAAATGCAGCCGCAAGGTTAAAGCGCGCCTAATTGTTATGCCCGCTTGTGTTTTTGTTGTGTTCCTTTGGCTTAACTTGTTTTCTCTTGAAGCGTTTAAGCATTTAAAATTGATTTCTTTTGTGAGGTCTTTTGAAAAAGCGTAAACAAACGTCACAATATATTATCGAAGCCATTGACATTCAATATAAAAGTGCTTATAGCGCTGCACAGAGAGCAATGCAAGTGCCTTAACCCAAGCACGACAAAACAATAAAACTTGTAAGAGCGTTGTCACACAATATAAATGCAAGCCGTAACTCAGTGGGTAAGTGCTCGGTTGCTGGTCTAAATCCCAGCCGGCTCATGCTATTTAGTAAAAAAAGATACTTTTTTTCTTAGCACGCGTCGGCGTCTCTTTCGAGCTAGTTGGCAACTCTTCGAGAGTATACTTTGCCATGATAAAGAAACAACTCACAAAAAAGCTTAATAAAGCTTTCCGTTCGGACATGGTTATAGTATATAGGCAATGTGCAGGTCCCGTTCATTTGCGCTTAAAATAGAACAAGCACACACACACTGGCTGCTGATTTATTAAATACACATTTTTAAGCTCATTGCATGAATTCTAGAATCGAATTCTAGACTTACAACTAATTGTCGAATGTAGACGTCCATGTAGGTACACATATAACGTTTGCCGCTAACAGGTTAAGCAGACGCATTGAACTTGAATGCTGTAATCTGCTGACGGTTTGTAACGAATTTAACTGCAAGCTCGCGCGCAGCCACACAAAGAGACGATCCAGGCCGATGACGAATTCTTGCATTGAGACGGTAATTACTTGTTAACTGCTGTGCCCGAAAGGCTTTCACAGCCAATAGCCAGAGATAGCCAGTGCCATTGAGCTTCGGCGGCAAGCGGTAGTTGTGTTTGTTGGCAGCTGCCCATCAAGATACAAAGATACTGCTATACGGCTGTGCGACTGTCGATACAAGTGCCGCTGCCGCCACACATACATACTTACATTCACACATACATAGCTGTATATCGCGACAGCTCGACGGCGGCCACGCAACACAATGTCATTCTGTCGGCGGCTTCGCAACTGGCCGCAAAAAGCGCACCGTTTAAATACGTAAGTATGTATGTATGTATGTATGTATGTAGCTTCAACGCAGCGCGCCCCCTGCTTCTCGCCTTGTATCACATTTAAGACAAATTAACAATTGTGTTTTTGCTGTTGCTGCTGTTGTTATTGTTGTTCTTCGCTTTATGCGCGTGTGTCTTTCTTTTAACCGTATTTTGACACAGTTCGCAAAAAGAGAATCGAGCCAAGTGAAACATGTTGTTTGTGTATCTTATCGATATTATTCGCACGCTTTTGTTGTCAACATTTACGTGAAGAAGAAGAAAAAAAAGTTTGCTGACTTTTGTTGTTGTCTTTTGCCATTTTTTGTGAAACCTCAATAACGCACATTGTCCACAGACAGCAGCACAAAAGTCTCTAAACAAAAACGAAACGCTTTAAAGAAAAACCAAAATATTTTTTCATAAATTTCTAAAAAATGTATTTTGTCAAAAACAATGCGCCAACGTCTAGACAGCGTTTTCATTCAAAAAGGCAAACTTCAACGCGACGCCAAAAAGATTGGCACTAAATTTTGTTGTTGTTGTAGCTTGTTGTTCTTTTGAAGGCACAATTTATGCGCCTGCCGGTTCGTTCACAGTTATTGTTCACATGTGTACGGCATTTTAATTTTTCATTATAACTAACTAAAGCAAGAGAGTAGAAAAAAGAAGAAGAAGAAATTCAATGCGTAGGCAATATGTACAAATAAATGTTGCTATTGCAAAGAGATCAAATTTTATCAACCAAAGCAGTCATAATAAAAAATATTGGTTCTTACGAATCGAAAGTCCCAAAAGTGACTCTTGCAAATTTCCAATTCTTTTTCGAAATATGATCACCTCATGAAGACAAAACAACAGGCCATATTTCAAACTCTTGCATTGAAAAATGGTCTGTTTATATACAATCCGCTGATAATAAAAGTCACTTAATAAGAGTTGCATTTTTTCTCGTTAGCACAACGCCTGTTCATTCTTCGTATGTAATTGGCCAGAGCTTAAAAATTTCAAGTACTGTTAAGAGGCCATTGTGCCAAATTCTAATAGCAGTATATTAAATTTGTATTAAATTTGAATTTCTAATTGAGCCACTGCTATCTTGTTTATGTATTTAACATGCCTGCTTTTTAACATAGTAGATAGCTCATATGTGTGAGAGTAGCTGTCGTGTTTAGAACGTAATCGCCTATCTTCGCTGACCTTATAAGCTCAGCTACATACATACATACTAACGATTTAGAGCCCGACCGAACCCGAAATTTTGGCCGAGACCGAGACAGAGACCGAACTTCGGCCTCTTTTTAATGTTCGGCCGAGACCGAGACCGAACCTTTCAAATATATAAGCAAAAAAAAGAAGAATGTTAATGAAAAAAAAAATTCATACATTTTAAGGAAAAAAATACATTTTGTTGCAATTAACAGTTCATTTGAGGTATAAATACCTACATTAAACATCTGATTTATCATGAAATCAATAAAAAAAGTCATTAAAAAATTTAAATTGTGATTAAAACTATACAATTTTTTTCTCAACTGTTCGGTTAAATTCTCGGCCTTTTGTAGCCGAGACCGAACTGAGACCGAACTCGAACCTTTTGGCCGAACTGTTCGGTAACCGAAACCGAGACCGAGCATTCGGTCGGGCTCTATAACGATTCATTTGTATTCAATAGTTAATCGTTCAGGCGCCGCGGTGGCTCAGTGCACCTGTTCTTGGTCGCGGCTACAAATCTCAGCCGGATCTCATTAAAAGAGAATTTGTTCTTTAAACTGTTTCTTTGCGCGGCGCCACTTCTCGCAATGAATTGCCAATTCTCCGAAAGTATTCTTTGCCCTAAAAAGCTACTCAATCCGTTCGTATAAGGTTCCGTTCCGTTATTTTGTGCTAGAATATAAGCAGCACACACAAGTTATTGTGAGAAAGCTAAGCCAAGCTATTGGTCCGATTAATTTTTCTTAAATTTTTAATAATCGACATTTTCAATATATGTATGCATCTTTACGTCTTGATGTTGCGCCACATTTGTGCCAATTTCAGCAGTGACAGTTACTTTTGTGCATGCCTCGCTCTCCCTCCTCTCCCCTCCCCTCCTCTTCTCTTGCTTGCGGCAAATAAAAATAATTAGTCAATGATTTCGTTGAATCTGTGCCATTGACCATTCCCCAAGCTGCCATTATTGCAAGTTTTATTTTCGAGTCATCAGCAGCGGAGCTGTAAAAGCGCCTTTCTTAATTTCTATTTCCAGCGAAATTGATTGTTTCATGCTTCAGTGGCGCAAATAGATGATGCTATGATGCTTCGATGGCGTACGTGAAAATTGTCATTTTCTACATATAGTACACTTCCAGTCTGCAAGTCAACTTTCTGCTTTGCTGCTCGTCGATCAGCCGGCAAGAGAAGCGCCAGTTGCTCATCTGAGCATGCGCCACATTCGCAATGCACATTTTACATGCTTCAATGCGGCATTAAATTGTGCCGTTTGCTGCGATTGTGTAAGCGCGATTTCATTGTCTTTTGAAAGCTGCCACCTGTTGCAAGTTTCAGAGCGCTCTTTCTTCGATGGCAGCCGAAATGGAAGTGATACTAAAATGGTTGCTCCTTCCCTTCAATCGCTACAGTCGTAACTGCGAAAATCCGAATGAAGAGCAAACCAAAGATCACTTCCTGTGTAAATGCCCCCCCTGCTAGCAAGAGCAAGGCTCAAAGCACTAGCAAAGGCCTTTTCCAGAGCAGAACAGCAAGTACATACAAAGTATCTAAATCATTAATGTTTTGAAATCACTGAATTGCGCCAAATGTCGGCTGAACGAGGCGTGGCAACAAAACGGCACTCAGCGCTAATTTATAGCCAATAACCAACCAGCCAAAACAAATGGCTTCAAATTGCCAATGAATTGAACTTTTATTTGCATTTGCAGTTGGCCAACATTCGAGCTAACATAATGCCGAAATGCTACATACGCTCAATATGACACAAAAGCACGGGGGGGCTGCCAGAGCGTATCAAATCTGAAACTATATGCAACAGTTGCAGCTCAAGCCAAGAGCTTGACACAACTTTAGGCACACACACGCACAAATCATAAAATTTTGTCTTGAATATTTCGAAAGCCATAACTTTTTATTAGGAAGCATAAATATATTTGATGTTGCTTGTTGTAAAATTTGTTTTATGACAAGCCAGCAACTTAATCTCGACGCGTGCATCTGGCGCTGCTGCAGGTAGGGCAGAGCAGAGTGTCTGCAAGCACAAATGCCTCAAAAAGGTAGGAACGCACTTAAATTCAGTCAACAATTCAATTGTTGCAGTTGTAAAATGCACGCATTTGAATATGCAAATGCTCGTCTGTGGTGTTATCTTCAGCTGCGTAGCAACGCAGTACACTCCCATTTCAGCTGCTACTAGGGCTGTCAATGCTGAGATGCCTAATTGCAGAGTTTCTGCCAACACTGAAGCATTTTCAGCAACACACCAATCACCAGATTTATGCAGAAATAGTCTTTGATGCCAGAGATACTTTGAATTGAATCTCATTTTGCAAAAGCTTTGGCATTGTCATCGTGAAAATTGTACCCACAAACTTCTTCGTACTCTCTTAAAATAGTATATGTATCTTTAGCAGCTTCAATCGTTGAAGTGAGCGGAACAATTAAAATGGTTGAATTACGAAATTCAAGTTTTTACATAAAACACAAAAAATCATTCAAACTCGCTGATAGTAAAGGCAATATAGAATAAACTTTTTGCCATCGCACGTCCTGGATTCCAACTTTCCGACGAGAGAACTGCATCCAAAAGAAGCCCAGCAGGCTTCTGCACAGCAATCTTTCTCGACTACGACTTTCCAGTCTGATTTTTCTGGCTCTGTCCAGTTTTTTCCTCGACGTATTTTAAATTCATATTAATGAAAACATTTGCTACATGTTACATAATATATTCGAAGTCACCCACAGCACATGCTGTTGTTGGCATTGCTGTGGTTGTTGTTGTTGTTGTGGTTGCTGTTGTCGTTGATTACAAAACAGCGCAGCTCAACGGCAGCATTAAATGCGATTTCTAATGTCAGATAAGTTGATTGCACACCTCCTCGAGTGCGCCTGCGCCTGGCCGTCTGAGTGTTGCCTCGCACGACAGCAGACGTGCAGGGCGTTGGCAGCGGGCAGCAGCTGGCTGTTGCTATTGCTGCAGCGGCAAAAGTTGTTACAAGAAGAAAAACAAGCCGGAAAAAATATCAGCCGCATGCATTACATAAGCAACAGCAAGACCAGCAGCAAGATCAGCAGCAACAACGGCAACAGGAGTAGTAGTAGCAGCAGCAACAACAGTTGCTGCAGCAGCGGCATCTTCTTCAACGCAATACATTATCAGCTTCATCATTTGTGTCAGTTGTGGGCAACAAACAACGAAGAAATCGATCCATAACAATCTAAACAGGAAGAAATCGAATCGCATGTTGCTACTGTTGTTGTTGTTGTTGTTGTTGCGGCTCTTTATTTCTATATTACTTAACGGCTTCATTCTTGTTTGCTTCTGCTTTGCTACACTCACTGCAAAAGATGCGTAATCATGTTTTAAATATTAGTAATGATAACTAAAAAATTGCTAAAGATCAAGGCATCTCATCGATTTAAGTTGAGTCAACGAATTGAGCGATTGGCGTGGCTAGTTTTTCTGCAAGTTTAAAAACGCTGCTGCCAAAAGCATCATAGCCTACGAAAATGTTTGTCGAGTGGGCCAAAAAGGATGGCTTCGGCCTACACTTGCCTTTTAGGAACTTTTTTTTAAAACTTTGTCTTAGTATTTTTTTGAAGTTGCGCATATTTGAAGTTGATCGTTTGAATAGTGCTTGCCACATGCTTATTGAAGCAACAACCACGGGCAGCATGATGACAACTAATGCAACAACAACAACGGCATAAAAAGATAGCAGCCATCAAGGAACAAATCAAGAGAGAAGCGATTGCACAAAATGCCATATTTCATTTATGCGCTGGTCAATTCACTTTTTGGTGCCTTTCAAGCCATAGCAACATGTGTTGCTTTATTTGTCTGACTTCGCTATTGCATGTTGTATGCAAGTGTTGTCTGAAAGATGCATTGCTGTTGCCTCAATCAGTGTTGCCGCCGCGACAAGAGCAACGCTAAGCGTTTTTCGAACAACGAAAGTTTTCTGAATTTGGCAAGAAATCGAAATCTTCCACAGCAACAGAAGACTTAAGCTACAAACTAGCAATTTTAAACCGCTGCAAAATTTTGATTATGTTGGCTGTTAGAGTAGGATTTCTAGGCAAAATAAAATTGATGAGACTACTACATTTCAACTATAATTTAATAAAACTTTCTTAAAATAATCAATCACTTCATGATAGAATTATCGAAATAAAACTAGAAGCACAATGCTGATCTCCATTATTTATTCATAAATTCAGTCTATGGTAGGGACCTTACAGACTATGTTAACACAATGTAGAAATACTTAGAGAAGCTAATAACAAAGTATGGAATTATTTAATTAAGTATAATATAAGTTTAACAATTTTTTTAAAGCAAAGCTCGAGATGGAAAGATCCAAATCGCGAACGACTGCGATTTTGTTGAATTCAGACAGAGACCGAACCAAAGGCGCATTCGAGGCATAATTAGATCTACAAGGGGGAATGACAAACAAAGCGTGGTGACGTAGCACCCTAGACGGAACGTTGAAGTCGATTAGACTGAGGAGATGGGGACTGTCAACCGTCCCAGTAATGATACCATGGACGAACAACAGGGATAACATTTTTCTTCTGCTTTCGAGGGACTTTAGATTAATAAGGGAGCAACGCGATGAGTACGGCGGAATGGGATCGGTGAACTTCAGGGATCGAAGACCGAAGCTCAGAAAATATTTTTGGATTCGTTCAATGCGGATGGAGTGGGAACTATAAAATGGGTTCCATAAAAAAGATGCATACTCCAATCGGGATCGAACCAGGGAGGTATACAAAAGCTTAAGAGTGTAGGGATCGGAAAATTCGGAGCTGTTACGACGAACAAAAGCTAGCATTGAATAAGCCTTCGAGATAATGGAATTAATATGACTTGTAAACGAAAGTTTAGAGTCAAAAATTACTCCGAGGTCTGCAAACTCAGACACTCTTTCGAGAGGCGTGTCGGCAATGCGATACGAAGACTGAAGGGCGAAGGCCGATCTGGAAAAAGTCATGTGAAAGCATTTTTTCAGGTTTAAGGACAGGTGGTTTCTGGCGCACCATAAGTGGACGTTATCTAACTCGGACTGTAGTACATCGATATCAGAGGAGTTGCGGACTATAGTATAGATTTTCAGATCGTCGGCGTAAAGCAGGAATTTAGCTCTGGAAAAACAACCATTACATGCAAACACATACATAGCTGGTCAGAACAACCCGTTACCGGTTTACAAGCTGACCTACGACCTCTCTACAGGCGCACCTGCTACGCGCGCGCCTTCTCCAGCTGGAAATTCCAAGCTTCCTCCACTTGGTCTTTCCATCGTAGGCATGGCCTCCCGCACCGTTCCTGTACTCTAACTGCCGTTTCCATTACTTTTTCATAAAAAGAGTAATAATTCCATTTAAAAACTTGCTTTGCAATCACAGCAAAAGAAGTGCTTACTTTACGGCGCCGATTTGAAAATGTATAAAATTTTACCAAAATGAGCAAATAAGAAAGAAAACATTTGTTAAATTTTATGTCGAAATTATAGCTACAGCCAGTTCTGCGTGCATTTGTTGTTGGCAGTGTACAATGCTACCTCATGCAAATGTTTAACGATACACTTTATTATTATTGAAAGTAGCAGGGATTGTGTAAAGAGCAGTTTGTCTTTTTGTTGCCTCAGAAGGAATTTAATTTATGCTCGTTCGCTTTAAAATGTTTAAGAACTTTTTTGTAGTTGCTCATTTAAGAAAAAAATTTTCGTTTGAGGTCATAAAGTAGTGTCTATTATTAAAAGCGCGCTCTCTTTCTTTTGCTACACATACGTATATGTATGTATGTGTGTGTGTGTTTGTAATAGCCAGCACAATAGCTGTGACGCAGGCTCAAGTCTTAAAACCCGTTCGCTCTAGTATAATAGATATATTTTAAAATGGAATTGCTTCTTTTAATGTTTGAAAACAATAGCCTATGGGCCAATGAACCCCAAAGTTCAATAATCAAATTTTAAATTTGTATTCTAAGCTCAGAGCTTTTTGTATAGCCAATGTGATTTATAATGCAGAACTATAAAACGGCAGCTGCACGTTTTATATCAAGAACTTCAAGCTGAAACTTAATGAATCTTATTTGTTAATTGTTTGAAGATATATATTTTATGACTATCAGAGCTGGGTAAATGCAATTCCATTACAATTACAATTACATTCCTCAGTAATTGCAATTAGTAATCAATTCCTTCAGTTCACAGCAAAAGAATTGATTACTTTTCCAATTCCTTAGAAAAATTCCAAAATTCCAAATTCCAAATCAATTCCTTTGCTGTGAACTGAAGTAATTGATTAGTAATTGCAATTCCTTGTAATTTGTAATTGGGAGTAATTGATTCCCTAAAGGAATCATTACGACACAGCTCTGATGACTATCGACTTGTATTTATAAAAATTTCAATCGAAAATTCGAAAGCTACCATATTTGAAATTTTGAATTTATTTTCATTTCAATTGAAACTCAGCAAGTTCCTTTTTTATCGAAAATTGTATCTAGTAATATGTTATTAAGCACTTGCTGAACTCCTCAATGTATCTGCAGCTGAGACCCAACAGAGTCTTGGTCAACCAGTAAAACCAAGCTCAAACTAAGCGCAATTACTTTTTGTCATTGGGTAAGCCTTTTATTGTAAATTTTTTCGAAGCGTGTCCTTTTCGAATGCACAGCAAATGATTTCACACTTTTCCAATGTCATCAGCATGATGCACCCTTTTGTTAGACGCACGTGCAGAATAGGCTCATTAAATGGCATTTCTCAACGATTTCCTCTTGCCCCCGAGTAGTGACCTTTCAATTGTGCTGTCGGTTTCTCTTTCATTCTATTACCAATTTTATGAATATAACTTTTTTTATAGTAATTTTGTTTTTCATTATATTTTAATACTTTTTGTATTGTTGTAGCAAAGGAAATGTAAGCATGTTGGAATGCTTCGCTTGAAACTCCACAATTTAATTATCAATTTATCGCGCACAGCTCAACTGTGATTTTTCTTTATAGAATTCCTGTCGGCGGCAGATAGCAGATAGCAGGCGGCAGCAGCAACATGATGTGGCAAAGCCAAGTCGGCAGCCAGCAGCAGCCGCAGTCGCTCATAATTTGACTCATCATGTTTGGTGTCCATAATCACACACACACATACGCACGCGCTCATGCTCAGCCATAGTTTATCAATAAGTGCCAACTCACGTTTGATTATTATGATTACCTGCACATATTTGTTATTCGCTGCTGTTGCTGCAGCTACTGCCGTTCCGCTGCCATGAGAGCTTCAATCAATGCTCAGTGTGATTGTCGACACGTTTTTACGTTCTATGTAAAAGAAGAGGAAAGCCACAAGAGATGCTACTGAAAAAATGTGCTCCTATGAAATGTCATCAATGATTTGGCTACGCGCAGATCACAAAGAAAGCGGCAATTTGATTGCTCATTCCTCAATTGAAATTATTTTTGATATTTTTTCGAAACTTATTTTGTTTACGTTCCATAAAAGAAGCGTAAAGCAATTTCCCAAAATAAATCTTTAGTTCAATTTGAACTGATTACATTCGTAATAGAATGTAAGTTTGAAACTAATCTACATTTCTTAAACTCTACGCATTTATAGGTACATTTAATTTAATCCAAAAGATCAAAAGCTCTGCCATAAGCTGCGCTATTGGTACGCATTTAAAAAGTTGTTGTGTTTTAAGATTTACAAAATCGTTTCAAACGTTGAACGAGGGAGCTCAAGCTACTATTCTCGGTATCTGTATGAAAAACACAGCGAATCGAGTTCAAATATTTTTTATTTCTCAATGTAATTCCCCATACAACCCCCTCCTCACCCTTCCTTCCCCTTTAACACATTTATTGCATCTCGAAACTATCATTTCAACACCGTGTAATTAGCTCTTCAATATCTCGTACTCAGCAAGTAATGTGAAGATTGAAATTTCATAGAAACCATGAGATAAAAATCATATTCACTTGGCGTCTCATTGGAATCATTTGCAGTCGTATTATTCCTAATTCTACGCAATTAGTTCAATTTAAATCAATTTATGAAAACCAGTTTGCAAGCCAAGACAGACGTCACGAGCGTCTGGCAGAGCGGCCAACAGAAAGACAAGCAGAACAGACTGACAGGGAGGCAGTTCATTGCCAACAACTTGGCTTAACATTGACGCACAGACAAATCTCTTTGACAGTTGCAAATTGCGCGCAATATGAATGATCTACAGCTCAATCAAGTTGACAACACTGTCAAGTGATCGAAAGTCATAGCAATCATGCTTGCACATATGTATAAAATATGCGTTATTAAAGCCTCTTTTGCCAAGAAAGTAATTTTAGTTTACAGATTGCTCTCTCAATTTTAATAGTAATAAAGTAATACCCGCCTGCCCTTTTTTTCATAAAATAATTTATTACAAGAAAGAAGGAAGAAATTTAAAGAGTTATAAATGTAGATGGTTCTTTTCGACCTGTTTTATATTGTCCCCCCCCCCCCCCCCCACGGTTCAAAAATGGAGGTTGGTACAGGTGCTGGAGTTTTCTCCGAATCTCTGGGTATCAACAAGTCATACAGACTTCCTGATTATTCCAGTGTTTTTCAAGCAGAAATTTATGCGGTCAACCAAGCTGCACGGATCATCCACGAAAGGAACCTGCCACCTACCGTGATATGGATCTGTGTCGATAGCCAGGCCGCCATAAAAGCATTAGACTCGAAGCTTATCAAATCGAAATGGATCTGAAATGGACTTACAATACTCTGACAACAGCATCCACACTCCCATTTGCGAAGCACACCGACTCATAGAGCTTAAATCCGAAACAATGGCCAATTACCGGTGGTCAAACACCACAAGTTGTGTAATTTCTCGGACTCTATGGCCCAAACTAGATGCAAAAAGAACTAAGAGCATACTTGCTTTAAATAGACATTCCATCCGCATACTCACAGGGGTACTCACCGGACATTGCATCATAGGCGTCATGGCCGACCGATTGCAAATCCCACGGAGTGGCTTCTGTAACAGTTGCGGAGACGAAGAGGAAATAGAATCTATTGAGCATCTTCTATGTTACTGTCCAGCACTACAGGAACGCCGCCTACGATTCGTGGGAAAACGGTTCTTTGATAGCTTGGCATTATTAGTACGTGTTCCTCTAGAGGATATTTCAAGATTCGCTATGAAATCAGGATGGTTCACCCACACCTAAGGGTTTGGGCTTTCTCCATCTACTGGGTTTATATACAAGGCATCACAATGGGCCTTCGGCCTCTGGGTGGGTTTACTGCTAGCAGTAAACAGCCTTTTTAACCTAACCTAACCTATATTGTCCCTGAAGATCACATCCAAAGAATGTAAAAATATTGCACTAAAATAAAACTAAACAAAAGTATTGGATTATTAAGAGACCTTGAGCCTGAAGAAAATCACTGCCTAAAAATTACAAGAACTTAAAAATAATGTACGTTAGTTGATATTGGAATTGAAGCTTTACATAACATAGTAAACATAATGTACTTCGGTCTCTAAGGGTGCTTTGTTTATAGTTCAGCTTCCTTCGACGCATTTTTGCTTGAGCTAAGAGGCTTCATTGCTTAGACAAACTGGAATGCCTGCAGATATGGGAAATCTACTTTTTCTGCACACGCTTCACATTCCTTAATCTGGCTCTCCTTTCTAAAAATCGAATTCAAGCAATCTCTCAGGCCAGCTTTTAATGCTTTTTTTTGTTGTTGTTTTTTGTTCTGCTGTCTGCCGCATATCAATTATTATGTGCTTGCTCTATTGGTAAGAAACCGTAATTACAAATGAACGCTGCTCTGCGGCGTATGGGGGCATGTGGCATGCAACAGCGGGCAGGCATGAATCAAGTGTACAAGTGGGCAAGTGCGCGCGTATCAAGCGCGAAGTGTGTAATTGAAATTTTATTCCCAGCGCTTATGCAGATGGCGGCCGGCGCGGACAGACGACGCAGCGACAGGCAGACAAGAGCGCCGGCATTATGCAAAATAATCAGGTGTGCATATCTGCAAATTGCTGTGCCATGTCCCACAGCCAGCAGCCAGCAGCCGGCAGTCGCTCGCTTGCATGCAGCCACGCAGCTTGAAAATGCTAGAAGTTACGATTGCGTAATGAGATAAACTGAAATGTGCATTGAAATTGAAATTGAAATGATCAAAGCCAGAAGAATGCCAGGTGAATGAAAATGTTGCGCACGCAAATAAATCTGTATACAAAATTTGTGTATGCCAAGAATGCAAAGCAAAAACGGCGACTGACTTGAGATGAGAAGAAAAATCAAAAGTTTGCGGCTTAAGTCTTTTGTTTGCAGCTGTGCTTGAACGCGAAGGGGTAAGTTAGCCAACCACACACGCAGTTATTTGCTGCTGTAAGCGATGGCCCAAATAGTTGCATAGCAACAAGAAGGTGTCGGAAAAGTAAGCGGCCAACAAAGCGTTGCCACCTTGCAAATTTCGGAAGCAAGGAAACAAGCAATGGCTACAGACAAAAAACAAAAGGCGAGTGGAGAGAAGATTTAAATTACCTTGCTTGAAATTGGAAAGGTTTTTTTTCAAATGGCAAATTTAAGAAATTTTTATGAAAATCAATGTTTTTCTTAAAAACATTTTGTGGATTTTGAAGCAAAGCAAGGCAGGCCATTACAGAATATGGGCAAAAGCAAAGTGCCTATTATATTGGCTGTTTAAATAATTGGAAGCTTTGAGTTAATAAATTTTTGAATTTTTATTAAAATTCTCAATTGCTAAAAAAAATTGGTATACCCAATACATTTAATGTAATTGAAAGAAAAAAATGTTGTTAAATTAAAATTCTAATTTGAGTGGTGCATCGAAAAATGGCAAAAAATTATGCTGGAAATTTTTTTCTTTTTATGTTAGGTGGCAACACTTTGTTAAACCAAAACCATACAAAAAACAAGCAAGTGTGAAATATCAAAGCAATAAAACGCCGTGAGGTAACACCTTTCCATGTAAAGATGTGCCGCAGTGTAATTTCAGTGGGGGGAAACATACAAAAACAACAACAACAATGATGGAGAGCCACACAAAGAAGCAACAAACAACGTATTCAAGCATCGATCATTATGACACGCCGCATTTACTGTCTGCATGCATGCAGAATGCCACACACAGGCTGCGACTGCTGCAGCAATATGTCTAGCAGCAGCAGCAGCAGCATCGGCAGTAGCAACTTCCAAAGCAACAACAACAGCGACAACAATTGCGCTTAGCGCTAATTACACTCGGCGCAATGCAAAAGTCGGCACATAAAGCATTCGGCAACAAATTACAATCAATGTCGGCCATATTGTTGTTGTTGTTGTTTTTCATTATTGCTGTTTTACGTACTTTTTTTTTGTCTCAAAAACAGAACAAACTGTAAAATGGCTCTTTTCCTCGCTCTTGGTGTTGCCCGTTGCAACTGTTGCACAATAAATCTGGTGCAGCATCAACGCTGCCGTTGCCACTGTGGGGCATTGACTTCTTGCTGCAGCAGTGCAAGAGATGAGCAGGGGTGACGGGTTGAGCGGGTTAAGCGGGCGGCAGCACACGCAGCAAGCGTTGCCATTGAACAGCTGTAAGTGCTGATCACTATTGTCATTGGCTGTAGCTTTTTGCTTGTTGTTGCTGCCGCTTTGACTGTTGTTGTTGTTGTTGACCTAAACATTTGCACACATCTTTGTAAGTGTTTGTTTGGTGTTGTCGTGATGTTGTTGTTACTAGTAGCCATGTCGGCTTTTATAAGCAAGTCAACACTTGCAATTATTGTTAAAGTTGTTGCTTGTTGTTGAAAGCAGAACTGTAATTTCCATTGTAAAAATTACTTTTGCTTTGTAATGTACAGTTTTATATCGATTGAGGCAGAAATTATTCGAAGCTAGTTGATTATTTTGAACATTTGTTTCGACGACTTTTAAAAATCCATAACAGAATTAATAGAACTTAAAAGTTGTAATTTTTTTAATCATGCCTTCGAAATCAGACTGTACTGTACGAAATCAGTATGTATGAAAGCAAAGTGCCCGAAAAGAAAAAAATCAAAACAATTCGTAGCGCCTTTTTACTAAGCACGCTACAAGAACAAAATTATGACGTCAAGAAATTGCTTCGTGAGTGAAAAAATATGATCTGCACATGTGCGAAAAAAAAATTAATATGCAACTCTGCGCGGCACGAACAGTCAATCTTAGTCACTCTTAGCCCAAGCCATATTTGCTGAGTAACAACACCGCACAAATATAAAATATAAAAGTTATACAAATGGTGGCAAGAAAATAACGCAAAGAAGCAGAGTCGTAGAAAAATAATAAATTAAATAAAGCAAAGTTAAAAGCTGGCAAGAAAAACAAAAGACATAAGCAAAAAACCTGCGCAACAAAACAATTTACCTATTTTGGTTAAAATACGCACAGCGACAGCATTTCCTGCTGTTATTAGAGAACAGGCAGCAGCAAGCAACTGCAGCAACAATGTTGGGAGCAACAACAGCAACAACAATAGCAAAACAACAGCAACAACAACATTAGCTACAACAACCCGTCTTGCCCGCTAAATAACAACACGTGCGTTTGCCTTGCCTTATTTTTTTTGTTGTCTCGCGGCCTGTTATTATTGTTGTGGTTACTTTTGTTGTTGTTGTTGTTGTTGCAAATCCTTTTCTGCGTTTTTCGCGCGAAATACGCATGCGCGTGCGCAGCATTTACCCACAGATGGAGTTATCAACCAAAAGCGTCTTCATCATCCAATGGCCAATGGCTGCACAATAGCAACAACAACAATAACAACAACAACAATAGCAACAACAACAACAACACAGAGACAGCACAGCGCTGCAATTTTCCAAGGAAATTGCTGCCATGGCAGTGACTTATTTTGCCGCTTGTCAGTGTTTTCTACCTCCCTCTGTCCTGTCCCGCTATGCCTCCGCTGGCTGCTCGCCTTCCGCTTGCCTACACTGGCCAAACAACGCTTGTTCGCTGGCTGTTGTCTGCAATTGAATTGTGATTTTAGACTAATGACAACAACAGCAGCAACAACAACAGCAGCAACAAGTAGGGAAGCAGCACACTCTGGGGAACAACAAATGCGCACAAACAACAGCAACAGTAGCAATGGCAGCAAGAGCAGCAGCAGATATCAACGTTATATCAGTGCTGTCTTGGTCTCTGGCCGATGTAGCCGCGGCATCAGGGCTCCTGGTTATAACTAATGTAACCAAAATGACAAAAATTGCAACTACTTTTGTTATCCATTTCAATGTTCTGCACACTTTTGGAAATTTTTTTCTAGTTACCAATTTTCTTCAGGCTCAAGGTCTCGTAATAATCAAAAACTTTTGTTTGAGTTTAGGTTAAGCTGGCTGCCTAAAAAGGCCGCTCATAGACGCGGTTGGGTCTAAAAGCAACCTTCTTTAGACGTGTTTTGGTGGCTTTCCAGGTATGGCTACACCGATATGTTCCGCAGCTAGCTCAGGCTGTCAGGGGTGGTCAGTTCGACCCGCCATAACTGGTCAGAGGAAGTACAAAAAACTAAATTTGAATGTCATCTTCAGGGAAAATACAAAATTAATTTAACACAAACAACAGTTCTAAGATTTGAAAAATTTTACAAAATTATTGCAGTCAATGTTGCTGCGTGCTCGTCTGGTTGCAGTCAGAAAAGTCTGAAGAAAATCAGTACCCAAAAATTATAAAACAGTTCGAATAGAAACATATGCATTTTTTTCGTATCAACAGGCTCCTCAGACATCAACTGATAACTATACTGTCTTTTTTTATAACAATCATTTTTAGTCGCTGCCATATGCATTAAATTTATATTTCCACATGAAAACAAAAGGCGCCCTAAAATCAGTTTGGCCCAGCACACCCCCAGCAGCTTGGGGCGGCACTGTGTGACACTTGTTCAAGTGGCAGCAACAACAAACAGCACTTTCAGCCAGCGCAGGGCCAGTTGCAGCATAAACACTTATTAGCGACTTGTTTGGCAAGCAGAAATCAATCTTATTGATTTGTGTGATGGTGTTGGTGTTGTTGTTGGTGCTACTGCTGATGGTGCGCTGTCAACTGCAGTGGCACATGGTTGCTTCATTTCAACTGCTTCTAGTAGGCTGTGCCGTGCAATTGCAATGGAGAGCCTACAATGCACAATTATGTGCGATTAAAAGTGGCAATCACTCATTTGCTTAAATGGGAACAGTTTGCTAATGTAGCGCTTTACATTTCGAACTTTGAAAAGCGTAAGAATATTTCCATTGAGCGGTAGTTCTCATTGCAATGATTTCTTTCTAAACAAGATCAAGAGCTGCTGCAATAGGCATCTCAGTTGGCAATGCCTAGAAGACTGGATTCCTATTCTAAATCAAAATACATTCAGTTTTTTCGTTACTTTGGCCAATATCATCGATTTTGTCTTCATAATACAAGAAAAAAAGGATTCATGCATTTTAACACTTCAATTATTTAAACAATATGCAATTGATATTGATAGATAAAGAATCACCTACTATTTCGCTCATACTTCGCTCTAATTCCGATTTATATTATGCCGATATAAAGTGAGCTTGGAGTGTCTCTGGTTTTCAATACATTCAAATTCAATATTCGAAACTAAATTTATAAAAGGTTTAAAAAAAATGTTAATTTAGTGAAAGCGGCTTAAGCTTGATCTACCTTCAAAGCCCTCGATTTATGTATTGTAACTATTGCAGATATTTATCCAAGCCAACTGTCAACAAGTTTTTCCTTTGCCAATTTTTCTTATTTTTGTGTGATAATTTTAAAGTTTTCATGTAAAAATTATTTGATTTCTGTTATGCATTCCTTTTTTTTTGTTGAATTTTGTATGCGCGTATGTGTGCACTTATAGCAATTGAGAAATTGTTGTATGCAATTAAAAAAATTACATGTACGTGCCAGCAGTGATCCAAGCAAGAATCCATGCCGGGCAATGGAGCAGCCTATCAGCCTGCTGCCAGTGCAGACAGCAGACGGCAGCAGAGTTTATGGCAGCAGCAAGCCTTGAGATACTGATTAGAAGCAGCAAGCACAACCACTTTGCCACTGCTGCTGCTGCTGCTGCTGCTGCTGATGACAGCGATGACGATGACGAGGATGCACAGTATAATTCTGATCTGGTTTGTGAAACGTATCATTCCCTTGGCCTTTTAGTTTCTTTAGAATTCTTAAACGAAAATATTTAATAACAAGCATCTAAGGACATACACATATGCAGGCATGCCAACATCTATGTGTGTGTATGTACACGTGTACTCTTTACAGTAGTGTGCCAATAATTCCAAACATTTGTTTTCAAAATAAAAAAGGCCTACAATATTTTAAAGCAGACAATACTTTTTCGATAATTTCCAACATTGCGAATTCGAAAACTCTACAAAACTCCCTACTCTACAAAACTCTATAATACATTTTGCCTATTACTTTTTTCTGCACCACACTGTATTTGATATTGCCTGCATAGTCTTCATGTGTGTATGCATTTATGGAAAGCACAGGCAGATATGAAATCGCAAAACGCTAATGATACGCTACAGCTGAAGATGTGATTAAGACGAAGCGGACGTTGAAACCGTTGCTGCGATAATTGTAGCAAAAAACATGCACTGATGACACTTCGGGTTGAGTTGTAGTTGCTTAAGTTGGCGCAGTTTATGCGCTTGAAAAAAGCTTATCAATGTATACTCTTATAACTAGAAAAGTGCGAAAAAAGTGCATTGAAATTCGGCATAGTTACATTAATAAGTGAGAACAGTTTTATTTCGTCATAAGTTCATCAACAAAAATTATTTGAAATGGTAGTGGTAAAAGGGGCCGCAGCTTTCGCGAAAGGGAACAGTTATTAACATTTTGGCCGCAACTGAAAGATAGCTGTGCAAACAGCTGTTGTTGCCAAGTTATTATTTGAAAATTATCTTCAAGTGGGAACAGTTATTTAGTGCAGATTCATGGCTTGAAAATTTCTATATAAAAAAAGTAGTTTATAAGGAAGATGTCAACTGTGATTCATTCAGCATGCATTACTTTCTCCTTCAATGAAACGCTTAATTAATATGATTCTTATGTTTCAGCAACAACTGTAAATGGCATTGCTATATTTTTTAGTGTTCAACAGCTGTGCCACTTGATGTGTACGTGCGAAATAATTCACTTGACACTTCAGCGACTTTGCATGCCAACAAAGCGTGAAGGCAGCGACAGATTCCTTTGCGCAATAATGCCACGTTACAACATTTGTCAATTTATCGGACGTGCAATTAAAAATTGCACGCAATTGTGATGTGCAAGCGGCTACAGTTGCCATCACAGTCACAAATACAGTCACAATCAGAATCACAGCCGTGACTACAGTCACAATCGCAATCGCAGTCACAGTCAGAGTCACGCGAAAGTGACATTCGTCGCTCACTGTCACGCTGTCAAAATGCATTTTGTGACACGCCAACTGACAGCAATTGTCAACGAGAGCTTATCACTCATGTGGCAGCCAGCCTGGCTTGCTGTTGAAAAAGTGACTGGTTGTGTCTGCCAACACTTTTGCAGCGACTGACAGATTCAACGACTGCGCACAGAGCCGCCACTCGGCGTGACAATTGCCGACACAGGCTTCAATTTGAAGGGAAATCAAAACACCAAAATTTTCCGTACTTTGTAAAAAAAAAGAGAGAGACCAAACAAGCATACTTATTAGCAGTATTGCCAGGCATAAGGAACAGATAAAGGATATGGTAGGCAGCAGTTTGCATAAATTAAACGCATCATCAACTCAGATTGCTCTCATTATTTCTTACTACTACAAATTAAATATGCAAATTCTATTAAATTTCTGCCTGTGGCCTGTGCCCCTCACAATTCCCACATCTTGGCAAGCCAAATTCCTGCTCATCTATTATTAGAATAGTTTAATATAGTATGTGTTCGCTTAACCCTTTGAGTTTTAGAATTTATACACATTTTATACACATTTTTCAATTTAATAACTGAAACCAATTTTTATATCGAATAAGTACAATATATCCACAAACTTTCTACGAATTTTGCTGAAATATCCATTTTTGGAAAATGGACATTACGAACCGCTCTCAGACTTTATCACTGTTCTCTCAATTCGCTCTAAGTGTCGCCCATATTTGTGTGTATGTACATATGTAAGTATGCGCTTATACACTTCTACGGCAACTCCTTCTTTAAGACTAGGCTATACCAATGAAAATTGGTAATGAAAATTTTCTTGCGATATGAAAACTTGTTCCTGGTCTTCTTCTTCTTCGTAATTAGATGTCAGCTTGTCAACTTGAAACCTCTTGCCAGTAGAGGAACTATTCTTTCTCTCACTTTGGATTTTCTATATAAATTTGTGGACCATTTCTACTTGAGCGAACAGATTTTTTCATTTCGACTAGGACTCTTTGAAGTCATGATGCACTTTTCATAGAACCGTTCAGAACAAGTTTAGCTTCGAATGCACCCCTATGATGAGAGTCCTGAACGAGCTTAATTTGTACTCAAATTCCCTAGACTTTTTCTTTTCTAAAACTAATTTTAAGAAACTACTTAACTCAATATTGCATAATTTCATGTTCTTTTTAATAGTCTTTATAATTTCATTTAGCCTGTAAGAATTCTTTGTAGAAATACACTTTTACTAC
This sequence comes from Neria commutata, assembly GCA_963457695.1. Classification (NCBI taxonomy): domain Eukaryota; kingdom Metazoa; phylum Arthropoda; class Insecta; order Diptera; family Micropezidae; genus Neria; species Neria commutata. Next base: position 41,273,613 of record OY735247.1, on the reverse strand, counting down.
TACTAAATAAATAAATAAATTGGTCAATGAGAAATTAATTTTGCTGCTGTTTCGGGGTTAACTGCATCCTCATGGCGCCCATGTTGCGCAAAGACCAAGACCAATGCTGGGACGCTGGCACACTTGCAGGCATTTAACATTGACATTGTCTCAGAAGGTGCGCCTCACGCTCCAACATGCTGTCGCCGGCGCGGAGCTGCCTCGGTGCAATGGCACTGATACGCAAGTCGCTGCCAGCCATCCATCTTTCTCGCTCGATGCTTGCCTGCCTCTGCTGTAGCTTGCGTCTCAGCCAGCGTGAGTTATAGCTGCAGACCAGACCAGCAACATCATTTCGCACTGGCCAACAACGAGAGCAGTTGCATGTGCAGCTGCAGCTGCTGCGTTTGCTAATTTGTGCGTAGTATGTGCATGTGTTGGCCGCTTCTTTATGACCAGGTGTCGACACTGATCTCTAATGACAGTTTCATGTGTGCACCCGAGTGCATGCCTCATATTTTACTTACAAAGTTGTGCATGGGCTTGAATGCTTTATATGTGGGCATTCGATGTTTATTATCTCGTGCAACCACTGCTGCGATTATTAAAGCCTCAGAGAGTCTGACGAAGTTCCAATTTTACTTTCGTAGCTTTAAAGTTGACTCAAAGGACTCGTAAGGAACGGAACTTGTCCAACGAAGGACTTCTCTGGGATTCAGACATAACATGTGCCTTAAAGGCCTACTGTGACAGTTCTCCAGCTCCATTACTAACCCCCTACCCCTCCCCCCTCATGGATGTGCATGCAGCGATTTCCTGCGCAGATCTGTTCGCAATATCCTGATGCTAGGAACTTCCCCAATACAAATTCATGCCGATGCAACTGGCACATTGCTGCTGAGGCTTCTCTTTTTGGTACAGAAGAAAGAGCATTGAGTTTCTTCGGAGCATCGACGCATTCACCTATTTCCAGCGCTGCAACTTCAAAGCGCCAACATGACCATCATCATCATTTGCCTGGTCGTCTGAATTCAGGCGCGTGCGCATTGCTGGGAATGTGGCAGGTCGACTTGCAGAGCATAGCAGCAGTTTGGTGAAGACGCTTTCCAAATGCAATTTGAAAGCAGCTGGCAGTCCCGGCAGCTGGCCACTGGCCACTTGCCGCACGTCCCATTCGTGCTGCATAGCACAAGCTCGATTTAAATTTTACAGCAAACAATAGCACCCATTATCAGCGATGACTCACCTAAACGCCGCTGAATCGTGCTAAAGCAAATATAACAAGACAAAAGAAGAACAAGAACAGCTCGAGTTGAACTATATCGACTGATTGGTACACTACAGCAGAAGATTTTTTCTATATGAGAAGGATTCCGGCCATTTAAGAGCAACAACAAGGGCTCATATTTCTTAGCTGCTGCCATTTTTAAAGTCGATTGTTTAAATAAATATTAAGTGTAATAAAAAGAAGTTCATTATTTTTGCATAAAGTTGAAGGCTTTATTTTGCAGAATTAGAACCATAAGATTTAGGTGCTCCTGGACAATTGAAACAGTGCTTAAAAGACGGTATCACTCAATATTACATGATTTAATTGACATTTTGATACGTCATCAACTTTTGACAGCTAAATTGAAGATCGAATCAAAATAGAAATTTCTCGAATTGCAGATGACGGCCCGTTTCTGGCACTAGCCACTTTTATTGCCACTTTGAACAAAGTTTCGCTTGAAATTAAAAATGTGGCAACTACATGCGAGATTATGATTTTAGTTTCACGTGCATTACAAAATTAGCTGCTTATACTATAAAGAGTGAGTCATGATCATATGTTTGTAGTGCATCAAAAGAAACTGAACAGTTCGGGCAACAACAAAAACAGCGAGAAAAGTTCTTAACTGCCTCAACACGCTGAGCAGTCAGTCGCATCAGCTGCAAGGTAGCGCGTATTTCCCGTCAAACAGGTGCAGCAGCGGCAGCCGCGGCGCATGGCTGCTCACTGCTCATATTCAGTGTGCCACAGTGAAGGTCAGCAACTCTACAGCAGCAGCAGCGGAGTCCAACAGCCGGCGCGCCACATGTCGCCGCTGCAATGAAGTGCAATAAAAAAGCTTCAATTACAGCTACTTGCCGCAATACACACACTCACTCACACACACACGAACAGTGCGACTCAGCTTACAAAAACTGTTACTCGATACTTTCTTCTTGAAGGGGGGGAGGGGGGCAACAAACGCTTCAATGCACTTTGAAGTTTTGCTGCTGCGTTCAATTTTGGGTAAAGTCCATAAAAAGCGCATTATTTTTGTTGTTGTTGTTACAAATGCTTAATGATGCATGCAAGCACGCACACACATTTGTAACAACAACAACAACAAACAGCACTTAAACGCATTGCATTACTCTGGCATCTGTGCTGCATATGCTGCTGCCTCTGCCGCATGTAATTAGCTCATTAAGTTGCATGCCTTTAAAATGGCAGCAGCCAATTCATGAAATCGTTTAATCCCTCGATGCTCGCTCTACAACAATTGACCCAATTTTCAGCCCAAATAACTTTAATGGCATTCACAAAAGACCATCGCACGTAACGACTTTAATGTCTTGTAGCACGAAATGAATAATTTTTAAATTATGAATATTTATTATAACAAAGATTCAAGATTCAGATGGATTCTTTAACCAAAAGAAAGAAAAGTAGGTACATATTATAAGAAAATTTTGTTATAATAAAAATCATTACTAAGTCGAAAAAGTTATTATCTAAAGCCAAAACGTATGTGCACCACTTCTACTTGAGACTTCTCAAACTTTTGTTAAAACTACAACTACTATTTTTAGGGCAACAAAAGAAGTTAATTAATTCAGATGGGTCTTTGTCATATACAAAATTTTTCTATTTAAAATTAAGAGTTAGAAAATCCTTCAATGGTTAATGTCAAACATTCCTGCCAAATTCAGCTTAAATATCTCAACAAGTTATTGCAATATTGGTATCTGCTAAAGAGTTGACGAACAGATGACAGACGGAAAATTCACAAAAATTCAAGCAAACACAAATGTTCTTTTTCAAAAATTTGTATAACATTTTTATTGCACATTCAGGTATTTCATTTGCTCTCGCAGACACTAGCCAACATTTGGGTGATTGCTTTATGCTCAGCTGTGGCGTATGCTCAAGTATGAATTGTCTACTACATACAGCCTTGCTCTGCCCCTTCTGCGAACAGCCAAAACCACAAACAAAAACAGCAGAAACGGCTCAGAACTATGCACAGGCGATTTCTTTCGAATTGTGGCAAGGCAGTTTGGTTATATCTTTTTGCTCGTTTTGTATTTTTGCTTGCTCCTTTGTTTTGGTAGAGCATGGAGCAAGCCAAAGGCGCGTAGTCTATCATATTATGTCTGAGGGGGGAGTTACATTCACGAAATTAAGAAAGAATTATATTATTCAAATGAACAGCAAAAAGTCTCGATTTTTGCAGCCATAAAGCCAGATTATTTAAAAGTCGTTTAATTGGAAAGATAGAATATATGGCATCGAACCCCTCTTCGATACGCCGGCACCACGTGCCTGGCACACTGGCAAGTCCGCATTCTTTCAAAGGTTGCCAACTTTTAAGTGGAGTGGCGTGGTGGCCTGTCTCCCTCGACACGACGGCTCTCGATTCGACTTGATTTAGCTCGGCATGTGTGTAGATACGTAGATACACTAATAGAATTTAAATAGTAGTTCTTACTAAAAAGTTTGTAAAGCTAACTTTGTATTTATATATATACATATGCATAATTCTCTGGTAAAATATAAATAAAATAGCATAAATATGATTTTAAAGCTTGAAAGTTATAAATTCATTAAAAGATGGCGAAAATTGCCAGAAGACTGCTACTGAATTTTGTATAAAAATATAACATACTTATGAAAAAATCTCAGTTTCAGTAGTACATCAACTTTTTTATTATTAGTTAAAAACTGAACATATCTAACTAAAGAATTTGTTAAGTTGTCATGCTCATAACTGAGAAATTGGTTAAACTTTTCCAAATGGATATGTCGATGCAGAAAAATATTGAATCGGTTACTAAGAATATTCAAAGAATGCTTGTGTGAATAAAATTAGCTGTATGCAGCATTCTTAACTAAAAATTAGTTGAAAATTTGAAAATTTGTCAAAATTAACAAATTTTTTTGCTGTGAGATTTTTTTAGTGTATGCATGTAAGTCAAATCTTTTGGAGCAGAGCTTTTATTTGTTGTTTATTTTGCGCTGCTACAACTTGTTGTTGTTGTTGTACCTTTTTTATCATATGGATTCCTGTGTGTGTGTGTGTGTGTGTGTGTGTGTGTGTGTGTGTGTGTGTGTGTGTGTGTCTTTGGTGGTACTTAGTTCGTGAGCTTTGCCTTCGTTTTCCTCCACATTCTGACAGCAAGCGCAGACTTAAATGAAGGTGTGCAGCTAGCACACACACACACACACACACATGCCAGCTCAAACACATCTACACATGCATACGCATAGACATAATAGTAATAATAATAAAGCCAGCATGAGTTAAAGTTGAAGCCGGCTTTTTGGTGTTTGAGTATCTGTGGAATGTTTTAAACTTGAGTTTATGCTGCAGCCTGGCAGCATGGCATTCGCTTGAGGTTGTTGTTGCTGTTGTTGTTGTTGTGCTGCTGCTGCGTCATGTCTCTGGTATGTGCAGTCGCAAAGGCGCAGAGAGATAAGCTGCAAGAGCAGAATGCAAAAAATTATATAATTACGTGTATAATACATATACTATATTAATGCAGTAACAAGCAGATATATGTATATTGTATGTACATATGTACATATGAAGGTAGATATGAAATTTTGTTACGTTTAAAATTGCCTGTTTAAAAATCACCGACTTGCTTCGTTTTTATTTGCAATTCTGCCTAGGTACATATATGTATGTATATGTTTGTATATACATATACATATATATATATATATATTTGAGACGCAATTAATCTTTACTTAATATTAATTTGCAACATGACATATTTTCCTGCTGTTTGTCAACTTCTTATTGCAGTTATCAGCGGCAATTCATTGCTCTTTAATATGCAGTACAGTGCAAAATATTAGCAACTTTTATAAGTATTGTCATACTCATTCTTCTTTTGCTAGTCACAACTGCTGAACCCATTATAAAATCATAAATGGTCGACAGAATTCAAGAGAAACAATATATGTAGGTACTCAGATTTTCCACTTAGTCGGGGTATTCACTTGAACGTGTACAAGCCTTGTTAACCTAATACACAGTTTATCAGTATTTATCAACTCATAAACTAACTGTCAAAATTTGTATGAAAGTTTCAGATAAGTTTCCACGATGATTTCGTTGCAAAAATTTCACAAAAGTCAAAACATAAATAAGAACTACAAAACTTTGAATGTGGAAAAAGAAAAAATAAAAAAAAATCAAGTGGAGTTGGAAAAAATGGAATTTCAAAATCAGATAGCCATTAAAAAGATAAAACTGGAAATGGAAAGCAAATTTATCATCGAGAAACTCTGATTGAGAAGTGAGAAGAGAGAGAATTAAAAAGTATGCAATCGATTTAAAGCTTAAGTTTCCTAACACTACTTTTTCTGTAATTCTCGACATTTAAGTTGTGTATTTTATAGTGTATGATATACATAGCCAAACAGCTGATCGATAAAGAGCATTTACACAAACACTTATTCAGGTGCGTTCATGGAACACATTTCGTATATGTATAACTATAAACAATGTGTAAACTTATATGCTTAAATGAATACCCTTACTATACATTGAATTGTAGGAAGCAGTTTAGCTGCGAATTAGTTTTAGTTTAAACAGATTCGCAAGAGGAGCTCATTAGTTAGAAGAAACGATTGGGTTACCACTTGACTTGGGTTTAACTTCTTTTAATTTATATCTACTCATTTGCCATATTTTGCACACTATTTCGAAATCACTTATGGAAGTGGCCGAACTGCTAATCACAACAACAACAACAATGTGCAACAACGTCATGCTGTATTTTGATCGTTAATTAGGCTCGCTATATTTTACCACTTTTTTTAAGCTATCTTGCAGACAGTAGCAGCCGATATAGTAGACAGTCCATTAGCAGACTTTATTGGAAAGGCGGCCATAAGTGCCTCCCTTCGTAAATGTGCTCTTAAATGAGTCGCCTTTGTGGCCAACTAAGCACTCAAGTAGTTGCTGCAAATTAATTAACCCATGCGATATGCTAATTGGATTGATGAGGGAATGGCGCAATTAGGAGTTGCTCTGATAGTTGGAATTGACATTGAAAAGTATATAGGAAATGGTAGAAGTATGCATGACACGGTCATCCTTCGAAGAGCTTGCTTGAACGCTGAGCTTCGTCTGTCTGTCTGTCTGTCTGTCTGTCTGTCTGTCTGTCTGTCTGTCTGTTTGAAATGCAGGCAGTAGGTAATAAGATCGAAAGGTGCTGTGATTCCATTTGAGTCGCTGGTTTGGATTTACAACAAATATGTACGTATTCGAAGATGTAAAACGAATTACGATTTCTACTATTGAAGAATTAAAATGTAGCATGGAAACTATTTCTATATAATCGTCAATATTTTTATAAAATTTATTTACAGACTTGCTTGTCATCAGTATTTGCCTCAAACTCATCAAATTGTTTATGCTCTTTTTCTTTCTCTAAATGCAGCTTCACACATACATACATACATACGTACGTATATATCTGCGACTGGCAACAAACGTCTAGGCTTTGACGCGCACACAAACGCAGCAGCCCAGCTCTTCGCCGATTCCCCGCCAGCATGCGCCTCTTCAAGTCCCGCAAATCGATCGACACATTCAGCACGACCGCAGCAGCAGCGCAACCGCACAGCCCGAACGCCTCAGCCGCCGCAACATGCGGCGCCAAGTTTAGCAAGAGCATTGCAGGCAGCTCAGCGATCTCCTCCTCGCTGCCGGATCTGCACGACTCGCCCGTCATGATACTAAGTTGCACTAATCTGAGCGCGAGCGGGGCGCCCGCAGCGCGGCCAGCCAACAGCAACGGCGCCGTCAGCGTGAGCGTCAACGTAAACGGCGGCAGCGGTAGCGGCAGCAACACCCTCACCAACAGCGGCGCCTCATCGCAGACGCACTCCCCCTCGCAGGCTTCCACGCCCGGCCACTACAGCAACAGCAACAGCGGCCGGCAGACGCCATCGGCGCTGTCGGTGGCGTCGCTGAATGATGTCACCGCCATGCAACGGCAAATGCTGCCGCTGCACTTCCACAACAGCAAGTGCAACACGCTGCTGGTGAATTACGGCGGCAGCAGCAACAACATTGCTGCCACACAGCAATATTTGCAGAAGTACGGCAACCAAACGCTGGCCCAGCAACGCAACACCTCCTCCTCCAGCAGCTGCATCTACGAGAAGAGCAGACATGGCAGCGCCGCTGGCGCCGGCATTTCCATGACGCCCAGCGGCAGCAACAGCTGCAATGGCGGCGGCTCAGCGATATCGCTGATGGCACCAAATGGTAAGCGTGCATGCATTTTCATTCAGAAAAACAATTCGCGGTTCGCAGCTGTTTTGTCCGTCCAAACCGAAATCTCAAATGCTACACTGAACGAAAAGCTACAAATATGAAAACATTAAATTTGTGTTTCGTTTTACCCTCAGTGATATTTTCGAACTATGTACGATGTATAATTGTACGATACTATTATATAGTGTATAGCAATAAGACAAAAGTAATTTCCTAATTTTTATTAATTCATATAACTTTTTATAAACTCTGTTTTGAATTCATTTTTAAGAAATTTTCCGTTAGTGACCATATGATCCGAAAAAGCGACTGGAAAGATTATAAATTGTTGTAATTTTTTTTAATGAACGACTCTTTTGTTTGTCCGACATTTTGTGAGCTTATCGAAAACGAAAAACCTTTTATCTAAACCGCCTCGTCCCTTTGCTCCTCAAACTATCAAGTATCAGAAAGAACGTAAACCGTTCTGCGAAAAGACATTTTCGGAAGATAGCACACTAAATCATCATAAAAGTCATGGTCATTGTCGAAGCGGATGCCGAATTTCAGAAAAGTTTTCATCGTGTTATACGTTCATATTATCAGCGATATTTATTATGCACATATTATGTTTTTCTGCCAAAGAGTTTTCCCCAAAGAGGGAACTGTAAGGAAGTGGTGTGGCTACAATAATTCATATTTTCGGGAAATATTTTGGTTTAGTATTAATACGAGTGCGCTACGATTCATTTGACAAAAAAAAATCGCAAATATCAAACAAGCATTTTTCCTATTTATGACCAAACTGCCTGTCCGCTTAGAAACGTCAGCGAATAATAATAATCGTACACATTTATTTATTTTTATTACAATTATTTATTTGAAGAATATTATTATTTTTGTTAAGACTACAAGCATAGAATGAGACTTTAAAGTGTATTTATTTCGTGCAAGTTCGCACAGCTCTTCGGTATCCAAATGCATTCAGGTTTGGCACTCCATTGAGCGGGAGCTCTCAGCGGCGATTTCCTTGTCGAAAAGCAAAACAAAGTCATCGGGTCCAAATGCCTCAAAGTAAAACCAAGGTCCACATCTGCCACCGGCGTGATATGCCAGCGCGTAAAGCCGGGCGGATTGTCTGCTGGCGGCCGCACTTCAAATGTGTTCATTTGCATCATGAATTCTTGCTCCGAATTATACAAATCCAATAAATTCGGCGCACGCTTATCAAGCTGCCAGACTGCATTCCGCTGGGCGCCGAAGGCAACGCCTAATTCCGCTAGTGGCTCACCCTCAGTCCAACGCAGATGCCTTTGCTGCTTTGGCACGTACGTGAGATAGTGACCGGGATTCCTTGCATTTTCGAGGCAAATCTTATCACTGAACAAAATGGCGCCCGGCATGGACGACATGGACGACACGGACTGGCGTATGTTCTGCACTTGCAGCTGCAAACTGTTCGGCAGCGCGCCAAACTGCTGCGAGGCCATCATTTGCGCCACATTATAAGCCACAATATAGGAAGCTTCCTTGCAGAAATGCATGCCATTTGTTCTCACTTCCCAGTAGAGATCCAAAAATAGGTACAATTTTAGCTGGCCAACTCTTGTGTTGACCATTAACATGCGCAGAAACTGCAGAAACTGCACTTTACCGTAGATATGATGTCCAACGACATTCGCAATTTCCCGCAGGATGTCTACGGGCAAGGACTCCACAATGCTCACATATTTATCAAATTTCTCCGCACATTCACTTTTGCCATGCACTAACACGGATTTCATAACATTTTCAGCCTCGTCTATGATTTTCGCTTCCAGAATTTTAGCATGCATGGCAAAGAGTTGCATGAAAATGGGCGTGGCGGCCTTTAACTGTTGCCAAAACATTGTCGAACGATACCAACGCGTTGCATTTATCATATAATTCATTTCGATGAAGCGATCTTTTCTGCAAAAGTTCATTGCAAGCAATTCTGAAATTTTATAATTTTTCCAACTGGCTGCACCTTCTGCAATCTTCTGCGGCGAATCCAAAATTTAATTTCATTAAATCCATTATTATTTAAAGCGTATATAAAATGTATGCAATTCACAGATACGAGTACTGCTAACGATATTGCTATTTTGCACATTTTTTGTATTGTGGTTTTTTAAAATATTCTTTATATTTACGTCTTTAATCGGGAACTAAATGACTACCACTGACCACTGAGTGTTCAAGTTGCAACGAAATGATATCAAAAACTAAAATGACAGATAAGGCGCCGTTTAAAACCCGCGGTCTTGAGACAAAGAGACCAAGCTTTTAAACTGCAATATATCGATGTATCGATGATCGATTATTGTTTCTGTTCCCACTCATATCACATTTATTTTAAAATGTTCACTCCTGTTCACATTGTTTCGCATGCTGAAATGTTAACTCTTAACAGCAACATTTTAGCAAAAATTTCTCTTTTCGTTTGGCGATCGATAAGGCTCGTTCTGGCAGTGTTGCCCTAGAAAAGAAATAATTTAGTTGGCATACGATCGATAAGTACAATATTAAAAAAAAAACTTTTTCATACCTTATCTGAGCAACAAACTGCATTTATTCAAAATTTCATATCACGATCATAATGCCGATCTATAGTGTTGTTGTTGTTGTGCTTATTGAAAAGGTGTGTTTTTAAGCGCAAAGAAGTTTATATGAAATTAGTGTAGCCTTAATTGTCATAGTACTTTGTATTGTAGTATTAACTTTAAAGTTTCAATTAAAACCGTATTTTTCTTCTTCTTTTTTGCCACTTTAAGGTCACTTACCTGATTATAAACTGGTAACAGCTATGCCTGTTGTTGTCTTGGACGAGGATCATCAAAAGTCGGTGCCAACGGCGGACATTACTTCACACCCATCAGCGCCAACAACAACCACAGCCACAGTTTCGATGTCAGCTACACGCAACGGTAAGTCTCAATTATATATGACAAAATTATGCCAAAAAAATAATTTTCGTTTGCGCGACATAAGAATTATTGCGGCATGCCTTGAGCTGATGAGTTTTTTGAACGGGTACGGGTACGCTTCCAATATCTCAGACATTTCAAAATTTTAATTTAATTTTCTTTAAAACTAACTTTATTGCGCGTGAAATACGCTTCACTTAACAAAAATCCGCTTCAACTGAAATCACCAATGCCGTCGGGTTTGGTAAAGTCAACGTTTACCGAACGTTTCATCGATTGCAAAAAATTGTCAATAAGTTTGAAAAGATTAGATTTCATATTAATCTTATCGTTTAAAATTGTGAGCTAATTTTTTGCCATTTCCATGTATTTTGCAACACGAAGAATATAAAATTCATAATTTTAAATGTAGCTATTTTTGTTAAAAGGAAAGGTTTCTTAAAATGAAATATTTTGTCCATCTAGTTTTTTCTTAAAATGTAAAAAGTAGAATGAAACGAACTGTTGTACAAGTCTTTTTTACTTTAAATCGAAGTGACTCGAAGTGTAATAAATTCCTTTGAATTGTGTGTTGAATGAAAGGCATGATCTTTATATGGAAAGCTGATTTTCATATCAAACTCATCTTGAGATGGGCTACTTTAAGTTAATGGCAAAGATTTTTATATATTATTTCTTGATTTTGTCGCGTATCTGCAAATCAAGTTTAGTATCTCGCCCTGCTAATTAAGTGGCCATAACAAATCGTATTGATTGCAGTTGCAGAAAAGATATTTAAATTTCAGTTGAAATATTTTGTTAATATAGTAGAAAAGGCGATATGACGAAAGTTGTTGTAAAAAGTTGCAAACTACTACTAATGATGATCAGTCTCGTTTGCCAATGACAATTGCAAATAAAAAGCATACTGCTGCAGTTTTTTGTAGTAGTGTAGTGTAAAAGCCATATTAAGTAAGATACAAATGGGTTAATATGGTTTTAAGCGACAACGGTTGGTAGGTATTGATTTCTGCTCGAACGAAAATCAGCAGCAGGAAAAGTTATGTAAAAACGGTGTAAATTGAAGGCAGGCGTGATTTGTGAACGATTTGCGAACGTAGGAAGTGCAACACTCCATTCATGAACGTATCAAATGACAATTGTCAATAGACGAATGAGCCAGAGAGACCGACCGAGAGCAAGGCGCACATGAAACCGAACAATTGTAGGAAATGCAAAAAATGGCAAATACGAAATCGAAATCGAAGCTGTCCAAAGCGGTAATTTGGTGGCTTAATTCAATGTTAAGTGGCTTAAGTGTTGTTGCCAAGTGCTTGAGCAATGCGTGCAAGTGTGTGTCTGTGTGTTGGTTCTAAACAAGTCAAAGTGACATACAGTAGCGGATACAAAAATCCGAACGGTTTAAAAAGCATAGCAAAAAACGCAAAGCCTTTATTTAAATGTCGACAGCTGCTTTCAAAGCAGACAAAGTTGGCTTAAGTACATCCTTAATTTCGAACCCCAAATATAGGCACTTTTAAAATTGGTTGCAGATCCATTTAGCACATCTAAAATTATATTGCATGAGTAGAAGAAACTTTAAAAAAACTGTAAATGAAATGAGCAGTTAAAGAATTTTACATATGAGGGTTTTATTTACACTCTTTATGCATTTCTTTTAATTCTGCGGAATTTCTTTTAGCTCTCTATAATTCGAACTAAAGCCTGACTTCAAAAATTCGTCGCCTGTAATGGCTTGAAAACATTGAAAATGTGCAATTGCTGTTGGTATTTGCTGGTTAAAGTACCTTTTAAGCCTTTTTAATAAAGCAATATACTTCAATTGGGTCCAAATGTCACTGACATCGCACATAAACAACAACATTTGCCAGTCGCGCTTGTTCTGTGGCATTAAAATGCAAGCAGTCGCAGGAAGAAAATAAAAAAGCCACATTAAACAAAAATTTTCCTAAAGGATGTGGAAGTTTCAATTTCGCCAAGACGAATTGGCAGACTGGGGCTATCCATTATGGACTGCCGACAACATGTATTGTGAAATAAAGCTGTTAAATTTAGTTAATCTCAACAAGTAAGGAAGCATCAGTCGGGTTTCACCGACAGAGTAATACCCTACACCAAGTTATTGAGTGGGCGGACCACGCCCATTTTTGTCAAACTAAAAGGTATTCCCTATAGAACTGTATATAGCAACTATTGACACTCTGGAGGGACTACAACATAAATTATCGATATATATTATTTACCGCCTTCATGGTGGGCGGATAACGTCCATTTCTTCAAAATTTATAAATACTCTTACCAGCAATAAAGTTACCAAATATGGATGTTCTTGTATATATATTATGGAAGTTATGGGGATTTTCAGCTTACCGCCTATATAGTGGGCGGACCACGCCCATTTTATAATATTGCATGTAGGGCCGATATTTGATATTAAGAACCAAATTTTATTCGTTTAAATTCATAAATAGGTCATTGAGAGCTATTTTACCGGAAAAATTTTTTCGGCTATATAGTGGGCGGGTTACGCCCATTTTTTCGTGAGACATAGAAAACCTACCTCTTAACTTAAATACCAAGTATAGTTCTTTTTCATGAGTAATTAGACAAATTATAGCCATTTTACCGAAAAAAATTCGAGGTTGTGGGACTTACAGGCCCGTTCTGGGCGTGTCCTTCGGGTGATTTTGCTAATTTCAGAACTTGAAGTAGTGGAAGGTTTACTGCGACTGTATGCCAAATTTGGTCCAAATCGGACCACTCCTTCTTTCTCTCCTGCGCCAACGGACAGCCAGACAGACAGACAGACAGACAGACGGACAGACGGACAACCGGAAATCAAGACAGAAAGTGATTCTAAGCATTTCCATTTACTTATGTCTATACCTAGGACGTCTCCTTTAATGCGTTACAATTTTCGCACAAAGTTATTATACCCTATTACCATAGGTGTAGGGTATAAAAATTCCAAGCTACCGCAATCTTTAGAAATTGGCAACCACTGAAGAGAAAAATTTTCAATAAAAAAAAAGGTATTCAAAAGGCTGCTTTTTCTAAGCTATTCTCAAGAAGAAAGAATCCATATTTTAAGTCAACAATCCTGGAGTCAGTCTGCTGGCTATCGCATATAAGGCTCGAGCTGATGAGCGTAATTTGTGAAAGATTTAAGTCAGACATTTTCCGGCCAATCTTCCGGCCATTTCCGAACATTTTCCATATATGCGGCCCGCGAGATCATTTGCGTTGGCCACCACTGATTTAAGTGCTTTGCCAACGATCTAATTGATTCGTATTGGTGTGACTTTAGAGCTGCTAAATCCAATATCAATCAGATATTTACATTGTTGCTTATATCTATTTTTTCGAACTTCCGTTTGAAGCTGTTAAATTAATGAAACCATGCATAAAATTCCGACTATTTTTACTGATGAAGCACTAATCCCACCAAATCGATTGCCAATTAGTGTTAAATACGACAGCGTTTGGCAATTGTTGTTTCATTTTGTGGCATTTTATTCGCGGGGCTACCAAGTTACTCGATTTGGTTACGTGGGCTGGCTAAGAGTGGTGCGGTTGAGTGGTTCTTGCCATGTACGCACGCTCTTTCAAGAATACAAGAGTTCTGCCGATTCGGTAGTGATTGCTTTTGGCAAGTAGGCAATCGCGCTTACAAGGTAATGCTGACAGCTTTTGCAGCGGCATGCTGGCACTTTGTTGGTGTATCTACAAAGAAAAGTTGTCTTGTTGTATTGGCCAAAAACACTTGTTCGCAGTTGCTTGGTGAATGTCGATTGAATCTCAAACGGTACCCTTAGCTTATAACAAACACGCTTCTAGCGAACTTTCATTTACAATGAACCAATTATAAAGAACAAGCGTTTATAACAATCATTACGAAGTTCGCTTATAGCAAACTATTATGCTGGTCCCTTGAGATACGCTTGAAGGCGTTATATCCGCTTGCATAACTTTTTTTTGCACATAATAATTGATACACAATATCTCAAATTCTATTCAACTGATTTCATTCAAATTATTATGATATCTTCAACATCTTTTATGTAGCTTTGAATTAAAACGGCCATTTGAGAAACTTTATAGATGCAAAATTTTACATCATTCTATTTATATGATTATACTTCGGCATATGAACACGGCCTATGACCAGTTTAAGCCATGTTAATTGCATTACCAAAGCACAGTTTTAAGCATAACCTCTGGTTTGATTTTTCAGTTGATTGTAGCCGAAACGGCACATGTGGCCGTACCTTAATGGGGCGTGGCTTACCCGCAGAATTCGACTTCAGCAGCTCACACTCATTTTATTTACAGTTAAACTCCTTTTTATGTCACACATTTAATTTCACATGAATTGTATCATTCGCGGTCTCTTCTTGCCTATTCGTTTCTCTTTTAATTTAGAACGTAACTTTATGTTATTTAATGGGACTTCTTCTTCTAAAAGTTACTATTGGCAGCTATAATAAAAGTTAATGGTTTCATATTAATGGAAATTTGTTTAAATGGCATTTTAAAAGTATTTGAACTTACAGTTATTTACTGCAGTATTAAATAGCATTGACATATGAATGCACAACTAGAAATCCAATCTCATTGGATTCCATTATAACGCAAAGATCACTGAAATTTGAGTGGAGCTGTTAGCACGCCAGTGAATCTTTTTTGGGAGTATGCTTCATATCTTGACTTTCGCTCAAGAGCTAGAGCAATAATTTGGGAGTCGCTCTCAGTGCAATGTGAAAGTCTGAATATGAGCATGAACTATTCTGAATATGAACTGAATGTTATATTCATTAGCATACAAGAGAGAGAGCAGAAGGGAGATTGAGAGAGAACACGATATACAAACAATTGTCTCTTCATAAATACAGTCTAAGACTTATAGGAATTTGTGCTTTATTTATTTACTCTACTGTACTCTTCAGTGCTTCTGTGAGTATTTAGCAATCTGTCTTTGTTGATATTAGTCTAACAGACTGTGTAGTCTAGGACTAAAGCAAAGAGGTTCTTTCAGTTTCAAATTTACAAATTTATTTATTAGCGAAAAAATTCAGAAAATGACAGTAGTATACTGCGTGACGGTATGGAGCTAACTAACTAATAGGCTCGTAGCGAGGCTGTGATGCACTCCGCTGCATGCGTAAAATCTGGGCTATGGTGAAGAGAGAGACTGCAATTCAGCTCTGCCTTTGGAAATGACCCGTTACCTATTGTGGTACCTCTTTCCAAAAATACCAATTGTTTAAGTAAGCAGTGGCGGGCCAAACAAAAACGATGCAGATTATACATGCCGCCCCCAATGCTGAGTCCAGCATGACAACTCGGATACGCTTGGAGTTCCTTTGTAGAGTGACAGCAGCTAGAGCTAGGAGTGAAAAAAAAGGTTAAGTGTGTGCAAGAGTGTTAATTAGAAGAAGGCGAAGTTAAATCTTCGTTGGTATTTGGAAGTGGCAGTCGGCAAATTTTTGAAACCGATCGCTTATATAGACCATGTTTCGTACGAACGGTGACGACGCGTACAAGTTGATCCAACCCAGGATGTAATTCCGTTACGCGTCCAAGTATCCACTGGGTAGGGGGCAATCGGTCATCTTTCACCAAGACGAGCTCGTTTATCGTGAGATTTGGCTCCTCATGCCTCCATTTTGGTCGTGCTTGTAGATGCGAAAGCCAGTCAGATGACCATTTGGACCAGAAATGTTGCACGAGTCGTTGTACTTCAAAGTATTGTGCCGAAAGTGATTTGTTGTCAGGAGCGGTTTCGGGCGGAGCCAGCAAGGCATCGCCGATGAGGAAATGTCCCGGCGTTAAAACGAAGAGATCATCGGGATCTGATGTTAGTGGGCAAAGCGGCCTCGAGTTGAGGCAGGCTTCTATCCGAACCAAAATTGTGGACAGCTGTTCATATGTTAGTCTGGTTCCACCAACACAGCGTTTTAAATGATATTTAATTGATTTTACATTAGCTTCCCACAGTCCTCCAAAATTGGGAGAGTGCGGGGGGTTGAAATGCCAGCGAATATTTTTGGTAGCTAGCTGAGGTACGATATCGCGCTCAAAATCTTCGAGAAACCGCTTTTGGTTGGTTTTTAAAATTGTCTCTGCTCCAATAAAATTGGTACCACAGTCGCTATACAAATCGTGACAGATTCCACGACGGCCAATAAAACGCTGCAGTGCACACAAAAAATGCTCGGTTGTCATACCG
The DNA here is from genome assembly GCA_963457695.1 of Neria commutata. Lineage (NCBI taxonomy): Eukaryota > Metazoa > Arthropoda > Insecta > Diptera > Micropezidae > Neria > Neria commutata. The sequence continues at coordinate 41,256,931 of OY735247.1, read as the reverse complement.
GTCACGGCCTCTATATGCACCGCCTTTGTAGCTAGGCAAATGAATATTGCAATGTAACCCTTGTAGACAGTATGGCCGCGATATTTGGAGGACTTTAGCTCTATGGCTCCTGTGTAATCTACACCCGTTGCGAAGAAAGCACGCTGTGGTGGGTTTATCCTTTGCGCAGGCAAATCTCCCATAAGCTGCGTTGTGGGCTGTGGCTTATTGCGAAAGCATTTGATGCAATGTTTGAGGCGATTACGCACTGTTTTGCGTGTATTTATAATCCAAAAACTTTGCCGGATATTACAAAGTGTCAGTTGCACTCCACCATGCAGAGTGATGTTGTGAGCGTGGTCAATTAACAATTTTGTGAAATGATGATCGCTTGGTAAAATCATTGGATGGCGTTGACGGTACGGCAGGATCGAATGTTTAAGGCGACCACGTACGCGGAGAAGTTCCTTTTCGTCTACGAATGGCGTCAAGCTAACCAATTTGCTACTGTTCGGTAGTGGCTCCTTGGAGTCAATAAGGTGGATTTCCTTTTTAAATGCGTCTTGCTGCACCAATCGAACTATACGAAATAAGCTTTCTTGCAATTCGTCTGGAGTAAGAGGGCCAATTGCTTGCGTATCGTGGTGCAATTTGGAATGACAGAGGTTGTTGTAAAATCGTAAAAGCCAGGCTGTTATACGCACCAGCTTTGTATATGAGGAGTAGTGAAGCAAAAATGATGATTTTGCTACAGTCGAATGTGCGTGAACCTTTACTGGTTTTTCTTCTAATGCTGTGTCGCCAGCATCCAAAGCATTAATGGGGCAAGTCGGCCAGGTAGACGTATGCTGTTTCAGCCACAGAGGACCACTCCACCAGAGTTCCAAACAACTGAGTTGCGTTGGTGTGAGACCTCGAGTGGCACAATCAGCCGGATTTTCGGATGTGCTGACATGCCTCCATTGGCTGGGAGTACTAACTGACAAGATTTTGCCGATGCGATTGGCAACATACAGTTTCCACCTGTTTATGTCACCATGAATCCAGTATAAAATAATCGTCGCGTCGGTCCAGTAGAAAATTGGTATCTCTCCCCAAGTTTCTCTCAGATTCGTTTGCACCCAGTTCGCAAGGGACGATGCCAAAACAGCGCCACATAGCTCGACTCGAGGGATAGTGAGAGAACAAGCAGGAGTTACTTTGCTTTTAGCTGCAACGAGATGAGTGAAGATTTCGTTGTTGTTATATTGAATGCGTAGATATACAGCAGCCGCGTAAGCATGAGAAGACCCATCGCAAAAGGCATGAATTTCGACCGAACGCAGCTGTTGAGATGAATAGTGTAGCCAGCGTGGAATTGCTATGTCCTTTATTAGTGGCAAGTTGATCACGAAATTTTGCCAGGTCAGCGCGATAGATGCCGGTAACTCCTCATCCCAATCTAAAGCAGTGTATTGGCCATTTTCGCGGTTAATTCTCGTTGTCCAAATTTCCTTCAAAATTATTTTTGCTGCAATTGTAATTGGGGTTAAAAACCCGAGCGGGTCAAACAAACGTGCAATTGTAGATAAAACAGACCTTTTGCTGGAAACAGAATTTATATGAAATTTTATAGAGAATGTGAAAGCGTCGAGATTAGGCTGCCAGTGTAGCCCTAGAGTTTTGACTGTCTCGTTATCATTGAGTTGCAGAGCTGGATCGCATGATTGATGCTCGCGTGGGATAGATCGCAATAGTTCCGGAGTGTTGCTTGACCACTTACGAAGCTCCATGCCAGCTGACTTTAGGGCAGATATCAACTGATCGCGCATTAACGTTGCACTAGAAATGCACTCGTTGCCACTGAGAACATCGTCAACATAAATCTCATTGAGTAAGATATTTTCTGCAAGCGGAAAGCGTTGCCTCTCATCCTGTGCGAGCTGATGGAGAACTCTGATTGCAGTATATGGTGCGGAAGCCGTACCGAAGGTCACCGTTGTGAGGCAGTATTCCTTAATCTGCCCCTTTTCATCGCGCCACAAAATGCGCTGGTAATTGGCATCATCTTGGTTCATATCGATACATCGATACATCTTTTGTATATCGGCAAGAAATACGTATTTGTGCATACGCCACTTTAGAATTACTGCTGCAAGGTCGTTTTGAAGGGGTCGACCAGTGCAGAGCAATTCGTTTAATGAACGGCCATTGGACGTTTTTGAAGATGCATCATAAACAATTCGTACCTTTGTGGTTAGGCTTTCCTCCTTTACGACTGCGTGGTGTGGCAGAACACAAGAGGTGACAGAAAGTTTGTTGAACTCTGTGTATGAACAATTAGCGTCCTCGGTCGTTAAAGCTGGACGAATTTGGTTGAGGCAAAAGTAGTCTTGGATTCCGTCGACGTATTGACCACGAAGTTCAGGGTTGCGCTGAAGTCGACGCTCTAATTGATAAAATCTATTCAAAGCAATTTGCTTAGATTTGCCTAAAGTTAGATGAGGGTCGTATAGTGATTTTAGTGGCAAACGGACGAGATATTTACCATTAGCTTGTCGGATATGTGTATTTTGGAAAAATTCTTCACACCACTGATCTTGGGCAGACAGCGGTGATGTTGTGGGTACTTGCTCGCTTTCATAGAATTTCTGCACCAGTGCTTCTAGTTCGACGTTGCTATGATGGCACCGAACAGTAACAGTGGGAGAAGAAGCAGAATTTATACGCCCCGACAGAATCCAGCCGAGATAAGTTTTTTGTGCAATCGGCTGACTCGGATTTCCGATACGAGTTTCCGGCTGTAAGATTTGGGCAATCATGTCGGCGCCGAGAATGATGTCGATTCGCTTCGGTTGATAGTATTTAGGATCGGCAAGAGTAAGCCCTTGCAAGTGTGCCATATCTTGTGGCACGAATTTTTGACTCGGCAGTTGTGCTGTGAGTTGCTTCAGAACATAAGCGGACTCAATGTGAGCGACGAAATTCTCGTCATGGCAAGAACGAAGAGTGCAGCTGACTAGCGATCTTGACTGGCTGAATGCATTTGGACCTACGCCGCAAATATCGGCAGAGGTAGGATACCGTTGGAGCCCCAATAATTGAACTACATTCTCGGAGATAAGTGTTCCTTCTGATCCCTGATCGATAAGTGCGTAAACTAGCGCAGATTGATTGGTGCTTTCATTGCATAGTGATACTAAAGCCGTAGCTAATAGTACTTGTTTCGGTGCTCGTGCAGGAGGCACTTCGACGCCGAATTGGGTTGAGTTAGCGGCTACAATAGCATGAGCGTTAGTGAAACGCCGTGGATCCAACGCAGCTGCCGAAGTGGACGGAGCGCTGGAATGGACAGGTGCTGGCTGCCCTGGTGCCGATGTCGGAAAAGTGTTGAAATTTGCTGAAGTATAGTGAGTTGCTGGCTGAGGCGCAGCGGTTGAATGAGAAATCTGAGAAGAGAATGGAAAGTGTAATAACGTGTGATGACGTTGACCACATTGGAAGCAATTTTTGTTGCTGGTGCACTGTGAGAGTGCGTGAGACTTACTCAAACAATTCAAACACAACTTAGCTTTATCAACGATACTCTTCCTCTCGTAAGAATCTTTAGCGAGAAATGCTGGACAGCGGCGTATTATATGCGCTTGGCCACATAATGCACAAGTTTCTTGACTAGGTGTGCTAGCTTTGGTGGCAGCGTGGAAGCTCTTGACGTGATGGGTCGATCTCTGAGTATATTTAGAGTTAGGAAACGATACTTGATTAGCATGTTTAGGATCTTTGTATGATTTAGCTGCAGGTGCTACCGTAAAGGCAATGTTACGGTGCTCAATAGCATCGATGGTAAAAATACGAGTGTTTAAGAATTCTTCCAGATCGGAGAAAGTTGGGACTTCGGTGCGACTTCCTAAATGGCGTTCCCAGGCTTGATGCGTGTCAGTCGGCAATCTAGTTGACAAGTAATGAGCGATCCAGTGGTCACATTCGCCGATTGGTATTTTTAAGCGTTTAAACTCATTCACGCAAACACTAGCCACGTTCAGCATGGATTTTATGTCATCAGATTTTTCTTTGCACAGAACTGGCAAATTGTAGAGCATATTCATCTGATGAGAGAATAAGATGCGCGGATTGTTATACCGCTTGAGCAGCAAATCCCATGCCGTAGTATAGTTTGTCTCCGTTAATAGCATTTGGTGGATATCAACATCTCTGTTAGCAGGGAGCGCTTGCTTTAAGTAGTGAAATTTTTGTAGTGCACTAAGGTCCATGTTGTGATGGACCAGCCGACTGAACGAATCGTGGAAACTAGGCCACTCCGTAAATTTCCCAGAGAATGACGGAACTGGTAACTGAGGCAACTGTACCGATGATACGCCTCGCGTTTGCAATGGGGGTGCGCCGTCAGGTGATTCCTTGGGCGGAGGAGGAGGAGGGTACATTACCTCTTGTTGTTGAGTCAGCGAACAGAATAGTTCCAAATGGGTCTCCTCAAATTGAGAAGCAATATCGGTGCTGAGATAAGTATGGTCGTATTTAATATCGGAGCAAACAATGGACTTGTGAGTGGCACAAAATTCGGAATTTAGCACATCGATCCGCTGCAGCCGCTGTTCAAAATATATTTTAGTTTTACGTGCAACCGGATCTTTCTTGAAGTTCACAAGATTTTTCTCAATATTTGCCAACCGATTTTGTTGCAATTTTATTAGTGCTTCGACCGACTCACTCATCTTTCTCTGCCTCCACTCTCAATCTTAAGAGAAATTGAACACTCAAAAAATGCACACACTTACCTCCACCAACTCTCTAGTCCTCGTAGCGTGACGGACTTTGTCCCTTTGAAGCGGAGACCTCGGCGAGTAACAGCAATGCAATACGTAGAATTGATGACACTGCAGAAGCTGTCAGCGGCGAGAGCGGCGACGATGCAGTGAGAGATGACTTGACAGAGCTTGGAAACGACGATCAACGGCAAAGCTATGAAAGCTCAGGCTTTAGCGTAGCCACCAACGAGCTGAAGACGTGAAGATGACGCTTCGTGCGTACGAAGCAGTGATGATTGTTGAGAGCGCCAAACTTGACGACAGTGATGACGAAGTAGCTGCTGCGGCTGAGCTTCGTGACGTCAGCTTTGGTCTCTATGAGTGATGCGCCTTGCCCTTGAAGTATGGTGCAGAGGTCGACTTATGCACTTTGTATTTGATGGTTAGAACCGATTTCGTTTTTACGAAAATTGACACGCAGTATACTAATCACTTTTAGCTAATTCGCGTATTTAATATTTAAGGGAAAATGTTCCCCCCATGAGCCACCATAAAATGTGTAGTCTAGGACTAAAGCAAAGAGGTTCTTTCAGTTTCAAATTTACAAATTTATTTATTAGCGAAAAAATTCAGAAAATGACAGTAGTATACTGCGTGACGGTATGGAGCTAACTAACTAATAGGCTCGTAGCGAGGCTGTGATGCACTCCGCTGCATGCGTAAAATCTGGGCTATGGTGAAGAGAGAGACTGCAATTCAGCTCTGCCTTTGGAAATGACCCGTGGTACCTCTTTCCAAAAATACCAATTGTTTAAGTAAGCAGTGGCGGGCCAAACAAAAACGATGCAGATTATACACAGACCTATTCTGACGACAGTCACAATTCATTATTTTGAATCAATTGATACTTTTTTTCCGAAAAAAAATTGTTGAAGTGGAATTCAATTGTGACTGCTAGGTTGGAAAACGGTTGTTAATTTCAATGATTCAATATTTGTAAAAAAATATATATGAAATGCCTCATACTAGCAATGCATTACTGCACGCATTATTGGTAAGTGTTTGCCTTCAGTTGCACTACAATACACAGAGAAAACATAAAGAATTGTATAAACAACAGAAATGAGAGCTCATTCCAGGCGGTATATTATCGTAATGCTGTATTTACCTGTTCGATAATTTGCAGTTGTGGCAAAAACTCTGCGATTTTGTGTGTCTGCTGTTGGCTGTTGCACTGTTCCGTGCTGCAGCAGCAGCAACATCTTCATCAAGATTGAGCACAAAATTGCTTGTATTGCTTTTCACTGTAATTTTCATGCTGATCATCTTTTATTTCAAGGTCGTACGATTTATGTACTAAATTAAAAAAATATTGCATTTCCACATCATATTCACTTCACATTCCTGATATGTACATGCTTCTTTCTGTGCGAAATAAGACAAGAAACGAAGTTGGAGAGAAGCATTTTGTGGTGTATCCGGATCGTACATAGTGATGAATAGTATTGGGAACAGTTACATACAGATTACTTGGTAGTGTTAAGGATCATATAAATTTTGAATTTTGTATTTTAAAAGTGATATATTTTTTGAACTGATTATACCTTTAAACTGATTATATCTAACTTTCAAATTCGTACAAAAGTCAAATGACAGCCCGAGCAAGAAATTGAACTGAATGCCTGTGTCCTAAGCAACCAAAAATACTGATAAACTCACCCCTCACTCAGGCAATAAATTTAATATATTATAAAAGGGTTTCGAGGAGAAATATTATAGAGAAAAAATTTATAGGGCGCCAAAATTTGCTGATGTTCAACTCGTTCCCGAACAGTCGTTCTTCACATTTCTTCGGGTGGGACTACATCATCGTGGTTATTGAAATTAATAATTTCGGCATTCTATCAATATGATTAGAATTAACAGAACAGAGAATCGAGTTATATATATTTATTTTTTAGTTCTTCAACAGGTTGTACGGGTTGTTATGTCGCCTTATGTCAGCAAGTATTATTTTTGGGCTGCTTTAACCATTATGCTCCAATAAACTAAATATTTGATGTTGGCATATGTCGTGCTGTCCCTTTGTAGTCATCCAAATTCGTGGCATATGCCGCCTTGTGCGCGAACGTGAATATCGCCATTGCTCATCACTATCATGTGATTATGATGACTGCATCGATATGCTGGGCATGATGTTGCTTAAGAGGCACAGACAAAAAGAGCCAATTTGCTGTTTAATACAATTCTGTAGGCCGAACGAATTCCTGACCTTTCTTTCCCCCCGGATTATGTTCAAAGTTACGCTGGGTTCTCTCAGATTGCCGTAATTGATTCGGAATTGGATTTTTGCTTTGCAATTGCTGGCATATTCCTTTTGTTATGCGTCCTTTCGAAGCAGTGTTGTAAGTCATCGCTATGCTGGAAAAATGAGCCATGTTCATAAAACATTTTTAAAAATGTTTGTTTGCTGAAATGAAAATTTTTTAGTACAATGCTCGATGCTTCTTTTTTTGCATCGTTCCAATAGTCATGTCAGCCTTTGACATTATATCACGCTCATAGATAGAACAAATCTTAAGAAATTTGTAATTTACAAAAAAAAAAACCAACTTGCTCTAACGAAAGCAAGTAAGTTGAACTCCAACTGAATGGCACTACTGCAACAGTCACCAGCATTTCCTAATACCCGTTTCCTTTACAGTACTTCATTGCTTCACTCCCACACAGCTGTTAAGCCTGCTGCCTGTTAAACAAAATTTTACAGGCTTCGCCATTCGCTGCTCCTCATAACATAACATGACGCCTATCTCACGTAATATGAGCGCAGCTTCAAACGCCCATGCGCGCCTGAAACTAGTTAGTGCTTGAATTTATGCTCCTGTCCCATATTTATCATTACAACAACAAATTGCCCACTAACAATTAGTATAAATCGGACAAACTGTAAAATGCTGCTAAATATGTACATACATACATACATACATCTGCCTGGCAAAAGTAAAGAGCAGAACCCATCGTCCGCGTCTGGGGTCTGGTTATGATCTCGAATGCCAGGAAACGCAAATCGTATCGAATCGTTAATGCCAATCGCCAGCAGACACGTATGTAGTTCCAAATTGCATCTGTGGCCGGGTGGGGGGATTGTTCTCAGACACGCCATAGAGCCATGCACTGCTGCGCATATATTGTACTTGTATGTCATTTCGTCGATCGACCTCAAGTTCGTGTCGTAGTCGTCTTATCGTACGACAGTATCGCTTTAACGCCGCAACTGCCGTTAAAGAGACATTAAAATTTCGATCGATTGCCACAAAGAGACCGCGATAAAATCCGACTTGGAAGTGAAGAAAATGCGGTGTAATGTGGCACAATTGAAGTGCCGTAAATTGATCGGCAACGATGCTATTGCGGCCGTGTGTTGATTGGGCACACGTGCTAAAAGTCTACTACTCACTGCCAACGTCATCATCGTCGTATCGTCATCATCGCTGGCGGTTATAAAGGCATAGAAATCATAAATACACGCCAGTTTCAATGATTTCTCCGCGAGTCTTTAATGTGATTGTAATATGCGTGTAAATGTGTGTGCGCATTTGGGTGGGTGTCTGATTTACAGCGTGGTGGCAATGCTGGTCATGGACCCACGCTTAGTTCTGAATGAAATTTTCGCGTTTTTAAATCGACTTTCGGCGCACTTTTGCCTAAAGCTTTCATGCGTGAACTAAGTTCATATAAGGAGGAGTCTCAAGCTGAAAATCAAGTGCATCCTTTAATTAATTTAGCGGGCATATTTAAATTATGATGCATTTCATTGGCGATTCTGAGCCCTTCTGCTTTAGAGAAAGTGTTTGATGTCTGAAGCGGCGCTGTCGATTGAGGTGACCAAGATGGCTCGAATAAATCGAGCTGGACTATAGTGAACGGTTAATGCTTTAATAACAGGCTATTACTTGAGAGCCCAGATAATTTCGAGTATTTCGAGCCACTTGCATACTCTACTCTACTCTACTCTACTCTACTCTACTCTACTCTACTCTACTCTACTCTACTCTACTCTACTCTACTCTACTCTACTCTACTCTACTCTACTCTACTCTACTCTACTCTACTCTACTCTACTCTACTCTACTCTACTCTACTCTACTCTACTCTACTCTACTCTACTCTACTCTACTCTACTCTACTCTACTCTACTCTACTCTACTCTACTCTACTCTACTCTACTCTACTCTACTCTACTCTACTCTACTCTACTCTACTCTACTCTACTCTACTCTACTCTACTCTACTCTACTCTACTCTACTCTACTCTACTCTACTCTACTCTACTCTACTCTACTCTACTCTACTCTACTCTACTCTACTCTACTCTACTCTACTCTACTCTACTCTACTCTACTCTACTCTACTCTACTCTACTCTACTCTACTCTACTCTACTCTACTCTACTCTACTCTACTCTACTCTACTCTACTCTACTCTACTCTACTCTACTCTACTCTACTCTACTCTACTCTACTCTACTCTACTCTACTCTACTCTACTCTACTCTACTCTACTCTACTCTACTCTACTCTACTCTACTCTACTCTACTCTACTCTACTCTACTCTACTCTACTCTACTCTACTCTACTCTACTCTACTCTACTCTACTCTACTCTACTCTACTCTACTCTACTCTACTCTACTCTACTCTACTCTACTCTACTCTACTCTACTCTACTCTACTCTACTCTACTCTACTCTACTCTACTCTACTCTACTCTACTCTACTCTACTCTACTCTACTCTACTCTACTCTACTCTACTCTACTCTACTCTACTCTACTCTACTCTACTCTACTCTACTCTACTCTACTCTACTCTACTCTACTCTACTCTACTCTACTCTACTCTACTCTACTCTACTCTACTCTACTCTACTCTACTCTACTCTACTCTACTCTACTCTACTCTACTCTACTCTACTCTACTCTACTCTACTCTACTCTACTCTACTCTACTCTACTCTACTCTACTCTACTCTACTCTACTCTACTCTACTCTACTCTACTCTACTCTACTCTACTCTACTCTACTCTACTCTACTCTACTCTACTCTACTCTACTCTACTCTACTCTACTCTACTCTACTCTACTCTACTCTACTCTCGAGCTAACGCTGCTTTTCGCCTTGAAGGCAAACCGCAATCTCACTTCTTCATTTAACTCGATTAATCAATGCCTTCACTGAATTCGATCTCCATTTCGATTTGTCTACAATTGCATTTTCCGTTGCCCGGCATCAGTTATCATGCAAAACGTCAATACATTCCCCCGAGCATGACAACCATCCACCGTGTGAGTGTTGCTAACATTTGCTGTGTTGCCAATTTCCCTTCGATGAACAAATTGACGTTGACTGCGGAAAGTTATAAGCGGAAAATATTTGCACCCACATGAAAGAAGCCTTAGCGGAAATCAGTGTGCCGCAATTGCCCCGAAGTCGTAGTGCCCACATTGCGGCAAGAAGCCACAATAAGCTCCGACACACTAATATACACACACACATATGTACGCATATTGTTTCCATGATCAGTGGCTCGTGCCGCCGCTGGAGCAGAGAAGAAATTATAGCACAGCTGCACTTTTGCTTCTCGCTGCTGCAACTGCAACTATGTCCGCATCTGCGAGCTCTGCCTCCATTCCTGAACGTGTTGACGCCGGCCGCAATTATCTAGCAAAGGACAATGCTTTTCTTTTCCTTTCTTTTCACTTCTCTTCTCAATGTCAGCAGCCTCCAAGCCGTGTGGCCATATGAAGAAAATTCAAGAAATCTTGTTATTGTAAAATAATTGCATTCGATGCAAAAATTTTGGAAAATTCACTGAACACGCTAAGGAATGAGCAAAAAATTTACAAAAGCGTACTTTAATTACTTTAACAAATAAGTATAAAATTGTTGAGCATTTTGAAAAATCCTTAAAAATTAATGGACAAACTAGCTGACCCGGCAAACTTCGTTCTGCCTACAAAAGTATTACTTAATATAAACCAGGAGTTTGAGCCATTTTGGATAGTAAATATTTTTTTGCAATTTCAAATATTAAGATATTATAGGTGACCCGGCAAACCTTGGTTTTGATTGATTTAAAGTTTGAGGAATGACGATTCAACTCGAAATTTGTTTTTGATCGAAAAAATTACCTTTATGTAACAGATGGCTCAGTGACATCATTTATTTATTTCAACATATTTCCATAACCGAACCAAAAAAGGCCTTATATGGTTAAAAATTTCTATACCTTATTTATATTTTAATTATATTTTAATTTGTACATTTTCATTTTAATATTAATTGAATGAAACATTTTGCGGGTTGAATGGAACTCAATATTTATACGAAATTAATTATGCAAACTTTGCAAAATGAAGAATTATCTTCAAGAGAAGTGTGAAATAAATCTTTTTGACTGGGAAATTGATTTGGATCATTTATTGAAAGGATCATCGGAGATTTTTATGATTTTTGTGTTATTAAGTTGGTTTGTTTTTCATTACATATAACAAAGAAGAATATGCAATTCATTTTTTTTACAGTGTACATATTGAACAAAATTTTTTTTCCTTTTTCATCATAACAAAGTTTGTTTGTATTGGTGTTTGCCCTTCCATAAGGAAGCTTTGGGCGTCGCTGGCCTAAAGCCTATTAAAAGAGTTTTCGCCCACAGCGGCACCTGTTGAGAATTATTAGAACTTTATTTGTCGTAAACCATCGCGTGCCAATTACGAACAAACCCGCAGAAGGAAGTTTCTAATTTGGTCCAGCCGTTCTGGAGTTTAAAGCATCGGAACAAACCACGATTCATTTTTATATATATAATAGAAGAAGAAGATAGAAGAAGAAGAAGAAGAAGAAGAAGATAAGATAGAAGATAGATAAAACCCATATTATGTAAAAATGTTTACATGTATGTATGACTAAATATGTACTAACAGAATACAAAATTTTAATGTTGCATGGCTTGTAGTTTTAAAGATATACCAAATCAAATGTTTAAGTTGAATGAGGGGTGCCACGCCCCTTATCCAGTGCCCCCTTGTTTTCTCAGTAGAAGGATATGGATATGTAGTAAGTTCCTACCGAGTTTCATTGATGTGTGATGTGTAGTTCTAAAGTTATACACAAATCTGGAGTTGATAAAAAAGTGCAACGCCCCTTATCCTACGCCCATAAAATTTTACCAGTGGGACGACACATCCAAGGGGCGACTGCATACGAAATTTCAATGCTGCACGACCTTTAGTTCCAAAGTTAATCGAGATCAAAAATTTTGTTTGTATGGGGGGTGCCACGCCCCCTTATCCTACGCCCATAAAATTTTACCAGTGGGACGACACACTCCTCACGCCCCGTAGAGCATGTTTATAGTTTGGTCAAAATCGTAGTTCTTGAGTTACGGTGCAAAAACACAAAAATACTAAATATTGCGCCATCTGTCGGACGAACTTCAAACTACACAGAAACACTCCTCACGCCCCATAGAGCATGTATATAAAGTTTGGTCAAAATTGGTCCAGTAGTTCTTGAGTTACGGTGCAAAAACAGAAAAATACTAAATATTGCGCCATCTGTCGGACGAACTTCAAACTACACAGAAACACTCCTCACGCCCCATAGAGCATGTATATAAAGTTTGGTCAAAATTGGTCCAGTAGTTCTTGAGTTACGGTGCAAAAACACAAAAATACTAAATATTGCGCCATCTGTCGGACGAACTTCAAACTACACAGAAACACTCCTCACGCCCCATAGAGCATGTATATAAAGTTTGGTCAAAATTGGTCCAGTAGTTCTTGAGTTACGGTGCAAAAACACAAAAATACTAAATATTGCGCCATCTGTCGGACGAACTTCAAACTACACAGAAACACTCCTCACGCCCCATAGAGTATGTATATAAAGTTTGGTCAAAATTGGTCCAGTAGTTTTAGAGTCTATAGAGGACAAACATACTATTGTATTTTATATATATAGATATATATAGATTAGTCAACAATAAATACAAACGCTGGGAATTTTGAAGGAAAAGAATCAAAAAATTAGGAAACTGCTAAAAACTAAACAGAGCACTTTAGTGCCTTTGTCTAAATGAAGAAAATGCTCAAATTAAACACAAAGTTGGTTAGTTTTGAAGCATTTTATTCAAAGGATTTATGAACAAAATTTTTTTGTCCACCTTACGTTACGTCTAGACTAACTGAGCCTTTAGTACGCATTCATTTTGATTATTATCATATTCAATATTTGATGAATGCACAATTTTAATTGCTGAATTTCAGTTGATTTCGTTAGATTTAACTATTTTTTTCTCACAGTGTACAACAGGGATTGAGAGTTGTCCATGGCGGGTAAGGAGATGGCATCCCAGTTGCATGCTTTTTCAACTTTTTGCTAATGCAGATATCTATCGCTCTCTATCTAAACTCATGTGCTACAATCAGTGAGCAAATTTGTCCACCGTATGCACAGTTTTGTCCTACTGTGCGCCTCAACGCTGACTGCACCAATTCATTTTGCCTGCTCCACTCGAAGCCTTTCATTTAAGCGGCTCAGCACGCCAGTCTCAACACTCTGTTCAATAGCCACTACACACATACGCACGCGAGTTCGACTGCGAGTACCCGAATTCCTCGCTTTCATATGTCATGTTCAACTATTTGCATTCATATCAACGCGCATGCTCCTTCGGCGCTTCGGCACTACGTATCCAAGCATTTGCGGCTTTGGCTGCCTGGCTGCCTCATTCCTCCTGCCTCGGTATTGTCGCTGCCTCAAGTTTAAATTCGTATGTTGCTTGCCGCATGTGGCACGTGTTCGTCTTGATTGCTTGCCATTGGCATTGATGATTTCCACAAGAGAAAAGTGCGACCGTGCCTCGCATCCCTCGCTACGCCGCTCGACCGAACTCTCGCCCGGTTCTGCCTGACGACTCGGCAGCGTTAGGTTTCTAATTTAATATTGATTGCTGTTGATAGCAGCGCGCTTTGCTTTCCAGGCGACTTGTGGTGTTGAGGCGTGCAAATTTATTATCGCGCTACGCTCTTAGGTTAAGGTTAAGGAAATAGAAGAAGACATTTTGATTCAGCAGGACAAGCAAGATGGGCGTGTTAAGGGGAGTATTGAACTGCGACCTTAAGATATATTGTGCCTCTTTAAAGGATCCACAACTCATTGAAGCTCAAGTCCAACTCCAGTTTCTTCAAAGAAAAATATACAATACATAAATATATATTTAATGAAAACTCTGACTTTTTCTAATGTTTCGATTTAGCATGTCGCTTTTCAGGCTCAAATAATAAAGTATTAAATTTCGACTATCCCTATATTCCTTACATTCACATATATAACTATATGTATTCTATACACATAGGCAATTATCCAGAAAATTAATTATCCCTCACACCCAAGCCCTGCATTATTTTTGGATTTTCTCTTTGCTTGAGTATATTCGTTTGATCTTTTGCCTTTATAAATATATTCTTCCCATGCGGCAAGTTGTTTGTTAAATAAGCTCCTGTCTATATGTTATATCTTATCTCTTCCTATTAAACATATCATTCGCCATAATAATTCCCTTGACATGTGAGTGGGGATCGCTAGAGCCGTCAAGGTATACACAAGTACTTATACGCCTTTAACTAGGCAACAGGTTTTTAAAGATTCATATTTTTGTTTTACTTTATAACTAAACTTATAAGTTACTATATAATTGGAACTTAGAGTTACACAACAAGTCTTTAAATATATTTTAAAATTATTATTGTTGCTACAACGGAAGGATCTGTTTTCAATAATTAATATGTAATGTATCTATATTTTGTTTTTACCGTTATTAATGAAATATGATTCGCTCTCTGCTGTGCTTCTTCCTCTTTGCAGTTTTCACTTGGGGCAAACGCATGAGTCGCAAGCTGGACATTTTGAAGCGCATCGATGCCGCGTCGACGCACAAATCGCACACCGATTTGCGCAGCCTGTTCAATTCGCCCACGCATCATTCCAACAACAACAATAACAATAACAACAGCAATGCCAAGGACAATTACCAAACGCACACGCTGAAGAAGTGCAAATCGGGACCCATCGAAACAATAAAAAGCCAGCAGCAGAAGCAACAGCAACAACAGGCGGCGCATGCCACAAACCAAAGCAACGCTCAGCAACAACAGCCCACGAGCGTCACACCGACACACACATGCCAGCCGCGCTCGCAGAAAGTCTTGAAGAACTTCTTCCATCGCATCGGCTCGACGGGCATGCTCAACCACAAGTCGCACAATCTGATCAAGGCAGCGGAGCCGACGCAGACAGCCACCACGCTGTACCGCAGCAGCTCGACGAGCCAGCTGACCAGCTGCTCCTACATCAAATGCGACGATCCCACCGAGGGTCTCAACTTGGCCGGCGGCAAGCTGCAGAAGAGCTCCTCCATTGACATGGCCAATCTGAAGTCGAGCAGTTGCGATGACATAGCCAAGGTTGGCACCAACAGCAACAACATTTCCGCCGCTGCCTTCACATCGCCCAACGGGGAGCAAACGGGCAGCGCGGGCAGTGTTGGCGGTGTCGCCGTTGCCGGGCAAGAGCAGCCCAATCGGCGTGGTGCCTTTCCGTACGCCTTTCTGCGCTCGCGGCTCTCGGTGCTGCCGGAGGAGAACGGCGGCTCGGTGATGAAGCAGCCCTCGCTCTCCAGCCTGCACATGATGGACGGCAGCGCCAACGAACTGTCACAGCAGCAGCAACAGTTTCTGCAAGTGCAGCAGTCGCCGCTGTTGCTGCTGCACGCCAGCGAGGCGGACTGCGCCGCCGAGACGCGTTCGCTGGCGGACGGCTCGCCCAATCAGCGAGAGCAGCAGCAGCAGCAGCGTGTCATCTATCGGAATGGCGCGCTCATCAAGCGCTACTCCTCCGATGACAGCGCCATCAACAATTGCGCTATGCAGCAAGCGGTCGCTGGCGGCAACAACAACAACAGCGACGCCATTGTCTCGCGCAACAACAGCATCTCGTCCAAGGACTGGGAACCACTTTACCAAAGATTAAGTAGTTGTCTGAGTTCGAACGAATCCGGTTATGACAGCGACGGCGGTGGAGGGGGCGGCTCGGCCGTGCGTCACGGCAATGGTCCTAGCGTCTCCGGGGGAGACACAGAATCTATTGCCTCGGGCACGCTCAAGCGCAATTCGCTCATATCGCTCGCCTCGTCCGAGGGTGTTGGTGGCCTGCGCAGCAGCAGCATCTGCAGCGCCATGAGCGGACCCGTCTCGCTCGGTGGCTACAATTACGACTACGAAACGGAGACGATACGGCGGCGCTTTCGCCAGATCAAGCTGGAGCGCAAGTGCCAGGATGACTTCATCGGCCTGGTGCTATCGCCGAAGACGGTCATGACCGCTGCCAATGAGCAGCAGTACCGTTATCTGATTGTCGAAATCGATGCCTACGGCATGGCCCAAAAGTAAGTTCATTATAAGCGCCTTCATCTTTTCCGGTTGTAGTTCAGGAAGCATCAATTAAAATATGCAACTGTCATTTGACGTTGCCATCGGCGCCATTCTGGTTCTATATAGTAATTATAGTGTGCACTAAATATTTCTCTGTGCTCTTCCTTCTTACAGAGATGGTCGCCTGCGCCTGGGAGACGAGATCGTCAACGTGAACGGCAATCACTTGCGCGGCATACAGTGCTTCCAGCAGGTGCAGCGGCTACTCTCCACCTTCGCGGACAACTGCATCGATCTGGTGATCGCACACGACGAGGTGCACACCATCACCGATTTCTACACGAAAATCAAAATAGATGGCTCCACGGCGCCGCTGGCGCAGCAGCCGCAGTACAGCTCGATGCAGTCCCTGACGGAGGACGTGCACAGCCGAAGCAGCAGCATCGGCAGCGGCGTGCTGCCGCAGCAGGAGTACTTGGCACGCATGCGTAAACGTCTGAGCGCGCAGCGCACGCCGAGCACGGACAGTAACATTAGCTACGACCTGCAGAGCCTGCAGCTGGCGCTGGATGGTGAGTTGGAGCCGGACGGTGCGGCGGATGCGGATGCGCGTTCCTTGTGCAGCGTCAGCGCAATGCACACGCACGTGCCCACACCCATGCCGCTAATGCAGCACCGACGCTGCTCCACGCCCAGGCACTCCATGGACGCCAACAGTGGCGCGGACTACGAGCACACGCGCCGCCGTGCGCGCTCCTCGTCAGGTCAGCGCAACTTCGAGCTCACGCCGCTGTACAATGCGGTGGGCAACGGCGAGTACACGCCGGTCTACCCGAGCCGCGGCAGCGTCATCATCTCGGCGCACACGACGACGATCAGCGACGACGAGAAGTGGCAGCTGCTGGCACGCAAGCGCTGCTCCGAGGGCTCCGCGCTGTTGCGCGTGCAGCAGCTGGAGTGCGGGCGCGCGGCGGGCAGTCGCAGCGCCTCGCTGACGAGCGGCGCGCTCGAGGGCGGCGCTGGCATTGCCGCCGGTGGGGGTCAGTTCTCGCAGAGCAGCGACTCGGTCGACGGCTGCCTGAGGGGGCAGGTCGGCGCCGCAGCACAGCAGCAGCCGTTCCCCGCGCGCACGCACTACACCCGCAACTCGATCAATCTGTCCAACTCGCATTATCGCTCCCTGCGTTTCGCGCACTCCCGCCTCAGTTCGTCGCGTCTGAGCCTGTTCGTGCAGCCCGCGCCCGCGACTTCTTACCTGACGCGTAATGAGGGCAGCACTGACAGCCTGTCTGGCGCTAATACATTAACACCATCTAACAATTACAACAACAAATATAATAACAATGCTAACGTGGCTACTACTACTAATTTGGCGCCAAGTAAAAATATAACAACAACAGCAACAACACAACACGAACGACAGCCACATGCAGCACAAGCACCAGCGCCAACGACGGCAACAACAACAACAACAGCAGCTGTTGCTAACACTGATCTCAGCTACAACACCAACAACACTAATTCGCAACAACAATTTAAAACACATTTACAAGCACTGAAAAACATGCATCCCACCTCGCATCCCACCTCGCATCCCACCTCATACCAACAACAGCAACAGCAATCACATCATCATTACCATCATCCCCAACAACATCAACAGCACTTAACTGTACCCGGCCAACTGCCAGCCACCGCAACAGCTGGTGGCAACAACCTGCCACTGTTGCAGCATCATCGTCCATCGTTGCCCGTGCCAAAGCTAACAATACGCGACGAAGAAATGGCCGAAGTGATTCGTGCTTCGATTAGTGATGGTGAGTCAGCTCGCTCCCCCGAACTACCTGTCGGAAGTCCCACGTCTTCAGCTCAACGTCAAGTCGCAATTGCAACACTGCGCCGCCTTACTGTGAAACTAAATCATACTTATACTCCATAACGCTGGGTTAAAATGCACTAACAACGGATATCCTTTTCGACAAATGTCGAAATCGAGATTCCGATTGTCATGAAATAATGATTTCAAATCCAAATAAACCAGAAAATCCTTTTATATTAAATCAGAGCAGATATTAATTAACAAATGCTTTGGCATCACGAAAAAAAATGAAGTGTCAGTTAATTTCTTTGACTAAAAATCCCCTAACTGCTTCTAAACCATTACATTTTTGAGGGCGTAGAATTTGAATAACCCGACGTCGAAAATTTCGCCTATGCCGATGGAAATGTATCGAGTACAGTTACCAGCGTGAAATACACCGATCCCGTGAAAAGTGTGCGCTTGCTTTAAATTTTTCCATACCTTTACTTTCGAATTGAAATGAATTTGAAGGTCCGGAGCGTCCGGAGCTGTGCCCGATTTCTAGCGACTCCCTCCACTCCACTCACTGTACCTGTTCTTTGAAACAATACGGATTTTAAAAACTGCTTTATTTCTGATGCAGGTGTTAATCGTTCGATACCCAAAGCCGTTACATTCTTCAAAGGACCAGGCATGAAGTCTTTGGGATTCAGCATTGTCGGTGGGCGTGATTCGCCCAAGGGTAATATGGGCATATTCGTAAAGACGGTGTTCCCTTCGGGTCAGGCGGCCGATGATGGTACGCTGCAGGCGGGTAAGTCAAATCACAAAAAAATATTAAATATATATATAAAACTTGCTGATGCGTTCACTCTCTTTCAGGCGATGAAATCGTCGAGATCAATGGCAGCTCCGTACAAGGCATGAGCCATGCCGAAACGATTGGCCTCTTCAAAAATGTGCGCGAGGGCGCTATCATGCTGAAGGTGCTGCGTAGAAAGTGAGTATGCATAAGTACATTATTCTAACAAATTCCACTGAACCTAACATTTTTTGCAGATTACAGAAAGCCAAATCGATGGGCACTTAGACGCAGAAAGGGAAGCATTTGTCAGCAGACTAATAGACTAATTCAGCATGAACGCAGCATAAGAACGCATTATTAAAGCATATTTGTATGCAGTTAAAACACAACTTCGGTTTTTTATACAAAATTGCAAATTATTCGTAAAATACTTTTTATGAAATGTTGCAGCAATTTCGAATGTAATTGAATTTCATATATTATTTTTAAATTTAAGTACAAAGCAACAAAGGAATTTGTAAAATATTACAACGCAAAAGGAGTGCATATAATAAACCTAATTTATTTGTTTAGTAAAATAATTGCTATTCATATATATTACAGTATTGATGCATATAAAACTTATATATAAAATGTAATAATGACACTACTTTAGAAGACGCATAAAGGCTAACGTAATTCGTAATAACTCTTTTAGACTTGAAATAGAATTACATGTAAAAAATTAATTCATTAAGATTCATCTCTTGTGTATAAACTTGAACAAATACATTATATGTACAAAAGTTTCAAAAAGCAAACTAAGCTAGACTTACTTGTAAGCCTAACAAAAATGCATGCTATTCAAACCGGAAAAAATTTACTGCTATGTAAAAGCTAAATTGAATTGTAAAGTATGTATTACATAAATAAATGAAACTATTTCAAAAATCAATCCGTCGCAAACCAGCAAAGAAGTGAATGCCTAGCTTTTCTATGTTCAACCTGCATGGCCTCCGATTTAAGGTTTTATTCCACGCTTGGTTTGTCTATTGCTTCGTCTTCTACGCTGTGTTTTACCAGTCGCTGTTTTTTCACAAAGTGTTCAATTCGATTTTCAAGACTTTCTATAAAAAAAAAAGTGAAAAGTATACCGAAATTCCAAAATGTTTATATGTGTCATGCCACCAACCGCAACGTTTACGATTCAGCAATTTTTGATAGACTTTCGGTTTTATGCTGTCCTGCAGCAGAAGCACTTGCGATTTGACTTGTGATTCCGGCTGGAAATGTTTATTTAGCGTGGCCTCTAGATGACGCAAAACATCAAATATCATGGTGCATCTGCCGTAAAAAATTGCAAGAGATTATTAGCGGTATATAAAAGTAAGCTTCAGATGTTGTTACGTACTTCACACTAAATTGCGCCCATTCACTTTGCACAGTTTCAATAAGTCGCGTCAAGTTTGACTCACTATAAACCCACGACGTGGTGTCATCTTCTGCTGCCTGTTGCTCTGTTGTTTCAGTTGCTGTTTGGGCAGTTGTTGCTGCTTCGAGAGGCTGCTTACTCTGAGCATGCTTGCGGAATTCGCAGTGGAAGAGGTTTAGTGGCAGGCCCAGCGCAGGCATGTATTGTGGTTTGCTTGAGATGAATGCAAAATTATTTAAGGTTATCATTGTTGAAAAGTAAACTAAGTATAATTTATAACTACCAAGGGTTCGCACTAACATCCAGCAAATCGTTGATTACCTGAGGCTCTTCTTTGCCCTGTCCAATGAGTAGCAATATGGCCATTATGCAGCGTATCTGGTGCCAGAGAAAGGCATTGGCTTTGATTTCCAAAAAGTACATGTCATAGCCTAAAGAAAAACAACTTTTATAAGAAATTATATTAACATAGGGATATCTTCGTCCCACCAGTCTCATCTTGGGCTGCATCCACACAGCTTTGTACTGTGGCCAGCTGTAAGTTACGCACGTAATTCGTCACCCCGTTGTGCACATCCATTTTGCAGAAATTACGAAAGTCCACATGACGTTCCAATAGAGAGCAAGCCTCTCTCATGGGCTTCCAGTTCCAAAAAGCAAACAACAAAATAGGATTAAGCTGGTTTTCAAGCAACAAAAACATGTTTAGCTAGCAACCTCTATATTCAGATCTCCTTTTGGAAAGTAGTAACGATAGGTGCGCGAAGAGCAGTCAAAACGTGCACTGTACTCTCGACAACGTAGCGGCATCCAAGCTATGCACTGTATATTTTGTGGCAACACGCGATTGAGCAGACCGCAATAGTCTATTTCAGCTGCCAACGCTTGTGGAGTGAGTTGCTGTTCTGATGGAAATTTGCTGCGCAAATCTATGGAGATGACTTGGCAAAAGGCGCTCACCTCTTTGTCGGTGCGGCCGCAACGGTGATAGTTGGAACTTGTGCGGGCCTCAATGAGACAAGTGCGTTCAAGCGCTTTGAAAAGGTAGTGCTCTTTGAAGGGGAAAACGGGATTTTAGTTAATATCACCAAACCACTGCGTGCTAACGTGATAACTCACCGATTGTATCATTGGAATCTTCCTGGCACGCCAGACCCTGATAATCCCAGCCAAAATATAGCAGCCTTAGTAGCACGTGTCGCTTATGCATTCTGTAAATATGTTGGTACATATATTTAAATTATGTTCGTAAAGCGACATTCATTAAACTTATGTACTTTTTAAAGTCAAAATGCCTCCTTTTGTTCGTTTTGCCATGTTCTTTTTGCGGCTCATCCGTCGTTCCAGTAATCGTCTGTGCTTCTGACGATATTTGCTCCGAGGTAGTATCATCACTCAACTGCTGCATCGTCTCCAAGTATTGCCCATCCTTGCGGTCCTTCTCGGATAATTTCTTTTGCAGCAAATTCTTGAGTTGGAAGTTATGTGCCTCCAACTGAACGATTCTGGCAATTAATGCCTTCTTACTAAGCTGCTCCAACTCAGCACGTGGCATACATTTCTGTCTTTTATTTATTTGTAATTTTTTGCTGCTGTTTGCATTCATTATTGCTTTTTTTTTTTTTTTTTTTTTTTTTGGGTTTTAGGGTTACTCCGTTGGCTTTTCCATGTAGGTGTGTGAAAAAGGTGTGGAGGATTATTTGGCCCGGCTCCAGTGGAACTATATCGCCATTGCTAATTGGGGTTCGTTTTATATGTCAATTTGTGCTTGCTGTATGAACGAGAGTAGAATGTTTAAATGATTGATATTTTGTGTTTGCATGAAATCTTTTAGGTTATCTGTTTGCCAGATGTTTGGGTATTTTTGCCTCGCAGGGTTGTATTTGGTGCATTTGAAGATTATGGTGCTTATTTTGTAAATCCCAACGCCTCACTTCACCCTGCGTTCACTAATTTGGTATTTTGTAAAACGCATCACCTCACTCGGTGACTGCTCGCGTTGTCTTACGTAGTTTCATATGAAAATCGGTACCGCGTAAAACGCAACGCGGCGCATTCACTCACTTGAACTGTCAAATCGTTCACTTGGGTTTGTGCTCGCGTTCAGTTTTTTAAACGCAAAATTTTTGGTAATTTCGAGTGAAAATTGATTTGTGGTAATCTGCAGAAGCAAATAATAAGTATTGCAGTACTTCTTAAAGACAAATACTAAAGAAAAAAGTACAAAAAAAAGAAAATACTAGCACTGCAGTTGAGGATCGAAATCACAAAAAAAAAAAATGCATCGCGGTTGAGGGTTGAACTCGCAACTTCTCGCGTGCTAGTCGAACGCTCTAACCACTAGGCTATGGGAGGTATGCAATGGATGCAGCAAATTTTGTGTGTTTTGTATTTGGCTGATAAATTAAGAAAAATACAACTCTTTTTCGTAAGAACTTGACAGCTCAAGTGATGCCGTAAGACAACGAACGCAATTACGCCGTGATTTACAAAATGCCGTTTTTTGATCCCGGCGTTGGCTTCGTGTTCGCGTTGCGTTCGATCACGGTGATTTATACGGTAAGGCCGTATGTGATTTGTGTCTTCTGGTGTATTGCATGTTTCGCATATGTTATCGTTATATATTTTCATTTTGTTGAGAGTATATTTGCAGAAACCGTGTCCTGTTAGTGTTCGATTAGTTTTTTTTATGTCTGTTGGTTTTTTGTTTTTAAAACATTTTTGGTTGAACCATGGTCTTTTGGTTATTTGGGTGTGTATTTGTCCGTATGTGATTCCTTTTGTGCTGGATGCCGTTTCGTATTCTATTTGCCATGTTGTACGTAGATTATCTTGGATTTTGTTGATTGCTTCTTTGAGTGTTAATTTGTAGTCCACTTCCTCTCCGTTTGTCCTGGCTTCTCTTGCTGCTTTGTCAGCTATTTCATTTGCTTCAATGCCACAGTGGCTTGGGATGTGATGTATTTCTATTTTGTTGATGTTTATGTTGTTATTAATTTTGTTGATTATATTGTTGATTATGAAGTTATTATTGTGATTGTTTTTTAACGCCATTGCCCCGCCTAGACTATCGGTTAGAATTGCTGCTTTTGTTATTTTATTTATTATTATGTAGTCGATTGTTTTGTCTATTGCGATTAGTTCGGCAGTGGTAGATGAAGATTTTGTCCTTACGAAGAAGCTTTTTGTTATTTTTCTGGCTTCGTGATGGAAGGCGGCGCCGGTTGTATTTTCTCTTATTGATCCGTCTGTGTGGAAGATGTCTAACTGTTCCGTTCTTAGGTTGTGTATTTTGTGTTGGTATACTTGTTTAATTACCTCTCTTGGTGTTTGATTTTTGTTCTGATTTGTTTGGAAAAATTTTAGATTAAATGTTAGTTTTTTACATTTGGAATTGGTCTGTGGTTGTATTGCCTTGATGTTGTTGAAGATATCTTTATATTTTTGGTAGATTTTTACGTAGCTTGTGTTTATAATTATGTTTTGTTTAAGTGTTTGTATAATCGGCATATCGTACGCAAAGCATTTTGCTATTTCTTTGGCTGTGCAGAGTTCGAATCTTAGGTGTGGCGGTAATTCTGTTGCCATGTGGTAGATGATGTGTACTGGCGTTGATCTTATTAGTCCTAGACATTTTCTAAGTTGAGCGTTTATGCAAGCTTTATATTTGTTTAATGCTGTTTTGTTTAAATTTGCGAATGAAGTTGCCGCGTATTCTAATTTGGATCTGATGAATGTTTTATATAGCTGTAATGCAGTGTTGGGGTGTACTCCAAATTTGCAACCGTTTATTATTTGCATGAAATTGCTTGTTTTGTTTATCTTGCTTATTGTTTTGTTTACATGAATAGTGGCTGAGTTGTTTGTTGAGATGATTCTTCCCAGATATTTTGCTTGCTGTACTTGTTGTAGTTCGATGTTGTCTATTACGATTTCTAGGTTTCTTTGTCTATTGTTGAAGTGGATTGTTGTTGATTTGTTTGGGTTGAAGTGTAGGTTCAGGTCTTTGCATTTGTTTTTGAGAGTGTTGATTTTTCCGTTCAGGTGTTCTTCAGCCCTGGCGAAGTCTTTGTGGTGGCATATTATGAAAAAGTCATTTTATGTGTGTTTTCTCTGAATGTTGTTGTTGTTGGTTGTTGCTTTCTGATCCGTTCTATCCTTTCTTCCAAGTTGCTTTTGGTTTGTTCTTTTTTTTGTGATATATGTGTTTTTTGTTTGATTGTTTTGGAGTATGTTGCAAATTGATGGACTTGTTTTGTTGCTTCTTTGTTATTGTTGTATGTTTCGATTTCTTGTCCTTCCTTCTGCAGGCTTGGGAAATTTGTTTCGTAATCTTCTACTTCAAGGCTGCTGTATCTGTTAAAGAGGTATGGGTATGTTGTTTTAACTTCTATTTTAGATAAATTGTTGATGGTCATGATTTTCTGTATGGCCATTGCTTTTTCCCTAGCTGGGCAATTTTTGTTAGTTGCGAAATGTTGCTCTTTGCAGTTTACGCAACCTGTTTCCACGCATTCATCTTCTTTTGTGTGGTTGCCTGCGCATTTGCTGCAGCTTGCTTTTTGCTGTTTGCAATGTTGTGCGTAATGTCCAAATCTAAAACAGTTGTAGCACTGTGGTAATAGAATGTGATGCTTTACCTCTACTTTGGTATATAGGAATGTTATTTCTTTGGGAATTTCATTTCCTTTAAAGATTATTTTCACCCTCATTGTGGGAGTCCATTCCATATTATTGTTATTTTTTTTATTAATTCTTTGTATTTTCAAAATTGGTATGGTAGAAACAATATCTTCCATTAGTTCCTCTTCTGTGATTTCTGTAGGAATGTTAAAAATGATGCCTGTTTTGCTCACTAAATGAGCAAAAATTTTGGCCTGGTATCCCCTCTTTGTCACTTCTTCGTTGCTTTGAAAGTTGTTTGCCAAAATGGCGCTTTTTAGCGTCACTTTGCATCGACCATAACCTACTTTTTTTATTTCAGTTATTCCTAGATTTCCCAGGCTTTTCAGTGTTACGGCTAGCGATAGTTCATTTATTCTTCTTTTTCCGTTTTCATTTTTGGTGTCCACATACACCACGTATGGCCCCTTGTGGTAATCATCGTAAGAGAAAATAGTTGTCTGTCTTACCTTCTTTTCATTATCTGTGTTTTTTGGCATAGCCGGCGCCGCCATTTTGTTCGGCTTCGGGTGCTCCTCTAGCCTATTGGATTTGCTCCTACTTCTTTTATTTCTTTTTGGGCCCTCGAGCGACCCTTCTTCCTCTCCTTCCATCCTGCTTCTTTTCCTGTTTGAGTTTACCTTTCTATCTTGTAGATTTTTGTTCTTCCCTTTCTTAAAATTTCCCACTTTGTTTTATTTTATTGAATTTCAACTGTACTGGATTTTTTTTTTCCTCTATTCCGATGATGCGCGCACGTCTTACTCGTTCGACTCACCACAGACCAATGTCTCATTATTGCTTGATTAAATTAAGTTGTTCTAGCGAAACATCTCCTATCATCGGAACAGCTGATTTCGAGCAGAGTTGCCAGCGCATTTAGATGGAAACGATTACTTGGTTACCTCGCTTCATAACTTAACCCATTACATGTTGACTGGCTGATGATTTTTAAAAGTTTAAAGCACATTTCAGCTGCCAATTTATGATATGCTTTTAATATCAAGTGAATCTCTTACTATTACTGAAGAAGTAGCTGGGCGTCATGGAAGAAATTGTCGGACTTGGCAAATTTTATTATATCTTATCAATTTTCCAGTGAAAACTTGAAACTCGTTGCTTAACCTCTCTCGAAACTGCTTTACTGACTGTCAACTTGTTTTTACCAAGCGCAAAAATTTGTATACCAAGTCTTTCCAAAATCTTTCCAAATTCCCAAATGACAACCAACCACTTTTTGGATGAAAAAATCTTCCAAAATAATGTAAATGCACTTTCAATTATTATGAACAACAATATATATTTAAAAAAAATTAACTATTTTCTTATAAAAATATTTCATTAACAATTTATTAATTGGAATTACACAAGGTATACGAGTAATAGTTCTTCGAGTGGACAACTTGTTTAAGGTAAACTAATCACAGATATTTCTAAGTATTCTTTAGCTTAATATTAGAGAAAGAAAACAAAGTCTGAAATTATTCGCTTATAAACGTGTGTTGTTTATATCGTTCCCCACTGTCCAGATCGTGGATGTGAGTGGCGATTGCTCCTTCTTGTTGGTCTGTGTGGCAACAATAGATGTCGCAATGGCTGTGCTGCTTCTGGGCGTGAGTAGCAAGCATGTGCAGATGCCCCCAATGATGCTCAGCACGGAGTAGGTACACAGCGATAAAGCCACATCGTAGACCTTAAGCACGTTGAAGAAGGGAGCGCTAAGCAGCCAAACACGTGCCCAAGTCACCACGGAGAAGATGAAGGGCATTTTCTTGTTGGCCGGCATCAGTTCGTTCATGCAAGCCAATATCATGGATTGGGCACAAGATACACCAGCCTTGGGTATGGTCGCAATGATCATCCAGAGCACGACCTTGAGCGTGGGATTCACTGAAAGTGAAAAAAAAACAATTCATAAATAAAAAGCCAAAAGTAAAAATTTGTCATGTATACGCACTGGAATCGGCATGACTGAAAGTCCAACCTAGACAGCCAATAATGCCGGCTATGATGTTGAAAGCACCCGCGCATTGCCACTTCCATTTGTTGTATTTTAAGGTAAAATGCAGTGCCACAAAACAGCCAACTATTTCACTGAAACCTGGCGGATATAGTCAAGGGTTAGTGTTAATGGAGACATTTTGTAAGGGTTTTCAATTTGAATATGGTTAGCCGGTTAATCGGATATTCAAATTACACTACATATTCGATTATTATTAAAATATAACGGTTATTTGCAAAGCTCGAATAATTGGAAACTCAAAATTCAGCTTACCCATTGCAATTGTATTTGGCACCAGATAATCCCGCCCGAAGGAACGTATGTTCAACAGCATGCCCATGAAATTGATGACGAACACTGCCAGGGCAATATGCGCCGCAATCATGTGCGTCTTGGCGCGTGGCCCTTGCCAAAGTTGCAGCCAAGCAGCCGGAGCTGGTTGGGACTTCATGCAATGTCGCAGTTCCTCCAGTTGCTGACGAAAGTCGCTGGGTATTTTAAAAGTACGATCATTAATGGCCGCCGCTTCACGCACCAGCTGCTCCACTCGATCCACATCGCGTTCCGGGCCGTTCTTGAGCAGCCAGCGTGGTGATTCCGGTGTCCATTTCAGCAAAAATATGAGCAGTAGTGTGGGAAAGGTAATGCCCAGATAAATGTGTGACCAGTGATTGAAGAAACCGGACAGTCCCGGCAGCAATATAACACCAACGGACCAGAAGGTGTCGTAGAGTATTATGGCGCCCAGCCGATAGGCGCCAGCGATGATATCAGCGACTGTAAGAGAATGCAGGCAGCAATAAAGAGCATCCTATATGAGATAGCTCAGTTGGTGGACTTACATATAGCCTGGCCAGCAGTGAACATGATGGCACAACAAACGGCAGAGAAGCAGCGAAAGGCGCAGTGCAGACTGAAGTCGCGTGCGTAGCCGGTAACAACGCCACAGAAGATCTGCGCGACCATGCCCACAATATACACGTTTCTCGGACTTAGCCTGCCATAAAATAAAGTGCTTGATTTCATGAAGTTGATGTCATCACAGACGCGGCAGCTGAAACTTACCGCAACATCATCTTGGTGCCCAGCACACCTCCCACCAGCACGCCGAACAAATGCCAGTACTGCGTCCAGGCCAAGTACACGCTGCCCCAGATGCACACCAAATCGAATTGTGTGACCACCGATGGAAAGTCGAAATTGTACAGAAAGTGCGAGCAGCGCTGCTGTTCCACTTCGTCGTGGTCCAGCACATAGCACTGATCTGCTGTTACCGTTTGGTTCGCGCTCAGCTGGCTCGCATCACACTGGAATTCCGTGCGCGGATAGAGTTCGGGCGCAGTGAAGATGATGCAGGCCATGAACCAAGCTGCCGGTATCTTGCACAGGAATATGATGAGCACGGAGCGCAGTTGCCAAATGCCGAAGTCACCCACTATGCTGCCTATGATATCCGTAGCAGGTGGTGGACATTTATTCGCAGTGGGTGAGCCCGTGCTGGTGTTGTTGCTGTTGGCTGAAGAGATGTTGCGATGTGCCATTTGGGGGCTGTTCGCAGGTGAGCGGATGCTTCGGTTCGACATTTTCACAACTGGAAGATCTCAGGGTGCATTGCTTGCAGTTTATGCAGAAGCTTCGGGAAGTATGGCAGTAACTGAAAATCAGAGCAGAATCTTAATTACGGGCCGAGAACGTCTTCAGTTAGTACTTTATTTTATAAGATTTTTCTTAAATCAATTTCGCCTTAGTTGTTATTAAATACAATAATCAAATGCTTCCGGGGACTATGCTTTTGAAGGGCTGCTTTTGATAGAGCCACCAAAAATTAGAACTAGTAACTTCCAATATGCAGACCAATTATGTCTAGGCAGCATTTCATTTGTCAGTCGTAGTTTTTGTAATTGTGCAAAAAAGGTGTATTTATATATTTAGGAGATTGTATTGAAATGTTGATCATATTCACTACTTCTTTGCTATAAGGGCGTCGCACAGTGGGGCAGAATAGGGGTAAACACGGAACTAATTAATAGCGAATAAACGGCGGGAGTTAGAAAGATGATTTTTGGTACACTCATTTTCACCAATAATAGACTTAATTGGGTGCAATTTCAGAAAAATATCTTTCATGGATCAAAAGTTATATCGATTTTAAAAAATTGCCAAAACTGGGTTTATTCAACTTAAAATTATCTCTAAATTAAGTCAATGGAGCCTACAAGCTCTTCTTTGGTACACTCATTCTTACTAATATTAGAAATTAATTTGCGAAATTTCATAATGATATCTCTTATGGATCGAAATATATAAGGAGTTTATTAAAGTACTCTCAGTACGCCAAACTTGCTCCATTTTATTAAAAATCGATTATACGCTAAATAAGTTGGACCCATAAACCCTTCTTTGGTACTATAATTTTGACTGATAATATACATAATTGAGTAAAATTTCTGAGGAATATCTTTTATGGGTCGAAAGTTATATCGATTTTCAAAAATTAGCAAATCGGGGCTTACTCAATTAAAAATAATTTTTAAGTTAGGCCAGTTTTACCCACAAGCTCTTCTTTCTTACACTCATTTCTACTGATATTAGCACAAACTGTGCGAAATTTCATAACGATATCTATTATGGATCGAAAGACAGAGCGATTTTATCAAAAAACTTTCAGTGCAAAAACTGGCAAAAACATATACCCATTCAAAAAACTCAAAATTTATTCAAAATAAGATATAAAATGCAAAAATTTTAAATATTGTTGTTAGTTAATATCGCTATCAATATGCATATGTGGCCGTCTTCACTCAAATAGATCTCTTTTGTGCAATAGAAATAGTGGTAAGACTAGCACCTGAAACATGAATAAAAGTTGAAAGCTCAATGGATGATCAACTGCATGAAATGCGCAACATCTGACATGTCGGACAGCAAAATTCTCTTCTCACACATAATTTTTAATAGTGTATCAACAGCAATAAATACTAGTTATTAATTTTGTTAAACTTTTTCCCACTCCAAATATTCCCCTCATTTCTATTAAAAAATTAGGTCCATATATGCATTTCTGTCGGTTTGGTCATCAATGGATTAATATTTTTTGGAAATTTTCCAACACTGTTTTACGCGTTGACACTTGCCAAATTTGTAATCAAAACAAACTTAAAAAAAGTACCGTTATCTTCAATTAAATTGCAAGCTATAACCACAAGCTTTCATATGTAGGTACCTAAAAACCTGAATTACTCCCAAAACGCAAAAAATCCGCAGACTTTTTTTTTTATCTGATATGTGGAATAGACACTAATTAATATAAAATGATCAAATCAGCCCGACCTAGGCAGACTCTTTAACGTTTTCAACTTTAAAAAAAAATAAATAAAAAATTTACAGTGATAAAAGATCACTACCTATAAAATTTTTTAGAAAATCACTGATGATCAAAATACAAAAACCCGATATGCAACCGTCTTTATAATTACCAGATGTTGATGGCTCCATCATTAGAAAAATATATTTCTTCTTTGTTTTTTTTTTTATTGAATTTTAAACTCTTGACACTTATTGCGAAAATGCAAGCTAAACTTTTTGCGCAAAAAATTCTTTCTCTTTGAGAAGGTGTGAGGGGAGGAGAGATGTAAATGACGTCTAAAACCGGTTATGATTGGTGGGATATTAGAGATTAAGAAGCAAAAACTAAAAAGTCTCTACAACCATTTTCAAAAATTGAATTAATTCCTACTTTTCCTATCATCTGCCCCATAGTGCGTCGGCTGCCTTAACCCCCCTCTACGCGTACTTATGTTATCATATGTTTCATTGGTCCGAGCACAAACTATAGATTGTTTGAAAAATCAAAATAACTTTTAAGTTCGATATGTACATACTTATAAAATTTAACAATCACAAAGCTTATTTTTTTTGCATAACATATCTGTGTAATTTATCTAATAAAACTAACTTCCTGAAACCTTCTCGACATCGTCATCGAATTGAAATATATTGAAACTACATATTGAGATAAAATATTGAGGTTGACGATTTAGCATTGCATGCTGAAAACTTGTTAGTAATTTTGTCAACTATTTTTTGTGTGCGTGCTTTTGCAAAATTGCATGTGTTAAACAGTAATTCAAATATTCGCATTTCGCATTTTCAGCTCATCATTTTGTGGGCTGTGAAAATTGGTGTTAATAAGTCATGCGCGAAAAATGTTCCCCTCCTTGTAAGAAGACATCTGTTGTGTTTGCAAAGAGTCGGGGTGGGGTTGTCAATCGTGCGCTCCCAAGCTACTTAATCAGTCAGCTGAAGAGGTGAACAAACATGTACCAGACTGTGGCTTTGTGAAGAATCTGAAAATCTGATCAACACAGCAACTTGGTCGATATAAATGTTTGCCAAGAGATAATGCCGGAACCTGATGGAAAATGATATTGAATTTCATGCAATTAATATTAACACTTAAGAAATTATGACGCTCGCGCTCTTACTAAAAAGTCTTATGCACGCTCTCTTATTACTTTATAAGGCAATCGAGCCCAGCGTAAGCTGTAAGGGTTAACTGCAACCCAAAAAAGCTGGACAAACTGGCGGACAATGAGTTTGTTTGCCTTTAATTTAATTAAAATCACTTAAGGTAGATTAATTTCTGGTTATATAATACCGTCATAACATATCGATGTGTATACCATATGAAATATACTCTTACATACACATATTTATAAGTGTCTTTGACACATGATTTTCCATGCTCTTGGTCATAATTACATGAGGAAATTTTTCTGATTGTAATTAGAAACGCTACTAAAGGTGTTTATATCTACATAATATACATATGTATGTAGGTATATATGAAATTGTAATTATTGTTTAGAACAATTACGCTTTAAGATAGAAGCGGAGACGAAATAAACATGCATTTTGCATTAAACTATGCAATTTTTAGTATTTCAACAAATATTTTTTGAATAGAGTAATTATCAGCTCAACCCACCCGCAAAGTATTTTATGTAAATAGAAGTGCAGCGATAAGATATACAAGTATGCATAATTAAACTCTTTATGAGTGAAACAAGTTCACCTTAATTTAACCCTTTCGATCCGAGCGGCACCAAATACCCCCAACGTTTTTTTAATAAGTCTGAAAATATTTGCTCAAGCCTTTGAGTGAATGTGTCCATCCTTTTTGATCTTTTTTTATTAAATATATGCGGAGAGACTAACAATTGTTAAGATTTCAATGAAACTATCATTAATATAGAAAATATAGTGCGGGTAGGGGGAAGGTTTTAACAAAGTACCAAGGAAAAATACCATAAAAATATAATTACGAAATTACAAAATAGTGAGTATTTTTATATACAATAAACGTGACTTAATTTGTGGAACTTTGCTCAAATTCCAGAACAACCCCGCTTCTATTTTCAGTAATATGGCTAAGTGTCGGAGAGATTCTACGAACAAAATGACAGCGATTAAGAATATATAGCTGAAGACCCCGAAATTTTTAACTCTGTAACGGTAAACAATTCTGAATTTTCTTCGTGCTTAATGTTCACTTAGAAAAGTTATTTAATGTTAAGTAGTTTTTTTTAGTTCGTTAGGGTTAATCAGCAATGGCAACAAATATTTATTTAAATTTACTAGTTCACATTTTACGCAAATAAAGGTAAGTAGCTTTTTAATCATTTTCAATAAAATAGAACAACTTTAGAATTTTAGCTCTGCGTAGTTTATTGCAATACTCTTTCTATATACATACATATGTACATATATATAGTATGTTGATATTATATGGATTTTAAAAAGCCTTAATTTTTGCTTGGTTTTAAAAATATGTTTAGACTATTGTTTCATTCCAATAATATTTGAATCATATTCAAACTAATCAGAGCTCTCACTTTGCTCAATTTAAGTGCTTCACAGTTTGGGTTACATTGAATATATTTGCAATAAAGTCGAAACGTTGCACTTAATTTTTTCATTCCATAGAAAAAATTTATAAAAATCTGTGGCTTACAAATTATTTTCCAAGAAAATTCCGCTTGCGAGCACTAAAAACTATGTTGCATTCTTACATACGAATTTGTATGATTATTAGAAATGACTGCGGCAAGAGCAGATATTGAGAAATGCCTTCAATTTAATTGATACGCGCGAGCAATTGAATCGGTTAGGCTTTATGATTTTTCATATCACAGAGACTTAAAACAACAACTGCCAGTGGATATAAGTAAGTAAGTATGTACATACTCGTATTTCTTGAGAAGGTCTTCCCTGTTGAACGCGTCAAACGCAACTGAAAGTATCGCCAGACGAACTGAATCCATTAAGGCAGGCGAACGGGCAGGCAGGCAATTGGCCAGTCAGTGGACGCAGCCGCAGCTCCTTGGCTTCACGCCAAGCAATTTACTTAATGAATTTGCGATTTGCGAGATTGTGTCGCACTCGCCGATGGCTCGCTGGAATTGAAAAAGCAAAGAATCGGATTCTAACTACTTGATATGTCGCAAGTGAATGAGTAAACGAATGTGTGGAGCGGATACAATTGGAGAGGGGTCAAGTGGTTAGCAGCTGGCTGTATAACACGTTGCCTATACTACTAGTGGTCACACACCTGTGCATAGGCATTGCTCGACATACCCTGTCATATCCCCAGTAATAAATCGCTTCAATTACAACTAAAATTTTTTGAATTGATAACAGTCAACAGTCAACGCTATTAAATAAATGTACATGCATAACAATAATAAAATCTATACAACGTTAAGTCATAAAGGATATTGTTAGCTCGATAGCTTTTGTGTCAACAAATTCCAACACACGCACTTTGCTACACTTAGTAATGCCTACATACATACACCTTTTTAGTGATTAAACCCTTTGAGACAACGTCTGGCCGTCTGGCCTATTTCCGCTTTCATTACTTGACATTGACATTCGGTAAATATACAACGGTCAAGTTTCTTATGGGTTGGAAACTTTTGTTGAACCTCCGACAGGCATCTCTCATCTCTGGTAACTGCCAGTGTTGGACCGAATTTTCGTCCTATGTAGTGTATGCGATTTTCTACATGTCGGAAATTGCACGCAAAAACTATAGCCCAATTCACAATCTTGTGCAAATGGTCTTGCATTTTTGCAATTGCAAATTTTGTAGTACAGTAAACTACGGATTACACTTATCCGTTCGTACCGTTTTTTCCCCGTGTTTTCGTGAACGATTGCGACTTTCGCGCGACTTTTCCATTTATACTTACAATGTTGTATTCAAAAAGTATATTTAGGTTGAGGAAAATTGTGCATTTATGCAGTTTTTGCATTTATAGTGTTACACTTATCCGTAGTGTACTTGTGTTAATTTTTAGCTTTTTACGTAACTGATTTCGGTGAGCATTTATGAATATCTTTACATCCAATCCTGATCTAAATAAAAATATGCTTTGCCCAAATTTTTGAACTTGAACCTGAGCCGTTGATATTTTAACGGGAGTTTCTTTCATAAATGACTGAAAATTCTCGCTTTGTGGATAAAATTCCTATTTCTAGGAGTGGCAACTCTTTCCAATTTTGCGTATATTTATGTCCTTGTTTCACCAATTTATTAGATTTGGACATCCATCATTGCCACATATTATTACACCGTCGAGGATGAATACATATTAATAGATATTTTTGTGGTCAAAAGCAATAGCCTCTTTAATTTTAAAACCAATTATTGATAAAGCTTTTTCAGCTTATTGAAACACAGTTTGGAATGACATTAAATATATAGAAAGTAATATTAATATCACTCATACAAATTCCACAGTACCAATGATTAAAGTTTATTATAGATTTCCACGATGGTGGCAACTTCGTGCCACGACGTCCATATTGGAAATCGTGAGCGTCTCGCAAAGGAGCAAAAGAGATGCATGGTAACTTTCTCCCTTTAGCAGAAAAATTCTACTAACGCACTCACAAATTAGCAATTCAAGTTGCCCGAACCCCCGAAAAATATTGAAAGCAATAAATTAATAATGGCCGCCTAGTTTCCGCCTCAAGCGGAAGCCGAATATTTCCATTTTGGTGGCATTTAGGGCAATAGGGCTATTATTATTATATAGGGTTATTATTTATTTAATGAATAAATCATTTTCTCCGAACAAATCTA
The DNA here is from genome assembly GCA_963457695.1 of Neria commutata. NCBI lineage: Eukaryota > Metazoa > Arthropoda > Insecta > Diptera > Micropezidae > Neria > Neria commutata. The sequence goes on along the minus strand of OY735247.1, from coordinate 41,221,886 downwards.
ATTTGTGCCGAGAAATTGCAAGTTTTACTAGTAAACCTAATTTCCGCCTACTTGCAATTTCTTGCAACTATAAAGCCGAATGGAGCCGAATAAAACAGATTGACAGATTGTGTTGTGGTGTTTATTTATGTTGTGTGATTTTAGTGGCAAAATTATAGAAATTACTTATAAGTAAAACTAAAACTTATGCTGAAAACACATCAATTTATTTATTTACGCGATTTATTTATTGCGATACAACGAGACTCTTTCAGCGAGTTGGGCAACTTGCCTGACGTCTTCTTCTTCTTATTATCGCTCGGTATACTTCGTTTACTGCACAATGCAAATTCATAAAACGTGAGCGAGGTTAAGAGGTAACTGTGAAAAATAAGTTTTGGCCCAGAAAAAAGTGTAAATTCCTAATATAATTATTAGAAAAGTGAAATATAATGAACATTTAAAAAATTAGTGGTAAAAGTAAGTAGAAAAATACGCGAAAAGTGCGTGAAAACTGCGATTGAAAAATCAGCATTTTCGGGGCTTTGCTTCGATAATTTAGTCGAAGAAAGAAGAAGCAGCATAGCAGTGGCAGCAGCAGCATAGCTGACGAATAAGAGGGTAGAAGAAATAGAAAAAATATAGAGGAAGCAACTAACAAAGGCAAAAGCATCGTACGTGCTGCGTGGCGTGTGAAAATTTAGAGAAGGAACTCGCAATAAAAATATAAAATTGTGGCAAAAATTTTGCCCACCAGTTGTAATGAGTGTCGCTGCGATGACTTTGGACGATCAGAGACCCTTGAACACTTACGACAAAATGTCTAAACAATATGATCAAAATTTGCATGGTGGTGTTGGCGGCGGCTCATCTGGCCCTGCATCACCCACACCATCCGGCTCGGAAGAGTCGCCAGCGTCGCAGCATCAGCCGTACCATCATTTGCACCATCATCATCACCCGCCGCATCTGACGTCGCATCACCACCATCAGCACCATCTGCCACAGTACCACCATCATCGCCAACAGCATTCGGCGATGGCACACCAACAGTCGCCGCCATCACCCGTGCCATCGCCGCACCTACAGCAACCACAAAAGCAACACCAGCACGAACAACACCAGTCGCTGTCCAATGCCAACACCGCCGCCGCTGTGGCAGTAGTCGAACATCGCCAACGTCTGCTTGAAGGTATATTTTGCAAAGCTTACAACAACAAGTAAAACGTTTCCAACCTCAAAGCAAAGTGTGCTGTGTGTGCGGTCGAGAGATAGTTTATTTTCTTAGACTTTGTAACTTTTTATTAATTTTCTTTGAATTGTATTTTTGACTTTGACTTTTTGAAGATATTTTACCAGCTACAGCGAGTAACTCGCAAAAGCCGTCCTTATTCTTCAGTACAAATTTGCATCGTTTCAGAGAAGCAATAACAAACAGGAACATAAAAATTTGTACTATTAAATCGCGTGAATCTGTGTCATCGGCGCAATAAAGAAAAGAATTTGGTTCGGAAAACTCTTGAAAAACAACAAAAGCAATGCAAAGCGAACACTCTTTGACTCTTACAATAGAACTTAAAATTTTACCATTTGAATAGCATGTCTGGGTTTCTCACAACTATTTCTTGTAGTAAAGAAAGTGTGTGAAATAAAGTGGGTCGGTCGAAGCAACGCAGAAATATTAAACCAAAAATCAATTAGTGTATATGAAAGCAATAAAGATTATACGTATCAACTATGTGTAAAAATGTAGACTCAAGTTTAACAAAAAGAACATTGAAATGAGCAATAAAAGTGTTAAAGCGTACAAGATGAAAAATAAGTGCATATAATAAAATGAAAAAGCAAAATTGTGGAACTTTAATAGCAATAAAGAAAGTGTGCCAAGAGTCATAATGCAAACTAATGTACAAAATATATTAGTTAAATATTCTCGAGTGCATGAAAATTTCACAAAAGTGTTAAAAAAAACTATTGAAATATGAAATATCAAAAGTGTTTATATTGCTTTTTCCACAAGTATAAAAAGAGAATACCGATTACTACTTGAATATAATGAAAGTAAAGTAATAATAATAATGAAAGCACGAAAAAATGCATTAAAATATGAAAGTCATGCAAAAAAATGTGGTTAATGGTTAATTTGGTTTCTTGTTGCTGCCATAACCTTTTTGGCTACGACGCCATCCCCCTTCTCACATAGCCTGCTCCACTTCTTAAAGTAATAATGCTCGGTGTGTCTATCGATATCTTCCTTCTCCCGCTTTCCGTTGACAACAAAGCATATGCAACAAGCTCGCATATATGTATATCGTGTATGTCTCTATACGTTGTTGTCGCCTTCGCCACATTGACGTCGTCGTCGCCGCCAGCGTCGTCTGCGTTGTTTTGGTCTCTTACGTTTTTTTCTTTCGTTGTCGTCGCGCATTTTTTTTTGTTTAAAGTTGTCTCCCCTTGCTGCTGTGCTAATCCCAGTCGATATATAAAAAATAATATATTATAATAAAGAGCTATCAAATGTGTTTACATAATAATATAACAAGTCTTTTTGGCGCCCTTATCAATTTCTGCGTATTCGCCCATAATCCCAAAATCAATAAAAATGAAGCCGAAATTCTGAGTGTTCCGAATTAAATTTGTTAATCTTAGGAAAATTCTAATCTTTCAGGTCACATTAAAAAGCTTCTTATTGTTCGGTCTGTTGTCCAAGAGCTGCAAAAGCCTAATATGAACTGAAGTGTATTTTAAGTGCGTCGAAAAAGGAAAGAAAATATGTAAAAATGCTTAATAGTTACAGCAATGAATAAAAAAATTAAAATAAATGCAAATGTTATAAAATAAAATAAAACATAAAACAAGCATTGTTGAAGTACTATTGTATAAATTATATCAAATGTATAAATTGTAACTTATTCGAATGAATTCATTTGTAGCATACATTCAAATTGTACATAATCTAGCTTTTAATAGTTTTTCTAATCTGATTAATTTAAGCTTGCTTTTTCAATAGCTGAATAAGTTTATCAGCCATCAACATTTCGTTCGAAATTCGTATTTAAATCGATTTCAGTCAAAAGTATAACGTTGAACATGACAATATGTCTTTTTCATTTAGAGTGATGGAACAAAAATATATGTAAATTCTCATATAAAATGACATGACTATTAGAAATGGCAAGCTAACAGATATTTGTAGCTTATTTGACTATTGCGAAACTGGGCCGGTATTTTATAAAGTTGCTTTGATTGAATTCTTTTGGTTCTATTTTATTTTCTTTTATTTGTAATTGCTTCCACAATGCTTATTGCCATAACAACAGCAAGAATGTTAAAAGCCAAGTATGCAAAAGAAATATGTAAAAGACAATTCGTTGCAAACACGGCCATTTATTTAATTTGCAAAATTTGCAAAAAGTGTGTAAAAAGTTCAAAGTTCAAAGAGTGTGCGCGCATGCGTCGTCGATGTGTTTTCAAAAGTTTTCAACGAAATTCTTTTGTGTTTTTTTTTATCATTCTGGTTGATCTGCAACAAAAAGGCCTGCAAAATTGTATGACCTGTAAGAAAGAGCGCCGAAAGAGGCGGAGGTGCTCTCGAGGCATATGTAAAGTTGTTGTTGGTTACAAGAATTCGAATTGCGAATATAGTGCGCGTCTGGCAAAAGAGCGTGTGAAAAGTTAAAAATTAAAAATCCTACACAATTTTTAAGTTTGCTTATCTATATATGTATATATATTCATATATATAGTTTGGTCGCTGCACGATTAAAGCAATCTGCAACAAAGCAAAAAGCGATTTAAATAAATAAAAGAAATTCGCTAATTAGTGCTGCTGCAAAGCGACAACACATTGAAACGCCGCTACTGCCTCTCAGACAACACGCTGCTCTGTTCCACTTGCGCTGCGCGGCCCACGCTAAACGCACCGCAAAGGCAACGCTCCGCTCCGCACACCCTGTAATGTCACCAGTTAATATGAATGAATGCAAATTCGTTGCGCCTCGATTCAAACGAACGTTGCACGAAGTACTCGTATTGGTATGATTTCGTATTAAGTTCTCTAAATTTAGTTTTTTTAAACTCTTGAATAGTATTTTTTTTTGTATTTAAATACTGTGTGTTCAAAAAGTAAAAAATTTCTCTTTATATATTTTGAAATGCTTTTTGTGATGTCTCTTTTTATTATTTGTGTTGACATTTTTTCTGACATTAATTCTTTGTCGCTTTTCTTTCCACTCTCTCGTTGAAACGTTGAAATCTGTAGAAGAAATTGAGGGTCTTAAGCTGGAGCAGACACGACTCTCCCAACAGTGCGCCGATGCTCAGCGCCGGGAGAAAATACTCATGCGCCGTTTGGCCAATAAGGAACAGGAATTTCAGGACTATGTCGTAAGTGCTACACATTAAAAGTTATGCGCCATTCAATAAAGTATATTTTCTTTCGAATGCAGAGCCAAATTGCCGAGTATAAAGCTGCGCAGGCGCCCAGCGCTTTGGCTTTGCGCTCCGCACTGCTCGATCCAGCTGTCAATTTACTATTTGAGAAGCTGAAGAAAGAGCTGAAGGCTACCAAAGCCAAACTTGAAGAGACACAAAATGAGTTGTCGGCATGGAAGTTCACGCCGGACTCGAATACGGGCAAACGTTTGATGGCCAAGTGCCGTTTGCTGTATCAGGTAATACGCGCTGCAAATAAAGTATACAATTTAGACATAACTTAGCTGAAAGAAAAACAACAAAAGGTGTAAAAATGTTCTTTGGGGTCTCTAGTATTTTTTGTTTCTTTTATTGGTATGCCTCATGTTGTTTTCAAATGTACATTTATAGAGAAACGTAACGGTTTTATTTTATACAAACAGGAAAACGAAGAGCTCGGCAAGATGACCTCAAATGGACGCTTGGCCAAATTGGAAACCGAATTAGCCATGCAGAAGAGTTTCAGAGAAGAAGTAAAAAAGTCGCAATCAGGTAAAACATATTTTTGCTTGATTAAAATTGTAGGTATTACTTGCATTTCTGTTTGCAGAATTGGACGACTTCTTGCAAGAGTTGGATGAAGATGTCGAAGGCATGCAAAGCACAATTCTTTTTCTGCAGCAAGAGTTGAAAACAACGCGCGATCGCATACAAGTATTGGAGAAGGAGAACTTTCAACTGAAAAATGGTGCCACACAGGATGTGGTCAAAGCAGAAGTGGAAGACTTACAGATGCCGTTGAATGGTAATGTCAATGCTGAGGGCAATACAAAGCCTTTGCTGTACAACAGCAGTCTACAACAGCCAACTGCCACAACAAATGTTGCCATTGAAATGAAATACTCGGCCAGTAGCACACTTGAAACGATCGACGAGAACAACTGTCTACGAACTTCGCAACATGCTCAAGTGGAGGGTGTGGTCAATGTCGTTGCGACGAATGATATATGCAATGGTAACACTACGCAGAGTGAAGAACATGCCACACCCACCGCCGTTTTGGCTGGCGACGATGGCAGTAACAGCAGCAGCAATAACAGTGCCAACGGCAAGATGCGCACAGCGGCCTCGCGCAAGCGCAACTACGATAGCGACTCAATCGAAAACAATAATGCTGGCACACTCACTGCTGTTGCGGTAGTTCCTCAAGTGGCCATGCCACGCACTCTGCCACCGAAAAAGTCAAAGCTGCGCATACCACCTGTACGACGCGCTTCGACACTAACTGTGGAACAGAATGAACATCAGGGGGCAGCGGCTGCTGCTGCTATTGCTACTGGTGGCGGTGGGGTTGTTGTGCCTGAAATATTAGGCGTGGGCATGGTGGTTGACAATGCTGTGGTGGGAATGGCCATGGAAGAGGTGCCACCAAATACCGCCGTTGGCGGTATATTAGTGGATGAAGCTGCCATTGAGAGTGGCACTGGCGGTGTGGCGCAACGCATTATGACGCGACGAAGGTCTGTCCGTTCGCAGCAGCAACAGAACGGCAACGGTGGCGGCGGAGGCGAAAGCAATCATTAAAAAGTGTTAGACAAACAGACAGACAGCTAGAGCATGATTAGCAAAAAGAAGGGAAGGATAAACGAAAAATATAAATTGAAAATATGAAAAAACAAATTGTGTTTTTAATTTCTTTTATACATTTATTTTAAGTCTGAAAAAGCACATAGTAAGAATTTTTTTAAAAATTTCTGTAAACTCGTAACGATGATAATGATGATAATGCATAGTATGTAATTTTAGTTTTAAATATAATATTGTAATTAGATGCTCATGTTACCATTTATCAATAAAAACGTACATGGAGTTTAACATGCGATAGACTTTTATAATTTCTTGTTTACTTTCAACGACAGTGGTTCGTTGGGGTAACAGGTGTATGAGCGAGCATGTGTTCATACCAAGTTGGAAGAAAATTTATAAGATAGTTGAGTTGGAAATAAATAAATAAGTTTAGCAAATCTAAAGAGCAAAATCGCGAGTTTCAAAAACGCCGTGTGCCTGGTTTACAAACGCCCTTTCAAAAATCGCTTTAATGGAAGAGAGAGAGGGAGAGATTTGTTTTTAAATGCGCTACTTCTGAGAGTTATCGATTTTTAAGAGGAAAATCTACAAAAAGTATTTTGTACAGTTTGAAGGAAGCTGGATTACAACTTGCTTGCACTGCTTGTAGAACTGTGCGACTCACTAAATCTTAGTATCATCCATGGTTGTTACACGTGCTGTTGCTAGCCGTGATAGAAACCATTCAGGCAAGTGGAGAAAGTTGGCAGCACTGCTGGAAAACGGAAATGCAATGATAAAGATGCAGAGATAAAAAAGTGCGCTCACACAATTTAAGCCATTCTAGGAAGACTATGGTCTAAACCCCTGAGGCTATCGATAAGGAAGACTAAATATGTATAAGGAAAGCTGTGGGCCATTCTTTTTCACCCTTTTGCACTACCCACAAATTGCTATCAGCTGCAAATTCGTCGCGCCATTTTAATTGAGGATTTGCGACTCGGTTTTTTTAGATTTTACTATCACTGGCCAGCAGCAGAAAGAAATTTCTGCACAGGATAACAAAAGAAATTACACCGCACATAAATCAAAGGCGCAAATAAAATGCTAAGAGCTACTTTGTATGCCTGCAGGGAAGAGTGGGAAGTGGCGAGAAAATGTATCTAAGTACTTAACCATCTATCGCAACTCGCAACGACGGACTGACTGGCGTAGCCCCAAAGCGAGACAGACCGCAAAGAGTGCGGCACTGCCTGCTGCAATGGCGGCCACACCCCAGACACAGCAGCTTACACGAGTCATTAAAAGTAAAAGTAGACGCAGGACGACGCTGGATAATTTAGTACCGATGCAGACACCCCAACAGACATCATTAAGCGGCAAAGACAGCGAGGCAGCCAACCTCTGGCCAACTGCGGCGAGTGTTAATGCAGCACCTCTGGCGGCAGGCAGCAGGCGACGGCAAGTGGGGCGTTGAATTATGCCACTGAAGAAGAAAAAACCGGGTTTCAAATAATTCGTAAAATTAGAATTGCTTGGAATTGCTTTAAAAATTGGCTTATAGTAAACAAACAAAAGCAAACTTATCATCATATACATAAAAGGCAAGCGTCACCCTCCGTGCCCCATATCTACTGTAATTGCATAGTGTAATTATATCAAGTGAACCAGATAGCAATGACATTCTATTCTCGTACCCTAGACTGTCAGTTGCGTTGTCAAAAATATTAACCCGTTTTCAGTTTGTGTTTTAAGTTTGCGGTTGAAGAAAAAAGTAAAAAGAAAAAAATATCAATGCCGAACTCTTGCCATTTGTGCAAAAGCACTTACGATGCAGCGGTGCCGATGTTTTCTGTGCCTAACGATGAAGATTTGCGACGAAAATGGTCAAGAGCCTGCAATATCACCATTTCTTCCTCAGCGCATGTTTGCGCTAACCATTTTGAGGAGAAGGAGAGCTTAGGCAGTAAGAAAAGGAAAGAAACATGTAACACACGTGCGGTTATTAATATTTTCATTACTGAAAATAAAAATTGCTTGGTACGTAAAAACGTTGAGTACCTTTTTTGTACTAATGTCTCGGGTTAAGACATATAACGAAGAAGGAGAAAAGAAAAATCAAAAAATTTTTTGACAATCTTGGGTACTTCAAGCTATCTGGTTCACTTGATATAATTACACTATGCTGTAATTGCTCGAAATATTTTTATTTCAAACTTTTCAAACTTTCAAAAATAAAGTGACAATTATCAAGAAAACGGAAAATGAGTTTTGGAAAAATGGCTCCAAAAAGAAAGAGGTCTCGGCTGCGCAGAGAAAATACCAGCGAAGCCGAGCTGTGGAACGCGTTGTTGTTAGTTTCGCAACGTTTTGTTTTTTTCGCAACCGCCTTTGCCTCTATTGGAAATTTTACAAAACTGTTTAAAATCCATTTCATTTCCACATTTTCCTTGCCCGTCTGGTCGTTGCTACGTAATGCAGATGAAATGACGTAACGAAAAATGCGAAAATCCCAAAATTATAACGGCAAAATTTTTGCATACAAAAATGGGCAAAAAACGCGTGCAAAAAACTACGTAAGGCGGGGGTTACGTCTTCGCCGAAATGCGTCGCAAATTTCATTTATTTTGCGATTTTCGCATTTTTCGTTACGTCATTTCATTTGCATTACCCGGAAACGTAATGGAAATGTGGAAATAAATGACCAAAATTTTACTTTTTAAACTAAAAGTAATAACTAAAAAATCGTTGATGAAAAAAATAAATTAAAAAACTTTAAATTTAAAATTTCAATTTAATAAAATTGAAATAAACTTTTATTTAATTCCTTTGCATAAAAATTGAATCTCAAAATTGGAAGTAAATTTTTTGTCGTATATTTATTCTCTATGATTTGAGCCCGTCGTAGGTAGGACGGGCTTTTTTACCCTAGTATGCATATATCCTCAAATTATAACAAACAAAAGCAAACTTATATACATATACTTATCCTCAAATTATAAGCCTAAAACTAGCAACTTCTTGTTAAAAAGCTCTGTATATGAATGTGAAAGCGTTCCCGACTCACATGTCAAGCATAATACTCAAGTGTATGCACCGATTAGTCTTCTCATAACTTGACTTAATATAAATTTGACTTCATATAAACATCGAATGGATCGGGTAAACGCAACTTACGAATCGGTTCAGATTACCCTAACTAAAAGTCAGCGCATAGAAACAGCTTTTAAATTACAGTTTTCTTTCTTTATTCATTCCTTCTAATAGTTTCAACAGTTTTTGTATTTTTCTGATTAAATTTGTAGAATTCGGTTTATATTTTTACAAAATTGCAAAATAGTAGCAAAAGTAAGTGTAGAAAATTTTAGAGGGGCAGTGTATAAAAAAGCGTGCGCTTGTAGGCATTTGCAAAGCTTTCGAGTTGGAGTTTAGTTGGCTTCCTTGTGTCTGGTGGCAGTGTGCTGGCCAACGTTTTGGCCTAATACTTGTAGCCCGGTCGACCGCCAGGACCCTGTGGGTACTGTGCCTCGCCCTCGTAGCTGACGTCCGCATGGTAGCCGGTCTTCCAGTCGGCTGTGTAGCGAACGATTTGGGTGCGTCCGTCGGGCAGCTGCACGCGATACTCGCCGGTCACCACATCACCATCGCTGGACGCTTTGTGGGCGTAATCATTGGCCGTTTCGATGTCGTTGACGGCGTACTCGAAGTCGTATGGCATGCCGGGCACGTGCACGTGATCCTGTGGATAGAGCGTAAAGGTAGAAGATGAAAAAAGGTTAAAGAGCGAAAAATGAGTTTTAGAGAGTGGGCTTAGCTAAATCAGAATCATGCCATTTTTTATGTCTTTTTTTGATGGAAAGGTGCTCTCCGCTACAGTCGAAACGTTTTTTTTGCCAAACTTCAAGCTAAATTTTTAAGCTATGGCTCAGTTTTAAGCACTTACATCGCCGGGCTGTCCTGGAATCGGACGTGGGCCTGGTCCTGGGCGCGGACCTGGTCCTGGGCGTGGGCCTGGTCCTGGGCGTGGGCCTGGTCCCGGTCCTGGCGAAGGTCTCTGTGAACAGAAAAGAAAACGGGCATCAAAGACTATAGCTGGTCGTATTTTAAACGCTTATAGACAGTAGCATGGAGCGCAGAAACGTCCGCAGTAACCTTCAGCGCTGAACGCCCAATCATGGAGAAGGGGGCGAAGTGCACTGCTGTGAAATACTAGCAAGTGGCAAGCGGAAAATGGTCGCTTTTATATTTACAAAGGTGAACCGAAAAGCTACGCTAACGAGACAGACATCGATGCAGGCTGCCTGAGCTGGTGGGCTTGCAGTCGGAGGTGCGGCAATGCGCATAGAAAAAAATTAGAATGTAGGAGCGGGCAAAGCAGATTGCCGCAAATTCTACCAGCGACAGCAACTGTTGTTGTCTTGCAGTGCGCTTCAATTTAAAGTTCAAGAGTTTCTGACGGCTGTTGGCTGTCGTGAGTTGCGCGGCCGGGCTGTTAGCCACTTCAAATGCGCACCTTGCAATGCCAAAAGTTCAAAAAACGAGGCACGATAGCTTTTAAACGTTTTGGTATAATTCGATGCTCAAATTAAAATTCCAGTTACGAAGATTTGAACAATGGCTTTTATGGTATGGAAGTGAAGCTAGATTGAATATGAGACAATATTGGAAACGGAATGTTTTTTAAAGATACTTGCAAAAATCTTGTAAGCGAAATTGAAATAAATGCTTAAGCCCGGAAGCGGAAGTAGTAAAAGATTGCAAAGAAATCAACAAATTTTAAAACGATTTTGGTTTGGTCTCTAAATATTTCGTATTTTTCATAACTCTTGGTTATATTGTTTTGGCAGAAAGGCATCTTATTAAAATCGTAAACGCAAATAATAACGAAATTTATACTTTTCCGATTATGCCAGACTTTTAAGCTGAACTTCTAAACTATTTTCAGGCGCTTTAGAAAGGCACATGCTGAAATCAGTGGCCACAAACCATAACGGCCTAACTCGCGTTAGAACAAAATTGAGTTTTCAGTAACATCGTGTTCAGCGTATCCCAATCTGGTTGCTATACCATTTGTCATGTTTGTATCTTTTTTAGCACGGGAATTATTAATCAAAAACCTAATAGTTTAAGGTGCTTTGCAGTGAGAATTTGAAAATTTAAACTGCTTTTCTGAAAAATATTGAAAAACAGACTTAGGCGGTTATGCCTTGTGAACACAGAAATTGCGACAGTTGCCAGCTAAAAATTAAACTAAAAGGGGTAAAAGTCCACTGTAAAAAGCCGCAAAAATTTAAGTTGGTAACTCTATGACGCTGTGTTGTTAGCCTATTAAAGCAGTTGGCAGCAGAGGCATTGCCACTGCTTTAACAACAACAATAACAACAACAACATAAAGGCGTGAGTAGCACGTGATTCGCGAGCATATTCTACATTAGGGCAATGGAACAAAATAAATTATGCACGAATGTCTGCAACGAATTGCAGGCCGCAGTCACAGTCGCAACAACAACAACACAAATGCAATGCAACAACAAAAATTGCAGGCAGGCCGAAAAGACAGACACACAAACGGACATGCAACCGGGAATCAACCACAAACATCGACCGCAGTTTGTTTGCCGCCAACTCGGCTGCAAGTGCAGTGAGTAGGAGGGAGGGGGGAGGGGGGGGGGGGGGGGCAATTGCTGTAGTAGCCGTTGAAAATGTAGCTTTTTGTTGCAGCTCATGTTGCTGTTGTTGATATTTTGCTGCAGCTTATGCGAAAGTGCAGAGTGTGAATTTGCGGCTATAATTTTGTGCCTGGCCACCAGAAAAACGTGGCTGAGTCTCTTTGAAGACGAGCGCTGAGCAACTTTATTTAATAGCAACAACAACAACAAAGTTATTGCAGCATAAGCATGAAAGAGTGGAAGTCTGGCTGTCAGTGGAAGAAGCAGCTGAGCAAGACTGAGGCGCAGAACAATTTATTCATTAAGTTGACGTGTGCTTGCAACTGTTGTTGCTGCTGACTGCTGTTGCTGACAGACAATGCACTTTAGGCAAGCAGCAAATTGTGAAATGGGGCGACAAAAGTGAATGGCCGGGTTGATTTAATCATGCAGCCGTGATTAATGACTTTTTAGTGTCGTTTCACACGAACTGAACTTTTCGGAATTTCGGCTGCTCATGGAAATTGGGCGCTGGTTGTACGTTGTGGCAGTTGGAGCTGCAGAACATTCCTTCAATGGAAGAAGCAGGCATTGGCCGGACTTGGCATTTGCAATTGGCAAAGCTGTGGAAGGCATCTGAAGAGCAGCTCTGTGGCAGGCCATAATTTTGTGATGGCTTCAAGTGTGCTTTATCCTTTATTCTTAATTTCACAGCTGCGAATGTTATGGCCTTCTACTTACGAATGGTTGCTGCGGTTCCGGATAGTTGTAGCCATTTGCCGTGGGCGGCAGATACGCATTTGAGCCGGGAGCGATTTGCGCACAAACACAGGCAACAGCAGCCAAGGATATGCTCTGCAATGAAAAGCAAAAAAATTACTAATAAAGAGTAACAAAAGAATTGTGTATTAAACTTCTTTTTAAAACTTTATAAGAAATATTGAAAGATAGAATAAACCAAAAAAATTAAACATTCAAGCTAAGAGTTAGAGTTAGAGCAGTGCGCCGGCAAAACAGACTAAAAAAGAGAAAGGTACAAAAAATAACAACAATAGCGATAAAATCGTTGTTGACATTAAAAGCTTCACTGTGCTGAGCTGAGCTACTCAGACAGCAACAACAACAAAACGAGTGTAATGCCATAAGAACGAAGCAAAAGATCTGCAGCTTTGTAAAAAAAGAGAAATAAAGGAAAAAAACTATGTTTCGACTTCAAATCGTTGAATACAAATAAAATGTAAATGAGGGGAAAAAAACCATCGTGCCTTGCAATTGAAAAGGGCAACATTTGGCAATTGCTTTGCCAGGCCGTTAAGACAAAGCTTTTTTTGCAGTTTGCAGCGAATGATAAAATCATGCCAGGCGGCTACTGGCGATGCGGCTGTTGCTGCCACAGCACGATTGCTGACCGCAGTTGCGGTGCAGGCGCATCGCGCTGACAACATTTCACATGGTGCAAATGGTTAATTGACACGCGGCTCGCATCAATCAGTTGCAGCGCCGTTGATGAACGGACGGACGGACGTACGAACGACGCCGGCTTTCAATCAGCCCAGCCGCTGTTGCTAATTTGACTGCACTCGCCACTTTCGCTATCGCTATCGCTGCCGGCAATTTCTGGCAGCGGCAAGCTACTTTAAGCTGATGCATAAAACTGCAACTGTTGCTGCAATCGTGCGTTAATCTTTCAGCTGAGCTGTCCGATCCGTTCGTGCATCTCTGCTGGCTGCCGTGTGCAATGCTCATCTCAGCATGTTGGAATGCCGGAAATGCTGCGGACTGCTGAAGGACGCTCTTTTCTCTTCCCTTGCCTTCTATTTTATTTTCATTTCATATATTGCAGTTTTAGTTTACTTTTTTATAAATTATAAAAAAAATATAAAGGCAACAAAAAAAGCTGAAGCCAACTGCCGTAAATCTTGTTCAAAGTCAAAGTCAAGCACAACAGCCGATCGCTTCTATATGGCGCTTGCTTATTTATGTGTGCAATAACATGTTGTTGCAATCGATTTGCCACCGACAGTGTGCAATTTTTTATTGCATCGTTGCTCGTCTTCTGCTGCTAATGTGCAATCATAATTCAAATCGTTAATTGTGCGGTAAGCGAATGCGATTAATGCAAATTCGTTATTGCCTTGCTGCTAGAAATGTTATATGAACTGCATTCTTGTTGCTATTGTAGTTGTGGTTGTTGTTGCTGACGTCGCAAAAGTAACAATGTTGAACATATTTTTGCAAACTGGCAATTATGTTTATGAAAGGTAATTTATGCGAATATGAAGTAAAAGGCAACCAGTCGCAGTCAAGAAATTGCTATATATAGTAGTGGCCTTAAAAGTTGAAGACCGTTAAAGTTGGCACTGAATGGCAACATTTTGACGAGGTTCTGTACTTTACAGAAAACTAATGCAGTAAAGAAGTACTATATAAAGCAAGTTCGAAACTTGAGATTAACAACAAAAATTATTAATCTGCGCTTATAAAATGTCATTTGGCTTTTATAAAAATGCCTATAATATGCTCGAAATAGTATGACTTTTAGAAAGCAGTCAACAGTTTAAGAAGAGTTTCAACGCGCTTGCCACACACGAATCTAATTTCGTTCTTCAAAGCTCTTAGTCGTTTCAGCTGTCGAGGGTTCAATGGAACGGGCTCTCACACTTCCCCTCTGGTCTCACAATACACTGCAATCATTTCAGTAAGTCTTGCATTACGATAGACTCTTGCTCTAACCTTTTTGTTGAGAATATTCGCGTTGGCAACTCTTCCCGCCCATTTGTCGCTTTTTCTTTCTCTCTGCCCACGCTCGCCAGCTGCAATTGTCAAATTTCTACTTGCTAATTGTGACTTCCAACAAAAAAATCATAATACCGAATACTTTTGTGAGGCACTGTATTCAAAGAACATAAAAATAAAATTTTTTTTCTAAAATATTATTAAAAATTTTAGTCATTGTGGCAAATTCTTATGTAATTTGGTGCTCACACACAAAGCAATATGCCTTCACTCACACGGCGTATACGTGACCTTTTATAAAGCTTTTTGTTTTTGATTTAGATAGCTCGAAACCTACTAAAAATGTTGAACAAGTTTGACACACAAAAGTGGCATACAAGCTGCTGCAGCAGCGCGTGAAATGTCTCGCCATGTTGCACTGCATGCGACACATTCAGAGGCATGCCCCTTACAGTTGGCAAATAACAACAACATAGTGTTGCCGACGAGCTGCTGCCGTGCTGAGCTTTCGATATATACATATATGTAATATATGAAGATTGGTTAGCTGCAATAAATTTTTGGATTTGGATTTTTTTTAAAGAAATTCAATAATTTGAAAAATTTTAAAAAATGAAAGAAAGTGCTTATTGAAAAAATTTGAGAAATTAAAAAAAATGTTAGCTTAAGAAAAAATGTATTAACGATTTGAAAAGTGTTTGAAATTTGGCTGTATAAAGCTTTTCAAATCTGCTGCTGGTATTATGAAAAAAGTTGAGCAATACAGAGTTATAGAAAAATATTCACTTCTGCGTAATGAAAATTTGTCTGTGCCGCTTGCAACACCGGGGCATGCCTAGACAACATAATGCAGATTTTTTTCTTGCAAAATTTATGCTGACTTTTTTTTGGTATATTTGCCTATGAAAATATGCAATTTTTATCATGCCGCTATGAAGATAACTGTTAAAAATGTTGTTACAACAAAAAACAGGCGGGCAGGTAACACAGCTAAGCCGCTCATTTTGTTATTTTAATAAAGCTAATTGGTTTATCGTTGGATCGCTTGTGTGCCTGGCATGAACGCTCAGAAATTGCATTGCATTTATTAGCGAGATTCGTGCAGGCTCCATTGCATTTAAATAACGCATGAATTCATGCTAAAAGTGAAGACGTTGACGCCGCGACACGGTCGCCCAGCACGCCGAGATTGCAGCCGCTCGAAAAATAATTGCGGCCGGAGCGCGGTAAGATATGTGGTAATAGCGTATAACGTGAAGTCAAGTGTTGCATCCCGAAGCTGTGGCTGTGGAATGTGAGCATTTAACTGAGCGCTGGCATGCATGCGCTTCATACGGAGTTCAGTTTAAACACAAATCAACATGTTCCAAGTCTTTGCTATTTAGCATAAGCCAATTTCCGGTCTGTTTAGTCAATCTGAATACAAACGAAAGACAGTTCAATATGCTGAAGACGTTATTATTTCATACTTTCCAAAGATAAAATATGTTCAGATTTTCTGTCTAGATTTTTCGTAGGCTTAAGCAAATAACATAGGAAGAAGGGGGTTGAAAGAAGTACTGTTTTCAGGATTCTTTAGGGCTTCAGCTTAAAAGTATATTAAAAAAAGTCAGCGTATTTTGTTTGTTTTACGAATATGTGAAGGAATTTTTATATCATTCTAAATTTGTTACTAGCTTTTGTGCAATACCCCTGCACTGCTCACGAAGCTAAAATATTGCCACATCTGGCAAATTGCTTGAAGTTTATTGTTCGACTGAACGTTTGGCTTCGGCTTCGTTTTGCCGAAAATTCCACTTGTAAAATTGTAATGTTAATTTTGCAACAAATCCATTAGCAAGTCATGTAATATCGAAATATAGTTATATTGAATTGGCAATAAAAGCCTGGGCATGCAATTTTTTTGGCTTTGTGGCTGGCCGCATCGCAGCAAATAAATCTGTTGCAAGTAACTGATACTGAAGGCTTTAGGCAAGATAAGCATAAAAGTCTTGCTGTAAAATTTGATATCGCTTTTGTTAAAATAGTGTAAGGAATGCACAAACACACATGCTCCTACATGCATGTGTATGTGTAGAAATTTGTTGCGAATGCATGTAGCTGTTTATTTCAGGTAGCCACTTCTCAAGTTGCAATGCTACTAAAGCTATGCGCCAAACAAAAGACTGCAGCAACAAACTCGACTCGCGCTCATGCAAATCAATAGCGAAACAGCAAAACTTTTGATGAAAAAGTGACTGCATGTAAAATTATGCATGCTGTTGATTCAATTGATGTTGCCACTTTTTGCTTCCTGTTGTTGCCTCTACAAAAATGCCAATTTGCTTAAACAACTTGACAGCGCAATAATAAGTACGTAATTGATAAAAAAAAGGCACGTTTCAAGTTTAATTGAATTGTTTATTTGGCAGCAGTGTTTTCGTTGCTTGCTGCTATTTTTAAACACACACTCATACGAATGCAAACAAATGAGTTATAATTAACTTTTTCAACATTAATAAAAGCAAAAGAATTTATTACATGCGCTCAACATGCACAAGCGCGCATACAATTATGATTAATGGCTGCCTAATCTAATAAAAAATCAATTGTTTAAAGTTGAACGCCAGCACAAAGGCAACACGCGCGAGTTCAAGTGTGCAAGAGTGTGTGTGTGTGTGTGTGCGTGTGCCGCACTCAACGATACATGCAACATGCCAAGCAAGACGAGCGCAGCTTTGAGTGAAACGGACGGACGGACTCACCAAAACACCGAAGAACAGAAAAACAGTTCGAACAGCTTTTGTATCTATAGCAAGTCCGACGGACAGACGGACGAACGCTCATGGTACTGGCATTTTTCTGCATTTTGCGCGCTGTTGCTGTTGAAATGCTCATCAATATGGCGTTTACATTTTCATTTAATAAATGAATTTAATTTTTCCATGCCGCGCACACTCATACAAATTTTATAGTAATAATAGCTTGTTATTTAAAAAAAAAATTTTATTTGGGAGAATTTACCAGAAACACTTCCAATTGAAAACTTCTAATTTGTTAGATAAAATCACAGTTAATAAAAATTAATGTCAAATGAGTGACATACATACATACATATGTATATATGTGTGAGCGGAAATAGCTGTGTCCACAAGGCATAACCGCTTAAGTCTGTTTTTCAAATTCTCACTGCAAAGCACTTTCAGCTATTTGCTTTTAGATAGATAATTGCCGTTGTATAAAAGATACAAACATGAAAATTTGATAGCAAATAGATTTAGGCTTTAATGGTTTGTGACTTCTGATTTCAATAGTCAAATGAATTTTTTAATCATATTTTAATGAGGCTTTGTTGAGCTGCTCAGACAAAATTAAATTTTTTTAAATCTTTTGTGCTCTAGTCTGAAAGCGCTACTTCAAAGGAATACAAAAATACACATACTGTGCTCCTGCCCCGCCGTCGCTAGAACTCGTCTGACTTGTTTAGGAGCACCATTCTTCTCAGGGCTCGAACAGATCTCGAAACTTTGACAACTCCTAAACGGAACTCCAACTGGTATCGCTAGGGACCCAACAGGGTCTATGCGTGGCCTTCTTCTTAGGCAGCTAGATTAACCTAACCTAACCTTAGCTGAATTGTTTATGAAGATACAGCTCAAAATTTAAAATCCACCGTTCATTCCCCCTCCGCCATGGATCAAAGTTCAGAGAAGAACTGCAATTTAAGTCACATTAATTTCATTTTTGCTTAGCGTTTCTAACATTTCAGCTAGCATTACTAATTTATTTGTGTGTGTGTGCTATGGAAGTGAAAAAAAACCTACAAACAGTAAGTAATTTATTTTTACAAATCGACACTTGACGGTCTTACTTAATATTGTATTAAGTGCGAGCACGATTATTGTTGTAAGCATTATTGATGGCTTGATATGCTGGCAATTGCGGAAATGGCATGCTTTACTGATTACGGTTTGTGCTCAAAGCTGAAGAGCATCCAAATACACACAAACACACACACACACACACACACATGCACAAACATACATAAATACACATGCACGTATATTGTGACAGAGCAAAAGCATATGAAATTCCTTTTTCAGCTTAACTGCCAGCGGCTCATCTTAAGGCTGGTTTGTGTTCTAAGTCTTTTGTTTCAACTTTGGCGCTAGAACACTTCAGTTCAGTTTTCAATAATGCGCATTCAATTTTGAAGTGTTATATTGCTAAATATACACATGTTATGATGACAATCAAGGTACGCCCACTTGTGAGTTTCAGCATAAGCGGAAAAACAATAACAAACATAATAACAACAACAAAGCGTGTGTAGCGCCATGAACAAGAACAGCGCGAGCTGCTATTTTTATAGCACACTCACTAATACAATCAACAAATTCAAATGCTGACTCAAGTGCGCACCTTAAGCTGCCACAAATTGTGGTAGGCCGCCCGGCCCGTCGCCTCTGTGCCGCTTCAGCTACAGCTACGGCAGCGATCACTCAACGCGCAGCGCTCAATTAGTCAATCAATGCGATGGCAAAAGATATGCGCGAATTTCAGCTGCAATTAACGAATGCTATTCAGCGGCAGCTTACAGCGGCTAAGCTTCTATGCAGCCGCTTTCAGCTGACATAAATACGCTGGAAAATTGCTTATACAGTTTGAAACATGTTGCACAATTTTCAGATATTTTTGAAGCCATCAGCAAGGAAGGAGTGATAATGAGAAATATTGATATTTATGCTCTGCCAGAAATTGAAAGAACACTAAAATGATTTTCGGTAGCAACGCTAAAAGCAGCGCCGCGATGGCTCAGTGGACAAGTGCTTGGTGGCTGATGTGGGTGGCCTGGGTTCAAGTCTCAGCCGGACCTTATAACATCAAATAAGAGGAGAAATTGATTTTCAAATTGTTTCTTTGAGCGGTTCCACCTCTCGCGATGGATTGGCAATTTTTCTCGAGTATTCTTTGCCATGAAAAGCTTTCACTTAGTTCGGATACGACTTTTTGTAGGTACCGTTAATTTTTTCAAAAATATAAGAAGCACACACAAGTTAATGCGAGAAAGCTAGGCCCAAGCATACATTACTTCGAATAATTAAGAATTGGAGTGGATTGCACTTAAGAATTGCAGCTGCTTTAAAAAGGTCTACCCAATTGCATTTTATATATATCTCTGTTGGCTTTGTTCTTTTGTTGTTTGTATTTGCTGTGACTACTTTGCATTTTTGTGGCAATATTTCATTGTTGTTGCTGCTGCCGAAGAATTCCCAACAAATATTCAAATACGTGGGCGTTTGCGCAAAATCTATGACAGACGAGTGAAGAGTGCCAGCAACTGCCAGAAAATCGCGCTGAAGCGGAAAAACGCATGTAGGCTGCTGGGCTAGCAGACGGCAAGCGAGACGGTAGCAACTGCTCCTTCAGCTGAAACTGGCACATGCCATTCAAGAAGCAGGTGCGCTGCTCTCAAGCGCAAGAATTACACACAAATGATGTAATAATTGAAAGCAGCTATCAAGACTTTAACAGCTGCTATGCCAACGCGCTAACGTACTCGTAATTACATGCGCACAAGTGTAAGTGTGTGTGTGTGTGCGTAAGAATGTGATTAATATTTTTGCAGCATCATTTTTTCAAACACTTTTAATTTGCTTACAAAGCAAAGCAAACTAAATTAATTTCTGTTTCTTGGCATGGCAAAGTTGCATGTCTACGTCTTTCACATTCATCGAAGCCATCATTGAGAGGCGGACTTGTGCAAGTCAAGCCTACTAATAAAATCGTTTGTAATTTCGCATAGTCTTTTATGTTTGAATTTCTTAATTATCTGGCATTAACGCATAAAATATGTTTGTTCTTTGCCTTTGCCAGTGGTCAACAAATCCATCAAACGTTGTTTAGTTTTTTGAGAGATTACATTCATTAATTATTAAATCTACTTCCGCGCGACTAAAAAAAAAATCAAATGCAATTTTGTTCTAAAAAGAGAATTTTGTTGGTAAAAAATTCAAAATTTGATTTGCTAGTAATAGGTAAATAACTAAAATCTGAGTGTTGAAGCTAAGCCGCTGTGTGGATGGCAACAAAGCAGACTGAGATTGAAATTAATATCGGCTTAATTTGTAGTATAAATTTTTGACAATATTTTTAATAATTTTGATTTCTAAGACGGTTCGAGGAGAGCACTTGCTAATAGTAGTACAATCTAAATGTACCTATAGGATAGCTTTGAAGGTGAGTGAATATATATGAACTAATCATATCTGGTGATTTTAAATTTTCATTCCTTTAAAAAGATTCCAAAAGCTGCACAATTTCGAAAGGAATTGAACACTGAAATTTGAGCATAATTTAAAAGTATGCTAGGCAGTTTGCCGATATCGCATTCCCAAGCACTTCACACATGCGAGCAGCTGTGGCATATAAATATTGCAACACGAACTGGCAATTGTTGCAGGCAATAGGCATGGCCAACTACAGCAGCTACAACAAGTCACACAAAAAAGAGGCAACAAAGTTTTGGTCGCGCAAAGCTTGCTGCCTTCGCAAGGCAGGGACAAGGGAGGCAACAATATGTGACTTGCATGAAAAGCGAAAGAAATGTTGCAGCAATGAGGAAGCAACATATTTGCCGTTGTGCTCGGCATTGTCCTTGCCGCACAAGCAAGCAGCTTGCTACCTGCCATGAGTGAAGGGGGGGATTGGCAATTGTGCAACTGCCAAAAAAAGCTCATACTCAGCGCTCATGGTGCAAGGATTTTTTTTTGGTGGCAGCATCCTGACAAAACATGTGGCAAGACAAAGCAATGATTTTTGCTTTTGTTCTTTTTGAGCATATTTTTTTTGCTAGAAAAGTGGCTCGCCTTGGCTGAGCTTGACTTCGGCACTATTGAACGCTGCTAAACAAGCCCACGTGCCACAGCACGAGGCAGTGACCAAGGAGACAGCAGGAAGCGCAAAAAATTGTCAATTTTTGCTCGCGTACGGTTTTAGCAAATGACGTGACAGGAATTGCGAAGGCTGCGCGGTCTATGGATGAGCGGTTGCTTTGTGGAGGCAAAAGCGAGGCAAAAAAAAACAAGCATATAGATGAAGTCGAAAATTGCATTACAATGCAAAGGATCATAGCATGTCGCAGCATTTGAGAGCTATGATGAAGGACTTTTTCGAAAGCCGCACAGATTTCCGTGTAAGACTGTTCAAGAGTCAACTCAGTCGTTGTTTGTGTAGCTGCGACATGACAAAAGAAGAACAACCAAAGCGCTAGTTTAAAGGGATTATGGGTGAGAGCTTGGAGATGCTCAGCTGCTCACAGCTGCTGTATAAAAAGAAGAATGTGCAATCATTGAAAAATATAGACTATAATGAACGAAAAATCATTATTAAATTTGAAGGCTTATAAAAGGTTTGATGTTCTATATAAGTGCAGATGCAATGAGCAAGCCTGATCTTAGACAGCTAGTGCCAATAATCCGAAACCTTAAAATTTGAAACCTTAAAATCCCAAAATCATAAAATTTCGAAATTACAGAAATTTTTGAATAAATTTACTTGGTGAATAATTTTGAATGACCTAAAACGCATTAGTAGCGCATTAGTATGTGTCTAATGCAAGTGCTGAAATTTTACTGTTCTTGTAATTAAAAGTGATTGCAGAATGCCCCAAAGGGATCATAAATCAGATCACCATGAGTTTTATGGTTGCTCTGGGCGCTTCAGCATGTTGCTGTAATTTTAGTGTTTGATATGGATTTGCATAAATTGCGGCAATTATTGCTGTAGCTCGTTACTCTTGTAAATATTTTGCAAGAGTGAGAATAAAGAATGATTGCATCGTTGCCACAATGGCTGTGGCAGCTCGGAGGCTTACTCCCACGCAACGAATTCTGCCATAAAAAAGTGCACTTAAAGTTGTTTTGCATTATTGCGTGTGAGTGAGTGAGTGAGTGCGAGCAGAGTTGCCAGCGAAAAGTTCAAAGTTGCTGCAATTTTTGTAAAAAACAGCATGTTGCACGTAGTAATGCTTGCAACAAATGAGCCCATACATGAGCTGAACTGACACTGATTATGTTTTTGAAAAATGCTATGGCAGCAACAATAACAATAGCAATAAAAACAACAACAACAACAACAATATCAATTGCAATATATTGCATGGTGCATGTGTGTATGTGAGTGTGTGTGCGGTAGTGTGTGAAATTCGAAACTACTATCTCAGGCTTAACTTTATTACAAGCAATCACAACAAAAAGTGGTTTACTTTTGATATTTAATGATGAGGTGAGCAGAAGAAGAAGAAGAAGAATTAGAAGCCACCGAAGCAGCAGCCGGAGAGCTCTTGCAGCGAGATTGTGCAAGTCGCTGTGGGATATTAAAACTGAAATAGTTTTGCCATGTCGTAACACTGCCGCATATTGAATTTTTAATGGCGGTTGCAATTTGTATGCCACTTCAAGATTTGTTGCAATAAAATTGGTTTAATATTTGCATTTGAGATCGGTTTGTGATTTTATGGCATTTTGAATTTATTGCGCTGCAATGTTTTATAACACTGAAAGCGGATTTGCAGAGGCTTTGTTTGATCAGAAGCGGATCTTCCAACGCTCATACCCTAAACACATTAGAAGCTGATTTTCCTATGACAACTTTCATTATAATTTAAAAATTCAAGTGATGACATCGAAAAATTGGTTACTTTGTTTTGTCAACAAGGTGAATACATAAACAGTTTCTTGTTCTTTTGGAAAATATAAAAAATTTCGATATAGGCAAGTTTGTTTTGCGAATAGAGCATAGTCAGTGAGGCGATCGGAATTGAAAAGCCTTGCATACACATAAACGAAGTTTAAAGTATCTGGATGAATTTAGCTTGAAACTGGCAGATCCCTAGATATTTCTGAATATATTGAATTAAATAAAGAAACATTTTAGAATTTTAAATGCAATATAATATAACAAAAATAGCTCAAAGAAGCACATGAATAAAATCATTGGATATTGTGAAGCATTCTGAGCATGGAGACTTGGAAGATGTAGTCATCAATTCATAATTCAAGCAGTTGCTGCTGCTTTATTTCTGCACATGCTTTCGCTGAATTTGTATTTGCTTTATTTTGGCTTCAATCAAAATTAGCAATAGTCAAACCTTTCGCTACTTATGAACAGAAAAGAATTGCCTGAAGCTTCCTCCACTCAAATTTACGCATATTTTATGCATATCTGCCGCAAAGCCAAAATAGCTGCTTGAAGGTTTTTTGAAATTTCCGAAATTCGCTGCTCACAAATCTCTCTACAGCAAGAGGAAGAGAAAGAGCGAGAAGAAGGAAATCAAAAATTCATAATTCACATCTCATTCAGTTGGGGTAGCATCTTGCAAGCTTGACGTTCTGAGCGATTGTTGCATGCTAAATGCAATTGTTGCCGATTTCAGAGTTGCTGCTGCACGAAGAATGCCAACAGCAATTTTGGCAAAATTTTGAGCAGCATCTTAAAGAGAGATAAACGAAAATTCATCTAAAATCTGGGCATTTGTTCATATGGCTTAATTGACGCTGTCATGAAATTTAGTGGCAATATGACAGCTGCAATTGCGTTTTTGCAAAGGGTTGGCAACAGTTCGCTGCATGCATGCCTGCAGCAGAGCGCGTGTCGGTTGCGCAATTGATTGTCTGTTTGATGCTTCCCCCCCCTTCAGCAGCTTGATGTTTGTTGCCACGCACTGCAAATGCAATATTCAAATTCTGGCAATTCGAAAATTTCACAATTCAAATCACATCGTTTTTATGCTGCTGCTGTTGCTGTTGCATTGTTGTGCAGCTCATCAAAATCGCTAGCAATTCAAATGCGACGTGCGTTCGTTTTCACACTCATTTGAATTTATGTAATACGAGCACAGTGCAACATGTGGCATGTGATTGAGTTCAGTGTAGCTCGATAGCAAGCTGGCATAGGCAACTTCAGTTTGAAGAGTTTTGTTGTGTAGTGTAACATAATTTTATGCAAGGCAAGCTTCAAAGTGAGCACATATTTTGTACATCTTGAACATCATATAATCCTTTTTTAAGAAAATTTTGCGCAAAATGGCAACACTTAAATGCGCAGAGTTGCATTCAATTGACGCACTGAGGCGTATGCGCAATTATGCATTTGTATGCTTGTTGTTAGCAATTTGTTGCCAACAATTCGTCATGGCTAGAGAATATAAACAAGTTTGAAGTAGGTGAGGAAGAGGGGTAATCATGCATTATACTCTCATTGAGCTATTACATACTAATTTGAGCATTTGCAGTAATTTCAAAAAATTTATTATTGATTAGCTGTTTCCTAAATTTTTATAAATATGCTAACAAAAAATATGCAAAAGCCAATCACTTTTCTGGGAAAATTAGTTACAATAAGTAACAGAAAATCATTGCTTCTTTAAAGAAAGTGAAAAATCAATAAGTTTCATTTAATTAAATTATAGAAAACTAGATTTTAATAAAAACACTTTTTTTGCAATATTTTTTGGACCTAACATTAAGTTTTTCTTGCAAAATTTTTTGTAAATGCTACTAAATTTTTAGTTGCATTCTTCTTTTAATGCATAAAATGCTTACAAAGCTCAAGCAATTCAAACTTTTTTATATATCAATTTGTTGGAAACCTGATTACTCAATTTTAAGAAGCTCATGACTAATTTTGCATACTTTTTTTTATTAAGACAAAAAAGTAGGTACTCATACCTACTTTTATTATAAAAAAGTAGGTTTTCTTTATTAGCGAGAGCTCATCGATATTGCAATAGATTTTATGCAACTTAGTTGTTATTTTCTGCAAAGTTTTTTTTCTTCAGAAATTCCTTCACTTTTCCCACTCACTCTCATTTATTTTCTTTAGAGCTCCCAACTGCCTGAACGTTTAGAAAAAATTTGCACTTTCACAGTGCGTTTTGAAGGCATGCCATTCCAGCTCTGGCAGCTGTTGGTCTGTTCCCAGGACCCATCTGCCTGCCTGCTGGCCACAAACTTCAGCACTCTTCTACTCCCACTCCTTGGACGTAAAATACCAACGAATTGCCGTTTTCCTGTGCAAACTCTCGAGCTGCCCTCGCAGCCCAGTTATTGCAAGCGGAAAAAGTATTCAACGAAGCCCGAAAAAAGTGCGGCCACATTCTCACAACTCTTGGCAGTGCATTCGTAAATTTGACTGTCCGTGCATTGCACAAACACTCACACACACACAAGGAAGGAGTCGTATTTTTGTAGCAATTTGGGCTACAACACTGCCAGACTGCGTGGCGGCGCTGGCGCGTTCCTTTGCTGGCACATCCTGCGCGCCAGTGTAGCCACGTAACCGTGTCTGAGGCAAAAAGCCGTCTGGCAGGCTCATGCCATACCCTTTGCTGCTCTTCCTCTTCTGCTCGCAGGACTTGCCACCAATTGTGCGGTCGCTGCATGTGCAGGCGAATCGTGCTGCTGCCATTGGGTTTTAATTGTCCGTGCGCTGTGGGTCAAAGGGGGTCCGAAAGTGAGAGCGTTGGCAAAGTATTTTTCCGGCGTTACGAGAAAACAGCGGAAATGGGCGTGGCACAGGCGAAGAAGTCAAAAAGTTACAAGCAGAAAATTACGCGTGTCTGAAAACGGCAAAGGCGCAAATAAACCAACGGACTTATGGACCGACAAGCAAACAGACAGACAGACGGACTTACGGTCGAACGTTCTTATGAATGGAACAGCGAAGGAACGAGCGGCCGGATACCCGCCACAGACAGACACAAGGGTAGACAAAAGCACTGGCGGCCGCATATTCCGCCCGGAATGTCAGTTCAGGCGTTCAGGCAGTGCCTCTTTCCGCTTGCTCCTATGTGCATTTTTGTTGGGTATGTTTAGCATACTTTTAGGTGGTAAGAAATGTTAAAAGCTGTTTACTCAGAAAGAAAGGAAGCAAACGAAATGTGGCAGAAATTCTTTCTAGCTGCCGACTTCCACTATGATAGAGTGATGATGAATTTCAATTGAAATTTGCAATCAGAAAACACTGAATTTTTAGTGAAAGTGAGCTGTAATAGAGCGCCTAAAAATATGCAACAAATTTTGACAACAAAAAATCATTGTAAAAAAATCATTGCTATAAAACGATTTTTTTAAAGCGCCTTACTCTTTAAAGACTGTCTGAGTGGCGTGTACTTCTCTTTTGAGCTAATAGCTCTCTTTTGAGCTAGCAAAGCAACACAAAGGCTAAAAGTGGGAAAAAAATTGTAGCCGTGTTGGTGTAAATCCTTTTCTACGTTGTTGTATTGAACGCGCTTTGTGTCCAGTCTACCCAACTGACCCTTGAGGTGCTCTGAACTGTGAGATTAGTTGTAGTTAGCGGTTGGTTTATTTACGTTTTTTTTTCAAAAGCATACTTTTGGTTGCTTCAGCCCACGAAGGGAAGAATTTGAAAAGCATATTTTTGTAATTTGCTGCTTTTTGCTATTTGATGATGTGGTGAGTGCGACTTGGAAAGGTACGAATTGCACTTTCAGTTGAAAATTGTTTAGAAATTGTTATAAAATAGTTGCAACGCTTAAAGTTTTTCGCCTAAAAATAGACTACTTTTTTTATTAAATGTGCCATAAAAAGCACTGAAACATTTAAAAAACGTGTTTATTTAAAATTAGTAGACGCATGAAGTAATAAAATTAAAAAAAAATTGAATTTGACTGAAAACGCAAAACAATTTTGCCCAAATAACTGCGCCTTAAAGCAGCCCAAAAGTAGGCTCAAAGAATTTGCAAATATTTCATATTAAAGTGTGAACGATTTGGCTAAACTGGAAATAGCCGCTTAACCTGACAAAAAATGCAACTATCCTCTTTCTAAAACGCTTTGTGAAAATACTGTATGTCAGTGTTAGTGTGCGGGTTTTTGTGCGCTCACATCAAGCACACATGTTTGCGCCACATAAAATAGCCCAGGGAAATATGAACGCGCAACAACAACAACAATCCACTTATGGCAGCTGCCACAGCGCACACAAATCAAAAAAAGAGTTTCATGACAACACTTCAAATAGAACACTTTCAAGTGGGCGTGAAATAAAGTTTTTGTGTTGCTTTTGTGAAATGCCTACAAGCAGACAAAGCAAATGACCACATGTGTGAGTGAAAGTACGGATATGCATGTGTGTGTGTGTGTTAGTGTGTATTGAAAAAGGTTACAAGACCAGTGTTGGAAAAAAATGGCGGCAAATGGCGTTTGTCTAAAGCTTTGTAAACATGTGTGTCTGTATGTGTGTGTGTGTGTGTGTGTGTGTGTGTGTGTGTGTGTTTGTGTTAGGGCGCCTCTTTTTATTTTAGGCACTTAATGACAACTGCATGAAATGCGCCAGAGCACACAAAAACACACACACACACATATTTTGACAATACACATTTCTAGTATGGCATTAATAAAAAGTTTGTTGTTGTTTTTTGCGGGGTAAAATTATAACAAATGAAGCAAACACTTTGCGCCTATTGGAAAACGAGATTATGCGTTCCTTTGGCTGAGAGTTGATACAGGGTGTATCATGTTGGATTAGTATCCAATAAACTTTTAAATGCATGCTTTTTTTTATTAAAAGTTTTCATGATAATATATAGCATACAAATATGTGAGTACCTATGCTCAAAGGAGCTCTGACACCTTTCAGCTTATTAGCAGTTGCCAAATAATTTAAATATTTAATAAGATGATGCTCTTTTAGTTTGAAAAATTCAGATTTTCTTCTACAAAATTTAGCTGCTAATTTTTAGGGTTCCGTTCCCCTAAAGGGAAAAAACGGGAACACTTATAAGGTCACTTTTGTTTTGGGAGTGTGTATATAAAACGACCATATTTTCATCGTAGAAACCTGAAATATGGCACGATGTTAGGTCTTGATAACCTAAACACATTTTCACTATAAAAAGTTAAGAAATATTTTTAGAAATATTTTTTTTATAATTTTTAAAGGTTTTCGGGTCGGACAAAAAAAATAAAAATATTTTTAAATCGTATCGTGTGGGGTATCGTTAGAAAGGGCTATGTCCATAGTTTATAAAACGTATTTTTTTTAAATTTTATGTAAACGGGTTAGAAAGATATAGTTAAAAATGTGAGAAAAACTGACCTGTCCCCACATGATCCCATTTTCCCATGCCATTTCTCAACCGAAAATTTTGATAAAATCAGGCTAACTAGGTATTTGATCACGCATGACTGAATGGCTACCCCTTTTTTCGAATTTTAAATTTAAAAATTTTTTTTTAATTTAAGATGACCCCCCTCAGAAAAAAATTTTTTTTGTTTATATCGAGTGTGGTATCATTAGAAAGTGCTATGTCCATGGATTACAAATATATTTTTTTTATAATTTTCGGTGAATTGGTTTCGAAGATGTAGGCCAAAATGTCGAAAATTGTTTGGCCAGACGGGCAAAGGGAAACTAAATTCGACCGCTAAAAAGGGTATTTCTGGTACGGAACCCTCAGTGAGCGAGCCCGACTCGCACTTGACTGCTTTTTTTTTAACCAAGACTAGAATGAGTAGCTGATTCCAAAGCGCTCAATCTTCGCATTTCAACATATTTCCAGTGTAGCTTCTATTGCTCTTCAGCTCCAAATTCCAAGGCATCAACTACGAAGTGCGTATTTGGAAGTATCTTCAATCTTTTGGCTAAATTCCGCATGCATTTTAGTTATATTTTTTCTTAAAGATTTGAATATTTTCCACTGATTATACTGCATTTCTTTATAGCCAGCTTGGTTTCGTTTTCTTCTTTTAGCATGTTACGCAGTGTTATGAAGCAAATAAAAGCTACAAAACATTAAAGTTTAGTTGAATGTAATGTGGTAATTAAACGGTAATACTAACTAAAGTCATTGCAAATATTCAAGTTTCTTTTTGTTATAAGCGTAGCAACTAATCAGCCTGTATCTCCTAAACTCAGAAAGCCACACACCATACTCGCCTGCTTATTATGAATTTTGCTCTAGTTTCTGCCATTAATGGGTTGATCAATTCGAAACTGGGCACCCTGTAGTGTGTGTGTATGCGTGTGCGTGCATGTGTGTGCGTGAAAAGCAATCATCATTTTCTGGCACAGCACATGCCTTCCTCGAGTGTCCCATATTGACTTTATGGTGCGGTAGTAGCAACCGGAAAAAATGTTACGGGCACTTTTTCGCTCTGAGCACGTTTGTGAGTGACACATTTCGTTACACTCACACACTTGCACACTTGCACACTTGCACACTTGCACTTAAGCGCCTTCGATTATGTGCACAAATTGTACAAAGCATAAATTTCCGCATTGCTTTCACATTTACCATTTCGAGCATATCCCAAATTTTGCTTTGTGTAGGAAAGGCAGCAGCATTGCATTTGTCACAAGTGCTGGCAAATACTTTTGAACCAAATCGTTATTGTTGGCTTATATCAAGTGTTTATAGCGGCGCAAATGATGATGACCCAGCTGAGAGAACGACGAGCAGTTGGATGTACACAAACGTATGTGTACTTCTTCTGTCCTTGAAGGAAAGTGATTTATTTATTTATGTATATATACACGGAGGCATCATTCTCATAGCTCGGTAGCTTATTCTCAATTTCCTCACTGACTTTTCAGCATCAGCAACATCGTTGGGTTTCTCTGATTTCCCGAATATTTCGATGGGATGTGTCTGTAAGGATTCTGTTTTTCTGCTTGGTGTAAGTGAAGCTGCCACCCCCATCAAACCGCCTATAGAGTGGCCAGCCAAAAAAATTGCAAGTCGCAGTCTCCATTCTTTTCCATAACAAAGTTGGAATTGTACCAACGGATCAATACGTTCTACTGATTTATAAACTGTTTTTTCTCGACTTTTTTTTGTGCAGCCGTCCAAGTTTTCCAGGCAGCCACAAGCAACTGATGCTCCCGCCCCTTAACTTATTACTGCCCAAATTTGTTCGGAATTGCACAGCAAATTATCACACGTCCTTGCACATTTGGGCAATCTCCATTTACGCATAAAGCTCCCTAATAAATATGCATTAAACATTCATTACGTCATATCACAAACTTAAATCCCACAAAATCGCGCCGCCATTAGCGGCACAACAAATACAACAACTTTGCTCGGACACAGCCAACGGTCTGGTATGAGCCATGCCACAGGCGGCCCCCCCTTGCTGTCCACCAAGTAAAAAAGAATGAAGATTTGTGACATTTTTCTTGGGCACAAACTTGAACGACCTCAGAAGTATGCATGTGCTTACTTCTGCACATAACTTGGAGCTCAAGTTTTTTTTGAGTTGGCTACACTCGAAATGGCACTAGACAAAATTTTTGTTATATTTACTAAAAATTTTCTGTTTTGAGCGCTGAAAGCAAAAGATTTGAAATGCTTAGGAAGTTTCGTTTATATTAAAAAAAATTTCCATTAAAATACAAAATTTTCTTCCAAAATATTTTTAAATAAAATAAAGCGAAGTATGTAGTTAGAGCAACTAAATTTGTCTGTCGAAAATTCAAAAATAGAAGCTTCAAATGATTAACAGAAACTTTCACGAAAAACAGTTTTTGCTCACAAGCTTTTAATTGGGGCCAAAAAATTCGATGCTTACAATAAAATTTCGCTGTGTGTACTCTTATATGTGTATGCCCGTGCTCGTGACTGTGTGTGCATGTGTGCGTGTTTTGTATGCGCATGGCTAAGGACATAAGACACAACATTTCACATTCCAGTTGATATGATTTGTTCATCTGATTTATTTGCGTTTGATACTTTGTAAGCAAATCAACATGAGAGCCCAGGCTTGAGCTTCTATAACAACAGCAACAACAACAACAATAATAATCAGAAGCAAGAACAACGACAAATATTAAGGACAATAACGGCCAAAGTCAAAGCCGAATGAGCGGCAAGGAAATAGAAGTCGAGCTATTGCACGGAACATGCCAGCACACACATACACACACACACACGCACGCGCACACAATTTGTTAGGTTATGTTACGCGTTCGGATTTGCTTATGTAACATTAGAGCTGAAGTAGCAAATCCAAGTGGGATTTCAAGTTGAGCTCATTCACTTGTCAAGTTTAAGTTTCATTCTCGTTTGCGTTTGCGTATTACTCTTTGTTTTTCATATGCGCCTGACATGTCCTTGCTACGCAGATTACTTGGCATGTTGAGTTGGAGCAAAAGGACTTTGTGCCTAAATTGCAATAGTATTACTTTTTTTTGCTTTTGTCTGACATGGCAGCCAGAATGCGCCGCAGTTTTGACATATGAAGAGCAGGCTTAGTGGAAATTGTTGTTGCTCGCAAAGATAGACAATAAATCAAATCAAATATGAGATCAAATTTTTGTGTGCTCACAACAAAAATTGGCAATTTGTAATTGATTGAAATTTGTGGAAAATCTTTATTGTGGTAGCACATGAAGGCATTTTGGTGCATATTGCCGAAATTTGCTTTGCAATTAAATTTGCTGAAATAACTTTTCTAGAGCACTTGAAGTGTGCATTTAATTTATATGAACTAATAAGAAAATTCATGATAATTCAAAATTTATTGTAAATATATTTTATAGCAAAAGCCCTTGAAGTATTCCGTTTTTGTCAAAGCGAAAGTAACAGCTTAATATTAGATAATGAATTGTCACTTTTATGATTCTTGCCACAAATGGGCTGTAAAATAAATTTGTTTAAATAAATTTATGAACTTTGGTAAAATACAATGCAATTTAGGCATTACAGCAGGTAGCACATTTTACAATTAACAATAAAATACAAAAGAGAATTTTCTCATTTTAGTGCTTTCACAAATATTTCAACAAGTTCATTGAAATTGCATATTTGCAAATTTGAAAGAGTTCGTTCAATTTCATGTTGGCAACTTTTCTTTTTTACATGCAATAAGCTTTTTGTACAATTAACAAAAATTGCATAAAAGACGTACTTTTTTTTGAAAATTTTATGTTCACAACTGAGAAACATTCGCTTTCGACGTGCACTGCTTTTAGAGAGGTTGCCAGTTTGCTTATTGCACCAGCAAGTTTCTAAGCTTCCGAAGCAAACATTTTACCAATTTTTCAAGTGCTTATTTCTAGGTAAATTATATGTATGAATTTTTTGGTACTCACAACAAAAACAATTGCTTTAGTGGACAGCATTTTGCACACAAACGATTTCGATTTCGATTTTTCGAATTTCTAAAAGTTATTTACTTCAAGCAAGCTATAAGAAAATATCACAAGTTATCAAACATAAAAATATTTTTTGTGGTAAAAATACACAATGCACACACAAACACAAGGAACTGCGCGTATCCTTTTTCTTTTTGCTCTGAGCGCGAGTTTTGTTGCTGGTATATTTGCGAATGTTGGCTTTGGCAAGACCGCACCAGGTACACGAACGTTTTGAATTAGGCTAACACAAGGCAATGCAACGCTTTTTATAACAGCACAATTGCTGTCGCGTTGCCAACGGACGTTGTAACAATAGCAGCAGCAACTACAACAACAACAACAAGAAAGCGAGCAGCAGTCCCAGCATTTGTGTGAACAGCAACATCTTCCGAAACGGCGCATAGACTTCATGCCAACAGGCAGACAATTACAACAACAACAAACAACAAGTGAATAGCAACAACTGCACAACAATTGTCTCAACGACGTCTGAACACGCTCTTGCAGCTAGCGTAGCTGAGCTGAGGCAGCAGTTAGTCAGCCAGCGCGATCTAGCGCCCGACCGAGCGACTAACTTATCCATATGATCGGCACGAAGCGATCTTCTAGATCATCTTCGTCTGGCGGCTGTGTCTGCGTCTACACGACGCGACGGCGACGGCGACGGCGACTCCGGCTAGCATTTGCAAACGGGTGCCGCCGCCACCTTAGAATATCAGCAGCCGCATTGCCAACTACAGCTGCAGCACATCACCTGAGTCCGACTCTCTTTGCTGCTCTTCGCTGAGCGCCATCGCGCCGTCACATCAGCGCGCATTAAATGTAAACAATTGTTTGATATGTCTGTACCCTCGGCCCCCTCACCATATCGTTGGCCCAACTGCCGCCAAGCAACAGCAAACATTAAGAGCGCCGATCAGCAACATCAGCAGCGGCAGCAGCAAACTTTTACTGTTACCACTACTAATGCCGGTGATGCTGTCGGTGATGTTTCCTCTCCAACAGCAGATCTGCTGCCAACTGCAGCTCATTTTCACAGAGATACACTCGCGGAAATAGCTTAATATTGAAAAGTTAACTGAAAAATTAGTTGCTATAACTAAAAAGTTATTTCAAAATGTGTCAGCTGATTTGATAGAGAGCGAAAGAGAGCAATAAAAATGTGTAGGATGTTAAAGTCTGCACTCGTTTCCTTTTCCCCCTCTTGTCAACGACTCAATTTTCAAAAAGCAAAATGTATGTACATGTTTTAATTGAAACTAAAATGTAGTAAAAAAGAGTTATAACGGTAAATTCAATGACGGTGTCAAATTTAAAAAATTTTGAAAACGTCATCACCTAAAAGTTAAGAATTTGCACATGCTCATCTTCAAAAAGAAAATTTAATCAATATTTTACTAATGACTTTTGGTGAGTGTATGATATGTGTGCATGTGTAGCTGTGTGTATGTTTGTGTGTGTGCATTTATTGGTGTATTGGCATTTTTGCAATTGAAATCGAAAGTATCTAAGCAGCGGCCACATATGCCGCCGCCATCTCCAGTTGCTGCTCTCCCCTTGCGCCACCGCACGCATTAAAGCCGCTCAAGTGCTCTCGTGATTCGTGTTATTCTTGTTGTTGTTGTTGGCATTACTATGACTGTGATCTTGTATCTCATTACTTTATGTAGCGATTATAGTATTGCAGCACAATAGCTGAAAAGCTCATACGGCGCGCAGCTACTCTCAATTTTATTTCACATTCTTCTTCTTCTTCTTCTTTGGCTGCGCAGAAGTACGAGCAATGCGAGTAGGTGTTGCTCATCGTTGCCGCTAAGACCTCAAAGGGGCATTGGTGGGCAATGTGTGCCATGCATCCGTAAGATACTCGCTTGTAGTGTAACGAGTGTACTTATTACCAGTTTAATGCTTTAGTCTGAGGCGAAGTTTCGTTGCTCGTCTTTATTTTGAACAACAATTACAATTGCGTCTGCTCTCTTTGCGCAGTTGAAAATGTTGAAATCGAAAGTGAAGCTCATCTTCGCTCGGCATTGTGGAAACATGCTACAGGCTGACCAGTGGAAAATGTAGTGAAGTAAGTTGAAGAAAGGTGCTGAGAAGAAAAGGCCAAAAATTTAGCTGTTGGTTGGAAAGGGAAAGAGATAAGGGAATAGAAAATCACACTTAACAAAATTACTAACAATTTGGAGCAACTTGGAAGGATGGATATCGGAAAGCTTTAAAAATTGCAGCTGGTGTGCCAATTTCAGCAATATTTAAAACAAACAATTTGAATCTCTGCTTTGAAGAAAATTTGATTCCAAACTTTCTGCCTGGAGTGACTTTGCCTGCATGACTCATCAAATTCCAATATCGCTTGCAAAATTTTTAGCATTTCGGTTCATTTACGAATTCATTTTCTCTAATCCTGTAAGTTTCGATGACAGTTTCGATTTCAGTTTCAACTTTATGGCTCGATGAGTGATGAAATTTAATTCTTTTGAACGCCCTTAACAGTTTTAATTATGCCTTGATTTTATTCTTTCCAATAATCCAAAATTCGATATCTAAAATTCACTTCATCGAACTTCAAATGCTTGCAAAATTTCATTAAAAATTCAGCACAAATCCCTTGAAATCGATTATATGTTGGCAATTCTCTGCATTTGTTAAATGCGCAAGCACATTTTATATGCAAAAAACCCTCAAATAATAAATCAAGGCAATTAAAATTCAAAGGAAACCACAAAAAATGTGATAATTGCCAGAGGAAAAGCGCAACAGTTGTTGTGATTGACATGCATTTCATGTAAAATATGCACATTAGGCAACAACAACAACAACAACATTGACAAAGAAGCAATTACCACAATAGCAACAACAACAACAACAACACAACCACATTTGTACAATTGTGTAAGCAGAGCAATTAAAGTATGTAGTTTGAAAAATATGCACAAAACATTGAGACAGAGCAGCAGCCAGCAAAAAAACCCAATGAAATGCCAAACACAGAAAAATGCACTCAAAGTCAATAGTCATCTTCAGTAGCAATAGCAGCAAAACAGTCAGCAACAACAACAACAACAACAACAACAACAGCAACAGCAGCATATTGATAGTCAATGAATTGCATTGCAGTGCTTTAAAGTTGCTGTCAATGTTATGCCATGCATTTGTGTGCATGAG
Organism: Neria commutata; assembly: GCA_963457695.1. Lineage (NCBI taxonomy): Eukaryota > Metazoa > Arthropoda > Insecta > Diptera > Micropezidae > Neria > Neria commutata. The sequence continues at coordinate 41,186,235 of OY735247.1, read as the reverse complement.
CATGTACTTGCACATGTGTGTGCGTGTATGTGTGTATGAAGGAAGCATGTATGCAGTCAATTAAAGAGTGCCTTTGATTGTCACACTTGCTTTGAGATGTATGCGTGCATGTATAGGAATTCGGCAGAAAACACTTTCAAGTCCTACAAATGCCTCCATGTGGAAAACCTCTGAAACTGGCCACATTTTCCTGCTCAGCACTTCTCCTGCGCCATTTGCTTGTGATCTTTCGCTTGTATTTTCCGCTCTCACAAAATGTGTAACCCATCGTGGCTTCAAAATGACCCCAGCCAGAGCAAAATAATAATCCGAAATAATTTCGTGCACAAAGTGCTTGCATCAATTGGAGGCTGATGTTTGGAAATTTTGAATCACACCCACGCAGCAGTGATGGGAGTGGGACCTTTGAAGTGTTACACCGACATCAGCAACTTGCTCCGATCCGTTCTACCCCTGCAATATTCTATTCAATAACATAATTTTCTACCTTCCCGTACTCCTTCCTGCCTTATTCTTTCGTATCTTATCCTATCCAGTCCAATCCTATCCTTTTCTATACTATCCTTTCCTATACTATCCTATCCTATCCAACCATCTCCTATCCTATCCTATCCTATCCTATCCTATCCTATCCCATACTTACCTATCATTTCATATTCGATCCCTTGCCTATTCCACCCTTTCCCAACTCTATCGAGCCTTGCCAAATGCAGCTTGGCCTTATGCATTTTTAACAGTTTTGCAAAGCGCGACAAATTCCAAAATTTTTTAAAACACTTTCCCTTGGATTTCTGAGCGCTCGAACCCGAATTACCCCCTTCCTTTTCTCATCAACATAACTGTCGACTACTTCAGGCTAAAAAGCATTACAACTCAATAATAACCTTTTAACAAAAGCAAAAGGAAGACAAGAACAACAACAACAAAAGATGTAACCGAAGTGCATTAAGATGAAACAGCAGCAGCAACAGGTTGTCAGCATTACCATAATGTTGCACATCCGCGTGCCAGCAGCGACAACAAAAACATCAGCAACCGAAGAACACAGAAAAACAATATTTCCCAGAACAATGATTGCAAAAATTATGAAGTAATTCGTCGAACACTAAAAATGTTAATGCTGTTGCAACGAAAAAAACAACAAAAACAACAAGAATAATAAGAGAAGCCGGCAGGCAAGCAACAAAAAGTGCTAATAATGCCAGCCCTTAGGCGGCATGCATACAATTAGAAGCAGAACAACCAGCTCATGAGACAGCAACAGCAACAGCAGCGGCAGTGGCGGCTGCCACAGCTGATATTAGTTCCAGCAGAAGCAGCAAATATTGGAGCAACAGGCACAACAACAAGCACAACATGCAACGGTGTTTCAGTCAGGCATGTGCAAATCTACATGTGGGTACTCGTACTAGGGGTACCAGTACCACCTTTTTAAGGATTGAAGTTTTCAATTAACACTAGAAAGGTCTTAAGGTCTTTTTAAAAAACAATTATCATGCAAAGGTAATAAAAGAAAGTGATTCAATACAAAATGTTTGATCTTCGGGGTCGCTGGATTTTCGCGAGCGGGATTTTCCATACATATTGCCTGTATTTTTGTAGGAGCTGCCATATAATCTTAATGAAACGCGGCGATCCAATATGAAGATTGCTATTATAACTCCTTTGGAAATTCGGAGTTGAGATTTTTCATATATATTCCACTTTGAAAAGTTACAGTTATCTAAGATTCTATTTATATTCAGTGCTTGTCATAATTTTAATGAGAAAAAAATTTCCTTTGAGTTTCTGGTATTTTCTTCATATTAATACTGAAACAATTGCACTTTGTTTGCCCAGATTGACAAACCTTTTTTTAGCTGCGAAAGTGTGCAACATCTAGTTGCAAGTCACTGCTTGTGTGAGTGGCAGTTACAAAAGCAACAACTACAATATAGCAGCTACACTTGCCACAAATACAAAACATTCTGGCACACTTGCCAAAGCAAAACAAAAAAAGAAGAAACGCTAAGAAAAAACTGCAAAACAAAAACAAAACTAGCAGAGCCAAATTGCAGCGAATGTTGTGTGCAGTTCTTTTAAAGGCCAACTTCACAGCGAGCAGTTTTGTGGCAGCAACAACAACTACAGCGGCGGCAGTAAAAGCCATAAAACCAAATAAAGTCAGGCACATGAAAATAGTTTACTACAATAAAATAAAAAAAAGCTCATAAGAATATGCATGAGCGAAGGCTTCGATAGCAAATCGCTTCGGGAGCAAAAGGCAGAAGCTGGCAACATGCAGATATGCACATAGTAGGCAATCAGCAACAGGTGGCATATACAAATAGGCGGCTGCACACATAATCTATTTGCGGGTGCAGGGGATTGAGCAGCATTTGCTTGTATTAGTTAGATGGCATGGATAGCTGACTTTATATTAGGTCAGCTGAGCTTCTCTGGCCAGTTCACTTTGATTTCGAGTGCATTGTAGGTATATTATTTCTTCTGAGCTGGTACAGAAAATAGCTGATCGCTGCTATTTCTATATTAAGCTGCAGGCACTCCAGCTGACAGACTGTAAGTAGGACTCAGTTTCCAAACCCTTCTCCAAACGTATGCCAGTATTGATGAGTATTCATAAGTTATAGTAAGAATAAGTTAATGGATGTTATGAATCTTGCAAGGATCGAAGCAGATCCAGAGCCACTGCAATGCCAAGCGAAATGAATGAAAATCTTAACATTTTCGGAGAGTTTAAATTCTGAATTGTTTTGGGACAACTTTTACAAAGATCTCTTTCTCTTGTTCTAGTTTCATATCTCCGTGTTGGGATGCGGCATCTACGTGTCTAAGGGGCGTCTGGGTGCTGCGATATTAGACCACAAATAGCGTTGCTTGCTACGATTCGCCTCGCAGTGGCATTTCCATAGTTGGACACAAAAGCAGCAGCGCAAACAATAGATAGATCAGCATAAAGGCAGATAATGCTTATCTTTATGTGTGGCAAGCTAAAAAGATGCATTGTAAAGCGGTTGCAATTTCGAGCTGAACATAAAATAAAATTGAGAAAATTAAAAATTTGCATGGCTTTGTTGGCTTGAAATTGAATTGCATTGAACTGTGAAGTATCTGAGGGAATTGCAGTCATACTGAATGAAGTGCATGGGAAGCATTTTGGTAGCAGATAAATTTTGAACAGAATGAGTGACTTTTTCCGAATTGCAATTTTTTAGTTCGTATTTTCAATCTCGCAGATTGAGCAACTGCGCTTTCGGATACAAATAGCCTATTTAACTTTGCTGCCATTATAATTATCGTGTTTTTTTTGGTTTTGGCTTTTGCCAATTTTGGGTTAAAATTCCTCATGTTTCGATATCTCTTTTAGTGTCCGAAATATTCTGTTCTTCGTTGTTATATGTGAGATTGCTCCTCGAACTTTTAAAGCATTTTTATCAAACAATTTTTATTCAAAGCACAATCTGCTTGACCTTTTGACATTAAGATATTAAAATTACCTTAACATTTCAATTAAAACTTTCGAAAAATTGCAAGCAAAAACTAATGCTGACATTTCGGGAACATAAAATAAAATAAAAGAATTGCATATTGTATTTGTTAGTGTAGTTGTAAACTAATGAAAATGTCAAAATCTATAGTAAAAAAATAGAAAAAAGTGCAAATACATGCAGCAAAAGTAAAGTTCGAATCATATTGCTCAATTTCGTGTATGCAAAACCGTTTACGAGTAGAATGCAGGCATCGTCGTCATCATAAAAGGCAGCAAGTGGATGTAATTAAAGTGGTTGCAGGGAGGCAGGAGCCTGTCGAGGCGAATAGAAAGCCAAACAGATTGACGGCAGGGTTGTCAATGCCGATGCTTTTTGGAACACTCGTTAGAAAAATTTGACATTCAAAGTTAATCAAGACTGAAGGCCTTTGGTAAGCAGCTATAAAGGATAACGAGTTTTAATATTATTCTAAAATATTTCAAAAATACATTTTCGATTTTTTTTAGTCTGCATGAAGTCAACGAGATTTCGAAAGTGCCGTTGCTTCAAGTTGAATCACAGAATGAATTTTATTTTGGAGTTACAGTCAATTAATTGCCATTGTGAATGATATTTTTTCATTGAGATGGAATCCTTTTTTATAGATACAAAATATTGAGCTGTAGCTCTTAGCAGAATAGAAAGGCTTATTTCCAAAAAACAGTTACGTTTAGTTATAAAATGATGTGTTAGATTCAGTACTTCTCATGTGAATTATTGAAAAATTTTAAGTTGCTCTGACTAATCTTCGGATTTTCAGAACTATGGCGTAGAAGCAGCGCTCAGTCTAGCTTTTAGCCATCGGCATTACAGGATTGAAATCCCTAATTGCCAGGCATCAAAAAGACTGCCTCATAAACAAATGAGTCTGAACTGGCAGTGAGTTGAGCGCTCGCTGGCGGCCAGTTGATGCACCCAAACGAAGCAAGCTCCACAAATTATGGCTTAGGAATGGAAAAAAGGGCTTGCCCGCTTTACATACGACAGCGTTTAGTGTTCAGCGTTTATTTAATCAAAATTATAATCTGCCATTTTAATGCTCATTGACAGACGCGAAATGCGCTCCTTCAATAAACGAATAAGTGACATTTCAAAGCGCACATTAAATCAGTCTAAAAGTCAGACTTGTTCCGCTGCAAAATGAAGCAATTCTAGTATGCCGCCAAATTATACGTCTTCGAGCAACAGGTACACACGTAACTCAAACCGTGGGCCGGGGCCGAGGAATGCAGCAACAAATAAAAAAAGAGTAGCAACAATAACAGCGCCAACATCATCAACAATAGCAGCCACAATTATGGCACCTTGTTGCCAGCAATCAAGACATCAATTTGAAATTTATGATGGCAACACTGGCAGCATTTGACGCCGTGGCGTGAGCGACTTAAATGGCAATTAACGGCAACTCTGGCAGCAGTCAGCCAGCTGGCTCTAAGCGAACCGTTAAGGCCGTCGGTCGCACTTATCAGTTAATGGCATCGCAATAATTTTTGCAAAAGACAAAAAAAATTATAAATGATTGACGAAAAATGCTTTTTACGCGTAATAGCGATTTTTTTTGGCAAAAAATATGCACGCAACCGACGCAAAGTTATATCTTATGTGCACTGCAGGAAATAATGTGCTCTTAACCCGTTTTCTACATTCGAGCTTTTTTTTGAGCCGATGCTAAAAATCGAAAAATCCGTAAATTGGTAAATTTTTAAGCTTTGAATTTAGCAGCTTCATAAGTCACATTTTTTTAACCCCATATTCTTTAACCCAAAACTTTTTCAGAACAAGAGAAAATGTCACAAAAGACTTGATTCATTTATAGTAATTTTAATAAAATGTACTTTTAATACAATATTTTTGGCATATATGTAGTTTAAAATGTCTTTATATATTAATGCAAAATATATTGATTCAATAATGATTTGTCGTTTCATTAAAAGCTACTATATAAACGTCTATATTTAAAGAAATATTCATTGTTTAATTTTCACTTGATCGGTGATTTTTTCCTTTTCGACTTTATAGCTCCAAACAGCTTTTAATTTGAAGTATTTTAAAAAATCTTCCAGCAGCGGTAGACAGTGGGTTAAACATTAGTGCACATTGGCAGTACTCGTAACTGAGCGTTCGTGCTGCCATGATTTATATTTTCTGCCAAAAACGCCCTTACACTGCGCTATAACCTGTGAGATGCGAATTCCTGGGCAAGCCTCAGTTTTTTGCCAATATTGACAGACGGCGTGAAATTGTTCGTCTGTCTGTAATTGTCTTGTGGACAGTCTTTCTATCTGTCTCGTCGCTTTGTCCGTCTGCCTCTGTCTCTGCACTCTTACAGCTTGTCCAGCATTCTGTATGTCTTTTGGTCTGTTCGTCTGTCTGCATGCCATTGGTAAAGGTCATGCTCTTAAAACTTGCTCATAACTTGTCTTAAGTGTCTTTGCCTGGCCCACAACAATTTACATTTCTGCCAGATAACAGTATGACTAACATCTTAAGATAGAGGCAAGCAAAGCGATTCTTGACCCCAACGGCTTAACAGGTTGAATAGGAAAGACATCCGCACTAGATATTGCTTGCTATTTATATTCACCTACATAAGAATGTTATATTTGACCTTAAGACCAGGACCATAGAATTAGGGTTCGGCTCATGCTTCTGAAGTGGAATAAAACACTTTGATAATTTCGCTGAAATTTTACAACATTAACATTCAAACTAAACATTAAGAATTCAATCGCTACCGTTTCCCAGCTTTGGCTACAGCCAGGATTTTACGGATCTTTACGACTCCATGCTAGGTTAAATTATTTGATATTGATATAAAAGAATATTTTTTTTTAGTTTTTGTGTTGTAGTCAAATATTGCACGTTCTCGACTTTACTTTTCCTCTGGACTTTGTTAACTTAGAAGTAAAAATGCATTGAAGTTCCGTGGCAAGTAAACATGCAAGAGTGAGCAGTCTGAAGTTGAAGCAACGTGCAATAGCAAATGTCAAACAAGTTGCAAATGCTAAGGCAACGATTTGATGGAAGGGGAGCGGAGGGGGAGGCCCACAGAAAAACCACAAAATACGAATGAAGAGGTGGAATATTGCAGGAACGGATGGGTGGATGACTGGGTGGAGCACGAAGTAAAACGGCAACACAAAGCAGTAAGGAAGGGTAGGCGTGGGGAAGCTAACAGCAACGATTCCGGCGACAAGTGCGACAAAAGTCGTTGAAACGTATGGAAAAATGCAGTAGAATGCAGTCAAGATCCTGCGCTATTCCTTGACTATTGTTGGATAAAAGGGGAGAGAGTGTGCATGGGAGGGGGCGGGGGGAGAGTGTGCATGTTGACAAGCGCAAAACTGCGCGCCATATGTGATGCTCGGCTTCCTTGTGGGGGTTCCAGCCGCTACATCTTCAGCATGATTGTTATTACTTGGGAATTCCAGAATTCTTGTTGTTGTATTTTTGACAATTTTTTGTAGTTGCTGTTGTTGTTGTTGTTGTTGTTTATTGCAATGTTGTGATTTCATTGTTTCGTTGGCATTTTTCGTTGTTTTTGGTTTTTTGTTTTTTGCTTTGTAGCAAGTGTTGGACAAGATTTGAAGAGCGTTTCATTCGGTGCGAGGTTGCATTTGTTGTTGCATTTGTTGTTGCTGATATTGTTGTTATTGTTGTTGTATTTGTTATTTTTTGGGTGCGACAAATGCAAAATGCGAATGACAACTGCAGTAAACGCAAACAGCGACAGTTGAAAAGTGCCGGCATTTTGGTTTGCATGCACTACGTGAGGGGGGATGAAGAAGAGTGCAAAGGGTGGCTTGAGAGGCATATGGTAGAGTGGGTCTGTCGCAAAACGTGCAGTTGACACTTTAATTCATTTGGCGTGCTGTTTGGTTTGTTTTTGGTTTTGGTTTTGGTTCTTTTTGTTTGGTCTTTGCTCCTTTTTGCGGTCGTGGCTTGAATTTGGCGCCCAACATTTGGTGGCATGCAAACCAGTCTAAGTGAGTATCTGTGTGTGTAGAGCGCCGCCTTAAAGGTTTTTGGGGCCAAGTAGATTTTGGAGACATTTGAACGGTTTTTTTCCGTTGCCGGCCCCATTTGGGCCCATAAGTAAAGACGGCACTTTGCTTCAGAAAACCAGACAGACAGACAGACAGACAGACAGACAGACAGACAGACAGACAGACACAGACATGACATGGAAATATGAACTTTAGCGGTCGCCTGATGGCGCTGCCGCAGTTGCCAAAGATTATTGACACTAAAATTTTCGCAGACAATTTCGTGTTATTCAAATTGTGTGTGTGTGAGAGTGTGTGTGCTATGCTTGTCATAGTAATGTTGCTCGTTTTTGTTGTTATAAAATTTGCTGCAAGCAATTCTATTTGATTGTGACATTGGCAGCAAATAAAAAGTTGCGACTTGCCATCTAAATAGTTGCATGCCACATGGCAGGCGATCGGCTCAGTACCCTGACATTTGGTGCATATATGGTGTGGCAGGCTGCATGCTCGGCATGAGATTCAACATGTTGCCAACAATGAGCAGCAACAATTGCTATCTGGCATGCAGATTGCTCAGAATTATATGCACTTTAAATATCGTTTGTCTTCTGTTTTATATAAGGCTGCTCCTCAGCTGATCAAGAGAAGGTAATTGGTATTTGGTATGCCATAGAATGGAAGTGGAAATTAAATGTCACTGTTGTGCATACAAATTGCTGAATGGTTGGAAGTGTATGAAATATGCGCAGATAAGCATCACGCAAATTTGCACAAATTACAAGGGAATGTCTTCTTACAATCTGAATAACTGGAAATAATCAATCCTCCTAATATTGCAACATAATATTCGACACATTATCTGAAGAATTTTGTAAGTTTCGGGCTCATAAGATGAGTCCACTTCGACGATTGTCAACTGCAGACAGTTTTGCTTCACTTTTGATCGCCTCTCTGCCGAATTATTTTCCTCAAATATTTCTCATGTGCTGATGCAATTTCGCACATAAAATAGTCGTAAAAAGCAACAACTACTCGTTTTTAATAAACAGGCAAAACACAATAAATTTTTGTGCTTATATTAAATATCATATAATTCTGCTAATATCATAGCAATTTCAATTAAAATAAAAGTTTTGCCCTTTGACCGCCAAAAAGTTGTTAGCACACAGCCAAAACCAGCAATTTGCGCTACTTGCGGTCTGTTGGCTGGCTTTGTTGTTAGCACTGCTTTTGTTGTTGTTTGGATTTTTTGCCCCAACTTTTTTTGGAGGCTACCTTTTTCGCGGTTAACTCAACCGTGACCTGCATTCGCCTCAATTAATTCACTATTTTGCTAATATTTGCAGCTAAAAATGAAAATGTGCGCACACACATACATATACATACATACACACATATCGCAGTTTTACGCATGCAAAAGTGTATGCATGTGTGTAAATATTTTGATAGCGCGCCGCCAGAGTTTGCTAGAAATGTGCAAAATTTAGCGAAATATTGCAACAACTAAAAGTAGACTAATCGCATGATTTTATGCGTAGTTTCTCTTTTTGTTTTATGCTTTTCCGGAAAATTTTGTTGTTTTAGGCATTTCATTTTATTTCGGCATTTTTACGCAGAGAGGCCTGAACAAATTCGTTGAAAATTTGCATTCGCTGAAATTAAATAGTTTGTGGTTATGTACGCGCATGGTACTCGTATGAACTGGCCAGTAATTAATTCTGCCAGGTGTAAAAATGGAATAACGATTACGCGTTTACGCACAGTTTCCTGTCACCGTGTATGAGAGTCATTTTTCCCAAAATCCATAGTCTAAAAGTCTATAATACGAAGCATTCGTCTTAATCAGTTTTCTTCTAAGAAGTGTTCCTTTTTGTATGTCCGGTTTAAGAGTGCATTGCTCAATTGTCATGTGCTGGGGGGTACGAAGACGGAGCACTAATACTTTTATTTATATATTCGAAAAGATCTAACTCTAACGAAAATGTGGTACTTCGGATTCAGGCATATAAATTTGCAGAGTTGCATTAAAATTGCCAATGGAAAAATTCTAAAATTGGTTTTGGAAAATTTCAAAGTTGGTGAATATCAAGAGTAGTGGCCTTTATTTATTGCACAGCTTATGACATGGAATTCTTTAGCTATCTGTCGAAAAAACTTAAGTATATTAAAATAAAACGACAGCAATTTGTGAGGTGAATAGCCATTGCAAATGTAGCTGACAAGTGACAAAAAGATCCCAAGATAAACAATATTTTCGAGCTCTTCAGAATATCTGCCATTTATTCTATATACTTCTACATTCTTGTAAATAACTTTGGACTTTTTACAGCCAATTTTTGTTGGGCTGTCTGAATACTGAATATTGAATATTGCAAACTGATTTTGATCGAGAAGTTCTTGGTGTGGAATCTTGGTATGTGAAATGTTCCTAATGCAATTTTCATTGTCAATATAACAATGTGCCTCTTGTTAAGGAGCATAGAAAAAACGTGTAAATCTCAAAGAAGTGTATGTTTATTTCGGCGCAAATGAAGCTGTCATTCACACTTCACTATGCCATCATAAATAGAGCCCTAATAGCCATAAGCAAATGCCACTCGCTACACGCAAATCCTACGCTCGCTTTGGCATAAGTCAGTTTGCCTGCCTTCATTTGATATCCTTCGGCGTAGATACTCTTGTGGTTAGCGTGCAGAAATTCAATATTTGACGTGACTTTAATGACAGATGAAGCTCGTTGTATTGCTGAAGCGATGCCGTTAATCGCACGTACAATAGCGTGAGAGTGTCGACATATAAGGATGAGCGAAATGTGATAAAAGAAATATATCGGGAAAATTATAACAAATATATAACATATTTCTCAATATAGTTAAAACTGGAATAATTTAGAAAAGCAAATGTCAACATTCACGAATTTGCGATTAACACATATCAAGTTTTTGAATAAAACATAAAAAAGTAATGTTCGTATTAGCTAATTATTTTGGCCTGATAAGAAAGAGACAACTGTCATAAGAGTTCTTCAAATTGGAAAAGTATAAGTATTCAACATTCGATTCGATTAAGAAAAGACATGTCTATGATATTCATTCGTATTGCAGAATTAATAAGCTTGAAGCTAGTAGTATGAATATGCCGGTTCTGGGACAACCTGTGGAGAGGGTTGAGTGTGGAGCAACGAAAAATTTCATAGTGTGGAGCAGTGTGACGTCACATTTTTGCTCCACCATATGGTGAGGAGAAACGATGACGTCATCAGTGAAAATGACGTCATCAGCGGTAATGTAAACAATATGATGACGTCATCAGTGAAAATGACGTCATCGGGGATAATGTAAACAATACGATGACGTCATCAGCGATAATGTAAACAATACGATGACGTCATCAGTGAAAATGACGTCATCAGTGGAAATGCAACCCTGTTTTAAAATTTGAAGGTGACGTCATCAGTGGAAATGCAACCCTGCAATACAATTTGAATTTCACAATTAGAATTTCACAATTAGATGTAATTTGAAGCCGTTTATATATGTATATGTGTGTGTGTGTATGTATATTAGAATTTCACAATTAGATGTAATTTGAAGTGTGTATGTATATTAGAATTTCACAATTAGATGTAATTTGATATGTATGGAGCAAAAATGTGACGTCACCAGTGAAAATTTGTATGTATGGAGCAAAAAAATACTAGAACAATTCCTCCATCGTATGGGAGGAGCAGAAAGTTTACTAAAATCATGTGTGAAAATGCAACCCTGCAATACAATTAGAATTTCACAATTAGATGTAATTTGAAGTTGATTATATATATATGTATGTATGTATATGGGATCGAGAACCTAAGCGCGGGGGCAAGCGCGAGAGCGGCTCTAACGTTGACCACAACAATGTGTTTGTTGTGAAATAGAGCAGGAGCACAGCTAAGAATTAACAGCATGTTGATTCTTGCTAACCATCCATAGAGCGATAATGTGTGCAGTATGATGCGTATGACTTAGAATTTTTAAGAGGAAGATCAATTTTGTTTGTTTACATTAAAGATTCGTTGGCGATAGTAGTATATGATGCATTAGCGTGTGAATATTGTTTGTTTACATTAAAGATTCGTTGGCGATAGTAGTATATGATGCATTAGCGTGTGAATATAATTAATGATTTTTATGAGCAGGAACACAGCTAAGAATTAACAACAAGTTGGATATAGCTTATTTCAATCTTGAACTTTTATAAACAAATATTATGAAAATGAAGAAAGAAATGAAGGATACAAATACAATCCTATATATTTCATATTTAAGCTTACAGCAGATAAAGTGTAAATTTGAAATATTTTAGCTGAAACTTGTATCAGTCTTCTCCAAAGCATTGAATATAGAAAATGGATAGTCAACATTTGCTATCTGGTACGCTATTCTTTCACATAATGCGTTCACCATATCAATTGATAGTAACTGCAATCTACAGGAATTTATACTAACAATATTTTATTTAAATAAAAATAACAAAAGATTAATAAAAATGTTTATTTATTCATTTCAGTATACTGATTTATAAATCTTATAGACTATAACAAACGGAAAAAGCTTAACCTAAAGCAATTAGCATTTACATCTTAATCTAGACATTATTGTAAAAACTTATGGATTCACAATTTGAACAACATCTAAATTATTTTTCAATTAATTTGATAATGTCCTCACGCTAATACGTTAACACCATCTTCCTGAATACATCTCTTATCATCTGAACAACTTAATATTAATTTTTTTTGAGCTCTTGTGTATACAATTGATGAGCTCTTGATCTAAATATACACATATTACCATAGAATTGTTTCTTCCTCAACAAACAATCTTTATAATCTTCTATACTAAGGTTATTTAATAAAGCTTTTTTAACTCCTTTTGCTTTCTTTACTTGTTTACAATTAATCGTATCAATAGAATACATCTTTGAGCGAAGACCAATGAATTCCCTCATTATATTGCCATTGTTCTCGTCCTTCATCATTCCGAGAACTTTTTTATTTTTTAATGGTCATCTTTTTTGAATCTATATCATCTTTAATATCATTATAAAAATCTTCAGTTTTAATAGAGTAAATAAATTAATCTGTATCCATATAATTTAAAGATAAATTTTCATTAAATTTCGGTTTCATATAATTATAATGGAAATCATACATTTTTAATTTGGATAGTTCAAGTACCGTAAAACCCAAATATATTGGTTTATTATATAACGAATGAACCCTATTCAATTGGATTGCAACCATACTGATATCTCAAATTGCATTCATTATGTGCTGGTCCCCTATATTTTCCAGTTAAATGACAATGATCAGCCACTCTATCATTACCCAGCTCTTTCCTATAGATATGACATAATGTGCTTTCATGCTGTTTCATAATTTGCTCTGATGTGAGGAAATTGGCTTTCCTATAGCTAAATAATTATAATAAATGTCTTTTAAATCTCTAACTAAATCTACACCTGAATATTGAACTAATTTACTTAAAGAACTGTTAAAACATTTTATATAACTAAATGCAAAAGGTACATGCTTTTGAATACTCTTAACTTGTGCTGAGTTTTGAAAATTTTCACTTTGTAAAATACATTCAAAATCAGCATATACTACAACGAGTACATCTAACTTTCGCTCATGATTTTTATACCCTACACCTATGGTAATAGGGTATAATAACTTTGTGCGAAAATTGTAACGCATGAAAGGAGCCGTCCTAGGTATAGACATAAGTATATAGAAATGCTTAGAATCACTTTCTGTGTTGATTTCCGGTTGTCCGTCTGTCCGTCTGCCCGGGTGTCTGTCTGTCTGTCTGTCTGTCTGTCTTGCTGTCCGTTGGCGCAGGAGAGAAAGAAGGAGTTGTCCGATTTGGACCAAATTTGGCACACAGTCGCAGTGAACCTTCCACTACTTCAAGTTCCGAGATTAGCCAAATCGGTTAAAGGACACGCCCACAATGGGTCTGTAAGTCCCACTACCCCGGAATATTTCCAGTTAAATTGCTTAAATTTGTGTAATTATTCATTAAAAGGAATGGTATTTGGTATTTAATGTAAGGTGTGGACCCTCTATGTCATACAAAAAAAAACGGGCGTGGTCCGCCCACTATATAGACGGTAAGCGGAAAATCCTTATAACTTCCATAACATATACACCAGTCTGTTCATATTTGGTCACTTCATTTCTGGTAAGAACACCTCTTAATTCTCCAAAAATGGGCGTGGTCCGCCCACTCAGTTACTTGGTGTAGGGTATTACTTTGTCGGTGGAACCCGACTGATGCTTCCTTACTTGTTTTTAACCTAAAACTGTCTTCTTACCGCTTGGCATTTCACCAACAATTTCGTGGCAGCGAAGTTTATGTTTCTGCAGCGCTTCTAAACTGTATCTATATTGCCGGCATTCGTTACACATTAATATTGGATGTGTAAGCTTCATAACTTCGCTTCTCAGCAATCTATTAAAAAATAGAAAACCAAAATATATCAAAATTTCAAGTATATAAATCGAATAATATAAATATTGTATATAAATTGTTGTTATTCTTATTATTGAATATATGTACCTTGAAATATTTTTTATCCACACGTAGTGGAACTGCTGTTCTTTCTGGATTAGCATCAGGTTGATATGGTGCTCCTTTTCGGCAGCAGTGCTATAGTAGGGACCAACTACTTTATGGAGCTCTTCATCGAATCCGAAAATATTAATGCTGATGCTGCTGTTTTGGTCCTCAAACTTTTTTGCGTCTTTAATTAGTAGAGGGAATGTCAGATCCTTGAAATTTAGCTCTATATTGTTGTGTAATGTTATTAAATGAGCCTTAATATCTGCTATTTGATAGTTGGAACATCTCTCAGGATTTAATTGAAGTGGATATAGCGCTGATATTATCGCTCACTTGAAGCAGAATTCATCATTGGTTTGTATGTTTATACAGGCTTCCTTCTTGTATACTTCATATGGTAGATCCTTTTATTGGTCTATATTGATTGATGTTAATTTCCAGATGAGAGAGTCTTATTAATGTCCAGCCGCTATCTCTTTCTTGAAATTCAGCTAGTTTTGTGCAGAGTTGCGTACACATATCTTCATAGCTAGAAATCACTTGTGATTCAATTTGAACTACACTCATTTTAGTTTGAAATGATTTCAAGTCAATAGCTATTTCATCATCACTGGACATTTTTATGAATTCAGCAAACAGTTCTATATTATATTTAAATGCTGAATGTTTTTCAAGCATGTCGTTTAACATTTTTATTATAATTGATTGAGCATTTTGCAAAAATTGTTCAGGTATTAATAAACCATCTTTATTTTCAAATATAACTGTTTCAATGCGCTCATTAAACGCTGATTTAACACTTTTAAAGTTTTCGTCTTTTGTAATCGCACAATTTCTCTTATGTTTATTTGTGCGTACGTGATAGTTCCAGGATTTGAATGTAACATTTTCACCACAAATGGCACAAGGTACTTTTCTGTTGAAATCAATCAACTGATTTACATTATTGTTATTATTATTATTATTATTGCTGCACGATGGCAGACAATCTTGTGGCTGATGATAGACTTTAGTATGTCGTGTTAACTTATCAGCTCTCGAAAATGTTTGTTTGCATATTTCACATGCAATATCGACTTTATTATGTTTATTTAAAATATGTCGATTTAGCGTATATTTATAACTAAATCCGCATCCGCACACTTCACAATTGAATCCTTTCATTTTGATTTTTTTAAATTACAATAGTTTTGAGCTTTTATCCTTGTTGCTGTTCAGATGAAAGTTGAAACAGTACTATTAAAGCTTCACGTTCATTCACCCTTTATATAAGAAGCGACAATGATCCGAACGATCATTTTTGCGCTCGGTTTCTGCGTTGTTGTTGTTTTTATGTATGTGCTATTCTATATGTCGACAGCTCGGGCAGCAAAAAAAATATACGAAGGATCAGAACGACACTCGGTCAGCTGATATTCCCGACAGCGCTGCGTTCGGTTTCTGTGTTGTTGTTGTTTATATATGCTGACTGAGCATTTTTTGTGTTCGGGTTCTGTGTTGTTGTTGTTTATAATGAAGCTTCGCTCTCGGAAGCACCCGCTGTGTCCGTTGTTGCTGCTGTCTATAATGAAGCTTCGCTCTCGGAAGCACCCACTGTGTCCTTTGTTGCTGCTGTCTATAATGAAACTTCGCTCTCGGAAGCACCCGCTATGCCCGGCGTTGTTGCTGTTTGTTTCTGCGTAAGCAATGTCGTGTTCTCTACAAGCTGAACCCAAGGGATTAATTCCTCTATCGCCTCTTGCTAAACGTTTTTCAATTTCGTCCCGGCCCACAAAACTGATAGCCTGGTAAATGAAGTTCCACTGGCAACGAATTTATTAGAACCTTAGCAAATTTTAAACACAGGCGTTCAACGCTATAACAAATTACTAATACAATATTGGATAAGGACTTCGCCTTGTGTGGGAATATTTTTGATAGAGTTTAATCAAAATGTTCTTTTAAAAATAGGTCATGTCAAATCATATAATCAACTACGAATTATATATATATTAAACAATGAAAGTAATTTTTTTTGTCCTTCATTTTATGATTTCCGATTTTAAAAGTGTATCATCTTATCTGCTATCAACTTATCTGCTATCAGCTTATCTGCTATCAGCTTATCTGCTATCAGCTTATCTGCTATCAGCTTATCTGCTATCAGATATCAGGTATCAGGTATCAGATATCTGTTATCAGATATCAGGTATCAGGTATATATCAGGTAACAGGTTATCAGCTTATCTGCTATCAGCTTATCTGCTATCAGCTTATCTGCTATCAGCTTATCTGCTATCAGCTTATCCGCTATCAGCTTATCTGCTATCAGATATCAGGTATCAGGTATCAGATATCTGTTATCAGATATCAGGTATCAGGTATATATCAGGTAATAGGTTATCAGCTTATCTGCTATCAGCTTATCTGCTATCAGCTTATCTGCTATCAGCTTATCCGCTATCAGCTTATCTGCTATCAGATATCAGGTATCAGATATCTGTTATCAGGTATCAGATATCTGTTATCAGATATCAGGTATTAGGTATATATCAGGTAACAGGTTATCAGATATCAGATAAATCAAGATGTTGAATCAGTTGTAATAGCTTGAGAGCAGTTAACATACTAAACATTTAGTTACAGCATCTGACATTTTATAGTTTAATAAAAATATTGAACCCCTTTCTATAGCGTCCAGAATCGATATCGTCATCTTTGCTTATACCAAGGAATCCATATTTATCCTTCCAACATTCTGTGTACATTTAACAAAACGTTTTAAATGATATATCCCTACCATCATGATCATGATATATATGCTTCATATTCAGTTCATCTTTGGTTATATCAAGGAATCCATATTTATCCTTCCAACATTCTGTGTACATTTAACAAAACGTTTTAAATGACATATCCCTACCAACATGATCATGATATATATGCTTCATATTCAGTTCATCTTGTTTAAACATAATTATCATGTTAGCATTGTCACATATTAAATGCTTTGGTATACGTGTATATGTTTGACACAGATAGAAGCTATCAACATTTTTATGCCGACCCATACAGAAATATACACGAATATTATTTTGTTTCTCGCAGGCAACATCATCAAAAATCATGATGGAATTTCTTTTAGCCTTGTCCAGTGGTAAAACGTGTTCATTTTCAGAAAATGTATAGAACTCCATACCTTTAATTGGTGTTATCAATTGTCTTAAATATTCATATTTAGGCTGATGTAAAGATTTTGAATACAAATATATATTTTCAAATTTTAGCCCATTAGGACTTTCTATTAGACCTATCATAACATTGGTCTTTCCGCAATTTGATGGTCCAACAATAAGGGCTCTTATGGTGTTAGGAAGTAGTGAACTATGTCTTAGTTTTTGATGATTATTTGAAGAAATATCGACATTTCTAGCAATTATGTTTTGGTGTTGTTTTATTAGACGCATCTTAGCAACTGATGAAAATCTATTTGAACCATATACATTTGTTGTTTTACATTAGTCTTTAACCCGTTCCCTCCCACTGTACCCGCTTGGGTACAGGCTCAAAAACCTACTAATTAATATTTTTTTTTTGAAATTTTTATCTTTTTTATGTTTCTTATGTGTATTTGATTACAATTAAATAAATGAAACTAATGATTTCTGATTTTAAATGGTCTTGGCTATTAATGGGTTAATGGACTGTGTGAAAGGTTAAAACATTATTCATTATAATATGGTAGTAAACTATAAAAATCAAATCAGTCCTAATCGATTTGTTGTCGAAGGAAGTCTACTTAATAATATAATAAATTCGTTGACAGTGGAACTGATATATACCTAATACCTGATATCTGATAACAGATATCTGATACCTGATAACAGATATCTGATACCTGATATCTGATAGCAGATAAGCTGATAGCGGATAAGCTGATAGCAGATAAGCTGATAGCAGATAAGCTGATAGCAGATAAGCTGATAACCTATTACCTGATATATACCTGATACCTGATATCTGATAACAGATATCTGATACCTGATACCTGATATCTGATAGCAGATAAGCTGATAGCGGATAAGCTGATAGCAGATAAGCTGATAGCAGATAAGCTGATAGCAGATAAGCTGATAGCAGATAAGCTGATAACCTGTTACCTGATATATACCTGATACCTGATATCTGATAACAGATATCTGATACCTGATACCTGATATCTGATAGCAGATAAGCTGATAGCAGATAAGCTGATAGCAGATAAGCTGATAGCAGATAAGCTGATAGCAGATAAGTTGATAGCAGATAAGATGATACACTTTTAAAATCGGAAATCATAAAATGAAGGACAAAAAAAATTACTTTCATTGTTTAATATATATATAATTCGTAGTTGATTATATGATTTGACATGACCTATTTTTAAAAGAACATTTTGATTAAACTCTATCAAAAATATTCCCACACAAGGCGAAGTCCTTATCCAATATTGTATTAGTAATTTGTTATAGCGTTGAACGCCTGTGTTTAAAATTTGCTAAGGTTCTAATAAATTCGTTGCCAGTGGAACTTCATTTACCAGGCTATCAGTTTTGTGGGCCGGGACGAAATTGAAAAACGTTTAGCAAGAGGCGATAGAGGAATTAATCCCTTGGGTTCAGCTTGTAGAGAACACGACATTGCTTACGCAGAAACAAACAGCAACAACGCCGGGCATAGCGGGTGCTTCCGAGAGCGAAGTTTCATTATAGACAGCAGCAACAAAGGACACAGTGGGTGCTTCCGAGAGCGAAGCTTCATTATAGACAGCAGCAACAACGGACACAGCGGGTGCTTCCGAGAGCGAAGCTTCATTATAAACAACAACAACACAGAACCCGAACACAAAAAATGCTCAGTCAGCATATATAAACAACAACAACACAGAAACCGAACGCAGCGCTGTCGGGAATATCAGCTGACCGAGTGTCGTTCTGATCCTTCGTATATTTTTTTTGCTGCCCGAGCTGTCGACATATAGAATAGCACATACATAAAAACAACAACAACGCAGAAACCGAGCGCAAAAATGATCGTTCGGATCATTGTCGCTTCTTATATAAAGGGTGAATGAACGTGAAGCTTTAATAGTACTGTTTCAACTTTCATCTGAACAGCAACAAGGATAAAAGCTCAAAACTATTGTAATTTAAAAAAATCAAAATGAAAGGATTCAATTGTGAAGTGTGCGGATGCGGATTTAGTTATAAATATACGCTAAATCGACATATTTTAAATAAACATAATAAAGTCGATATTGCATGTGAAATATGCAAACAAACATTTTCGAGAGCTGATAAGTTAACACGACATACTAAAGTCTATCATCAGCCACAAGATTGTCTGCCATCGTGCAGCAATAATAATAATAATAATAACAATAATGTAAATCAGTTGATTGATTTCAACAGAAAAGTACCTTGTGCCATTTGTGGTGAAAATGTTACATTCAAATCCTGGAACTATCACGTACGCACAAATAAACATAAGAGAAATTGTGCGATTACAAAAGACGAAAACTTTAAAAGTGTTAAATCAGCGTTTAATGAGCGCATTGAAACAGTTATATTTGAAAATAAAGATGGTTTATTAATACCTGAACAATTTTTGCAAAATGCTCAATCAATTATAATAAAAATGTTAAACGACATGCTTGAAAAACATTCAGCATTTAAATATAATATAGAACTGTTTGCTGAATTCATAAAAATGTCCAGTGATGATGAAATAGCTATTGACTTGAAATCATTTCAAACTAAAATGAGTGTAGTTCAAATTGAATCACAAGTGATTTCTAGCTATGAAGATATGTGTACGCAACTCTGCACAAAACTAGCTGAATTTCAAGAAAGAGATAGCGGCTGGACATTAATAAGACTCTCTCATCTGGAAATTAACATCAATCAATATAGACCAATAAAAGGATCTACCATATGAAGTATACAAGAAGGAAGCCTGTATAAACATACAAACCAATGATGAATTCTGCTTCAAGTGAGCGATAATATCAGCGCTATATCCACTTCAATTAAATCCTGAGAGATGTTCCAACTATCAAATAGCAGATATTAAGGCTCATTTAATAACATTACACAACAATATAGAGCTAAATTTCAAGGATCTGACATTCCCTCTACTAATTAAAGACGCAAAAAAGTTTGAGGACCAAAACAGCAGCATCAGCATTAATATTTTCGGATTCGATGAAGAGCTCCATAAAGTAGTTGGTCCCTACTATAGCACTGCTGCCGAAAAGGAGCACCATATCAACCTGATGCTAATCCAGAAAGAACAGCAGTTCCACTACGTGTGGATAAAAAATATTTCAAGGTACATATATTCAATAATAAGAATAACAACAATTTATATACAATATTTATATTATTCGATTTATATACTTGAAATTTTGATATATTTTGGTTTTCTATTTTTTAATAGATTGCTGAGAAGCGAAGTTATGAAGCTTACACATCCAATATTAATGTGTAACGAATGCCGGCAATATAGATACAGTTTAGAAGCGCTGCAGAAACATAAACTTCGCTGCCACGAAATTGTTGGTGAAATGCCAAGCGGTAAGAAGACAGTTTTAGGTTAAAAACAAGTAAGGAAGCATCAGTCGGGTTCCACCGACAAAGTAATACCCTACACCAAGTAACTGAGTGGGCGGACCACGCCCATTTTTGGAGAATTAAGAGGTGTTCTTACCAGAAATGAAGTGACCAAATATGAACAGACTGGTGTATATGTTATGGAAGTTATAAGGATTTTCCGCTTACCGTCTATATAGTGGGCGGACCACGCCCGTTTTTTTTTGTATGACATAGAGGGTCCACACCTTACATTAAATACCAAATACCATTCCTTTTAATGAATAATTACACAAATTTAAGCAATTTAACTGGAAATATTCCGGGGTAGTGGGACTTACAGACCCATTGTGGGCGTGTCCTTTAACCGATTTGGCTAATCTCGGAACTTGAAGTAGTGGAAGGTTCACTGCGACTGTGTGCCAAATTTGGTCCAAATCGGACAACTCCTTCTTTCTCTCCTGCGCCAACGGACAGCAAGACAGACAGACAGACAGACAGACAGACAGACAGACAGACACCCGGGCAGACGGACAGACGGACAACCGGAAATCAACACAGAAAGTGATTCTAAGCATTTCTATATACTTATGTCTATACCTAGGACGGCTCCTTTCATGCGTTACAATTTTCGCACAAAGTTATTATACCCTATTACCATAGGTGTAGGGTATAAAAATCATGAGCGAAAGTTAGATGTACTCGTTGTAGTATATGCTGATTTTGAATGTATTTTACAAAGTGAAAATTTTCAAAACTCAGCACAAGTTAAGAGTATTCAAAAGCATGTACCTTTTGCATTTAGTTATATAAAATGTTTTAACAGTTCTTTAAGTAAATTAGTTCAATATTCAGGTGTAGATTTAGTTAGAGATTTAAAAGACATTTATTATAATTATTTAGCTATAGGAAAGCCAATTTCCTCACATCAGAGCAAATTATGAAACAGCATGAAAGCACATTATGTCATATCTATAGGAAAGAGCTGGGTAATGATAGAGTGGCTGATCATTGTCATTTAACTGGAAAATATAGGGGACCAGCACATAATGAATGCAATTTGAGATATCAGTATGGTTGCAATCCAATTGAATAGGGTTCATTCGTTATATAATAAACCAATATATTTGGGTTTTACGGTACTTGAACTATCCAAATTAAAAATGTATGATTTCCATTATAATTATATGAAACCGAAATTTAATGAAAATTTATCTTTAAATTATATGGATACAGATTAATTTATTTACTCTATTAAAACTGAAGATTTTTATAATGATATTAAAGATGATATAGATTCAAAAAAGATGACCATTAAAAAATAAAAAAGTTCTCGGAATGATGAAGGACGAGAACAATGGCAATATAATGAGGGAATTCATTGGTCTTCGCTCAAAGATGTATTCTATTGATACGATTAATTGTAAACAAGTAAAGAAAGCAAAAGGAGTTAAAAAAGCTTTATTAAATAACCTTAGTATAGAAGATTATAAAGATTGTTTGTTGAGGAAGAAACAATTCTATGGTAATATGTGTATATTTAGATCAAGAGCTCATCAATTGTATACACAAGAGCTCAAAAAAAATTAATATTAAGTTGTTCAGATGATAAGAGATGTATTCAGGAAGATGGTGTTAACGTATTAGCGTGAGGACATTATCAAATTAATTGAAAAATAATTTAGATGTTGTTCAAATTGTGAATCCATAAGTTTTTACAATAATGTCTAGATTAAGATGTAAATGCTAATTGCTTTAGGTTAAGCTTTTTCCGTTTGTTATAGTCTATAAGATTTATAAATCAGTATACTGAAATGAATAAATAAACATTTTTATTAATCTTTTGTTATTTTTATTTAAATAAAATATTGTTAGTATAAATTCCTGTAGATTGCAGTTACTATCAATTGATATGGTGAACGCATTATGTGAAAGAATAGCGTACCAGATAGCAAATGTTGACTATCCATTTTCTATATTCAATGCTTTGGAGAAGACTGATACAAGTTTCAGCTAAAATATTTCAAATTTACACTTTATCTGCTGTAAGCTTAAATATGAAATATATAGGATTGTATTTGTATCCTTCATTTCTTTCTTCATTTTCATAATATTTGTTTATAAAAGTTCAAGATTGAAATAAGCTATATCCAACTTGTTGTTAATTCTTAGCTGTGTTCCTGCTCATAAAAATCATTAATTATATTCACACGCTAATGCATCATATACTACTATCGCCAACGAATCTTTAATGTAAACAAACAATATTCACACGCTAATGCATCATATACTACTATCGCCAACGAATCTTTAATGTAAACAAACAAAATTGATCTTCCTCTTAAAAATTCTAAGTCATACGCATCATACTGCACACATTATCGCTCTATGGATGGTTAGCAAGAATCAACATGCTGTTAATTCTTAGCTGTGCTCCTGCTCTATTTCACAACAAACACATTGTTGTGGTCAACGTTAGAGCCGCTCTCGCGCTTGCCCCCGCGCTTAGGTTCTCGATCCCATATACATACATACATATATATATAATCAACTTCAAATTACATCTAATTGTGAAATTCTAATTGTATTGCAGGGTTGCATTTTCACACATGATTTTAGTAAACTTTCTGCTCCTCCCATACGATGGAGGAATTGTTCTAGTATTTTTTTGCTCCATACATACAAATTTTCACTGGTGACGTCACATTTTTGCTCCATACATATCAAATTACATCTAATTGTGAAATTCTAATATACATACACACTTCAAATTACATCTAATTGTGAAATTCTAATATACATACACACACACACATATACATATATAAACGGCTTCAAATTACATCTAATTGTGAAATTCTAATTGTGAAATTCAAATTGTATTGCAGGGTTGCATTTCCACTGATGACGTCACCTTCAAATTTTAAAACAGGGTTGCATTTCCACTGATGACGTCATTTTCACTGATGACGTCATCGTATTGTTTACATTATCGCTGATGACGTCATCGTATTGTTTACATTATCCCCGATGACGTCATTTTCACTGATGACGTCATCATATTGTTTACATTACCGCTGATGACGTCATTTTCACTGATGACGTCATCGTTTCTCCTCACCATATGGTGGAGCAAAAATGTGACGTCACACTGCTCCACACTATGAAATTTTTCGTTGCTCCACACTCAACCCTCTCCACAGGTTGTCCCAGAACCGGCATATTCATACTACTGAAGCTGTCAAAACTACGTACAAGTCAATAGATTCAACCTAAAAAAAGTTTGCATAGTTTTTTAAAAAAAGCTTGAAGATATATATTGAAATTGAATTTTTAAATCAAGAGAAATTTTATTTAAGTGCTTCTTGATAAAAAACTTCAGCGTTCCCGAATCGCAAGCCAAGGAAATTGATATGCTTTATAATTATAAATGAACATTTTTGTATATAATCTGATAGAGCAAATATGAATGTAGAAATGCATAAAAAAAAATCAATTCCGATATTTTGCGCTAGTTTCCCCCCCATCCCTAGCAATCGTGTTTGTGTGCATGTGTTGATGATGCTATGTTGTGCTACATATAAGAGCATTCTACATGAATTTGTTGATTCGTATGGCAATTTCATTATCCTTTCACATTTCATACACATTTTTTTCGAACGTGTTTGTGCTTAATGTCAAAAATTAAGATTGCTTGTCTGCTTGCAGATAAATGATATTATAGACCAAAGTTGCAACGAGCTGTTCTCTTGAGTTGAATAATGCCCTTAAGAAGGTAGTAGCATATAATTTCTGTGTGGTTCAAATGCAACCCTGTCGTGATATTGAACATTTATGCATATACATAAACACTTTTAATATATTCGTTTTGTGTCTGAAGCTGTTTCAATTTTCGCAAGATTAATTTAAGTAGTTTTAAAGTATCAAATTGCATTTTGTCAAAGAATCTTTGTGACTATATTTAATGTTTTTATCACTTCATTTCGCCCACAAGCACGAAGCCACATGCATATAGCCGCACATACACACATATACATACACATACAAGCTTGTCTTTTGGCACAGCGGCTCTTCCAACTACACTGCAGCTCATTATCCTTTACTTGCCATGCCTAAAATTATGCTACGAAATTAATGCGACCATTATTTTAGCATGGGCACTTTTCCTTGACTGCTGCTGCTTCCTCTACTCCTGCTGCTGCTGTTACTCATCTTCTCATTTTCCTTTCTTTTGCACTTATATGCTCGACACTTAAGCAAACGAACATAAATTAAACATTATTTGCTTAAGTGCCACACAATACGCCTGCTCATGCCGAACTGCCCTGGCCTGCCTTTTCTTTACTTTGCTTTCACTTCTCTTCTTCTTCTTTTTTCTTGTCTTGCCTGAACCACATTTGCTGCAATCATCGCTATAGCCTGCAGCAGCGCACAATCAAGCGCTGGCTGCACCGCAACCGAACCTTGTCTGTTGTTGTTGCAGCTGATGGCAGGCAGTGCCAGCGCCCGTGCCCGCCAGTGTTGCCAACTGCACAAACGAACTAACTAACCCAGCACTTAATGATGCCGAAAAAGCAAAAGAATTATGACATTTTAATTTAAAATGCAATCTCAAGTAAGCGGATTCAACTGCCATGGACACGCCCACCTTTAGCACTTGTGTCGCCAGCAGTAGCAGCAGCAGCAGCAGCAGCAGCCGTAGCTCTGCGGGAGGGAGCAGCAGCCGCGCCAGAAGGCAGCGAAAGCATAGAAATTGGCAAGAGAGCAGACTAAGAATTAGGCAAAGTGCAGTCGGGTCTTACACAAAGACTTTTGTCCTACGCCAGTGGTTCTTAAACTGCATTATGCGGGAGACTGACGCTTCGCCAATATTTGGAAGAGCCTTATTGGATTATTTGAGCTGTTGTAGTAAGAAAGGTCTTAGAAGATCAAAGCAGCGGTCAAACATTGTCGAACTGTATGACAGAGCTGCATTTTGTCTGCTTGTGGATGGAGAGGGGGATGGGCGTTTCCTACAACAAGTATGCAGACATAGTCTTACTGATTTTAAAAATATATGGAATATTGCAGTACGTTTCAATACAATTCTGCACCAAATTTGGTACAATTCAACTAAATTTGTTGCTATAAATATCGAATGTAGGGTGATGCAATTTTGTTATAGCGTACACAAATAGCAAACGTTCGAAACTTTTGCAGTTCTCTTAAAATGGCAGCTCATTAAAAGCGACAAAGCAGAATTTCTTGTTTCTATCTTGTGAATGCAAGAACGAAGGGAGTGAACCGACTACAGATAAAGACATTCGGATGGCTGCTTTAAAGGATAACCGCTGCACGTTATTAGTCTTTGAAAAATTGCAAAATGCCGCCCGCATTAAGCCTCATTTTTATACCCTACACCTATGGTAATAGGGTATAATAACTTTGTGCGAAAATTGTAACGCATTAAAGGAGCCGTCCTAGGTATAGACATAAGTATATAGAAATGCTTAGAATCACTTTCTGTCTTCATTTCCGGTTGTCCGTCTGTCCGTCTGTCCGTCTGTCTGTCTGTCTGTCTGGGTGTCCGTGCGCACAGGAGAGAAAGAAAGAGTTGTCCGATTTGGATCAAATTTGACACACAGTCGCAGTGAACCTCTCACTACTTCAAGTTTCAAGATTAACAAAATCGGCCGAAGGACACGCCCACAACGGGTCAGTAAGTCCCACTACCCCGGAATATTTTCAGTAAAATTGCTTTAAATTGTTTAATTACTCGTTAAAAGGAATGGTATTTGGTATCTAAGGTAAGGTGTGGGCCCTCTATGTCAACCAAAAAAATGGGCGTGGTCCGCCCACTATATAGACGATAAGCGGAAAATCCTTATAACTTCCCTAACATATACACCAGTCAGTCCATATTTGGTCACTTCACAGCTGGTAATAATACTTTTAAACTCTCCCAAAATGGGCGTGGTCCGCCCACTCAGTTACTTGGTGTAGGGTATTACTCTGTCGGTGAAACCCGACTGATGCTTCCTTACTTGTTTTATACTCTGAATGCTTGAGAAAAGTTCAAGGCAGTCGTATAGTGTTGATATATACTATATTGTTACTCTCAACCTTGAACTGACGGAAATTCATACATTTTGTTGTTGTTCAATTTATCTGGCATCAAATTAAAGCGGTACAAAGTGTGATAATTACTTGTACGCGTTTAAGCCACATAATGGCACTTCCTACCTGCACATTGCTACTTCTTTTCTTCGGCTCTAGCTGCTCATGCTTCGCCGGCAGCTTCCCGGTCGCCACTTCATCTTCCATTTTCTTAATTACTGCAATGAAATGACATAACAACAAACGCTTACGGTGCCCCGTAAATGCCATAAGTAGTTAATACGTAATCAATGCGACCTCTCGCGTTGCCGCGTTCCATTGCTCCTGCCGCTGTTGCTGCTGCCGCTCCAATTCTGTAGCCCATAAGTACGCACTTGGGTGGAGTGGGTGAAGTGCTCTCATGTCTGGCTAACATGCCGCAATATTTCTTTTTCTTCTTCTTCTTTTTAATTTCATGCTATTTTTTTTCAATTTGATATTTGATTTATTTGTGGTTTGTTTCTTTTGTTGTCGTTGTGCGGCAATTAAATAATTTCCGAAATATGTTTATGCTGTGTTGAAATTTGTTGTTGCCGGAGTGCAGTTGAACCCTTCAAAACTATGTTCGATAAAGCAACAAAGCTTTTAGCTTGAAACAACAGCGCTTAGCAACAGATACACTACACAAAGATACAGCAGTATAGGTGAGCTACAGTGCTCATCCAGAGCACCACCACATTGTTCCATAACAATGGCAACACTTCAGCTGCTGTCACTCGATGGCATACAAAATCGAATTTGATGCTTCATTTTTTTGTAATTATTTAACTTTTGTATTATGCCTCTTTGTTGTTCAAGGTCATTGCGTATCATTTGCCGCAGATGCATAAATATCTGCATGCATCATATACAACTAATATATGCCCTGAGCGATTAAATTAAAAAGGTTGAACACTTAAATTGAAATTAATTAACGAGTTTTATCTTTTTTCGAGCTATTTTCATTTCATTGATTTTGAGGCGATGTGCTTAATATTGCTGGACCCGTTGGAAAGCTATTTGATTTCGATAATATCACAACTCAAGCCACTGCTGAGCCTGTAGGAATGAAGCAGCTCCCGCAAAGAAGTTATTTGAGGCGGCAGTTGGAGACCAAGGAGTCCAAGTACGGCTAGACTGCCAAAGAACATATTAAGTCAAATTGGAAAAATCAAGAAATTCTTTTAAAAAATTGCTCCCAAATTTTACTTAACAAGCTTAAAGACCTGTTCTTGCTTTTCTTTGTGATGATTGAGTCTGCCGATGATGCTGCTGGAAGTGATGTAGAAGAAGCTGCAGAAGAAGAAATAGCTGTTGAATAGAATTGATCAGTAGTTGAAGTAGAATATGTGAGAGACAGATGAGAAGAAGTCGAAGTGGAAGTACGAACAGAAGCAAAAAGAGACGAAGCAGAAGCCGAATGAGTAACAGCAAAACAGTGTTCACCAAACTTTGCAGCTACCGCGCACTCTGTTGTTGTCGCATTTATCACAATCGCCTTCTTGATTTTTATCATCATTTGTCAAATTGTCACTTGAGATGGTGACTCTGCAGGGGGGGTGAGGGGAGCAACTGCACTCAACGCAAACTGTCAGAGCAGCCGAACAAAGTTATGAAATGCAAAACTAATGTCCAGAGAGCAGCAACGACAACAGCCAACAGCCAACAGTGCACCAGCAGCAACCAATGGAACGAAATGCTCGAAAAATTTCGCAAAAGCTGCAAGTCAAAGCAAAAAAACTAAGGGAAAATTTGAGTACTTAATGCAATTAATTGTTGCTAAGAAGCTTAAATTAATGAGCATGCCACATGAGAGCAAAGTTGTCAATGACAACAGCAACAACAACAGCAATAAACGCAGAGCTAAAATAAGTTAGTGATATTAGCAAGAGTAGTTTCTAATTAGTACACTCAGGAAAATTTCTTAGTAACAGAATTTAGTATTAAATAATGTGAATCAAATAAAATTTATAGTAAATTTTTTAGAATACAAGAAAATTTAAAAATAATTTAACAAAAATGTGAATTTCATATTTTCAAAATTTTTTGGTAACAGTTAAAAATGTTTGCACTTATTTTCGAAAGTGTAGTGGCAGTGGCAGCAACAGTAGGAAGTGTTGCTGACATTTTAAGACATTTTCAACAGCAATAGCAACAGTCGCTGCTACCGCATAAGAGGCAATAAGTGTGCTCGCCAATAATAACCCAAATTCCAGGGGCGCTGCTTTGCCAGAGCGATCTTTGCTGCTGCTGCTTGTTGTTGTTGTTGCTGCTTTGGTTGTTGCTAAGCGTGCAGTCAAGTGCAATCACCTGCTGCGGTGCATTCTGTTGCTGTGAAAAGTTCATGTTGCCGCACAAAAAATGTGGCATCAATAACAACAACAACGGCAGCAATAGCAATAGCAGCCAGCAGCAGCAGCGGCGACAGCAACAGCGACGTCAACTTGGCGCACCCTCACTTGAGCGCATAAAAACGCAACTTTGAATAGTTTGCATTTGTGTGTGTGTGTGTGCTGTTTATGTGAGATGTTGCTGCAGCCAGCGGCAGACGTTTATTTGCCTCAAAGTGTAGCGCTTTGCTGCAAAAATTGCAGCAGCAATGCCAACAACAACAACAACAATAATTTGCATTGCATGTGAAATTGTGCATAAATAAATTGGAATTTTATTATGCTTAAATAGAAGCCATTATCCTTCGAATACATTTGATGTGCCGCTGTGGTCTAGGGTAAAATATCCTTCGCACGTACACCATGGCGTATGAGTGTGTTTTATTTTGAACCATTTGCAAGTACATACATATATGCTTATATTGAATTTCTAAGAAAAATTGTCCGAGTAACCGAGAACCGAGGCTTAGGCCTTAGCTTTTTGCATTAAATTGTTTGTACTCTATCTATTTTTGCAGCACCTAACAGCAACAAAAAATTTATTATATATATACTCTTTTCATGAAAAAGCGTCTCCTGGTAGAGTTGCCAATTCTTCGCGTGAAATGGCGCTTCTCTTTTTTTCTGATGATGTGAGTCTGCTGGACTTCGAAGCAGTGATCTTTCGCATCAGTCCGAGCACTCATTCACTGAGCTACTGCGCCTTTTTGTAAATAAAGGCTATCAGTTGCTATAGTAATCGTTATCACAGATATTCATTATATTGTATATAGGCGACATTAGCTGAAACTGTTAAAAAGGAAATTTCTGCTGCAATCACACATCAACATGAAACCAACAACTTTGCTTTAAGTTTCATTTACTATTTTACAATTTTTCAAATTCTAAAATCGTTGGTTTTTGTCTTCATATTAAAAAAAAATACCCAGCGAAGACAGGAAAACACAAACACAAACCAAAACACAAACAAGCGAGCAGCGCCAAACTTTAATTTAACTTTGTCTGATGTAACAAGGATAAATGATGCCGAGCAGACACTAACGGTAATTGGCTACAGCACAACGGGGCTTTTGTTGTGCCTGAAAAGGATGACACCAAAGAAACTCTTGCTAAGTAGCAGTGCAAGCGTGTGTCTGTGTGTGTGTGTGTGTGAGTGTGCGGGCGAAGCGAAAAGGGTTCACTGTTTAAATTGATTACAAAGGATATTTGTATGCAAATTAGAGCACATGTTCGGAGGCGAATGCATGTGGGCGTGTGCAGGACGACGCTTGGAATTGATTTATGATCTGCGAAAACTGTTTTTATTTGTCTTGGCAAGAAGGAGGCGAGCATTTAAATTAAATGTCTACAACTTGATGTGCGTCTAAGTTGTGTGTGTAGAGAGTGTGTAGGGTGAAGCGCCTAAAAATGGGCGGCAGATTTTACTTCCTATGGTAAAAGAATTGCTTTAGTTTTGTGAATTCGCTGAAATTTCTATAATTTTGTGCTCAGCTACAGTTAATTTTGACAATTTTTAGGGCCGAAAGAGATGTTTGAAATATAAAGTTTTCGAAATTTCAACATCATTTCAATACTATAATTTCAATTTATAATTCTATGGCATTTGTGAATTGCTAGCAAAATTTTCCAACATCAGTAAGATGTGTAAAATTTGTTCAAAATAGAATTTTTGGACAATGTTTGGAAATGTTTTATGCAATTTACAATCGTTTCTAGAATTGCTCAAATAATATTGCATATTTTAAGGTTAGCTTCTCTTTGCTTTATCACATACCCACTTTTGTTCAAACCCTTTCTTCCTCTCTCTGCTACTTTTATGCTGCAACTACTTTATAAACTTCTGTTTCTCCAAGCAAGTCCTTGTTGTTGTGGCTGCTGCTACGCTTTGAATAGCAGCAAGAAATTCCAATTGAAATATTGCAGCAACATTGAAAAGAAAAATTACTGTGCGAATTGTAAACTGAAACTTAATTTGTTGCTGTTTCTTTCACGTTGCTTTCATTGAAACTGTTGCCACGGTCGTTCGATGTCTTGTGCAATCGCCATCTATTGCTCTCTCTCTCTTTCTATCATGCAACCTCTCGCTCGTTTGGCTGCTCCTTTTTTTAATTTGCTTGGCATTGCACAAAAGCGGCAAAAGATGAATTTCTTTTGATGCTTTGTTATTGGCTCCATTGTCGTTGTTGTTGTTGCTGTTGCAAATAATAAACTATTAAGTAGCTGCATTGAGGTAGAAAATCTGAGTACATACTCGAGATTACTTGAGGTTTGCTAGACAGTAAACGAATTTTCAAAAGCGAATGAAAACGCCTTTGAATGCGTGGCGGCAGTCCGAACAGCAGACAGAAGGAATAATCAAAATTGTAAGGCTGTGTGCGTATTTCCTTCGTAGTTACTTACTTTTGGTCAGAGCAAGTTATTATTAGTTTTGAGTATTATGTGCAGGGTAGTAGTTGAGATTTTGTAGAAAATGTCCTTTCAAGCAGGCAATTGAAAACTCGCACGCAAATGCAGTGGAACTAATTTCAATGGTGCTCCGAAAGTAACTTGACGAAGCAGAGAAATGACTGCTTCGAATGGCAAGAGAAATGTTGCAAAACTTCAAAACTTTTTTTTCTTAGTACCATGGTTTGATAGGCGATGGTAAGGATTTCGATATGGTAGCCTTATTTAGAAACTGGTATTACGGTATTAAGTACTCTCAAAACTGGGATACCGCCATTGATAACGGTATTTATAGCAGCCAAAGAATTCTTTCTTGGCATCTTTTTAAACATTTTTTCTTTTTGGAATTTCATATTTACCGTAATGGCATGCGATTAGGTAGTTTTCTACTTTTCGAATGGGCAATCTGGTCCCTCGTCCAGGCCAGCGCTATTAATTGTCATGCTATTAAAATTATTAATGTCGACCAGTTGGCACAATATTCGCTCATTAGTCCGCCAGTTGGACTATGTCTAATGAGCGCTTTCCACTGCCAACTGTCACATCCAAAAAAGTATCTATGATTTTTTTCACACCAAAGTAACGGCAAGCGCAATTGCACCAGCCTAAAGTCCGCATGAAAAATTGTCCGCCAGTTCGTTTGTGTCACTTGAGTGTGGCGAATGACCTGCCATGCTCATAAAGCCGGCCACGCCCAATACTTTGCGGCAGGCGAAGCGTTAAAATTAGCGGCTGCTGTGCGTTTTTTCGCTCAGACTTTTTATTGCAGCCTTGCCAAGGCGCCAAGTGCGCTTGTGCGTGTGTGCTCCCTAGTAGATGTAGGTATGTATGTATGTGTGTGTTTGTGAAACTTGATATTCTCGCGCAATAGTTAAAGAAATTTATATGCCGTAGGCGTACAACACATAAAATCGCGCCAACGAAAATTATAAAAAAATTGGAAATTAACGCAAAAAGAGGAAGTTAGGCAAAAACTAAGATTCCAAATTGTGTGATAATAAAATGCCATTTAAGTTTAATAATTTTGGAACTTTTTATAACTGCAGATAAATGCGCACACTGCCAGCTGCTCCTAGCACTTGGGCTTCTTTCGCAGCCACTCTACTTTTATCCATAAATGTGTAGCAAGTGTACACACACACACACAGATAAACTCACAAACGAGGCCTTAGCATAGTCTGTTTGTGGTTGCTTCTGACCAAGTGCAAAAAAAACATAATTAAGGTATCTTTTTTTTTGGAAATAATCGCCAAAGATTTCAACTTCAGGTTGAAAATTTTTGCGATAGTACGAACATTTTTTGGCAGATGCTTTTATGAAAATTTCTTTCTTATTTACGTACTTACTCTTAAATCGGCAAACTTCTGCCACACAAACACACACAAACTGTAAATTACAGGCTTTAGCAGAGAAAGAAATTTCCTATAGGGAATGAAGGTTAACACACAGGAGCGCTTCGGTTTTGGCGAAATCGCAATACGGCGAACACGCAACCACTCTAAAAATCAAAACATTTGTATGTATATAGATACTGAAATTGTACTATGATTATGTTTTTATTGTATTTGAAGTGGGGATTCAGTCTCCGAGTCAATGCGACCTGAAAGGTTCATTGTGACAGTTTTCCATGGCTGCTCAACTATCGTAGCAGACTCCTAATGAATATTGAAGCCTTAGTCAAAGTTAATTCTTTCATTTCGAACAAAAACCCGAAAAATCTTTGTTAATCGAATTGGAATCGAAATTGTTACGGCGAGTTCTGAGCCATCGTTGCAACAATTAAATCTTTCGATAATTCGGTAAGAAAATTCTTGTTTTTCAGGCTGACATCCGATTAAAAGGCTTTTGTTTTAAATTTGTTAGAAATCGCAATCGAAATTACTTTAATTCGATTTCAGTATCTGATTTGCACACTCGAAGTTGCGCTCACTTCATACGATGGCTTCAATGTACATCGGAATTTACTAGTTATTATATATACGCATTCTTGGCATGCCATTCTGCCTCGCACCCTTCCTCTGCTAATGTTGCCCCCGCTCAACCGCAAGACTTGCCGCACACATTAATTGTCTCACCTTCGGCGTGATGAGCATCATTTGCGCCATTCACAAGGCAGCAGTCATAGCCCGCATGCCATGCTGAGCCACATTGGAGCCCATGAGCGCCACAAAGCGTTTAGCTTGCCTTTCAATCTCATGTCGAACAAAGTAAATTGATACTATGGCAAGCAGCGAGTGGCGCAACTATTTTAAAACCAAGTGGCAAGTGGCAAGAATTGAGAGCAGCAGCAATGCGCAACGTGCCAATGAAGCGTCATTGCAGCTTTGCTGAGCTGCAGTGTTGCCAGCTGATTTTATTTTCGCAGCACTTCAAGGAATTTAGAGCAATAAACTTGATGCCGCGCCATGCTTAAGCGCTGATCAGTCACCGCGTATCGTATTTAATCGGAGCGCAGACAAAACCTACTCTACCCGAGCTCATACATGCGTTCGCTCATTGCGTATTTAATCGGCGCGTAAATTATAATAAATAAATAACGCAGAAATAATAAACGCAGAAATTATAATCCAAATTGGTTTTTCTCACACGTTTACGTCTGCTCTGATGCTCAGAGAGGATGAGAGAATGACATTGCTTTGTACTAAAAACAGTGCTGCCACTGCTCTTCGATTTTAATTTAGAACTAAAACCGGATTATTATTGCTATTATAAATTCTTAAAAGTAGACCACATTAAATATATCTAAAAATTTAGATAATTCTGTGTCATAGATTTTATAAAGAATGTAAAATTTAACCTCAAAAGCAAAATGAACAGCGTGCTTACTTTGTGCACGAAACTATATGGCAGCACGGCAGCAATAACCAAAACAGAAACGTGCAAAAGAGCCACAGCTGCGATACGATTTTCACTGAACGGCCCAAATTTTGCCGTTACGATTAATTCCGCTCACAAAAGATACGCGGTGACTGATCAGCGCTTTAGCCTCAAGGCACTTGTGTTCTGCTTCAGCTTTCCAAATGCTTCTCTAAGTTCCCTAGCGCAGAAAGATTTCGTTGCAAGCTGGCAACACTGCAATGCCATTTTTGCATGTGTGCTAATTTCATTTTCTTTAGTTGAAATCTTAAACGATTCGGCGCTGCGACTTGCGTGTGTGTGTTGCCATTTTTTAATGGCAATTTCGTGAAACTTGAACCGTTCTTTAGTTAATGACGTTTTCAAATGTACACTCACACACACAGACCAAACTGTTTGTGTGCATGTCTGCAGAGCGGCACACTATAATAACTCAACTTCACAGCGGTAAATTACGGAATTACTTGAAGAAGACTTCAAGTTCATCTGCACGCTTTGCGCTTGCAGTTAAACTGCTTTAAATCATGCCGAGTGGAACTGTGGCAGTGACTGTGCCGCCACAATGGCACCTATGATGAAGTTGGACAAGGCGCGAGACTAAGGCTCGTAAAGCGGCAAAGCGGCTTAGTTGGTTGGGCATTTGTACCCTCAACGATGAGAAAGGCCTCTAACACTTAGACTTGAATTGGAAACTAATAAAAATGGTCGATTGCTTAAAGCAGCGTCATTTTAAATTCGTTCATAATAAATTTCCAAAATTTCAAAACAATAATTTTCTGAAAACATGTTTGCTTTGTCTGACTATAAGTTAAAAATAAGCCGCGTCATTTTGTGCTAAAAAAGCTCATACGCTGCTGCTGCTACAAAGTGGCACGATTTGACATCTGCAACTTGACCTTGTAAGGAGATCTATGCCATACGATAGGCCAGGAAGGCGCAATCAATATCATTTGATATTTAATTCGCTGCAATATGAACAAAGAAAAATGTCAGAATGTTAAGTTCAAAGTAATTAAATTGAGAACTATTTCAAAGTGCCTACAAAAATTATCAATTATGTACCTTTAAGACGATTTGAGTACTCGCTCACTGCCAAAAAGCAAACCATGAAGAATAGCACAAACGAGTTGAGTGACAGCGGCAGAGGTCATAGAATAAGTGCCACTTGGTTGAGGAGTGCGCATGAGAATGCACTCGAAAGAATAACAACAATTTCATCTTCAAGCTCAGAGCTGCCAAAAAATTAATGCCAACATTGAACTTTAAAATTAATTCACACGGAATTGTGTGTTGGTGAGCTTGTGTGCAGCTGTGGCTGTGTGTGTGTGTATATATGTACCCTATAGTGGCCGGCACTAAGTGGCACTTAGCAGCTAGTTAAGCTGTTATTAAGCCAGTTAGCGGCTATGAAGCCGACAAAGCTCTAAATCTGCTCGAGCTGCAGCTACAGTTACGGCTACGGCCTCACCCCGCCACAGGGCGCTTGCCCTTTTGAATTTGAGTTGCGTGTGTGTGTGTGCGTGATCTTGTTCTGGCTGGCTTTAACTTTGCTCTTCTTATTTTTACTTAAATGTAGCTTACACTTGCGGCATTGAGCTGGAGCTTGGGGCCATATGTTGTACCTTTTACATGGTAGATCTAGAGCAATGTCTTTTGGCCAGCATGTGAAGTTGGCGCATTTTTGAGGTACGCATAAAGAATACTAATTAGAATCAAATACGGCTATTAAAAATGGAGCACTTCAATGCATTCAAACTTCCATCGATTGATTGATGATCATAATAGATGGCATTGCTATCAAGAGCTTTACGCCAGACATCAAATGGGGCTTGTAATCAGATACTTGTAAAATTTTAATAAAATCTGCAATCGCGCTGTTGGCAATTCCACTGACCAGACAATTTTTATCAATGCTCACGATGTTGAGCAGAGATTACGCGCACAATTAAGCAAAATTATGCCACTACTGGGGGCGAAGGGGGCAAATATGGCAACCTTGGCCTGGAGCATGCGCTTGTGATGAACTAAAATCTGCACAGCAATGGGGAAATTGTTGTCTGGCGCTGGCATTTTCGCAGCTGATCTAAAAAAGATACGATACAAATTGGCGCGTGTATTTTCAATGTTGTCATCACATTCGAAAATTGCCATGACGCGCAAAATATTAATGGACATAACATTTGCAACACTTTTGCCACCTACAGAGATGCCACATTTTCGAATCTAAAAATAGCCAAAGCAAAGCAAAGACATGCAAAAAAAATTTTAATTGACTGCGAGTGAAGTTCAAAATTAATAGCAACAAAAATTATAACAATTAACAATTTATGCAAAGACTGCACAAAGCACGACCTCAAAGCGTTTTTGTTTGCCTGTCTGGCTGCCTGTGTTGTTGTAGGTGTAGATGTAGAGTGCGCATGTGTGTGCGTGTGCATGCTTTTAATTGCTTGCGTTTGTGGCAGTTAAAAGCGCATAAAGCTCGGCTGCAAATAAAGGTCAATAGTGATTAAATGAAAGAATGAGGAAAACGAGCAAAAATATGCCATAACAGCAACACAACAACAACTGTTGCAGATGCTCATATAAAAGATTAACATACATAAGTATTTCATGGCAGCCAACAAAAAAAAACTATAAAAGAAATTAATAAGCAATTAAGCTAGCACAGGCAGTTGTTTTTTATGGCGTGGGTGCACAAGGTGCACAAGGGCGTAGTTAAAACGCGCGCTGCATTTCAAGCGACTTTATTGGCATTGATATTTTGTTAGTTTCCAAAAAAAAAGGAATACTAAAAAATAACGACATCAACATTGGCATACAAATCGACATAAAAACTGTGATGTAAATTGTTAGTGCGCTTCCTCTGTTACGCTTCTGCTTGAGCGCAATTACACGGCGAAAAAACCGCACAAAAATCGCATTTGGCTTCGTCTTAACTCAAATAGTAACACTGGCCGACAGCGATAATACGTTTCTAGAAAAATGTCTACATTAACAGTACTTTGCTTTCAGTTTGCATTTTTGCAGAATATTTTTCTTTAACTTCAATCAATAAAAAATTTGTTCAAAACTTTTCAAAATAAATTGTTTTCCAAAATCTAATATACATAAAAATTCGATTTCCTACAAAATTTCTTAAAATAAGCTACTTTTATTAGTGTTCTACTTGAATAAATAAACCTGCCGCTGTATCTATCTAGCCTCTTTGAAGCGCCCCCTTGAACTGCACATATGCGTTTTATTTATCGCGCGTTAATAAACGCACTAAAATCGCATGCCGCCAGAGTAAATAGATTTTTTTTTATCTAATGATTTGATTTGGAAATTTTTCACATTAACGCCATTTTTATTGATATTCACATTTTATGGCAAAATCATTAGTGTTGTTGTTGCAATTAAATTGTAATTGCCGCTACTTTGTTAAATGTTTTACACGCCAAGCAGCCGAGTCATCGGAGTTGACCTAATCAATTAAAGCTTTGGCCGGCAGCAATGCCTATTGCCAATGTTATGCTGTAGCAGGCATGAAGGGTGGGAGGGAGGGTTGTTGGTGTGTGTGTTGGGCCGCATATGAAAACACAATTACGCGCTCTCCTATTCAAGTGCACATTTTTTTGTAGACTTGTGATGTGATAAATTAGTCAAGCAATAACGCAAAGTATCGCATTGGACATGCCTCAAAAAGTAACTGGCAAAATTAAATTATTGCTAACAGTTTTTGAATGTTCGCTTTGAAGGTGAAGATGCGTTTTGCTTAGCGTAATTATGAGAGGCATTCAAGTTTTAGTTAGGTTTTTTGCGGCTGCGGCGTTTTGAGAGGCGCTCACCTGAGGCGACAGCATGACTTGCGGCGACCTCGTTGGCAAACGTCCTTTAGGGAATTGCATGGAGACAGCTGAAGCAGAGTGAAGGTGAGTGCATTCGAGCTGCAGCTTGTGCACTTGAGAGTGAGCTTGTAGATTTGTGTATTACGGAAGCGCACATATGACTGACATACAATAGTAAAGCGAAGAAATAATTTTATGAAGTTGACTTTAGCAACAATTTCACAGTGTTTAAATATACCAAAAGCCAATTCAATAAAATGCAATTGAAGCGCTGCGCATCACTAATAACCGACTAATTGAACATATGAAAATATTTAAATTTTGAGCTGTATAAAAAAAAATTCCCGAATTAACTATCAATAAATTTTTAAACAGAAATCGATTTTTGTTACAGAGCATTGCAGCTCTTTGGTTAGTGGAGGAGCAAGAAAATTTAAAAAGGTCCTCTATGGCTACTAGCTGAGCGTAAAAATTATTTCCGTAGCTCGAGAGATTGAAAAAGGTTTACAGCATTCACCCTAACTAAGCTATCTCTGCACTGCTGTCAAGCATCGGTAGAGCTTCCTCGATTAAGCGAAAAGGGCTGACGCAGAAGAGACCCCGCGCTCGACCAAAGGTGCTGGTAAAAGTTGTTTTATGGGTTTTGGTTTCTCAGGGATCTGATCAAAAGTGAATTTTTCAAAACTCACTGCCAAATTTAAACAAGAATTAATATTTATTAAATAAATTTTAATACTACAGATTAAAATAGCACTTGACGAAACTTGTACACTTAAACAAAAGGTTCTTAAATTAATTTTAATTAATATTTTCTTAAGTTATATTGCACGTGCATTGTCAGAAACTACTTTTAAAATGTGTGCGCAATTATTTGAAAGCTTAAATTTGCTTACGAAACAAATCAAAAATGTTAAAAACGAATTTTAATGAACATTTGCATAATTTAAATACATTCATTTAAAGAAATATTTTGCACAAAAAGCTACAAATACTGCGCGGAAATGTAAGAATCTTTTTGGGCGTCACTTTGCGAAACTGAAAGTGACAGAGTGGCTAATTTGCATAAATATGCAAGTGCATTTACACACACAGACATATTTATATGCATATGCATTTATAATATGCAACTTTTTTGGGTTTGCAGGCGCATTGATTGAAAAAATTTGTGAAAAATTAATTATGCAAACATTCCGAAAACTCAAACAAATACAATTTATTGCAAAAAACAACAAAAACAACAGCGCCTACGCGTTACTGTGTGCTACAGCTGGCCGCTGGCCGCTTGATCGACAGCCAAGCAGGCAGGCAGGCAGGCAGGCAGGCAGGCAGGCAGGCAGGCAGGCGAGCAGCTGAACACGCCATCGATTCAGTGGCCCGTCTCGAAGCTGACATCCGCATGAAATCCCGTATCGTCCGCATGATAAATGACATTCTGTATGCGTCCGTCCGGCAATAAAATGTGATATTGACCACGCGTCACGCCGTCCAAATCGCGGTTCTGCTTGTGCCCGAAATCATTGCCCGTATGAAAATCACGTATGCGATAGCCGAATGCATACTTTGAGGCGTACTGCAGCTGCAATGGGAAGAGCAAGCGGAAGAGAAAAATTATAAAAAACGAAATGACGAAATGCTTAAAAGTCACAACGGAAAAAAGGCGCATATTTCAACCACAAAGTTTGCCCGACTGTCAGTCAAACATATAGTAACTATGTGAGCTATTTTTTTCGCAAAATAGCTGCGATTTTCATCCGGCAATATTTATGCAACGAAATTGGCAAAAAAAATAATACTTATAGCGTAAAATTAAATTTACATACACTCACAGGCGTCGCTAATGAACTGTCGCTTCGAATTCACACCGACAGGCACTCAGCCGTGCATACCTTTAGCCGCATGTATTAAAGCAGTTGCCTTGCGCATTTATTTGCGCAGATTTCTCAAGCTGCAAGCCTGGCATTCTGTGAAGTCCCTGCCCAGTTATTCCGGCTACAATTGTCGCTTGCTCGTGCTTTGCTCGGCATTGTTGCCAGTGATTGCATTTCGCAAGACGCCCAAAAGTATGCAATGCTTGCATTGCTTATTTCTAGCCTAAGCAGTGTTGCCAGTTCGCTGGTGTAAAATCTGGGGGGAGAATATTCAATTCAACATCACATTTGTTCAGCTTAAATCGGATGTTATTTTCACAGTGCAATATATTTCCAAAGGAAATGCAATTTGATTAGGCAAAATTTTAGATTTTCTATTTGGTTCTTTTAATATCTGTGGATTTTTAAACTTTTTGGGCATGAGATTTCTACGACTCTCTAAATTTGCTTACTAATGTTATATATATACTAAGTTTATATCTGCAAGAATTTTAGAGATACAATGGAAATTATCTAGCGCAACATCGATTATTTGGCGGCGCACTGGCTCAGTGGACAATTGCTTAATCGCTAATGCGGAGTGCTTGGGTTCAAGACCAGTCTCATGTCATCTAATAAAATATAAGAGAGAAGATCTTTTCAAATTGTTTCTCTCGCTATGAATTCACAATTCTCAAATAGTATTCTTTGCCATGAAAAACTTCTCAATCCGTTCGGATAAGGTCATTTGTAGGTCCCGTGCAATTGCAATAGAATATCACAAACACACACAATATAAAGCGAGAAAGCTAGACCAATTTTTATTTATTTTATTAACATAGATTTTGCTTTCTAGTTCAGTTTTATGCGATTTTTCATAAAATGTTAGTTTAATAACAATTTAGGAAAATTTTAGATGGCTTCCTTTTCCGAGTTCTGCGGATAGCGCGAGCCAAAAAGCAAACTGTAGACTCCATCTATAGAGCATAGTTTTGTGGTAATGGCAAGTGACAACACTGACAATTCTTAATGGCACTTGCCTACCACTTTTGCTTGCCTACCTCAGCTTCCTTCCAATCCAATGAACACTTTGTTGCAGTTGCTTGTTGCACCTTTTTCTGCTTACTCGCATTTGAATGCGTGAGAGGGGGTGTGCCATGGGCTGTCACTCACATTCAAGCGAGCGCCGACAATACTGCCACAATAAAAGCAGCAGCATCTACAACAACAACAACAACAATAATACAAAACTTCCTGACAGTGTCAACAAACGAAATTGCAAAATTGTATTGGAACATAATGAAATTTGCAGGATTTTCATCGTGATTGCCTGTTGGGAATTGTTGCCATTCTTTTTCTCGCTTCATTCGCTTCTTGTCCTTTTTTTCTGTTTTCTGTGCATTTTATGCTATAATTTTATTGCAATAAAATTCTTAGTGGCTTCTATGCTAGAAATGTGGCAAGGTATTCTATTATGGCATAGAATTTTCTTTTTTCTCATTTATATTTCATTGCAATTGTTTTCATAATTTGCAATTTTCTTGGCATTATTTTCACTTTTCACTTTATATTCGCATTTTCATATTCCACATTTTTTGTTGTATTCATTCTTTTCTTTAGAATTCCAAGTTGG
Organism: Neria commutata; assembly: GCA_963457695.1. Classification (NCBI taxonomy): domain Eukaryota; kingdom Metazoa; phylum Arthropoda; class Insecta; order Diptera; family Micropezidae; genus Neria; species Neria commutata. Next base: position 41,144,388 of record OY735247.1, on the reverse strand, counting down.
TTTTCTTTTCAGCGCAGTCATGAGCATGCCTGGCATTTCCGTTTCCTGTTGACATTGACTTTGGCTTAGCCAACTGTTTGCTGTAGACTGCAATTTCAGGCGTCATGTTTTTTGTGCATGTTGTTGTTGTTGTCTGCTTCTGCCGCTGATTTGCAGATAAAGTGTGAAACGTTTTTCAATATTGAACGTGATGTGATTTATTTTTGTGCAAATAATGTAAATGAGTTTGTGCGTGGCTGCAAAATCTAGCTGCTCGCTTGAGAGGACTCTGGAGCTTTAAGCATTGTCTGCAGACATCATACTAAGAATTTCGGCTTAAAAACTATGTTTTATATTAATTCGGAATCTGAATAGCGAGAATATTACACTCTCAAGTTTTGTAAGTACAAAAAATTCGAATAATAAGTTTCTTCAAGTAAATTGCATGCATGATGTGTCCTTTACTGGAAGCTTCTTCTGGGATCAAGAATATTGCATTTGAATATAGAATGAGAGAAGGCTTACATAAACGCATCCTAATACAGAAACAGGTACATAGTTGGGAAAATCAGATCATTTTGGCATGGAAATTGGAAATCTCCCCCCTGATAGGCTTGAGTGTGGACCATGGAATTGGACGAGAAGGACCTATGCTCAGCTGACATCCATATGAATAAAAATCGGTAACAGTATCAAACTTCATTTCAGCTTCCGTTTCTGGCCGCATTCGAGCAAGCTCGTCTTCGACAGTTGCCACCCTTGCTGCGGCGCAGTTTGTTTACTCAATTTGGCAGCATTCCAGTCAGGGGCCAGGAACGGCCTTAACTGCTGCTGGCGCGGCTGCCAGCTATGCTGCCTATATTGTTGCTGTTGCTGTTGCGGCTGCGGCTATTGTTGAGCATGTTTCATCTGCATTGTAATTACTTGCTTAATCAAAGCAATTTAAAATGGAATTTCTGCTGCAGGATAACGGATAACGGCGCAGCATAATGTAATAAAAAAAATGGAAGAGAGCAAATTTGCATATTCCGGTCGAAGCGGTTATGCAGGGCGCTCGCTGGCGGCTGAATGTTTGGAGAGCGCAACCGACAGACAAGCTGTCAGGTAGGTGGGTTTCAACATGTGGCATCGCTGCAAGCGCATAACAAAATTGTTTGCTCCTGCCACTGAAAGTAGTCACATTCAAAGGCATCTTTTTTGCATATTTGCGGCATCATTTGATGTTTTACATTTTTTGCATATCTTTTTAGTAAACAAATTTTTGTTTTTTAGCTGCAAGATTATACTTTTAAGAATTTGGGAACTCATTTGGTACGAAAATTTTCGGAAATAATATTTTAATTTGTATTGAAGTTAAAGATTCATCTTTCAAGTATAGAGCTAAAATATTGATTGGTTAAAAAAAAGGAACCGCTTGATATCAAAAATATATATGTATGTATATTCTTTAAGAATGTAAAGTAACTGTTCCAAAATCTGATAAGAAGAACTTTAAAATTAAATCGGCGAATTCTTTTTTCTTTCCTCTTAGTCTTACTTTAGAACATCGAAGCTCAGATACAATCTAGAATTTTCCAAAAAGTAATTTCATGGTAAACATTTTTTTTAGTCTAGTAAATTAACAAGTTAAGAATGTTTTGTTAACTACAATATATTAACACGCATGATAAGCTCAGTTTTAACACTACAAAAAACCAAATCGAATTTAAAGATAGCAACCAAAGCATATCTATTTGTATCTATCATATACATAAAAGGCAAGCGTCACCCTCCGTGCCCCATATTGCTCGAAATATTTTTATTTCAAACTTTTCAAACTTTCAAAAATAAAGTGAATTATCAAGAAAACGGAAAATGAGTTTTGGAAAAATGGCCAGCCAGCGCAGAGAAAAATACCAGCGAGTTAGTTTCGCAACGTTTTGTTTTTTTCGCAATTGGAAATTTTTGCTCTATTGGAAATTTTACAAAACTGTTTAAAAATCCATTTCATTTCCACATTTCCTTGCCCGTCTGGTCTGTTGTAGATGAATGACGTAACGAAAAATGCGAAAATCCCAAAATTATAACGGCAAAATTTTTGCATACAAAAATGGGCAAAAAACGCGTGCAAAAAACTACGTAAGGCGGGGGATTACGTCTTCGTCGAAATGCGTCGCAAATTGCCGGGATGCGTTTCGCTGCATTCCTTAACCCTTAATCTACTACGTAGAGCAGAAAAATCCTGAAATTTTCCGGATTGCGGCGAAAATTGCGATTTTTCCTTTTTCGTTACGTTAGAAAAACGCGCGATTTTAATTGAATTTTCTTGCTAAAATACACTTACTTTCAGGCTGCCAACTAAACATGTACACTGTAAAAATTCGCTACGATGCATTTCGAAAACAATACTTCTGCTTGTTATTTTGCTCGTCTAGCTAAGTGAAGTCTTGAAAATACATAAAAAAAAGTTGTAAAATATTTTAAAACTACTTTTCTTCAGCTCTTTCGGCTTTGTTGCCACTGGCAACAGTGTAAATGTTGCTATGCTGTCATGCCGCGCTTGCCACACTTGCCCCACGTAGCAGCGCAACGTGAGTGACGTGTTTGCCAACTTTGACGCAACGGCTTAATGAGAAATCGTCGTGAAAGAGAGAGCGCAAAGCGAAAGCAAAAAATTACGTAATGCAGTTTGTTATGCTGCAGCAGCAGCTTGTGGCGTTTCTGTTGCAACAAGTAAATAAATAGCTGCAGCAAAAAATGTAAGAAGCAAAGCTACGATATTTGTTTTAAAAAAGAATATTAACATATTTCCATACAAATTAATTAGCATCATAAGTCATGAATCTGCTTGCATAGACTAAAAAATTTATGTTAGTTGTTTTGATTAAAAGTTGAAGTACATTTAAAATGAAAATAACAAATTTTAAATTTCCTTGCAAAAGACCATTTTACAAAATTATGCATCATATTTTAAAACTCTGTTCGTACTATTTTTATTGTAAAAGCTTTTCACAAAGCGTGGCAACTTTTTTGGCAGAAGTGTAAAGAGTGTAAAGTTCAAAGTTTTGCTTTGAACAACAACAAAATACATAAAGAGCTTGCAATTTGGCGAAAGCAAAAATTAATTGTATGCAAATAAACAGTTTAAATTTTTACAAAATGCTTTTTCAAAAAGTAAAGTACACACTTTTAATCACCTGCACTTTTAATCACCGCTCACAAAGGATATCGGTCTTGTGAGCTTTTAGCTTGGCGCTTTAAAGCGCAAATTGCTTAGCCAACGGCGCGCTTTTTGCCAACTCGAGCTTGTTCAAAAGCGCTGAAACTGTTTTGCGGCACTCAAAGAAGCGCAGCTTTTCACACACACACACATATTCATGTACAAATTTGCGCTCGAACAAAGCACAATTACTTCCGTTGGCACAAGCGTAAAACCAGCAACAACAACAAACAACAACAAAAGCTCGTTGTATCCTTTTTCATTTCCCTGTAATCACAACAAGAACAGGAAAGCAGCGGCGGCAAAAGACCGCAAAATCACGACTTATTGGTGGCATTTCCTTTCGCCGTTTGTTGTTGTTGTTTTATTTTTAGCTGCTTCCATTTGATTTGACGCTCATAGCCCTTGCCTTCGTTGAGCAGCTTGTGGGCAGTGTTCTGGCAAAAATGAGCTACACCTCGCCACAGGCGGCTTGGCGCTGAATACGCTTGTTCTTTCACCTCGATAGCTACTACTACTTTGCTTTTGTTGTAGCTTGGGCTTTTGTATGGGTTAGAAGTTGGCTTTGGCTATTTGTAGTTCCGTGTGTGTGTGTGTGTGTGTGTGTGTGAATGAGCGGTTGGTCAGGCAATTATGCTATTTGGCGTTTGATTCCTTTGAAGAATATTCCACGAACCTATTGAATGGTTGAACGCAACTACGAGGTTTTGGAGGAATATACGTAGGTATATGTCAAGGGACTAAACGATAGACGTACATACGAATCGACGGAGGTTATAGATGTACGGCTTGTCAAACAGACCGAACGACTTAAAAATAAACCAAAGTTCCGTGGGAGTTTAGAATGGGGGGAAAGGAGGAATGTCCTAACTAGACCAATGCGAGAAAAGACGCATGAGCGGAGGAAAAAGCCGTATGGCTGCAGCGGAAGACAAACGCACGCACGAAATGAACGACGTGCTGAAGGAGAGACCTAAGGACCTTCCAAAGGACAGACAATCTTTGCGCTTTGCGCTTGACTTTTGTGGTAGAATACAATATTATCCTTGATTGTTGTTGTCTTGCTGTTGTTATTATTTTTTAATAAGCTTTGATTTTGCCACTCAGTAGAGCTACCGCCATTTGTTTCGGGTTCAGTGCGATTTAATGACCTTTTCATTAACGTTGAGGGTTGCCATTGACAAATTATCAAATTAATTTCTCTTCGTCATAAACTTTGCGTAGACTTCTAAAAGTTTATAATTTATTGTGGTTGTATGATTGCTATTGCTGTTGTTGTTATTGTTTTTGTTATCAACGTAATAATTGATTGTTGAATAATTGCAAGGAAATGAATACTTCATTGCGGTTGCTTTGATGTCGTTTGAATTGCAATACAAAATGATGAATGAGCTAATGAGCGAGTTGATAGATACAAATTTTTTTATAAGACAAACAAAATCTTGGTAATAAGTATTAAAGAAGTGAAAATTACGAAAAATTTATGTCAAAATGAAAATTATGGAAAATATGGCTTATATTTCTTAAAAGAGTTTTAGCACCCTCAAGGGAGGGCGTCTCTGAGTTGTTCCACTAAATATCAGTGAGCGTTTGGTGACTTTATTTTGGATCTTTGAACTCAGTTTTTTTCGTATACTAAATTTAATCATGCAAAGTGCTGGAAAATGAAACAAATTTTCATTCTAAAAGTAGTGTGTGCTATCCATGCACCAGAGCAAAGTGCAAGGAACGCATTTCGGTTTGTTGTTGCCACAGTTTCATTTAAGCTGCACGTAGATGAACGTTTTGCAACTGTCACGCTCTACCACATAATGTGGCTGCACTTAACCCCCTGCGCCCTCCCCTAAAACAAAAAAAAACCCTAAAAATTGAGAAAAGAGTCAACAAACTGATAATTCAATCATGGCTCAACGACAAACCCCAACGGAAAAACGTGCCGTGATTTGCCAAACGAGCAATCATTCCTCCACCCCTTCAAACCAAAAAAGTAGCTGGCGGAAAAAGCAAAGCGCCCGTGGCATTGGCAGCAGCTCCCTTGCGACAGTGGTTAGCATGAAATGCATTTGCGAAATGCGTTCAAATTGTTTTCGAAAAAACTAATTTCCGAATTTAGGTGATAGTGGTTAGTGGAGCATTCTGGACAGCAGAGCAGAGCGTGGAGTGTGTGCAGCAATGCCATGAAATGTCCAAGCTCATGCATTCATATTCATAATCTACGCAAATGTGAGCAGCCAGCGGAGCGCACGTAAGCGCAGCAAATTGCTTGCCACATGCAGCTTGCAACGTTGAGCGTAAGCTTAGTACACGCAGCGCAAAAATTCGCTTCAAACAATCAAGAAAATGGAAAACATGTCTTTTAGAGTACTACAGAAAATCACAGAAAAGTTTTGGAGGCTCCTTGTTTTTCTTTTTAGAATTCTTTTACCCCAAAGGGAAAAACCAGAAACTCTTATTGACAAATAAGAAGAAGAATGTCGACTTTTCACTCCAATACGGGTACTAATGCAGAATTCACTGGGTATTTGATAAAATTTTGAAAACATCATAGAACAAGCTTACATTTTTTCGAGAAATTGAATAAGATATTTCCACACTTCATATGATATAGTATAGTATAATATAATATATATTATAGGTGTATTACTAAATAACAGTTAAAAAGCTTTCTGTTGTAGTTTTATATAGATTTTTGACAATGTTTAAAAATTGATGAGAGTGCACAAAAATTCATAAATACTTTTGCATTCAAATATCAGCTGCAATTTTCGAAAATTTTGATAATAAATCTGTCGACAACAGTTGGTCGACAAATAAGGTTAAACTGAATATTGTCATAATTTTTGTTCATCAATTGAGATCGACTGGCGTGCATAGCTTGATCTATCAGTAGTTTAATGTTAGTCTACGGCTCAGTATTGCTAAGTAAGGTTAAGTTGACTTTTCGCTCAATCGACCTTTTTATAAGCTTTATATTAGGTTCACATCCGGTATGTATGTCGTCAAATCTAGTAATCAATTTTTCACCCACTTCCCGACTACTTAGAGATCTGAAACTTTGCATACATGCCTAATCTAGAGCCCAATACATGAATCAATAAATTTTATGGGCGTAGGATAAGGGGCGTGGCACTTTTTTATAAACTCCAGATTTGTGTATAACTTAAGAACTACACATCACACATCAATGAAACTCGGTAGGAACTTACTACATATCCCTATCCTTCTACTGAGAAAATAAGGGGAGCACTGGATAAGGGGGCGTGGCACCCCCCATACAAACAAAATTTTTGATCTCGATTAGCTTTGGAACTAAATGTCGTGCAGCATTGAAATTTCGTATGCAGTCGCCTCTTGGATGTGTTGTCCCACTGGTAAAATTTTATGGGCGTAGGATGAAAGGGCGTGGCACCCCCCATACAAACAAAATTTTTGATCTCGATTAGCTTTGGAACTAAAGGTCGTGCAGCATTGAAATTTCGTATGCAGTCGCCTCTTGGATGTGTTGTCCCACTGGTAAAATTTTATGGGCGTAGGATGAGGGGGCGTGGCACCCCCATACAAACAAAATTTTTGATCTCGATTAGCTTTGGAACTAAAGGTCGTGCAGCATTGAAATTTCGTATGCAGTCGCCTCTTGGATGTGTTGTCCCACTGGTAAAATTTTATGGGCGTAGGATGAAAGGGCGTGGCACCCCCCATACAAACAAAATTTTTGATCTCGATTAGCTTTGGAACTAAAGGTCGTGCAGCATTGAAATTTCGTATGCAGTCGCCTCTTGGATGTGTTGTCCCACTGGTAAAATTTTATGGGCGTAGGATGAAAGGGCGTGGCACCCCCCATACAAACAAAATTTTTGATCTCGATTAGCTTTGGAACTAAAGGTCGTGCAGCATTGAAATTTCGTATGCAGTCGCCTCTTGGATGTGTTGTCCCACTGGTAAAATTTTATGGGCGTAGGATGAGGGGGCGTGGCACCCTCCATACAAACAAAATTTTTGATCTCGATTAGCTTTGGAACTAAAGGTCGTGCAGCATTGGAATTTCGTATGCAGTCGCCTCTTGGATGTGTTGTCCCACTGGTAAAATTTTATGGGCGTAGGATGAAAGGGCGTGCCACCCCCCATACAAACAAAATTTTTGATCTCGATTAGCTTTGGAACTAAAGGTCGTGCAGCATTGAAATTTCGTATGCAGTCGCCTCTTGGATGTGTTGTCCCACTGGTAAAATTTTATGGGCGTAGGATGAGGGGGCGTGGCACCCCCCATACAAACAAAATTTTTGATCTCGATTAGCTTTGGAACTAAAGGTCGTGCAGCATTGAAATTTCGTATGCAGTCGCCTCTTGGATGTGTTGTCCCACTGGTAAAATTTTATGGGCGTAGGATGAGGGGGCGTGGCACCCTCCATACAAACAAAATTTTTGATCTCGATTAGCTTTGGAACTAAAGGTCGTGCAGTATTGAAATTTCGTATGCAGTCGCCTCTTGGATGTGTTGTCCCACTGGTAAAATTGTATGGGCGTAGGATAAGGGGGCGTGGCACCCCCCATACAAACAAAATTTTTGATCTCGATTAGCTTTGGAACTAAAGGTCGTGCAGCATTGAAATTTCGTATGCAGTCGCCTCTTGGATGTGTCGTTCCACTGGGAAAATTTATGGGCGTAGGACAAGGGGCGTGGCACTTTTCAAGCAACTACACACTTGGGCTTCAGTTTATAATTATAGGTACACCACACATCAATGAAAAACGATAGGAACTTACTTGCCGCGCCCTGCTGGCAAAATAGCAACAACTCACCGCGTCACAAATATGCCACGAATATTAGGGTCGATCACAGCCGTATTATTTGTTAAATTGAGGATATGACGATAGGAGACACTGTGAATACCCTAAATATTGTGTACTGCTCTGCAAGTTTTAAATTCTTTTTGTGAAAAATTTCAGAGCTCTAAAATTGAATTTATGGAAGACTAAAAAGTAGAAAATAAAATTATATAAAAAAAAACTTTTTAAAAATAAGCTTTAATTTATTTAATGTACTAAAAAGTAGAAAATAAATGGTTTTTAAGTCACCTGTATCTTACTATCAATAAAAGCTTGTGCGCTCAATATCCATATTCAAAATATCTTTCATTACTAGAATCTATTTGCAAAAAATTGTTTAAATAAAATATTGTGGTAACTGTTTGACAAATATTGAACACATGAGCGCCCCAAGCTTTTATGGATAGTAAGATACAGGTGACTTAAAAACCATTTATTTTCTACTTTTTAGTACATTAAATAAATTAAAGCTTATTTTTAAAAAGTTTTTTTTTATATAATTTTTTATTATATATTTCCTTTTTCGGCAACTGATTTAAAAAAATACCACTTGGCCGATGAAAGATTTTGAACTGGCTTTGTTGTTAATCGAAAAAGTGCAATGTCAATGTACGAGAATATCGGCTAATCCTTCCTTCATTTTTGCAGAACTTAGGCGCTCAGTGTAGCAGCAGACAAAAAACGCCCAAGGGAGTGAGTGAGTGCAGCTGTTGTGGCTGAAAATTATCCAACAATTTTGTGTGATTTCCGGCATGAAAAATGGCAACAGTCCTTTCAGCCATTTTGGCCACTCATCGTTCTGGACGTGGTAGTCGTTATGCTCGTCAAAATGCTTGTCGTCCTGAAGTTGCTTGCGGCGTGCATGCCTGCTGCAAACGTGCTCATAATCGCCTACTAATCAGCATAATCAGCAGCAGCAACGGCAGCCCTTTTTGCAGATTCCACTCACTGCGGTTAAATGCCCAGAAACCAAGCAACGTCATGCTACCAGCCGCTGTCCCTCTCTACACGCCTGCTGGGCAATCACTTTTGCCATCTTTCGCTTTTGAAGGGTTTGAGCCTTGGCTAGTTTTCGGTTAGCAGCGGCATGAGCGGCGAGATGGCGGCTCCTAATGCGGCCGCATTTGCTGCCGCTCGAGTCGCCTTGGCTTTGTCTGTCTGCGCTGTTGAGCACGTTTCACTCACTTGCACTAACACACAGGCGCACAGCACACATGCGAATACAGCTGTTGTTTTTGTTGTTGTTTTTGTTGTAGGGCGCATTTTGTAAAATTGGTTTTTGTAAATTGTTCGGACACAACATTTATTTCCATTTAAATGCGATTTGGTTGTGTTGGCTTGTGGTTCGTGGTTCGTGGGTGTGTGTGTGAGTCTGTTGATGTGTGTTAATCTGCAGCTGCGGTAGTGTGAGTGCATTTCGCAAACGCCTGTTAAATTTGAAGTGCGCTCGCTGGCTGGCAGTTGGAAGGCAGCACACTTTGTATATATTCAGCAATATGAGATGAGAAGCATACTTTAAGCCATTTTAAAACTTATATCTTTATATGAAAATTTCAACAAAAAATCGGAATTTAAATATTGCAAAAATTAGAAGAGTTTGAAAGAAAATGGAGTCTGTGGGTGGAGTTATTGATCTCATTATTTCAGAGATCCAAAGCATTATTTCAATTAAAAATTAGAGACTAATAACTGGAAAATAGCTTAGAATTGAACATTCCATTCAACCAATTGATTTCTTAGCTAGCTGTCGCTTATACCCACTTTAAGCATAGAATTTCATTTTTTTTAAATTCGTCACAAAATCAAAAATCTTCCAAATTAATTTTACCAAGCGCGCCGCTGTTTGTAAGCGTTATTCCAAAAAGCTCATCATCGCATATGAAAATCAATTATTTAAAACGAAGGCCTGCTTCGAGCCCACCACAGCCAAAGCGCATAAACAATTTTGCGAAATATACGCAACAACAACAACAACAACAAACAAATCAAATCCAATTTTGAGCACAAAAGCACCTGTTAAATTCTCAGCAAGCAGGCAAGCCACTTCAGTTACGCTTTGCTAGCCACAGCGGCATAAAAGGGCACACACACGCACACACACACATGGGCACAGATCATGCACGCACCAACACAAAAACAAGTGTTTTAAGCCTGTGCTTTGCATGGTCAACAATGAAACATTTGTCAGCCATGCCCGTCAAATAAGCGAACGAGTGAGTGAGGAAGGAGTGGAGACAGTGGAGACAGTGGACAAGCAAGATGACAAGTGGCAATGAACGCGCATCGCAGGCTGCGTCAGCTACAAGGACTCGGTCTGCACAGACTCAAGCAATAGGGGAAGCATGCAGAGGAATGCAGGCAGACAGGCAGGCTGGCGGTTAGGCAGTTAGGCAGACTAGCCAAAATGATGCTTAATACGTTGACTAGACACACGTAAACTCATACTCATACGCACACTCATACAAATTTCTTAGTTAAAGAATTAGTAAAATGTCAATGTCGGTGAATTAACTAATTTTTTTAAAAATTAAATAAATCAGTTAAGAGCGGTATAAAGTCTTAGTTACCCCACTTAAGACTTTATTGTGAGAGACAGATATGATATTAGAGGCGAGTATAGAAGAGAGAGAGAGAGAGAAGTATTGGCATTTAAGTCACTGTTATAAGTAGGAGAGAGAAGCATGACTTAAAGTCTGATTTGGAGCGCTGAAATGGAAAAACTAACAATAAGAGCTTAAAAAATTCAAAAAAAATACAACTAAATATAAATAAATATTTTCAAAATTAAAAATCTTAGGCACTGACTAATTTGAAGTTATATCATTTTTTAGTTATACTATACAAATTTATCAATTTATTTTTGTTTGAAACTAATTTATATTGTTAAACAACAAGTTAGTCAAGTAAATATGTAACAACTACTAATTTTTAACTAAGTTTTTAGTTACGCTAAATTGTAATAAATTGTTGTTCACTATAACAAACATTACCAACATATTGCAGCGAGTGTAGTCTTTCATATGAATGCGCACTTATTGAGCTGCAGTGCAGACAATGAGCTGGGGAATGGAAGGGGCTGAGAGGAAGTTGGCACAGAAAGCCTATTAAAATGTGAGACTGGGAAAAGCTCGTACATGCTGTTGGTTTTTTTGTTGTTGTTATTGTTGTTGGACATGCATTAAATGCGTCGCTGGACGTATGTTCAGTGTGGAAAACAATGAAGGCACACAAGGCGCGTGAACATTGCCGCCGGGAGGCTGCAGTGTAAATGAACCAAAGGGTTAACGCTTGTTATGAAGCTGAAGAGCTGAAGGTACCTTCGTGCCGCACAGCACAGCATGGAAGGCACACTTGAGAAATGTTAACTGCAGTGAGCGGAATGTTAATGCCTGGAAACAGCTGGCGTTGGTGTTTGGTTGGGAAATCAGTTTTAATCCTTTCACGCCGCAGGCTCGAACAATGAACGTAAATACCATGAAATACAATGAAATACATTACAGCTGTAAAATGTTTGTGTGTGTGTGCAAAATTGCATTTCATCATACACGCACTTCTTGGAATATTGTCTGCAGTCAGGCGAAATCCTTTTAAAGGCTTTGCACTACCTCAGCAATTTTTTTCCCAATAAAAAGCGAAAATCTGCTTAAGAGTCTGTCGAGCTCAATTGGCAAATAAGTGCGCATTTCGCTTGCGAGGGGAACCAAGAGAATGTTGAAGCTTTTGAAAAAAAAAAAAAATAAGCAGCTTCATTTCAAAACAATTTTTAAGTAGATTCCAGCAAGGACCTCTCGCTTTGACGCGAGAGCTTTTGCAGAAAGGAAATGGTAAAGGGGGGAGGAGCATGTGCTCACTTTGCTTCGGCTGCTGTTTGTATTTTGCAGAAGTTTGTTTTTTATTGCTATTATTTGAGCCGTGGAAGCAGTCAACTGTCGCCCAGTTTCTGCTCATAGCCCACACTGCTCCTTTAGCTTTCAGCGCTTACCACTTCGCCTGCAACTGCAAGATGCCGCTGATGCCTGTCAATAGCATTCGCTTTGCTGCTCTGCTGGCGCCCATAGACACCCACTACTTCACACATAGGCGCGTAGTCAGAGGGCATGCTGAAGGGGTTAATATAAGGTGAAGGTGTTCGTTTTACAATATATAAAATTTGTGTCTGGCTCATTCGAATATAAAAACCAAATAATACTAAATAATTGTGGGTAGTATTGATCTAAAGATATATTGCGCCACCCTTCAAGAAGCTATAGGTATACCCGAATATTATTGAAAGCTTTAAATAATCAGAATGCTTGAATTTAAAGGTTTTTTTTATAAGCGTGCCTGAGAAACTCGCACCCTTTGCACCAATATCCTAGCTACGCCATAATTTCGCTAGCTGCCCAAAAGTGTATACACACATATTTTAAAAACGACCGGGTCCTTTCAGCGCGACAGAAGCGCGCGCCGAAATGCACGACAACTGCGAAAGCGAGACTACGGCGAAAACTTTTGCAGCCGAAGCAGAGAAGCGAATTCTCACAGTTTAGCGGTTTTTTTTGTGAAGCGCAGTCAACGAAGTCAGCGCAGGCAAGCGACGCAGCGTTGCAAATGCATTGACAAGGCACCGAGCCGGAACGAGCCGCGTCCTATCCGTGGGCTGTGTGGGGTTGCGGTTTGTACCAGTTTGCACTTGTTCAAACGTTTGAGAAGTTGCAAGCCATACATTTGATATTAAGAGTAATTCTTAAAACATTCTCAAATTGATTTCAAATGTTTGATATCAACTTGCACTATCATTGAGAGTGATTTGAGAGTTTATATACATTTTATATTGATTTCAGAAATAACGAAATTTTCAAGCTGGGAATAACTGCCATATTTTTTCTAAGTTATAATTCTTAAATCGTTATCAAGTCGAATTTAAACGTTTGATTTACAGCTCTATTCCTGCGACCGTCACAATACTCATTTCGTCACAATTTTTACTTCTCCTTATTCGGAACAGGAATCAAAAGCTCGAAACGTATTAATTGTGACAAAAATTGTGACGGTCGAATTAGGAGGTCACAAGCGAAAACAACTGTTGCAAAACGTGAATTTTGAAGCAAAAAAGCAAACATTTTTTTATTGCAGCAATTTAACCCTCTAGTTCCCAAGAAGGCCTGTAGACATCCTAAATTTGAAAAATTCTGTGCGCGACACCTTATGATTTAGAAATCTGATTTTTTGCATACAAACAAGGAAATCCCCAATTGTTAAAATAAAAATAGTCACTTGATGCTGGGCTGCATGCGACGGCAGTCATCGCCAGTCAAAGTTGAAATTTCGTGCAAAAAGGAAAAAATAATTATTTTTCAATTTGCCTTAAAATCAAACATAAAAAAAACATAGTAGTTATGCTTTGATAACAATAAAAAAATTATTGGAGAGTAGCTGTGAATATGTACTTTAAGAAACTAAGAAAATTTGATGAGAAAAAGTTATTACGTTCTTTCCAGCTTACCCAAAACGTACAGTGTCTGTAGGCCTGCTTGGGACGCGAAGTATAAAAATGTTGCCACGGTAACTGAAGATATTTTGTTCTTTACTTGAATATTATTGCTCTATTACTTAACAAACAAGGTTGAATTGACTGCCATTTATCAGCAGAGTTATCGTATTATATCTTAACTTATAATAGGGCGTAGTCAGCGGGGGTTAGGTGGGAGAGTTTGTCCCCTTTCACATAAAAGGTCCGAAATCGGAATTTGGGTTGAATTAAAAGCTTCTTTGTAACTTTGTGGCATATTCTCTATTGTTCCAATTTCGCTATAGCTTTTTATATGTATAGAGAAATGTAATATCGGCGAAATTTTAAACTTTCACCGCTTTCTGACGATCAGATGTGGCAAATTGTGGAAAAGTTCGACTCAGTTCTAGAAACAGATGATGAAATCGATTTTGACAACGATAACGACTTCGATGAGCCAAATTTAATTTTGATTGATGAATCTATTTCACCAGTTGAAGCAGCTGCAGTAAATTTAGATGAATATGAGTTCGGCAGCGGCACGCCTAACTTGCCGTCTGGAAAATCTACCACAGTTAATGCAAAATCTCAACGACCAAGGTATATGCGGCTTGTGACTGCTGATTACAATGCTAACGAGGGAATGAACAAGCCTAAAGAAGACCCAGTTATCGCCTCTAACCTATACTGTATGTCGATCCAAAATGTGATGAGTTTAAAAAAATTTGTTGGAGAAGACGATTTTGATACTCAAACAATCTGCACTTTCATTTAGTGTCACTGACTTGGAAGATGAGTTCAAGATGCTTGAAACACCTTACAAATGTTTTGCTTTTTTCTTCGATGATACCATGGTTGAACAAACACATCACATCTCAAACCAATTTGTATGCAGCTCAAAAAAATATCCTGACGCCTTTTTCCGTGACAACTCAAGAAATAGGGCAATATATTGGAATTTGATTTGTGTCCGTTTATCGATACACCTGTATTGGTTCCTACTGGAGTGAAAACGCATTTCACTGTGTACAAAGTACAATGCCTCGGAATCGTTTCGACAAAATTTTATGCAATCTGCATTTTAATAATCATAGCGAAATGGTTGACAAGAAAGCTCCGGGCTATGAACACAGAAATGCAAAAATGCTGGCTACACATCTCAAACACAAGTTTTGCGCCGAAATTATAATATACATATATATTTGCCATTCTTTCCAAGAAGATTGCTTCCTTGGATTTCATAAAATAATAATAAAATCAAATATATATCCATATATGTAGGTACATACATAGAATTTTAAAAATTCCCTAGTTTATACACCACCCCTTTGTATTTAATGTCGGTTACGCCAGTGAATTCAAATTGTTAACCATAAACTATATTAATTTATGTTTTTTTATATTTATATGTTTGATTTTATGAAAAAAGCGAACTTAAATGGAAAGAATTTCATAACTTCATATGCAACTTTTTTTGGCTTTCTTTCCCAAGCAGGCCTCTAGGCCTTCTACTTTCTACACCTCCTACCACGCCTCCTATTTACCTCAAATTTTTTTCCCTGAACAAACATTGCTTCTAAACACAAAAACTACCTCCTGTAATTTTTTGATCAAGATCAAAAATTTGGGAACTAGAGGGTTAAAGGAAGTAACACAATTTTTAAAACACAACACATGTATGGCCTGCTGCTAAAACTCTTTTATATCGGGAGTTCGAGGTCCTCTGCCACTGCTCCCACAAATTTTGCACTGTTCGCAGCGCTATCGGGCTGTTTTCCCGGCTTGCTGCTCTGGGTGCTGTTTGCAACTTTGAATGAAATGCTGCAGCTGCTCCTACGTCCTCCTGTTAAATATACGATGTCTAGAAATTAAAAGAAATAAGATAAAACACCAAATTATTGAAAATTTCCAAAAAAATACTCACTTTCCGCTTTTCTTGTTTCCATTTTTCGTTTATTTTTGAAGAAGAGGAAGCACAAACAGCTGTTTTTACAGCAAAGAACTTCACAAAGCTTTTTTCGTGATACGGTTGGCAAGGAATAGGGTTGCAGAAAGCTCGTCACAAGAAAGCGGATCACAATTGTGTCACAATCAATTGTGACGGGAACGCAAGAATAGGGCTGTTAATGTCTTGACATCAAATCATTATCAAATGTATATCAAAGGTAAGTGCTTACTGGGAAGTATTTATATATATGTGTGTGTGTGTGTGTGTGTGCGTGAGTGTTGGTGTGCGTGCCTTGCGCAAACGTCCCGCACAAAGCATATAAATTAAATGCATGTTGCAGTAGCAGAAGACAAGTTTACCAGCTTTCTTTTCATTTTTCTTTTTCCATTTGCCTTTCTTTTTTACACAAGACCGCAGACAGTACGCCTGCATTTTCAGCATTTTTTTCGAATTATTTTTGTCTCTTGCTATGTTCGATTCTTTGGTGATTCTTCTTGTTGTTGCCGTTGCACTTGTCTTTTCGAGCAATTTAAAATTTTCTGCTTAGCATTTTCCATTTGGAATTCCTTTTGCATGCAAAGAGTTGCCACTTTTATTTCCATTTTGGTGTTTTTTAGCCATTTTTCGTCGATGTTCAAATAAAAAAAAATTAAGAAACTTAAAGCATTTTAATTCAAGCAAGTATTTAGCGGGTCTCTCTTCGCTTTCTTCTATTAAATTTTCGACTTTTCATGCACTGCCACTTCTTCTTGTTCCCCTCGACAGCCAAACCATCTGCACCTTAGTGCCTACGCCCGCTAGTGGCAACTTATTGTTTAACTAATGAATTCAGCTACCCGTTTCCCTTGCTGAGACCTTAACCACCACATAACTATAACCAACACAGCCAACAACTACGAAGATTTGTTCAAATATCCACCCCCAGGTGGTCTAGTCTGGCTGGATGCTTTCAGCCGTTTTGCATACGTAATCGGCATTGAAAATGTTTGTCGAACTTGAAAATTATTCGATTAAGTGCATTACCGGCGAGACATGAATCCGCAATCAACGGAAGCAGCAGGAGCAGCAGCAGCAGCAGTCTGAACCCAGACGTTGGGTAGACCGGTAGACCAAGGCAGGTGCGTCGTTAGGGTATCCTAAGTGTGAGCCGTGGCTCTGCTTCATGATAAAATGCTCGAGAATAGACACTGCACTTGTTTGGGCCAGTCACTGTCATTTGACATATACCTACTCGGTTCAGCTGATCCTTTGCTAAAAGTATTACATTAGTTACGTTAGAACAATCCATTTCAATAAATATTTTTTGAAGTGCTCGGATTTCAGTGCTCGATCTTTAGGCGTATGCGATTGGGAACTCTGAAATTTCTCTCCAACAGTTGGTTGGCAACTTTCGTAGTGGAAACATGAATTTATAAAAACTAGCAAGAGAAAATTGGTGAAACTCTTTGCTCGATTCGTTTTATGTATTTCTTCTTTTTATCTATTGTATATTAGTTTTGTATCGAGGAGTCCTTTCCAAATTTTAAACTTTCTTTTGACGGTGCTAGTCACCATTAACCCCTTGCTGAGCACATTCCAACTTCGTTTCTATATTTTATTGCACCTTTTGCTCCCTCATCGAACTGTCTTCTCCTACTTCTCCTACGTCCGAACGATGCAGCAAAGCACCTAACCCATTGCTGAGAGCCGGCACAAGGCAAAGTTAAGGCGGCAGCATTTAAGTTGCACGGACATCGGCTGAGCACGGCATTATAACAGTTTGAGTAGCACTGTAGTTCGCTGTTATCCTTGCAGTTATGCAGAAATGCTTCTTTCATAGCCCTTCTGTTGTTGGGTTTATTGCATCATGCTTGTTCTGTTGGGAGTTCAGAAGCGCAATTGCTGTCGATATACAGACACAAACACAAACACACACACACTGCACAACAACGCTTAAGATTTGTACTTAAATGGAGTCCTTGCTCTGGTGTGTGGAGGGAGCTGGTACAGTGCGTGCTCGGCGCGCATGGTTAGTTTTGAAAGGACTCTTCTTGGATTTTGAGATTTAGATTCTTAGCTAGTTTTTAATATGCTTGATTTTGTTATATAAAATATTTAATAGGATTATAATATTTTATTTATTTATTTTCGAGATTTGCATTTGTTATAAATATTTCCTCACAAGCAGAAAGTGGAAAAGAAAATCATGATGTCTTGTGATCGACATTTAATTAAATTTAAAATGAATTCAAAAACCGAATTCCTGAATTCTATTTACTACTCCAATTCTTGAATTTCAACTGAATATGAAATACTCATTAATGTTAGATCAATCTTCTTAAAATAAGTTTTGAATCTGAGGAAATAGTTAAAATAAGTAAAAAAAAGTATGCTGAAATTTAGCAAATTCACTTACCCCCTGATAGTCATCAGAATCCGAGTCGTCATAGCCAGCAGCACCATGCGCCAGACCCGCATCGCCTCTTTGGTGAGCATTCACGCCGACCCCTCCACTTTTACCTGCCGCTAAGTAGCCGCCAGCTCCATGTTGCGCATTGATGGGTTGATGTGCCATCTGTCCGAAAAGATATTTCGATGCTTGGCCTTTGTCGCCGATGTGCTCATAGTTGGGTGAGAGCCCATTGGGTGAGAGTCCATACTCGATGAACGAGCTGGCCGGTGGTGCCTTGGGCGCGACCTTTTCGACTGCTTGTGCCACTTGGTAGCTGGCCGCGTCCACATCCTTCTCCTCCAGCGCATTGCCTATGGCAGGCGATTCTTTCTCCACAATGGGCACATACTGCTTGGACTTGCCCATGCCGATGAGACTGCCGGGCGACGGACCAAATGCTGCGTGGTCCACATTGCTGGCATATTGTGGCGCGTGCTGAGCATATTGTGGTTGTTGTTGTTCCTGCTCCTGCTCCTGCTCCGGATGAAAGACAATGGGCGAGGTGCTGTCCTGTGGGCGTTGCTGTTGCGTCTGTTGCTTCAAATCCTCCGCGTGCTGCTGTCGCTGGGATTGCAGCTGCTGCTGCATCTCCTTGGCCAGCAGATAGCTGAGTCCGTGTATCTGATCCTCCGGCGATTTGCCCATGAGCGCGGAGAGCTGCTTGAACTCCTGCAGCTGCATGTAGTTATCCTTTAGGCCATTGCCAGGAGCGGCATGATACTCGATTTTGATGAGTGGACCCTGCTGGGTGGAGTGTGGCAACTCAGCGACTGGCTGATGCGTCAGCACCTCATATTTGTAGTGCTCCACGGGCAGCTGCGCTTGAGCGTAATGCGCTGCCATCTCGCCGGAGCTGTCCAACAGTTTATTCTGATCTGGCTTGGAGGCGCGGAAATGTGGCAGCGGCGCCTGTTTGAAGTGCTGCGACTCTGCCGCCGCCTCATTGTGCAGCTGTGAGAGATCGGCGGTGTAGGTGTGATGCACCTCCAAGGGCGCGTGCGCCTGAGTGGCCGCCGCCGCTTCGGACACCACAATCGGCTGGTGTATGTTCAGAGGCGCGTGCGCCTGTGCGTGCGCTCCATAGCCGCCTGCAGACGCCGCCACCGGCGTGTACACGTAGCGCACCTTCTCCACCAGCGGCACGGAATGCACCTGCAGCTGCTCCGTCTGCTGCAGCGGCTGCACGTACTTCATATAAGAGGCGGGCTGTTGCAGCTTGCCCGCGTAGATGTGCGGCTCTGCCAGCTGATAGGCGGTCTTCAGGCTGCCGTAGTCCAGCTGTTGCGTGGGTATGTACTTCAGATAGGCCTTGGCGCCGGCACTGCCACTGTCGCTCTTCATCAGCTGCGAGATGGCTTTCTGCACCTCGTGCGGCAAGCTGTTGAGCGACTTCTTCGCCTTGAGCGGCAGCTCCTTATAGACGAACAAGCGTTTGCTCTCGTGGCTCTGCTGATCCTCCAGTTCTGTGTCAGCTGCGGAGGCCTGCAAGTCGAGCTGCTCCGCCGCGGCGCTGACTTGCGTTAGGTTCTGTGCTGGGTGGCGCAGTTGCTTGCTCTGTCTGACTTGTTGTTGTTGTTGCAAGTAGGCCTTGAGCGACTCCTGCGGCGCTTTGGCGTCCTCCAGCTCGAATTGTATCATTTGCGGTGGCGTCTTTGGTGCGCTGCGTCGCGTGCGCTTGAGCTGCTGCTGCTTGCCGGCCGACTTGCCACGTGCGGCTGCTTGAGCCTTGGCTTGCGGCAAGTGCGTCTTGGGCTGCGAGCGCAGCTGCTCCAGTTCCAGCGCGCGCATGCGCTTGATCAGCTCGCGCGTTCGCGCATCCGGCTCGCGCGCATCGGACACTTCGAAGGGTATGAACTGCACTTGCAGTTGCGGTCGCTGCGCGGGTGTGGCGCGCTTGCTGCGGCCCCTAAGTGTCGTGCCGGTCGCCTTCGGCGAAATTTGCATGACATTCCTGTTGGCGGGCGCTGCTACCAACGCTTCTGCCGTCGACAGCTTCTTCAGCTCATATCCGCGATGCTTGCGTATGAGCGCCTTCACCTCGTCGCTAGGCTCCACTGCATCCGCTATCTCGAATTTCAGCAGCTTCGGCTCGCTGGGCAGCTGGCGTTGATTGTTGCTGGCGCGCCTACTGCGTCTGCTTGTCGCCGCCGCCGCCACTTCGGCGGGCTGCTCGTTGTGCTGATTGTAGGCGCTGATGTAGCTGTCGTCGGTGGGATTGTCGATGAAGCGCAGGCTGCGCAGATTGCGATGCGCGAAGTAGCGTTGCATGTCCTGTGGCAGCCAGAGCAATCAATATATACCGTTATTTAAACGCACGCAAATGCAGAACTTACCTCGTAGGTGGCAAAAGTCTCCAAAGAGGGCACGCTCATAAGCGCCGCAGTGCTACCTTCATTTTGATCCTGTTGAACTTCGTGGGCAAAAGTCAGCGTGAGCTGGAACGTAAAAAGCAAAAAAAAAAGGTTAAAAAGGATTACGAAAATATAGAGGAAGATAGAAGAGAGCAAAATAAGCGAGATTGATAAAGAGAACGAGATCAAAGCAGGGTTCCTTTTTTGCAGTGTGAGGGAATTCCAAATTTTAGGTCTTTAACGAGAAGGAAAGCATCGAATCTTCGGTCAGTGCGAGACTTAAGCGCGCTGAAATCACCTCAAGTCCATACGGAAAGACCCTCCTCGTTAAATATTACGTCAGAGCCGTTCACACAGCCTTCCAACTCACATGACCTTCAGACTTTTGGTTCTGTTTTTGTTTTTGGCCAATATGATCTGATTGAACATAATCTAATCTTTGTTTAGACTGAATGATCTGTATATGCATAAACGATAAAGTAGTTCTGTAGTATCTACATATATGTATGTATATATTAATATGAAGAACTCCGTCAAGGCTAATGAATTTTCAAAGTGAGCAAGTGTCGCGCCATATCTCTTATTCAAGTAGCTACAAGCTTATTTTAGTGCCCCGCTTTCACTCGCTCTGGTTGCTCTGCTCCTTCCTACATACTATCAAAAAACGATCTTGTTCGGGTTGGGTGCGTCTGCGAAACCCGCTGCCCAATGGCGACTCCTTTCAAAGTCAAGCACTTTCACTTTCGCTGAGCATGAGTGTTTTTATATAAATATATATACATACGAATTTCAGCTACCTGTTTGCAATGCATTTGGTCAGCGCGGCGGCTTGTTGAGCAAGCACTGGAGGCCACTCCACTGAACCAGCGCTCTTGCTGCGATCGCACTGTGAGGCAACTGAGTTGAGGCTGCGCTGCGCCGCGAAACTCGTTGCGCACGAGCCAAATCATCAGCTCGATTCACCGTGGCAAGTTGTTTCTTGAATGAGTGGCATGGTCGTGTGTGGCAGGTTTACGACAGCAGTCATTCACTTTTGAGATGTTTATGTTTCAGTTACCAAAAAAACTATTGCATAACACGATCATTATGTAATGTTTAGCAAGGAAATTGCTGTTCTGAAGACAGTTCCGAAGCGCAACTGACATACTCTACTTTCTTTGCTGGGCGTATGCGCTCTTTCGCTTCAGCGTGTGCAAATCATGTAAATTTCTGTCGTTCGATGCGGTACAGTTCACATATAATATATATCAATCAGCTGATAATGACTTTACTTTCGATTTAACCCTTTCGGAACAGGAGTTTTATTATGTGATTCAAGAGTCTTGATAGAAATTGATGGTTACTCTGAAAGATCGAGCTCGATTGGGATTTTATGTCCCACAGAAAATGCTTTCTGGGTATACTATATGTTCCAGAATAAAAGAACGATTTCAGGATTTCTGCGTAGGCAGAACATAATTTTATAGCGCGATATATAATCCCAATTTCACTCAAGTATCTTTGGAAAACTACTGCTGCAATCGCAATCCATAGAACCATAGAATTTGTTCTAATAAAATGTGAGTTGACTTCTGCCAGAGAGAGTAGGTCACTTACTCTCTCATCTGCACTCTCATTTATGGGTTTTTCAAGAACGGAAATGCTTTCCTCTAAATTGGAACGGGCACGCAGCTTTTGAAACTCTTATTGAAGATGTTGACAGAAATGACTGGCATTTTCGTTTTAAATTAGCTTTGGCTTTGAGGAAGCAAGCTTCTCAGCTGCCCGCTACCTACTCCAATCCAGCTCACTCTCTTAATGACAATTAAATGTGGAAAGCATTTCTAATCTCTATGCGCGCATTTCACGCGTTGAGAAGCTCGCACATAATCCCATAAAGCTCGACGCCAAATCCGGGCAAGGCACACGTGCAGAGCCAGGCACTGCCATTAAACGCTGCGCAAGGATCAGGAGCGTGTACGAAGAATGCACTTTTACGAGCGATTCTGCATTACGCTGCAAAGTGTTGGCAAAGTTTTATGAGGCTGCTGGCATAACGGCGCATTGCAGCGAGTGCGGCTGCATAAGTTAGCCAGCGGAAGTGACAAGTGAACTTTAACCCATGCAAAACTGTCATCTTCTGTAGTCATAGCAAATAAATCTTTTTCTTTTTCAAGCTGAAAACTGTGCTTTTTTCTAACATTGAGAAAATATTTGCCTTTCAAAAAAAATTGCAACTTATAAATATCAAAATAATGCATTTTTCATTTAAAATTTTTTAATTAAAATTTTTTCTTTTAAAAAAATTTTTTCACTTTCAAAAAGTTGCGCAGAATTATGCACAAAAAGTTTTTTTTAATTTCCTATTGCAAAATTTTCTAATTAGAGAACAACACACTTTGGGCAATATATATACTATAGCTGGCAGTCAATGGGTTAAGCATTTACGTAATTAATAGATGCAGCAAGTCAAAGCTTGTAAATTGAAAAATCACGTTAACGCATACGAAAAGCTAGAAAAAAGTCTGCGGAGCATAAATTTTCGCTCAAATTGCCATTAAAATTCAAGCGCCTCTTTGCTTCCCCTGCAGCAGTTCACATGAGCAGGTTGAACTGTCATTGCTGCAGCCAGGCGCATTAAAAACAAGCCATCAACTGCTGCTCAGCGCGAAGTCGTGCCAGCGTCATAAAAGTGCAACGTTGCTGTTAACATTTGTTGTTGTTGTTGTTGTTGTTGTTGTTGGTTGCGATGTGAGCTCGACTCCTTGACATTCATGGCGCTTAGTGTTTAGTGGCAAGAACAACTTTTATTAGCCTATTGTATTGTTTGTTTTTAAGGCAGCAGTGACAGGAGTTGCCACATGAAAATACTCTAAACTTCCTTTCTCCTTGCCCCTGTGACACATTTACAGCGTGTGAAGTTGTTGTTAAATAGATTATTTAGCTGGAAAAATATTTTCTAAGCTGAATTTTTTGTTAGTTTTGTTAGTTAGCGTTTTATCAATTTTTGTTGTTGTTAAAGAACATTTAAACCAGGTTCGGCTCGTTTGTTGCTCGGTAAAAGCTGTAGCAAAAATGATTCAACACCAGTGCTGCCACATTTTTGCACTGCATATGATATGTGCTCAAGTTGAGCTGAAAGGTTTAGCTGGCATTTTAAGTTAATTCTTTATATATAAGCTTAGTTTTTCAATACGAATTTTTAACCTCGATGGTTTTTTCCCAAATGGCGGAATATTTGCAATTGGAAATGTAAATATCTGAATGCTAGACAATTACATTTTTCTTGAAAGTCAATAGTATTTGAGAATGTTTGTTGCAATCTTTATATGAACTCGAATTATGAGCGAACATCATACTATATAGGGGAGAGGGGGGTGCCTTCGTCTACTTTTTTTGAAGGCCTATATTTCAGAAGGTAATGAAAATATTTAAAAACCGATTAGACTGTTACAATACCTCATTATTTAACAATAAAATGTTATACTAAAATTTCTTTAAAAAGTTCCGTTTGTATTATTTTTTTCATGATTAGTAAAAAAAGTCATTTCGCTGAATGTGCCCCCATGCCAGGGTAGCTTCGGCATTTGGCGGGGCACTTTCGGCATTCACACTTGAAGGTACCATAAGGTAATACAGAATCTTGTTTAGACTAGATAAGACATGTTTTTGGTTACATAACACGTTTTTATTATATTTTGCATTAAAAAAATATAAAAAAATTATGTTTAAGAGCTTCAAAAAAAGGTAGTTATTGTACATTTTTTTTTATAAATTTTATTTTATATATAAAGTTTAAAGTGCTGAGATCGACCCTAATATTAATTTTGTGTGGTTACGGGAGGTTTAAGCCAGGTTCGAGGGTCTTGGAAGCCTCAACTCGATTTCGATTTTTAGTACCTGTGAAGTTATATTGACGAATGTGCCCCATGAAAAAAAGACGAGTCCAACCTGGTGTCACCTTTTTTTTTTTTTTATTTTTTTACTCCTAATTTCAGTGTTTTATTTTCACATAAAACACTGTTATTTACACAATAATTAGTATTCAAGTAATACTAATACACTTTAGATTGAAATAATGATATATGTACACCACAAACTTCTTACGTTACCGACCTGAAAATTCGGCAACGAAGCGCGAAAACACAAAATCAAATGTAACTTTGTCAGCTGTTCAGATAGAGATGGCAAACTTTGTGAGGGGTATTTATGCTAGTGATGGGTTAGTTTTTACTAATAAACAGTGATGTCCGATGACTCCTTCATACCGAAATCGCCTATGACGAATGTGCCTCAAGGACGAAGGCACCCCCCTCTCCCCTAAATAGTTTTGGCCAAAAAATTTAAATGCATGCCTTCCAAGCACTTTTCTCTCTGGACATACAACTGCGATCATTTCAACAACACTTCATCAGTACCTCTTTCCAGATGCACAATTCGGCTGCTACTATTCTCAATTTGGAAATTTGTCACATTTTAATTCGATTACAAGCAAATTTCGTCTAGCGTTCAGGAAAACGCTCATGGCAGCTGACATCTGTTCACCTTTCAAACCAACTTGTCACATTGCTCCGAAGCAAACTGGAATGTGCAACTTATTTGTACACTACAAACCGCCAGCGTAAATGTACAATTGTTGTCTGAGTAGCAGATAAATACACGGTACATTGAACTTGACAGTGCCGCGATTACGCATGCGTGCTGCCGCTTTTTTGGCCATTGCATGAAACTGGTAAGCAACGACGTTGGTATTTCCCCAAGCCGTTGGACTACTTTTTTTGCAATGCAGTTGCACACAAAATGCAATGAAAGAAAAGCCAGCGAAAAGTCATTTCCTTCCTTTTCGGCTTGCGCCTGTTGATCAGCTTGTTATGGCGTAATACCAAGGAAATGAGTGTTCTGCCAATTTTGGCGTTCGATTGCGCTGAACATGTAAGGCATTTTTGCCATTTTCCTGCATGATTTTCAGATTGATTTTTCTAAGATATTGAAAAACTTTCACTAGTATTATTTTTCGTGCTTTCAAGTTTTATTTGAGTGAAATTTTTTTTTATCAGAGTGCAGCTCAACTGATCTAAGGAGCGTGCCTTGACAATTTTTCCAGTGCCAAAATCAGAGTAAATACTTAAAAAGTTGTAACGAAAGCAAGTAATTACTTAAATGTAGAGGGTTTTGCTTGAATTCACTTCGCTGCTTCAAATTTAATTTAAACTCAGTCATTAGCACGCACACATACACACTAGCAACAACAAACACAGCAATTGCAGAATAGAAATTGAAAGAAAAAAAACTCAATTCAAATTAAAAACTTTGCCAAAAAAAAAAAATTGCACAGCAGCACAAAAGCTGCAATAAAAACGCCAAAAGAAGAAGCAAACATTAGAAAAGTATGAGCAAAAACGATTTGAAACATTTGCGCTGCCGTGCCGCAAACAATTAGAAAAGTTTGTGCCCCAATTTCCTTTCGACGTTTTGCCTGCAAAGCCAGCGCTTCCTCGGCATGTCCTTCCGCGTCGTTGCCTGCCCTGCTCAAGGCTCAATGCGTTGGCAGCGGCACGATTGCCAGCAGAAGCGAGCACAAACTTTCGTTAGCTAGTGCAATTACAAAAGCAACAACCAAGGCAAGCGCAGCCAAATGCACACACACACACACACACACCAACACATATGCATACATCCATATACGCACTCATGCAATAAAACAATTATGCCAGGCAAAGAAAATTGCAACTGTTGCAAGTGTAAACACAATAGCAACTGCTGCAACTACAACAACAACAACAAATATAACAACAATTTGCCGCTTTAAAGCCGCCTGCCACCAATTCCGGCACAATTGCAACAAATTAATAACAATGGCTTTTCGCCTTTTGAGGTCATCATAAAAATTGTTTGCTGGCCTCCGGCGCCCGAAAAAGTTTTCCATTTCCTTGCGTTATCGGCTCGCTCTAATAATAGTTCAATAGTTTGGCAGCTCCCAACTCTCACCTTTACACTTTCTTGCCATCGAACGCTCTAAGCATTGTACAGTATGACCAAGCACAAAATTTGCCTTAAAAAATCTTTGCCTTTTAAATTTATTATATCGATTTTTAGGTTGCTCATTTCACAGAAGAAGAATATAAAAAAATATAAAAATCGTATCGCAAAATTTTTGACTATAATTTTAAAAGCACATTTATTGTTTCGGCACACTGTGCGAGATGCATATGTTGCTACTGGCAACCTTTTATTTGCAGTTCCCTGCTTGCCTGCATTTTCGTTACTCAGTCAAAAAGTTTTCATCGAATTTTTTTTTTACCAAATGTTCATATCGATATTGAAATTAATCATTGTTCGCTTATGCCTGGCAGCTCACGTGTTTGCATATGCATGTGTGTGTGTGTGTAGGTGTGTAGGTGTGTAGGTGTGTATGCAGGGCACTGGCAGTTGGCCTGCATTTTGCGTGTGTGTGGGTGTTAAACGGAAATATTCACTGTTAAAAGTTACAAATTGTAATTACATAACGTTTGTGGAGTGCAGCGAGGGTGTGAGCGGGCCGACTGCGAATAAGAATAATTGCTGCTTTTTGTGCTTTTATTGTTGTTGGCAAATTGTATGCCGATATGAAAATGAAAGTGCTTGAGTGTACTGTGGCACATATCCTTGCGATTGCGGAGCGAAAAGGAATTCGGCGTATTTAGCTGGGTAAGCAGTTGAAAGGATGATGAATTTGTATAAGAATAAGCCGCTGTTGAAATTTTATGTAAATTCAAGAAATATTGCACTTTGCAATGGCAGCATTGCATAACTTCTGCACACACAATTAATATGCAACATGTTGCAGCGATTTCCTGTCTAGCACACAAATGCACATACGATGCAGTGAAAGGAAATTGCTACAACAAAAACAAAAGATTAACAGCCGATAAAAATCTTATGAAATCTCGCTGCAAAGAGAAAGAAGAAAGCACAAAGACAATATGCAACAGTTGCAACAATTTCACATGTTGCTGAAAATGCAAATTTTTTTCACATATTTACAAACGACTCTGATGGAAAATGACTTACAAAATAAATAATTGCTCTCAGCTGGCAGCAAATATTAACACTGAACAACATCAAAAATGCGACTGACACTATTTTTTTTTGCACTTTGACTGTTTCTCTTTGCAAGTGGAAATGTGGTACATATTAGAGATTTTCGAATAGATTTACAGAAACAGCAAGTAAATTTGAGAAAATATTCAAAAGATTTTATATATTCGCAAAGAGATTTCGAAGAAGTCAAAAAGTACCACAAAAAATATCAGCCACATTTTAGAACTATAATTGGACTTCAGAATTACTTGAATGGATTGCAAAATTCTTGAAATACATTTTAAAATATTGCAAGATAAAATTTGTCTAATTGGAAATATAGCAAATTTTGTTGTCTACTGTACATAATCTCAATGAGTAGTTCATCCAGGCCGAATAAATAATAAATGTGTTTTACTTACAAATGCCACAGCCAGAAAGGTTGACGTCACCGCTGCCATTGTTCAGGGCTGCCACTTGAACTTGCCACTAAGATGCGCAGAGAGAAGGCGTGGCAAGTGCTTGTCTGTTTTTTCAGCGGCGTCTGCGCGTTTCGTTAATTGGCCAATTGTGGCAAGCAAAGCGTAAATTGATAAAGCCGCGTTGTTTTCACAGTTGCCTTCAACTCGTTGTCTACACTTGCCACAAAATTATAAAAACTGTTTGTCTTTCGCACTGTCAACGTTACGGCGCATGCGTGTGGCTGCCACACTGTGTTACGCCTGTCAATTGCCAACTTGCGTGTGCACTCTTTCAAAGCTACTCTTCAGTCTTGACTTTTTTGCATTTTTTGTGTGAGCAATCTTTTTCTTTACACAAATAAATTTTTGTCTTTAAAATTGTTGCTATGAATTTTGTGTCTGCACGCTTGCGCGCCGCAATTCAAACTGAGCCGTGCATTTTGGCCTGGCCGTTGTTTTGTTAGCCAGCTTTTTCGCCAATTTCCTCAGCTGCTGCGGCAAGTCGCGCTTCTGCCTTCAATGTGTCTGGCGAAGCTTGGCTGGAGCGCTGCTTTTTGCGCACTCACACACTCTTACATATGCATGTAGGCGTAGTCAGCTGAAAGAGGACATGCTAGCTTGAAATGAAAGATATGTATTCGAATAAATTCAAATTTATATACATATATATATATTCTATTTACAGTTGCTGATCTATTTGTTTTCTTTTTTAAACTATTTAATTTATAAAATCTGTTACTTTCATTCAATTCAAAGCGCACTTTTGTCGCCTTTGATCCTGCTTGAATTTGTTTGCGGCTACGTTCCTACACAGCACACATGCACATTTTCATATGCCAGAGTCGAACTATAATCTTGGCTTTTCTTGCCAGCAGCTGTCGCTTCATTTCTCATTGGCCTGGCTTGAAACAAATCCTAAACTGATTAAGTCTACTTACTCTTAATCTTGCTATACACATTTGTGGCTTAAAGTGTGTAAAATTGTGTGTTGAGTGCGTTTTTTATATTTTACTTTTGGCAAGAGTTGCACTTTTTTTGGTGACAGCTCATTAAATTTTATTGCAGATTCATTAAAATCGGCAAGATAATATTACTTTCCGCATTTTTACTAGTACGCGTTTTTAAAGCAGGAAGTGGGTGTAACTTGCAACAACATGTCGAACAGTTGCAATAGATACATTGCTTATTGAGATGTATATATATAACTACATTAATTGAAGCATAGCAAAATATGTTATCAGAAAAGTAAGCATTTTCTTGCCAACTTTTAAAGAAAAATTATTTTGTTAATATTTGGCGCAAGTCGAGTTAGGCTCAATTGTCTCTTAAACTATTTCACCAAAGGCTATTAATTTTTATTGAAAATATGAATTTTCTATTATTCCAACTGAAATATTGTTTGGAGTCCAACTTATGTGTTGTTCCGAATCGTAGAAATTCATAAAAAGGGAATAAATGCAATCTTTCATAGTCTCCGCTGCCGTTGTCTCGAACAAGCGTGCTCGTTTTGGCAATCACTTGATGCTTAAGGCAGAGCTTCGATTGCCTGCTCAATGGCAGCTCAAGCCTGAATTATAAAATTTTGAAAAGCTTCGCTGAATATTTTGGAATCCATTCATACGAATATAGATTGAAAGAAATTCAAAAGAATCTGCTTATTAGTTTCATTTGCAAGCCATTTGCCAAACACGCCCACTTTTATGGGAAATCCTGCTATAAAAAGCAAGTATTATCTATGCCACAAGCTAGTATAGCTCATTAGAAGGCGCCACTGTGCGAAACAGTGTGGGTGTGGGACGGTGCGCCGCACACGCCCCGCGTCTCCGTGTCTCCAAAGGCGACGGCATAATAATTGCCACTCATTGTCAGCTCGAAACTGCGTTAATAAATCACAGCAGTCTCCTGTGGCACAGTGGCACTGCGGCACGTTGCGCACTTGTCAATGTGCAATCGATTGTGTGTGCGTGCTTAAGTGGAGTGGGGCTGAGCGGAGCATGCAGATGGATGCATGGCTGCCGCAAAGATGCGTAGGTATAATGATTAGATTTTTGGTGTATGCTGTGGCATGAGGCATGAGTGTGACCACATTGCAGACGCGCAGACAGGCAGACTGACACGTGTTAGAAGCAGGCAAAAAGGCAGAGCAGACAGCAAGGCGACTGCATTCGCTTCAGACAGTGATGCCAGACTGCAGCGCAGCAGTAATTTTGCATATTCGAATTTTTCGTATAAAAATAGTTGTACAAATTTCGAAGATATTTGTATGCCAGATTGTAATTTTATTAGTGCCTACAGAGCATGTGAACTCATTAGATTTTTAAAATGTTGAAACATTTCATAATATGCCTTGGGTTCAGCTGATTTTGATGACTGCATCGGAGCTCAATGGTTTTCTGAACCTTGCTGACTTCAAGAATACACAAAAATTAAATGTTCTAAAAAATTGTGATGTTTTCATACAAAAGTATATTTAAAAGTATCCTTGATTTGATATTCTGATATGAAGTAAATGAGTAGAACGGGAACTTTTGAAAATTATGCGTGAATTTATTCCGAGATGTGAAAGTGCTTATACTATGTAAACATGTTTTGAAAGCGGAAACTCAAGAGTTGCTTAGCCAAATGTGTATGTTAGTATGCGTGTATGTTAGTATGCGTGTGAAAATATGACATAACGCCTCTTATTTGTGGCATCTGCTTTGGAAGCTTGTTTATGTTTTGTATTTTGCTTCCGCTTGAAACCAAGTGACCAAGTGTCCAAGTTTGAATTAATTGCGCTGATAGCAACAACAACAATAACAACAACAGCTACTACCGCCACATTATAACAATTGCCTATAAACGCTTTGAGCACAACAAAAACTGCTGGCAGAAACTCATTCCCTTGTAGCTTGACCATTTGCACAGCTGCCGTCCGTCGCGTGCATGACCACAAAGCCTGCTTTTCAGGCGGCAGCGTTTAAAGAAAAACCCGTCGAAATGCTCCAATTTTACGTGTATTTTGTGTGAGCATGCGCCTGCGCAAACAATTCAACCATCGCTGCCAGGCCGGGAGACGGCGGCGGCGCGAATCTCTCTTGCAACGGCAGCTTCCCCAAACACTTCCGCCTTGCGTCGCTCATGGCAGCAGCAAACATGGCTCAGGCGGGTAACTGACAAATTGGGAGACATCAGCGTGCATTTCACACACACACACATACACGCATTCACAACTAGGCATATGTACAATTGCGATGGTGTAACTTCCTTCCTTTTTTGTTTTTTGTTTTTGGCTTTTTTAGTATTTCTTTCATTGTTGTATTGTTTAAAACTCTTTTTCACTTTTTTTTAACTTTATATTTCTTTGTGATATTTGGTTAATTTATGGCAGAATGTTATACTGAAGAGAGCCGTCTTTAATTGTAGGCGCTTAGTACAGGCCCGGTGCCATTAATTAGAGAAATAAGGAATATCTGGGACTATAACCCAATAGTTAATTAAAAATTATCTAAGCAATCCCAGTAAAATCAAAATCGAAGTTATTATAATTTTTCTTGTAGTATTCATTACGGTTTATATTGCAGGGCCCTTGCCCCGCTATTAATTAAAAATTTCGCAAGTGTTGACAATTTTCGGACATTTTGTTCTTACACATATGTATATATATAAATTTTTATTTTATATACTATTGACTTTTAATGCTTTAACTGCAGTGAAAATTTTCCATCTATTTCCAAATTCCGAAAATATGTTTAAAATTTCAAACGTCGAAGGACTTGAGACTAAAATAGCTTCTTTGCTATATTCTGTTGAAAAATAGTTTTGTTAAAAAATTATTTAAGATATCCCTTGAATACAAGACCTCCAGTGAGAAAGCTAGACCCAAGCCCACGCGGGCTGTTGCGCCAATTTTCAATTATGTTAAGGCCCTTATCAGCGAGTGACGGAGTGACGGCACTGGTTGTAGCCACAATGTGCAGACGCTGCCGCCTCGTCAACACATTTCAATTCAAATTGAAATTCAATATAATCTGTTGGCATTTGGCATGCACCTTTCCTTTTTTGCTGTTGCTATGCTATATATTTGCACGATTCGGAAAGAAAGATGCCTTTTGGAAAGTGTCAATGCGATTTGGCGCCATTTCGGTCGTCGCTGCCACAGGAGGGTGCCACGTTAGGCTATTCATGGTGCCTCATAAATATTGATGAAACCGCAATAATTTGCTTCAGCTTGACGCACGAAAGATTGCGGTACAAATTTCGTGCCATGCGCATGCGTGAGTGGCAACAGTTGCTGCTACTGATGCTACTCGGGCAGCCGTTGTTGCCACACTTGTATATTGCATAATTTATTGCCAACTTTCACGCTTTACTGCGATTCGATGATGTGGTTATTTGCTTATAATAAAGCAAGATAGCTGGAGAAGAAATTTGTATTGTCTATATGGAGTAGAAATTTGAGTATCAATTGAAAGGTCAATGGCGGTCTGAGGTCGTTTAGAGGTAGCTGTTGTTGGGAACCGAGTTTTGAATATCCAGCAATTCTTAATTGTAAAGTCGCTGCTTTAGAAACCTCAAAATATTGCGTGAAATAAAAAGTATCCGCGGTATCATCCAATATTTTTGGGAAATCGATGTTAGACTTTGTTCGGATGTAACTTAACTCTGTTCGACAATGAGTCATTGGGTTCTTATTAGTATCGAAATTCGATCTGTAGTATATATAGCTATATAATACTCGTTGTAGCTACACAAAATTGTTTATTCGCCTTAACACTGAATAATTTGATAGTCGAAGTTTGTGTTTGGGATTCTCAGCCCCTCAGAGAGCTAGTTTAATATATATATTTTACAAAACACTTAGTTCACCTTTTGAGTCATTAAAGCCTAAGAATCTTCGACATTATCTTCACATCTCTTGTTGCATTTTTTGCTAGCTCGCGACTCGTTGTCCACATTTCTTTTTGTTTTGAAGTACTTTTTAAAACAACATTTTGCAATTTTTTTGTGTTTCGCGAAATGCGACCGCATAAATACAGCAAATCGTGAGCAACGTTTCACGGTACAGCATCTGCGAGCAGTCCAGACAATTGACTACGACGACGATAAGAATGAACGGACGCTCGTTCCTTGGGCTGCCTCGGTTGCCAGACCTTTTGCTAGATAAATAACGCCATTGAATGCGGCTCATTTAATTTTATATCGAAGCTGTCGCATAAAATGAACGTAAGAATCAACTTGAGCAGCAGCAACAACAACAACAGCAACACAGCTGAAAGGACGGCAACAATCTGTTAGACAACACTGCCAAAGGATGTTGCAGGAACGACAGCAGGAAAGGGCTTTAATGAATCTCATTTGCAGCATTCGACGCGTGCACATTCGCCTGCGGCCTCTTCGCCTCATCTCTACCGCTCTCTCTCACTCGTTTGCTATATCTTTCAGTTCTAGTGTCTTCAAAATCGGTTTGCAAAAATGTACCGGTTAAACCGGTTAAAATAGCTCTTTAAGGATTTGTATTTTAAAATTAGTACAATTTGCGGGCGTTGAGAACCGTGAACGGATTTACTGAACTACTGCTCTGAATAGTCTTCTTATAAGTAACTAAAGAAGACATAGATAGAATTACAATAAAATTGCTATGAATTCTTTGAAGCAACTATCGAATTGCTCTGAATTGATTGATGTCATCGAATCAAATTGAATGCAAAAATGGGTTTGTCGAAACTGAACTTTTTTGTTGAAGTTCCAACGTTTCGAGATATTCAAAACCCGCTTTTTCTTTTCAATAGAATAACTGAATACCCGTGCCAATCCGTGTTGCTGTCTGCTGGTTACAGCGCCGCCATGGCAATCAGTTAAGGCTCCATTTCACTTGGCGGCAGCAAAGGCAGAAGCATGAAGCGAGCGCACAAAGGCGGACAGACAATTTGCCACTTTAATTGTTGCAATTTTTCAAAATGGCTGGCAATTTTGCCGAAAGTATCATTGAAGCAATCCACTGCGGCGAAAGCGCCTTGCCGCTTTTGATTTGTTCTGCGAGAGTGGCTGTGAGATTGCGCTTTTTTGGGCTTGCGATGGACTGTAATTGTTTGCCCAATTGCCGGCTTAGTACAGGGTCTAATTGCTTGGCAAACAAGCAGCGCCGGTTTCGTTACACTGCCGCCTATGAGTGTGGTGAATGCTTGTGAGTGATTTGAAGATGAAAAAAGCATAATGCACTGCCTTGGTAGAGGCTGGTGGAATATGATGCGGGGAGTGCAGTGATGTATGGCATTTTGCTCTGTAT
Source organism: Neria commutata (assembly GCA_963457695.1). NCBI lineage: Eukaryota > Metazoa > Arthropoda > Insecta > Diptera > Micropezidae > Neria > Neria commutata. The sequence continues at coordinate 41,110,395 of OY735247.1, read as the reverse complement.
GCCATTTAAAATTCTTCAACTCAATTGAAAACTGTTTCGAACAAGAGATCTAGGAATCAGCTTAAATAAAAAATGTGCCATCTTCTTGGACTCCGAAAATTTTTCGAAGTCGAAGTCAAAGAAGAAGTTCCTGCAGGCATGCTCATTCCTTGCTAACTGAAGTTAAGCACTATACAGATATAAGTCAAAATCCTTCATGGTTTCGTCTATGAGTGTATTAGAGAACGAGCTCGAGACAGATATAAAAATGTCCTTTTCTTTCTTTATTACAGCAAGAGACAAAGCGGTCTGTCGAAGTGATCAAAATGGTCTCTGCCACTGTTAAACATATTATGCTACTCAAAAAGGCTTATAAAGTATTAAAGGATTAAATTGTCTCTTAGCCCTTTCACTACACCACTTTTTGTTTGTGGACGAATAATTTTTTTGACCTCAGATTCGAGCTTAGAGCCCTCAAAATAGCCGATTTGAAAAAAAAAAATTCCCCACCCCCTCCATCCAAATTTTCTTTAAAAAAAAAAAAATATTATAACAACAACAAAAACAACAAAAACCAAAATTTTCACTTAGCCTTACCTTTGATTGAAGACATTAAAAAAATTTTTTGCACGTTCAATGCTTGTTTTACAAGACTATACAAAAAAATGCCTGCAGAAAAACACAAGGAAAATGCTCAAATTAGCACCCGTTGACTACTCATGTACACTAAAGTGACACTCACTTCAACAAATTGCCCTATCCTTAGCGTTGTTCAAATTTTTGTGGTAAAAACATAAGATCATTGCTTGAACCTTTAGTAACTAAGAAAAAATTAGTTGGTGTTTAAAAAGTTCAGTTGTTGTTGTTGTTGCAGCTTATAAGTACGAAAGTCGCTGCTAAGGCAAAAAACACAACCTTCGCTCACAAAAACCGCGACTGCAATGAAATGGTTTGAAAAATCTTCATAACAAAAATAGTAGTAGCATGCCATAACCTCAATTAATATGATTGTTAAAGAAAAAACGGAAATATTTTGTTCGGTCATATTTTAAATATTTTTTAAAGATGTGTACACTGTAGTGTACAAGGGTAGTGAAAGGGTTAGTAAAGGTAAACTTTCTTTCTTTAAAAAACAAATATTTGAAAGATTGCGCATAGAGTTTTAAAAATATGTACAAAAGTTTGTTGAGAAGAATTGAGATGCTTCAAAACCAAAAGCGAACCTCCTTCTGACGATTCTCGAATAATTCACCAGGAAATAGCAGCAAAATTTTGCAAATTATATCAGCTCTTATCTTTTGCATAAAATTTTCGATTTGCCATAAAAATATATTGCAACAGAGCTTTCTTTTAAAGCTTCTCACATTTTGCACCAGCTCTGATTGGTCGTTAGCAATGCTGCCACTTTGCTACTCCCCTTCCATACTAATTTATTTAATTTTCCCTAACAGTAAATCCGTGTTTATGTCCTCTTCAGTGCGGAAATCTTTTAATTCCTATGGAAACGCATACACACACACACACACACACACAACCTCAGCTCAAAAACCCCACTGTCACTTAACTCGCTACCCCAACTCTGCAATCGCGCTCAGTGCAATTGGGCTGGCCTCCATCACAGTCTGCAGTCTCACTCCACCATTCGCAGGCACTGACAATTCCTAATCTAAATCTGCATGTCATCTCGTATACCGCATAAATCACAAATAATCCCAAAGTAAAATAGCATGCGAAGCGGGAGTTAACTTCTATTGTCGTGCTCAGGACACTCTGGCTGCTCAGGACTGGCTGCCTGCCTGGCTCGATGGCTCCATCGCATCGGTTGGCAGAACTTGCGCGTTTGTCTTTCGCTGCTATCTATCTACACTCGCACGTATCACAGCGTTGCGGTTGTGCATGTGCGTGTGTGTGTGTGTGTCTGTGCCATACTGGTCGTTGTCCTGGCAGACATCTTGTGTTTCATTTTCGTTGATTTTCTTCGCACGCCTCGTTATTTTATGTCGTTCTTTTTTCGTTGTTGACGATTCTCTTTGGTACTTTTATTTAAAAACCAAAATCACATTTGTCTAGCAGTGACATACATATATACCTATAGCTACGGCATAGGCGAAGCTACAGCATACAGAAACTATTCCGAAGCTGGTCTCAATTGTCAAACGTAAAAGACTGCTGCGCCATAAGGTCTTTAATCTTATTTAAAGATCTTGTTTTATGTACTATAACTAACAGTTATTGATCCAAATATATGTTCTCTTTTGCAGATTCCGATTTTTGAGAATTAAGAGCATGCTACTTGAACACGTAATCCTTGGTAGCTACGTATTTGCTTATATATTCAAAAAAGCATGGCCATAATAAACTCTTGCAGTTCTCGACCTCACGCGCCAGGTTCCTCTCAGCGACCGCTCAGGTGCCTTATCCAGTCTTTGCTCCGAAGCTGGACTACTTGATTCCTTCATCGAACAATCGGCATGCCTCTTTTGCGCTGGCTTTCAACCTTCGCTTTAGACTTGATTACAATATACGAAATTTTATCATACATTAAAATTAAATTTTATCGAAAAAAGTTACATGAGCCCTACAAAAATTAACTCCCTGTGCCTTCAACTCAAACTACACGCCCACTCCGCGTGCTCCTGTCTCACTGACAAAAGGCGACAAATGGTATTTTGCATATATCGCGTACACTTCTCCTTGAATTTGAGCGCTTGCGAGCTTGGTTGCAGTTATCCTTTGCCGGTTTCGGGCACAATTTCGGTTTTCACATTTATTTTGCCTTGTTTTGTTTCATTTTGTATAAATTGCGGCTTAGTTAATGTGCCGAAAAAGGCTCGCAAACAAACATACATACATTTACAGACATCCAGTGCCGCCATCAGTTGCTTGGAAGCGCCTCTCGAAGATAAGATTTCATGCTTTCTTTCTTCAGCACAGCAAATAATTTCTCGTTAGAAAATGCTGCTTAATACAAGCAAAAAACCTGCAGAAATATAAAAATTTATTCAAAAGCTGTTGCACAAATTTATAAAAATGTGGAAAGCAAAATTTAGTACTCTGAGGATCTTTTGAACAAACTTTCAAAATGCACAGACGATGTTTTTCTCGGGCGCCAATATGGGGCCTCTGTTGACCACATGAGCTAAAACGGCACAGCGCTTCATTTAATTTTGCATATGCCCACCATTACAAGCGCAATTCCACGCACACATATTCTTAAGCACATGCCAACAGACAGCGTGGTCCTCCCTTTCTCCCGTTCCCATTTTGGGGCAATGCAAACAGCAATGCGCCGCAATCACATTCAATTTTATTTAAATTGTTAAATCACTTTCGGTAAGTGGGTTTCGTTTGTCACTAACGAATGTGTAGGTGTGTGTGTGTGTGTGTGTATTGAGGTCCTTTCCCACACTTTGAGTGGATTGAGCGGCGGCGCTCGGCAGCCAGCCAGCCGTCTGCATTGTACCTATTTTCACAAATGAAAGGCAAAATCGTTGGCAAATATTGTAAATGAGAAAATTTGGCTACGAATTGCGAAAGACAAAAAAGATGTCTTATTTAAGAGATACAACACATTCACACACACACACACACACACACACACTCAAAAACACATGCAATGAGCTTCGCATCGACAATGCGAAACATGGCACAATAAAATTTAATTGAAATTCGTTGATTGCGTATGCGAACTGACAATGGCGCAGAAGTGGTGAGAAGGACGAAAAGGAATAAACATTGGAATGGACGAGGGAGGGCGCGTATTGTCGAGTGCTATAAAATAGCAGATACAATACATTGAGATAAAAGCACATAAAGTTGCTTGTACGCACGGGTGTTGCAGCAAAGGGAAGGGGAAGTGCGGCTAAGTATCTGCAATTGTAAGCCGATAGGGAAAGAATATAATAAAGATAAGATACATTGCAGTGGCAGCAAACGGAGATACTCTGCTGTTGTAGAAAACAATAAATGCTTAGAGAGAGGGCTTAGCGCCTTAGAAGGGGTTTGGGAGTAAGGAAATTCGCAGCTTAAGTTGAACATCCATATGCAAAGTTCCACTCAAATAACTGTTAAGGAAATTTGGTAGCTCAAATTATAAGAACAAAAAACGCAAAATTTAAATAAAAATTTCATTAATTTGACAAGTGAGTAAAAATTTTTGGCACAATAAAATGAATATCAAAGTTGCAACAATGAAATTCCATTCTAAAATTTAAAAGTTTTGCAGAAGTTTATATTAAAATTTATTTAGTAATTTGAAATTCGGGAATTTTAGTACTCCGCCGCCCCCGAATTCCGCTTGCAGCGCTGAAAGTAAATGTTTGCATAGGTGCATAAGACACAGAGCAGTGAAGACTAACTCCTATCAGTTCCAGATTGCTCCTAAATGCATGCAGCTGACAATGTTGCTGATATGCTCCTCCTGCCTTGCCCCACCTTTCCCCACCTTGCCTTGCCCTACCTTGCGCTGCATCGATTGACTTGATGATATTGAAAATTGCATTTTGTGCAGAATTTCAATCAGCGAAGTAGGAAAATCCTTCGCCGCACAATGCGCCACTACCATTGCTATCTCTTCTCTACCATCTTCCAGCCGCCTTTCTGCACTTTCGGCGGCATTGTTGCCACAACGATGCTAACGAAAGACATTGTCGGGCATTTCTGTGTGCAGCAGCAAATCTCGGTTGTAGTATTTTAGGCAAGCATTTAACTGCATCAGTTCAAGCGCAGTCCAAAAGCAGCCAAAGCAGAACGAACTTGACCAGACCAGACCAAAGCAGAGCAGAGCAGAGCAAACCACACCAAATCGTAGCAGCAGCCAAGAAAGAGACATCTTCCGCAAGTTTGCTACAAAACCGCATGACAATGTGTTTATTTTTGTGGTAAATTTATTTATTTAATCTGTGCATGTGTGTGTGTGTGTGTCGTGCTATATGCATGTATTTTGTATGTGCGTTTCAAATTTGTGTTGCAAATTGTTGCATTGCAAAGCAAAGTAGTAGGTGCATTAATATATAAGATTGCTTGCCTGCATTTATGTGTATGTGTGTGCGTGTGAGTGTGTGTGCTCACAGTGCGTGCAAAAACACCAAATAGCATACTTTGTGGCTTTTATAATTGGTAGCTATATGATAAGCTGACTCAACTATTCCACTCTATGCTGCTGTGGCAAATAATTGTGTCTTGCCGAAGGCATAGCACAAATACACATGCAGCTAAATGTTGTTGTTGGCCACAACAAACTTGGCAACAATAAATTACTAAAGAGCATGCTACACTAGTTTTTTATATAATGCTTTATAAAAATTGTTATTGAGCGCGCATGCAATTTAAAGCTCTCGAAAAAGGCAGTATTTGAAATGGAAAATGTCCTTTAAATAAGAAACCATTTCTGTCGAAAGTGCTGGCCGAAAGTGTAGCATAATAATCTATTTTTTCTTTCTTTAAATCAATAATAAAAATAAAAGAAGCATTAAAGAATTTTCAGCTTTTCAAGTATAGATAAAAATTCAAAATTCACTTCATATTTTCTGCCATTTATTCATACTATTTATATTTAAACTATATACTTTGGATTCAACTAAAGTAAATCTGAATACCAGCTTTTTGTGCACTTTAATTCTAACGTTCTCTACTAAAACCCCTTTTCTTAACTGTGGTTCTAATGCCTAAATTTGTGTACCTACTTTTTCCAAATGATTTTTCTCTTGGTCCTTTTTAGCATGCTTGACCAGCTTTGACCTTTTGCAATTTTTACTACCTCCGCTTGCATAATTTCATTTTAATTTTTTCGCAATTTTAGATTGAAGAACAGACTAATTAGTTTATAAAACTTAACAATTTACGGCTGCACATTTGCAACTGCCTGTGCATTTGTGGAAAGTGTTCTTTTGCTCTGGCGCTCCCTCGCTGCCGTCCTAATGCCCAATTTGACAGAACGCGCTCTGAAGTTCGCCCATCAACGCTTTAGTGTCACGTTACTTCAACACTTCATTGTGTATGTGTGTGTGTGTGTGTGTGTGTGTGTGTGTGTGCGTTTGTGTGTGTGGCAAGCAAAAGGTACCACTGCCACTTTGTACAGCATTTAGTCATTGCATACTTTTTGGCTTGCTGCTTGTCAAATGTACAAAGTTATGACAGCTTACATTGTTACTTTGAAAAGTTTTTGATTGAATGGAATGCTGCCCGCTGCCGCACCGTCTCTTGCCAATTGCGCTAGTGCGTGCGCTTGTGTGTGTGCGCACTACAATTTCGAGCAGATCCCAGATCCCAAACAAGGACATGGAACAGGCACACTTCCGTTGATTGCGGCCACGGCTACTGTTGCTGCTTTTTGGCTGTTGTTGCTCGTTGCCGTGTCGTCGTTTGGCTTGTAGTTGTGGTGGTTACAAAACGTTTTTTGTGCCGGTATGTGTGTGTGTGTGTGAGAGAGTGCGGTTCAACTGAGAAGTCACAAGTTAAGTGACTGTTGGCAAATGCTTTGGCCTGTTTTGCGCAAAACGGCTGTAAAGTTAGGCAGGTGTAGTTGTATTGTATCTGTGTGCGTAGGTTTGTTTGCATGCATAAATGTATGTATGTGTGTAGGTACGTATGTATGTATGTTTGTATGCAGCAAGGTGTTTTGAACTTTTGACTATTTTGACCTACTGACATAAACTTGAGGGGAACGAGCAAAAGCTGCATTATTGATTGATGACTTGATGGATCGTTGCAAGCAATGGTGTGCTTCCACAGCTACGAGCATGTAAGATGTCAGCAGGAGAACGCCCTGTTACTATGGCATGTTGTTGTTTGCCTTCGAAATCCAAAGCTGACGTTAAGCAAACAACTTTATATTTCATAAAAATTTTAAGCTCAACTAAGAGTTGTAAATTAATTATTATTATTTACATATTATAATGACTTGTGTAACAATTATAAATAGCATTATCTTTGATATAGATCCAATTTATATTATTAAATATTGCAGTAACATTTTCATCGTTCATTTGGTTTATATATTTTAAAAGTTGTAGATAACTGCTGGCATTTAGTTTTGGTTGTAGTTGATATAGTTTTTTGGATTTCTTTAGAATATTCATATTGAACTTTCTTTGCAGTATCATTTAACTAAACCGAAAATAGTTAGATTATTTAGCATACATTTTAATTTTCTGGTGTTCGCAGACTTTGGAAAAATTGCTTCTAGTTTGAATAATTTGCTGTTTCAAATTATTAAAATTCACTTTGAAAAGTCACTGATGAGGTTTTCGGGCAAGAAACGAAATAGCTGTATAACTGTATGCCCATGTGAGAAAGAGAAAATAATTCTAATTATTGTTTTTGTTGTTGTACGCTTAGAATCTGTTTAGTTTCATGCAGAAATAAACTGTTGTTGTCTTTTCTATGACGGCAGCAGTTAGTTCAAGATATGCTTCTAAATCTTTTATTTAGTTCATCGACTTTCAAAGAGCATGAAATACAATAAATAGTTATAAATACTTAATAATTCGATGGCAAATCCCAAATCAAACTAAAGCAATTTTTGTATTTTTTTTAAATGACTTTGCTTTTTGTCTGTTTATTTGCACTGCCATCTCTTTTGCCACTTTCCTTTTAAGCCGCAGGATGCTGTAGGCCGACCTGTTAGTGGGTGAAAGAGCGGGTGTTGCGCTGAGCTTGCGTGCGCTCGAGCGTTGACATCGCCAGCGACGTTTTCAAGGCGCTTGCATCGGTCTACTAGGCTTTCCAACTGGAGCGAGCAACTGCACGTTGTTCGAACCAGATTTTAAGGTGTCAGCGCGCGGGTTTTTAAAACTTTTTTCGTGCCAGTTGACAACTCGTTTGCGTCGCTGCTGCGCTGGTCATTAAACTTGTCTTCATGGCTGAACTGCATTGAAGCGCCGTGGCAGCGCCAAGAGCCGCTCTTTCATTTCAAATCGATTTTTGGTTAAATTTATTTGTGCAATTTCCAATTTTAAAATTTGTCGGAAATGATTTTTCTGTGCCTTTTTTTAGCTGAGCAGTTTTGGCATTTCACATGCATGTGCACATATGCAGGGGTGTGTGTATGTGTGCGAGAAGTAGCTAAATGTAGTTGGCAGCCGCTGCCAATGACAATGACAGGCCGAATGTAGTGTGAAGCATGCACAATGCAAGTGAAAAGGGCGTCAAAGTGTGTAAAAAGTACGCTTTTGTGGCTAGAAGTGCATTTTTTTCATACCCTTGTGGAACGTAGCCATGTGCAATGAATGCAAGGTGCTTTTCTGAATTTGACAATGCAGGCTTATTCAAACTTTGAATTAGTAAAACTGCTAAAATTCAGCATAAGCTGCAGAGCTTACCTAAAAAGAATATACGAGTGAAACCTGATACTGAAGCTACGAAAAATTATAAAATGCTTTTCAGTGGCTCTGAAACTCTACTAACTCTTCTAAAAATCTCGCCATAGATGCACTTTGATTCCATGTTACTTTCGAGTAAATAAAAATGCAATCCTTTATATATTCTTCAAAAGGTTAGAGCACTTGGTAGTAACAGTTTTTTATTCTGCTTAATGATCTCTTACTCTGTAAATTCATAAACGTTTCATAATGACAAAGAGTCCTTGCATGCCAGCAGCAATGTGTGTAATGTCCTTTACCTGCACGTGCTTGAGAGCTCATGACCGCTCGTACCCCTCTCGCATTCTTCGACCCTGCTTTTATCACACCCATAGCAATCTCTTGGCTGTCAGCCAATTTGTGCATAGCTTTATTTATTGCTCTATAAATTTTCAATTGTTTGACTGTGCGTATGTACCATGAAAAATGCATAAAAAGGACATTGCTTGCATTTTGTATGCTTTCGACTACGCTTCTTTGCATTTTTTTAATGTGCAAGTTCATTGCAAGTCCTTAATTAAATTATAGAGGCTGCTGTCAATTGCCCATTTAAATGCCGAATGCATAAATTATGCAACAACAATTGCTGCTGGTGGGGAGTGTTGCCTTCACATGATTGGAAGCTGCTGCAAGGTACTCTTGCAACAATATTCTTTATTATTAGTAAAGAAATGCCAGCCTGATTTTTGCTGATGTTCGAAAATCTATGATTTTTAAAAGAATATCCTTGAGATATTTTGATGTTTTGAAAATCTATGATTTTTTAAAGAAGATCCTTGCGATATTTTGATGTTTGAAAACACGTTCGGAACTATGGAACATTGTAAAATTTTGCTACATACGGGTATATACAATGCAAGATTTTTTTTCTTAAAATTAAGAATTTTTTGCATGACTTTCTCAAGTTTCTTCTGGCTTTCGTCTACTTAGTAATTAAATTATTTTAGTTTAATCTTTGAAAGTCTGTCCAAAATTTCGACTTTAGAATTTATTAACATTTTCATAACATATTACACTCAACTAAAGCGCAAATTCGCAAATTTTGAGCAATTTGGTTAAATATCGTTTCATGGCAAATTTATAAAAATATTTCTTGTCATTTTTTAGGCGCAACTTTTTAGGAATCCTACGCACATATGCCTCAAAGCTGACGCGTCTGATTTATGTGCTTCAGAAAATCAGCTCGAGAAATGCACATATTAAAAACCCTTTCAAATTCTTTAAATCAAATTTTTTCACTTGTCCTAGTTGTTGTTGTTGTTGTACAGCGGCCCTGCTTTGGCAGCTCAACGTGCTGCTTTAGATTGCTCCTTTGCCCAACAACACTTTGAGGATTTGGCCTTTTGCCGCTGTTGTTGTTGTTGTTGTTGTTGGTGTTGTTGCTCTGTCAGACGTCAACACGTGCATGTAACTGTTGCCTTTTCACATGCACACACACCTACATATAGAAAAGCACGCACACATTCGTACATGCCGAAATCAAATGTCGTTCGCATGCTTTATTTGCTGCCTCTTCAGCTCTTCTTTGAGTGTGTGTTTGCGCGCGCTGATTTCCTTTCTTGCGATTTTTCTCGTCCTTCGCCTTTCCGGGCTTTTAACAAATATTTGAAATTTTATTATCAGTCGACGCCTAAAAGCAGGCTACAGCAGCGCAAAATGTTCAATAGTATTTAAGCTGAGAGGAATGTGCAAATGTTGCCTGAGGGCATGTGTGTGTGTGCGTGTTTGTGTGAGTAGAAAATTTATTAGCTGTCATATAAATCTTAGGCGCGCAGCTTTTTTAGGCACCTTTTTGCGGGGCCAAAGCATATTTTTCGGCTGAACGATAAGAAGGAGTCACCCTTTGACTGCATTTGAAATGTGTGCGAATACATATGAGAGTATGTTATCTATATGTATGTGTGTGTGTGCGAGATTTGCATAATTTGGTTTGCAGATGTAAGCATTTTGTGTTGCCTGCTTTTAGGCGCGTCGCACGCTGTAAATATTAATAAACAATTGCAGAAAGCCAAAAGTCGACTTAAAATTTATTTAATTAACGCCACTCTTTGCGAGTAGAATGCTGAAGGGGAAGCAGGCAAAGAACGAGAAGAGCTCATTAAGCGAATTATGGCAAGCGCCTGATTGTAGGCAATTAATTATGAGCTCAATGTGGCGGTTCATTGTGAGCCTTACACAAAAGTGCTACAGAATAAAAAAAAATTTTTGTTTTGAAAGACACTTTTGAAATCTAGCAAGAAAGTTTCAATTAGCTTACTCCGGCAGAAAAAAGCTCTAGTAGTGAGTTGCATTGATATACAGAGGACAGATGTATCAGAAGACGATCGGTACATCAAACACTTTTTTGGAAGCTTTAAAAGTAATCTAAATGAGATGGCAAGATAATTTTTCTTGAACTAAAAATAGTTAAATTATCTGTGTGTAAAATTTTAACATCAAAGAATACTTCGATATTGATGAGAGTACTATCTATAGCTGAAAAAGTTTAGTAAAAATGGTACTCATATTTGTAAGAAAAATTACATACAAGTTTTAATGAAAGTCGTTGGTTATATTCTTTCCATTCGAGTGATGATCTTTGACTAAATTTGGATATTCCCAATCTTTATATTGAAGAAATTTGAACAGAATATAATTACAAAGTCTATACTTACAAAAACTTCTTTCAAAAATAGAAATTTTTTTTTGGAATCAATTGAACCAATCTCAGGATATATGCGCATTAGCAGACTTTATTAAGCATCGAAGAACAGTTTAAGTTTTTAAATTTCCTGAAGAAGTTACAAACAATGACCACAGTCAAGTGGGTTTCTGGAAAGCAAAGCGACATGTATGTAGGGCATTGAGCTGGAGTTGAGCCGTCAGAGTATGCTTATTTCGTTAGAAATGCACCTAAAAGTATGCTACGGCTATGGTTAAATAAATAACATTATACATTAAGTTAATTTGGCACAATATTATGAAATACAACTGAAGAGCTTCGACTTTCTTCAGCACGTGTTGCTTGCACCTCACTCCCCCGTCTGTGATTTGGCCAGCGGCATGCCATGGTCATCGATTTCCACGGAGGGCACCAGTGGCGGCTTGAAGCCATATTCCATATGCAGGTTGCGTCCAAAGTCGGGACTGCGCTTCAGCGTGTGTCCGTGGCGCCAGCGTTCGAACGCATCGTTGGACTTACTGACCGTGGAGGACGCTGCTTGCCCATTATTGAGCGGCAGTTGGTAGGCCAGCGCCACCGAAGCGCTGGCACTCAAGTCTTGCGGCAGTGTGTTGTAGATGTAGCGCGCGCCCTTGGCCCAATTGGAGTTCAGCGGCGGCGGCGGCTGCAGATCGAAGCGTATGTCGCCTGCTTTGTGTGCGGGCGGTGGCGGTGGCGTGGGCAGCACCGGCGCCTTGCTGACCGCTTGAGCTTGTGTGATGCCTGCGGCGTAGGTTTTGTGGCCGCCCACGTGCGGCAACATCTTCTTCAGCATGCGCGCGTAGTAGTTCTGCAAGACCTTGGGCGGTATCTGGTAGGCGGCCGCCTGTGACCAAGACAGCGCGTTAGGATGATGAGCGCCGCTCTGCGTAGTCGGTGGGTATAGCGGCTCTGGTCCGTATGCGTGCGCATGCTGGAAGGACATCGGCACTGCGACGGGCACATGTATGGGCATGGGCACCGGACGATCCACATATCTGTGCACCAACCGCTCGACGGGCTTCTCCACAATCTTCTCCACAATCCTTTCCACCTCCACGGGCACATGCTTCTCCACCACTTTCTCGACTATCTTCTCCACGGGATAGGGCACGCGCTTCTCGACTATGGTCTCCACGGGGTACGGCCGATCGATGTAGTGATCGACGGGCACCGCCACCGGCACGGGCTCCGGCACGGCGTATGGTATGCCTATATGCTTCTCAACGATCTCATGAACGGGATATGGCCGATCGATGTAGCGGTCTACGTGCACGGGGTAGGGCACCTTCACAGGGCGGCCGACCACTTTCTCTACGGCTACGGGATGCTCGACTATCTTCTCCACGATTTCCTGCACCGGATAGGGCGCAGGCACCTTCTGCTCGACCACCTGCGTGACGGGGTAGGGACGTTCGACGATCTTCTCCACCTGCACGGGATAGGGTTGGGGCACGTACTGCTTTATGTACTGCACTGTGGGTTGTTGCTGCTCCTCGTGCCCCTCATGCTCTGCGTGTAGATGTTCTTGACGTTGTGAGCCGGCTGCTTGAAGTTCTGTTGCTGCGTCTGGCGCCGGTGGCTGCAGTTGCGCTTGTGGCAGCGGCACATGTTGCACGGAGTCATGCGAAGCTGCCTGCTGCTGTTGTTCGCTCTCATAGTCGAGGTGTTGCACGTGTATGGGATTGGCCGCCAGAGAGACAAAATCTTTGGTAGAAAATTGGCCTGGTTGCTTTTCATAAGAAGGCTCATATTTTTGTTGTTGGTAATCTGTTGGTTGGTATTGTTGTTGTGGTTGGTAATGCTGTTGGTATGATATCTGGTATTGTTGAGTTGGTGTTTGGTATTGGTACCCCTGTTGTTGTTGTTGTTGTTGAGCTTGTTGCTGGTATTGGTATCCCTGTTGTTGGTATTGTTGAGTTGGTTTTTGGTATTGATACCCATGTTGCCCCTGATGTTGTTGGAATTGGTAGTGCTGTTGGCCCCCTTGTTGCTGTTCCTTTTCTCCTTGCTGTTGTTTTTGTTGTTTCGGCTGTTGCTCCTGCAGCACTGCATATTGTGGCTGATGGTAAGTGGTCTCATGTTGTTCCAGCACCTTTCCATTCTGCTCTTTGATCAACTTGTTATGTATGTTCACCGACTTCTGCACCTCGACGAAGGTGTAGCCCAGGTTCGGACGCGGCACTTTCTTCGATATTGTCTGTGAAGCCGCTGCAGCTTCGGAGACGAATTCATGTGGTGTTTTGCCGATTTTTGTGGTAGGCGCTGAAGGTGATGGTGAGGTTTGTGGCGCGGGTGTGCTAACGGTAACAAAGACCAGATTATTGGAGCCGGAGGAACCTTGAGCTGACGCCGCAGTAGACTTATAGCCTTCGTAGTCCGGTGACGGATTGGAATCGTGTATGTGTGTGTTCAGGGAGGATGTGGCATGGGCTTGTGGCGGCTGTGAGTGTTGCTGTTGTGATTGTTGGTGTGGGAACTGTGATTGAGACTGTTGTTGGTCGTGTGCTTGATAGTGTACGAACTGTTGTGGACCTTGTGCCAGCTGCTGTTTTTGTTGTTTTTGTTGCTGTTGTTCGTGCTGTTGTGTAAGATATTGTCTTTGTTGCAGATATTGCTGCTGTTGGTGTTGTTGCTCCTTCAGCTGCTGTTTGTGCTGCTGTTCCTTCTGCTGCTGTTCCAGGGTCCGTTGATACTCCAGCTGCGCCGCTGGTTTCACATACTCCCCCGCATAACCGCCCTGCTGCGCTTCGGAAATCGGCGTCGGCGGATCGACCAGCGGCCGCGGCGTGCTCGACTCGTAGTGGAAGTTACCCTTCTGCACGGGTTCGCCGTCACCCTCGGACAATTTCGGATTGAAGTTCTTCAAGAACTTGCGTGAAGGCGCTTCCTGCAGCAGATTGCGTTGCTGGAAATTCTGTTCGGCATGCTCCTGGAATCGGTCCAGCTCATATGAGGCGGTCGAAGCTTCCGCGGGAAATGCCACCGACCGCTCTGGCGGCAGCTCTGCGGCGGGTGTGAAGAGTTGCTTTGCCAGTGCCTCATTTTGTAGCGTCTTCAGTGTATCGTCGTGTATGATCTGCACATTTATTTGCTGTTCCAGACCGCTCAAGTCGCTGTTGGCCTTACGAAGACCCTCATCTTCGTAGTCAGGCAGACGCTGATAGACGTGCTGCGCCACATATTGCGACTCGGCGATTTGATTATCCTCGCCGTCCGTCTGCTCCAGCTCAACAGAGTCCTCATTGAGTATGACAATAGGTGCATTCGCTGCTGCAGCAACCTGCGCTTTTGTGGCATTCAGCTTGGTTGGTTCCATCAGCAGACTGGGCAGCACGGAGGCATCTACGGCGGCTCTGTTGATGCGCAGCAGTTCGTCCTTTGTAATGCCATTGCTGCCATCCTTGAACTCCTCGCTCGACGTGTGCGGCGCCTTGTTCATCTGTTCGACCACAATTTCCGTGTGCCCGGGCTTGATTTCACGCCGATACTCCTTGGAAACAGTCGTGGCATAGCTGTAGTATGTTTGATTCTCTGCTGTCTTGGCCGCATTTGAAGTTGTTGCTGCAGCCGATGTTGTTGGTGTGGGCGTGGTGTTGCTGTGGCCAGCTGTGCTTGCCGTGCTCGCTGTGGTCGACTGTTCGGAGGCGTAGCTAAAGCGAAAGATATCGGAGAAACCGTTCGGAAAGAGATTCGTCAGCACCTGGCCGACTTTTTCGGTGCGCGGAGCACTCCTCTGCTGGTCCGCCGGCACTTGAGCGGCTGCATCGTCATAGTTGAGCTCGAATTGTATGTAGCCTTGCGAGTTGACGGGCAGCTGTGGCGCCTTCCCGCTGAGTGGCAGCTCCGACACACTGCTCTGTCCCAGCGCAAAGTGCCCACTGACCGAGCTGCCGTTCGTGTTGCTCTCGTATCTGCAAGTAGTCGGAAAAGCGATAGTTCGATTATTAGAGCACACGGCAATCGGCTTCCAGCGGATTGTGAGTCACCTTACTACCGGATAATATCCCGTGCTGTCGGCCTTGTACTCCACCTGTGTTTGGGCAGTTCCATTGGGCAGTTGCACGCGGTAGCTGCCCTCGGTCTTGCCAGCGTTCTGAAATTCGTTGCGCTGTTGAAATGAGGAATCATTAGAACGTCCAATAAAGTAGCCAAAGAGTAGTTGCTTGTTAATGGCCGGATTCGATTGTTCCTGCTGCTGTTGTTGCAGCAGCTTTCGTTTCACTTTCTGCTGTGAGTTGTTGTTGTTGTTAATGTTGTTATTGCAGTTGTGCACGTTGTTAGAAATTCATATGCAATATAAGTACACAGCATATGGAAAATTGTTAATATTGTTAGAAATGTTAGTCATAAAATTATGCCAACATTTACAGTCTGAAAATTTGATAACAGTCTGTGTTAACAGAAAGTAGCCGTATATCGTTAGAGTATGCTGGGAATTGAACCAACGAACGCTCGCATCAGAGACCGAACACTTATACACTGAGCCACTAGAGCTACCTATTTGTTACTATATCTGTTATCGTTCATTAATAAATTTTTTTTGAAATGCAATTCATAAAATCTTAGACTAACATGTACCTTGCTACTACTTTGAGATTGTATTAGTTGTATCGGTCCGCTTGTTTTCTCAATTTCTTTAAAAAAACAATTTGTTTTGTGAATGCTATTTCCAGATATATTGCTCTCTTTCAATCGCTATAAATTTGTATTTATATTATATTTAGTTGTTCTAATAAGCCCACTAAATCGTAACTACTCCCGTATCTTTCTTTTTTTCTTGCGAAACAAATCTTCTCCTAGTATGAGCCTCTTTTGAAATACCTTTCAATCTCTTCTTTATGTGACTGCCTTTCGAAGTAATCTGATTAGCAGTTCTTTTGGAAAATTGCGCTATTATAACGAGTTTTTTTAAATTCCTTTTATTTACTTTCAAATCTGTCTTGGTCACATTTGTATTGTCTTCTTTAATTGTAATTTTTTGTGTATATATTTTTACATTTTCTACCGCTTCTTTCCCTTTTTTCTTGAATTGTTCTGAATCATTTCTAATGTCAGCTGCTTGAATCGAAGTAGGTACATGTCTCTAAAGTTCTCTTTCTTCTACTAACAGCTTTTCTTCTTCTTGTTTATGCCAATTTCAAGCTGCTGCTCCTTACTCAATCTAAACCACTAACCCTTTTCCACAGTCTTCCCTCGCCGCTCTGTCTTTGCCAACATGACGCTGCGGTTTTTGGAAGCAACTACCTGCCTCTTACCCTCCCCCCACCCATACTAGACCCAGTCATGTTCTACATGCCGCCATTGACGGGCACGTACTACATTCCCGCCGAATCTCGCCTTGAAGTGTTGCCAATGTTCGAAATTGTTTCGTGCTTTCGTTCTTGGCGCTGCGCAGCAATCGTTACCTTTTCCGTTGTGCTGCCACTCAGCAAGCTGTCACTTGTGACAGTTACATTATCACTTATTGAATGTTCCGTTTGCGCCGGCACAAGGCTGCTTGTCGTGCTGCTTGTCACATTTATGGGCGGCGGTTGTAGCGGCAGCAGTGATGTTGTCGTCGTCGCTGCAGCGCCGTGCAAGATTTTGCTGCTGACAGCTGCTGTCGTCGTCGTTGTTGCTGTTGAAGCTGACGTTGATGTTATTGAGTTGGCGCTGGCGTTGTTGGTTAATAAAAGTGCGACGATGACAGCTGGTAACAGTAATTTTAGTAACATTTCAGCGCTGCAAGCAGACAACAACAACAAAGAAATATCATACAAAAATTATATAGACTATTATATAGACAAATTATATATTATATCTGCGTGCCGAAATCAAATCAAGTTTTTATATTGCTGGCGAAATGCACAAAGGCAGGGTATAAGGGAGTAGTGTATCGTAAAATTAGTATGATTTGTTTTCATTGTCTTAACAATGCCTTTGAAAAGAAAGTTTACCAAATATGAAAATGAGCTAAAACATTTATCAGTCGAAATATATGCACTTTTTTCAGCGCACATTCGGCGCTCAGTTATCGCAGCGTTGCCCTATGTCGTTGCCACAAGCGGCAGCACTGTCAATGACTACATGCAGCGCCAACGTAATACACACGATCTTTCCATTCGGCGGCTTAACCGGTTCAGATGCTGGCTTAATTGCCGCTGGCATCTCTGATAGTGCGGCATGTGGCATGCAACAGCTTGTTTATGTTTACGATTTAATAAAGCGTTTTTCCCATGGATTGTTATTTTTTGCGCGCTTTGTTCGCGGCACTTTTGCTGCTGCCATAAAAAAGCTACTTGTTACCTCTTACCTTGCCGCGCATTACCGCTGCCAACATTTAAGGTTGTCAGTGACTAGCATTACCACACATGTCTATCGGCATGACTCTTTCTTGCCCTGCCTGTCAACTTGTCTGGCCATTGGGATGCACGTACTTGCGCTGTTTGGAGTCGTTGCACTCTGACGCCTCTGATCGGTTATGCCGCAGCCAAGAGTTGCGCTATTATTGTCATTATTATTCAACTTTAAGGCATAAGCTTGTAAATAAATTTAATTGCAAGCATCTACGGTTCGCTAAAAGCTACAACTAACTGTGCAATTAGGGTACAAATTAACTTTGTAAAATTTTGTTATTATTTTGTAGCGAATATTCATAGAAAACAACTATCATAACGGTAATCGCCAAAGATTTGGCTCAAAGTAAAAGATTAAAAAATTTTTTCCTTGAATCTATGAATCTAGCCCTTTCTAACGATACTCCACACAATATGATATGTTAAAACCCATCCCCTTTAAAATTTGAAGAAAAAAAATATTTATAAAAATATTGCTTAACCTTTTTTTCGCTTGCGTTTCGAAGGCCTAATATCATTCCAAAACTCTATGTTGAAAAAAGGTAGGTTTATATACACACCTCCGAAAACAAAAATGACCGTATCAGCGTTCCCATTTTTTCCCCTATAGGGGAACACTTAAAACGAAGCCCAGTACATTTCTGAAGTTTATAAGCCATCTTAACTCATCAAACATTTTGACTACTCAGAATAACCGAGCCTTTCGGTTTGTATCATAATGAATATATAGGTAGATATTCGGTCAGATAACAGTCTAACTGGAGTTAGGGCAAAATTGAGTTTTTAGTGCCAACGTGTTCAGCGTGTCTAAATCTATTTACTATAAATTATTTATGTTTGTATCTTTTTTAGGATCACAATTATCTATCGAAATCCGAAGTTGCTTTGCAGTGAGATTTGGAATCTTTAAACTGCTGCTTTAAATACTGGTGAATACCATAAATGTGTTCAATTATAAACCACAAGTTCTTGATTGATTTTGTTTCCATAAAGTTTCACTATCTTTCCCTGTTCAATCTAACAACTGGTTTGATTTTGAAAGGTCACCATCACCTGTGCATTACATTACATTCAACTCAGAAAAGAACCAACTCAGAAAAGAGCAGAAGTTTTGCCTTCAATCTCTTCATGAAAAGTATTCCAGTTTTTGCTTTGTCTAACAAACCAAAGATTAGAGCAATAATTTTTTCAGCTCTGGCTTATTGAGATGCTACTCATTTGATGATTCAGTTTCAGCAGAAACTTTCAATTGTCATCGAAAGAATGGCCAAGCAAACGTTTAAGAATTTTTATGACGCACTTTGAGAGGGTTGTCAGTTTGTAGGCACTTAAGAAAGACTTTAATTTTGGTATAACTTAAAGATTGCAATCGAACACTAACCATTAATTTGCATACAATTTCATTTGCAATAATGCGAATATTTTTTTCGATTAAAATATAATTTAATATGTTGAAAAAAAGCACTTTTGCTTCAGCTTCACAATAGCGGCCGATCACAGTGGCGGCGCGATAATGTCGAAGACGTAAAACCGCGAACCAGACAGGATCAATGTCAACACTGCATGTACATATGACGTATGAGGACGAATTGTACCGTTACCAACAACTGAGCTCGGGCGATCGAAGACGAACGTGTGCTGCGTTGCGCGTGCGACTCGCGAATGAAAGTGAAACTGCTGTGACGCGATCGTTTTCATGTGCCACAAGCGGCACTCACTCACTCACGCTGCGGCGCACTGACAGCCAAAAGCAGCGCTCGTGCGGCGTTGCCTCGAAAAACAAATTCACCAACGTCTGCGCTGGCGTCGCGGCGAGTATCCTGCGACTCTGCTAGTCGATTGGCGCGCGGTCTTTTCAAGCTGCCACAATTCCAAGCTGCCGGCTGTTTTCGAATTTTATGATCGCAACAAACAAGATCGGCACGCTGCGGTGTTGCAATTGCACTGAGCGGCGCCTGCGCGCTGCTGGCAAATTATAAAGCGGCCTGGACGCCTGCGCGCCGCCAGAAGAAAGCTGCGTCGACGCGCGACTCTTGCGCAATTGCTGCGCTGCCAGCAGCGCGCGCTCCCGCGTCAATGGCGCATGCGCCGCTGTCGTCTTGAAGTCGAGTCAACTCGTTTGAGTAGGTACTTTCTGCCAATTGCTCAGCCTTTTTTGCTGTCGCCTCTTGCCGCTTTTCCTGCTTCTTGTTGCATGAAAATGTCAGTTTCGCGCACACTTGACCTTACCACATGTTGTCTGCCAGTGCGGCAGCTGGGAAAATGCGCAACCGGTTTGCTAGCAAACAACAAAAACAGCAGCAGCAACAACAAATGTTATCTATTGAAATTTCCGCTGTGGGGCACAAACAATTGAGAGATTTCTTCTGCGATTTCTTCTGGCCTGGCATGTGTTGCCAAAAGGGCCAGTTGGGGAGCAGACTTAACCAGTGCAAATGATTGATTTCTTTCTTGATAAATGTGCAATGACTGAAAATGAAAGAATTAAATATTTATGTATGTATGTTTTACAAAGTATGAAGTCTCCTTTCTAGATGGTATGCATCGGCTGGGATTCGAGCTAACAACTCCACGCATCAGGCAGCGAACACCTACCCACAAGAGATGCACCATAAACGGGCTGAATTTGTTGGCGTCTCCTTTAAAGCGGCTAAAGCCTGCGCGGAAAATGCACTCACATTCACTTCAATTCATGCCAACTCCACTTCAGAGTTGGAATGTAGGAATCTCATTCGCTCACCGTAACACGTTATTCAGATTATAGACTGCACTCACACATGTACATACATATGTAATTATCTATACCCTGCCTTTTAAGCATTCACTAACTAAAAATTGATTTTATTTCCTCGTAAAAGTTGGAACATAAACTCAGCCATAAATGGCAAAAAATGATGTTGGTAACTGCTTGCAAAATAAGTGCGCAAAAAAAGATTTTGCTCGTTTTTAATAAAAATATAGGAAAAACAACTAGTTTTAAGCTAAGACAAAATATTATTAAGTTATATGAAAGGCGCCTTCCTTTTTGAGTGGCATGCAATAATGCACTTCCTGTTCACAAGGAAAGTCAAAAATGTGGTTTGCCGGAAGCGTAGAAAGAAACGGTAGCAGCTTTTGTTTAATTCGCCCATAATCTGAGCGACAGGAGTGTGTATGTGTGTGTGTGTGTGTTAGTGCACAATTTGATTTTGGCTGCGCTGAAATTTGGGCTAAGCCAGGAAGTGCAAAATATTATGACGTTTTATTGCAACAATGAAAGTGTTCGATTGTTTGACTGACAGGCAGGTGGCGGGCAGTGCCTACAGATTCAATTATGTAGACACAATTATGTTATGCTTCTTTCAAGTGTGTGTGTGTGTGTGTGTGTAGAGTTCTGTTTGCAGCCGTATACAAATTGAATTGCAATAACGGCTTTAAAATCGAATGAATGCCATTTTACTTGAACGAAGATTTAAAGCAAATTGCTTGTGGAATTTCACATGCCACAGCACTGCAATGTCACACTTACAGATGCACACGCACACACTCAACGGCAGGCAGTCTGAACTTGTTTACATGCTGGCAAATTGATTGATTATGCCTGACGCAACGACCGTCAAGGGCGGCTGCTTGGGCTGCTATGAGTGGGTGGCTTCATTCCTTTGTGGCGTAGGCCTTACAAATATATTTACGGCACAGTGCTCGTTGTTGTTGTTGTTGTTGTTGGTTTTGTTGCCGCTGATTGTAGCCTCGCACATAATCAGTAATTTTTCAAAAAAATAAAAATTGTGTTTATAAATCAGCAGAAAAATCAAGCGACTGGAAAACAGCGGCTGCAGCCGTGAATCCTTCATCACAAAAGTTGCAAAACAAAAGGGAAAACACAAATGAGCACCTCAATTATTTGCATTTATTGATGCATGAAATATTGAACTCGTACAGCACATTTCAAAGAATCAATGTGCCCATCAAAATGCGGAAAATCATAAAAAATTTGTTCTGCAATAAAATAAAATTTTACACAGTAAATAAAAGAAATATATATATAACTATAAATAAAGAAAAAAGCATTCATCAAGTGTTTGAAACAATTCCATCAATACAAAAATGCATGCAAGTGCTTGATTGCTTGCAATTATTGGCATACCACGAGTGGTCTTTTATAGTAGCTTGTTGTGGCCAATTGCTATAATTTGGCGAGAATCGACAGTGAATGCTTCTTGTATACTTTACAAGTGCTGAGCTTTTATTTTTATACTGGCTACTGCGGCTGCATTGAAGCACTTACTCAAGCGCCGCTGCTGCTTAAGGTACGTTTAAGGTGTCTCAACACATCGGCTGCAAAAATACATCCATGAAGCACGGACTCCTAACAATGACGGACTCCTTATGAAAAGTCAACCAGCCTACTTTGCCACAATGATATCCTCAAAACCATATTAGAAATAGCTGCTCCGTTATTAATGCCATCCAAATGAACTCACACAATAGATTTCTATTACCAGAACTAATTTAAAATGGCGCCGCGGCGGCTCAGTGGACGGTGTCTTAGTCGCTAATGCGGGAGGCCAGGGTTCAAATCTCAAACGGCCCTCATAGCATCTAATTAAAAGCCGCTCTCACGATGATTTGGCAATTCTCTGACATGAAAAGCTGCTTTGATATGAAAAGCTTGTCGATTCGTTCGGATGCGGTTATTTGTAGGTCCCATTAATTTGCGCAAAATATAACAAGAACAAACAAGTTAATGTGCGAAAGCTAGACCTAACGGGCTGTTGCCCCAATCAATTATTATTAGTATTACTCTTAATTTCAAATGTAAATTTGTATAATATTAAAACAACAATAGAAATTTGAATAGAAGCCACTATTTACTATCTAAGATAAAATTAATCTTTATAATTGAGCCAAAGGAACATCGTCTAGCTCGAAGTTTATTTAATTATGTTCATAAATTGCTGATAAATAAATAAATAAAATAAGCAATCGCTGCTTCTCAAATATTTCCACACTCCTAAAACCCAACATTTAATGTTCGTATTTGCCAATTTTGTTAAGTTTCTCTGACAAATTGTTCAACGCCAAAAACAATTTCTGCATTTTCCTAGCCACTTGCAGGCTCTTTATGGAGGCACGTCCAACTTTCTGCGCATGCTGCTGCCTGCAACAGTTCACCAGCGCCGCCAGCGGGCAGCAGCACTCCTACCTCCGCCTGACGCGTTGCCAATTAAGCGGATTGCTAGATTTCATTGCCGCATTTTATGCGTATCTACACTATTTTGGCCGAGTGCAAATTATGAGTAATTTGAAAATATTCCAAATTGATAGCGCGAAATTTAATAAAACTGACGCAGAAGCGGCAAGCAGCCGATACATGAACAGCGGCGGAAAGAAACTTTACGTGCCTGCCTAGCAAATCCGCCCGCAGATGCCGCTAGGAGCAGGCTGTATTTGGTCCGAATGCGGCTGGGACGCAGGCTGTGGATCGGCTGCTGCGGGCAGCCTTTCTCTGTGGCACTGCGTACGACGACCGCATCGATGATCAATCTTGGCGAGCATTCGGTAGCCGTGGCAGCAGCATTAGATGCGCCAATGTGTGGCGCTCATGTTGTTGCGATAATTGTTGCTGTTGTTGCTTTTCGTGTCGTCAAAGTTTAATACACTCCGTACGAGCATTGCATCGCATACGCGGGAATTTCAATTGGTCATCGTGTCCACTAGAGCACACTGGCACACTGAAAGAAATTGCGATGGCATTCAAAATAATATCAGCTCTTTTGCAGCCATTCAAATCTCAACAATTTTATTTCTGATGATGTCTTTCGACTCTCTGAGAGCGAGCGCCCAGTTTCGTTTTATAATTCGAAAAAAGAGCTCATAATTTGATCCCAATTCAAGTTTTTGAAGTATAAAATCTGAGCTAAGGTGAGCCTTTGAGGCCCCTAAAAATTGATACTGCTTCTAAAATATATTGCTAGAGATATTATGCAATTTGAAGCGATTCCGCTCCTAGCCTGATGCACCAGTTTGAATATAGTGGTTGTAGCTTTAAAGACACAAGATTCAAAAGACCATCACTTCACTCCTCAAACTTCCTCAAAAAATACTTTTTTTGCAAAAACTCAACGAGGAAATCGTATTTATATCAGCATTTTACACAACATAATATATATTATATATTTTTAATAAAAATCGGGCTTCTTGGGAATTTAAGACATGCAATTTCTGAGTTTCGAAATCGAATCGCTAATGTCGAGAATTCGCTTCAACTGCTTCGAATATGCACTGTAACTTTTCTCTCAGTGCACGCAACTTCATGAATGTTCCTTTGACTCTTCGAGTTAGAGGCGCGCGTCGGTTCCCTGTTGCCAATTTTGGTTATAAGCGCTGCAGGCTTAACGAGAAAGCAACAAACCGGCCAACAGTGAGCATGAAGGCGGCAGGCGGTACGGAGAAGGGGGGCGACTGGCAAGCAGATACGCGGCGCTGGTAAATAAAGCGTGTGGCCAAAACAAACGCTATAAAAAAAGTCTTTAGGACAAAATGTGTAGCGGTCCTGCGGAGTCGTTGTACTGTGAAGCCGCAGCGGAGCATCGACCAACAACAAACAACCTCGGTGGCAATGTACGCGACTGGCAGCAGTGTCAGCAGCAACAACAACAACAACAACAACAGCAGTACTTGCGAACTAAACTCGAAACCGGAATCGTTCATTCAGAGTCAAGGCGCGCTGTGCTGGCGGTTGGCCGCGAATGGCGGCAGCTGGCAGATCGGCCGGCTGCTCGGCGGGCAGGCAGACAGCGAGGCAGCAGCAGCGGCAGCAACTGAAAGCCTTTCCCTTTCGGCGGCCTTGCGAGCTGCTGTTGTGACGGCGGCAGCGCTGGCAGCAGCTGTTGCAGCATTGGATAACAGAGAAAGCCATTTGTGGCAGCATCTTCCAGTCGCAGGCTGCATTTTGTTGTTGCTGTTCGAAATAGGCTCGCTGCAGCGTAAAGTGGATCTATTAACTTTTGTGTGTTTCATTTTGGCTTATTTGCATGCTGCAATGTGGGCTCCTGTAGCGCCGGCAGCAAGGTGAGGCAGGGGAGGTGAGGCAGACACAAACGGCATTGCTGCAACATTCCCGTATCGTTTGTGGCAGCCACTTTTTTTTGGCCACATTTGATTTGCTGCGTTCAAAATTGCTTGCCTTTAAAGTGAATTTTTATGTTCATTTTAATGCTTGGTGTTTGGTGGGTGTGTGTTTTATGGTAGGGGGAATGGGGAAGGGGGAGGGAGAGGATGGACGACTTCGTTCGTATTGCAAACTCCCTCGACTTAGAAAAGGTCCCAAAAATTCCCGAAAGTGCTGTTCGCATAAATGCGAAAATTTGTGAATTTCCTTCAACCCTTTCCGTGGATTTGTCGAATATGCTTGACAATTGAAGAATGCATTCTTTGAACATGAGTGGCCAACGTTGGATTTTATATTTCATTCTTTCACATTTCCCAATATTTATGTTTGTAAAATTGAAAGCGCCATTAATTTTAAGTATTGTTCTTACAAGATTTAAAAGCTATCAACCGAAAAATACTATAAAGAAAGTTATTGGGATCGGAGCACTTGGAAAAAAAATCATCAGTACTTCTGGACCACTTTTAAGGCGTTCAATTTAAAAAAGTATTGTAAATACTATTTAATAGCTGCAACTGATGACTCATTTATAAATCTCGTATATATTCCAGGTTGCCCGGCAGAATATATTCAACAACTCGTAGCACCTTGACGACAAATTTCCATTTAGAAAATACTTTTCCCAGATTCAGATATATTTTTCCATGGAAAGAGCCAAAGTTGAGACACTCGCAATTCGGCATCTTGTTGCCCGTATGCAATCAACTTACCAGCAGCTACATTAAAGCGCCTTGGAATGCTTTAAACGTCTGCCGTCGCTTCCCATATCCTTCATCCTTCGCATGCACTTGCCACTTCAATGCCGCACATCTTGTCATGCGTTCGCCTTTCAAAGGAAATAATAAACAGATAAAGGGAAAACTGTGTATTTGGCTCGGAAAGTAAGCAGTGCTCTTCAAATCCTTGCCGCCGCCGCCGCCGCATTCTATTTAAACTTATTTATTTAGCGGTAAACGGGAAACTTGTCTCAAATATCAATTTCAGCGTATGCAGCAATTCAATTTCGTCAATTTGCTGAAAACCGCGCTGCCTACATTTCACAAGACAGTGATGGTGAATGAGGAGATAGGGGAAAGGCGTGCGCTACAAGTGATCCTTTCAGGCAAAGGCAAGGATAACGCGACTTCACTTGAAGTAAACTATTTACTTTTCATTGAGCGCATTCGCTTTGACTACAAATGTAAGCAATGGAAATGTGTGTGTGTATATGTGTGTGTGTGTGTGTGTGTGTGTGTGTGTGTGTGTGTGTGTGTGTGTGTGTGTGTGTGAATGCCTTGAAAAGAGGTTTACTCTAAAGAGTGAAATTCAATTGATATTAAATGCTTTAAGCAAAAGTATTGCAATTGGAGTGCTTCTAACTATTTTCAGCTGATCGCTTTAAGGAAAAAAAATTTAAAAAAATACAGAATTTAGAGAAACGAAAAATTTTAGAGAATGACTTTTAACAAACTTCGAAACAAAGATAGCTTTGGATCATGGCTCTTTCGTGACAATGTTCGTGAAATTTTTGATTGAATGTTTACTCGAGCAGGAATGGCAAAATAATTGACACATTTGACTTTGACTTGAAAAAGGTAGCGAAATTCGCATTCTTTTTAAAGAACAGATTTCTGAAGGAGTCACTATTTTCCATGCTGTTCACAAAAAATATTCTTCGATATTATTTTAGATTACGATTTGCCCGTTTGTTGTCGTAAGACTTTTTCTGAAGGAAATCGTATTTAGCATTCCTTTCGCTGTTGCTTCCATAAAAGGACGCTGCAAGTTTAGCGTTTGGAATGACCTTGCTTATAGCTATGTACCTACCTTACCCTATCTTTAGATCTCGGCTGTTCATCAATTCCGAAATCGACTTAAGCGCATCAAGATTGAGCGGGTTCATTCGATTGATATCGAGCGATTGAACGATATGTATTGAAGTAGATCCTTTAAGCTGCAGCTATAAGGATCTTCAACTCGGCGCCCGAAGATGAATAATATAGAGAGGACGAGCACATTATCGTTGAATGCCCCAAGTGCTGTGGGCCCTTGGGTATCAGCGTACTTAAGACAGGCTTTTGAATGCAGCCAAGACCAACCCCCGGCCATGATAGCCACTCAAGTAAATTATTCCCGATAGCTGCGCCATCTTCTTGCAAATGAAAACAATTTCTTTATATCACTTTTTTTTGTCATTTCAATTTTGTATTTTTTCTGTCTAAATTGGCTATTTTTGTTGTCCATTCGTACTCTTTATTACATATTTAGTTTTGGTTTTCTGCATTTTCACAATTGGTTGAGTTTTTTCTTTGTTCTGGGCTTAAATTTAACAGTTAGTTTCATACCATTTATTTGCTTAGCATGGCCATTCATTGCAGGCATAGCTACTGCTGTTCTTCTACTTCTTCTTCTTCCATTTCTTCTTTTCTTATGTCACTCACAATAATAACTTTATGCATATATATGTATGTATATATGTATGTATATACCAGTATTACATCTAGTTCAGTTTGATTTTGCATTTGGTTTTTTGTATTGTTGAAAATAAAATGCAGCGATTTTTCCTTTAAAAAAATCTTATTTATAGTGGAAATTGTTTATTTGGGATTTGTCGAGGGGAAATGGAGAAGGGGGGGAGGGAGAAGTTGTAGCTTTTGTTGCACATGAGCAAAAATGTTAAATTTTAAACTATTTTTCCACTGCAGAATGTAAATACTTCTTGGGAGTGGGTTTTGACATAAAAATGATTTGCGCTTAACATTTTTCTTTGGGTGTATTTTACAGTAATTTGTCACTTTGTTCAATTTTAATTGCACACAACATTTTTTGTGAGTTTCTGTTGAGCGCTGTTAAAATATTGCCGCAGTGCCTCAATGTGTGTGTGTGTGTGTGTGTGTGTGTGTGGTAGTGCAGCGGTATATGCATGTATGGATAAGCTTGTAAATAATGTGCATGCATACATATGTATATAAACATGCATTTGCAATTGAATATTTTTTTGTAGGTTTCAAGTTAACATTATGACTAGCTTTGCTGCTGTTGTTGTTGTTGTTGTTGTTGCATTTATATGCAGCTTTGCTTTAATTACTTTTTCACACATTCTTAACAAATTTCCTTTCTTATTTTTGGCAAATAATTTAGCAGCTTTTGGCTGCTTTCGAATTTTTAATTCATTTGCATAAATTGGCGTTTTTTTTTGCTTAATTTTAAAGAATTTTTGAAAATTTTTCCATTAGCTTTTGCTTACTTTTTTAGCATATTGAATTAAATTACAAAAGCGTTGACTTTATACAAAACTTAAAAAAATTGTTTCATGTTACTTCTTCGTTTTCATAAAAATTTGCAATATTTTCCTATGAAATAATTTACAATAGCAGCATTTTTGTTGTTTTCTTTGTCATTTAAAACATTCAAATTCATTTTGTTCGTATATTTTTTTTTCAACTACTTCAGTGTAAATAATGTTTTGTGTTCAAACTTACATTTAAACATGTAAATTCTAAAGTAACTTCTTTTTTATAGCAGTATTGAAATTCTTTATGCTTGTTTATAAGTTTGCTTTTGTTGTTTTTTGGCATAACACTTAACACTTTCGATTTTATAGAACTACTTTCTTTGAGCTTTATATTTACAAAATAATGCGCTTGCTAGGCAAAACACTTTTTGGAGGGTTAACTGCTTAACTGGCGCTGCTTTATAGGATGGCTTGAAAAAAATGCTGAAAAAAGAGTTTGAAATTGGCTTTGGTTTTTTTTACAAAAGACAAAATATATTTAAAAATGCGCGAAGTTGGAACCTACACAGAAGCTCATGTGCGAAAGCTCGGCCTTAACCCATCTACTGGCTGCTGTGCCGATTAGAGACCATAAAGTGAAGACCCAAAAAGAGTGTGCTTTTGAACTGAAGCCTCCAAACTGGGCACTGGGAACTTTTCGCAGTAACGATTTTATTCACAAAGTGAAACATTCTGCTGGCGCTTTCTCTGAGAGTATCGAAACCAATACCCAAAGAAAAGTAATATTCACTTGGAAGCTGAAGTTAAGCATTCCTTCGGAGAACGAGCAGCTGAACAGCACAGCAGAAAATGCCTGGCTCGGCCTAAGCTCATTGATGAGCTTTTGCATAAATTTTATTGTATGTGTATTGAAGTTTGGCACATACGACTTCAGTGTTTTGCCTACACTCAGCCTGTTACTCTGTTATTTTTTTCGAATTTTATAGCAAGTTCGTGTAACTGAAAGCTTCCGTCATTTTCCACTATGAAAGACAAACAATCCATTCAATTCGAATCATTTCTCTGCTAACAAATAACCCCTCAGCAAATTATGCCACCTAATCAATGTTCCATTTTGCAAATATTCAAAATTATGTCTTAGCTTTTGCCAAAAATTAAACAAATTTTCTTCATTTAAAACATTTTCCATAAAGTTTATTGCGTAATTATATTTAATTTACATATCGTTCTTTGTTCATCTAGAAGGAATATTTAATACGTATTTTGTTATGCATACAAATGGAAGGATTTCTTTTCAATGTAATACACTTATGAAAATATTTTTACAAATATATGAAATGAAAATAGCAAACTCTGTAACAAAATCAGTCGAACGCGTCTTAATATTAAATAAGTTTTACACTTCTTTTTGTTGTAAAGGAACTAAAATTAATTTTGCTTTATACAAATCTTTGCACACTCATTTTTTATACATAGAAGCTAGTTGTTAACTCTTTTAATTTATACACACATACATATGGTTTTATATTTTTACAAAAAATATAAGTTCAGAAAAGCCAAAAGGAAAACATGCGCCATGGCAGTTGCATAACTTCCAGCATCCCTAATTTGCCGCGTACTTACGTTTAACATTTCACTTCACATTTCGTACAAAACTTTACAAGTTGTCTTCAGCGAAAAGAGCGAAAAGGAAAGTGAGTGAGAGAGAGAGAGAGAGAGCAGCTGTAGGAAAACATAGCAAAGAAGAAGAAAATATGCAGAAACTTGCTGGCTCATACATTTCCAACTAAACGTCGGGCGCGTTATTTGATAACGCGCCTCAAATAACTGTCAAAAATGCTGACGTTCTCAAAAAAAAAACAGCATACTTGCAGGCGCATGCTTTAAAGGAGCTGCTATCGCTTTCGCTGGCGCTTTGCTAGCATGTCAGAGTGTGGCTTAGGATTAAAGTACTAGCATTTGCTAGGTGTGTAGCTAGATTTCTATATATAGCTCTACATATATATTTATATATGTATTTATGTATATAGTTTAGCACATCTAGTCGTAGTAGTATTGGTAGGTATATAGCATATAGTAGCATACAGTTAAGTAGTAAATGCGTAGTCTAGCGAGAACTCAAAAGTGCAGCAACGCGAACACACGCACACGTGCACCAACACAAATGCATAAACGTACAAAATTTATTTCTACAATTGCCCACACTTACAGCAGCAGTAGCGGCGCCAGAGCAGCGCGCAGACGCAGCCCAACAGCAGCAGCGGCAGGCGGCTTTCGACAGCTGTGCCGGTCATAGTCGTCGTCGTCGCCGCCTTGGAGCCGAAGACCGGAAAGTGTATTTCCTCGGGTTCGCTCAGCTCTTCCTCCTCTTCGTCTACGGCGTTGGAGATGGTGCGATAGCGCATTGTGAAGTTCACCTTGAAAATGGCTTCGGCAACGCCGCCTGGAGAGGAGACTATGAAGTAGAAGGTGCGCGGCACGCGCTCGTGCATGCTGACGTAGGTGAGGCGTGCCTCCTTGCAGTAGGGCGTAGGCAAATCCTGTGAAGATAGTGTTGAAAAAGAGTGCAAGTCGTTAAGAGTGCACATTTTGTGTGTGCTACAGCGGTTGTCTCTTTCCAACTTACCGTTACGCCATAGGCCAGCACAGTGCTGCCATATTGATTGCCCGGTGTGAAGACGCGATCGCCGTGCAGCCAGCGTGCCGCATGCGCAGCTGGATTGGCACAAAATTCGACCGTCAGATGGAGCGGTGAGCCAGGGTAGGCCACTGGCGTTGCATTGCGTGCCACTACAGTGGGCGCTCCTGCAAAAGGCAACAAGAGAGAGAGAGAGAGAGAGAGGAACCATTAAAGAGCGAAACAGATGTGCACGAATTTTGACGAAATAGGACAGATACAGGAAATTATTTTAGATTTTTCCATTCCTATTTTCAAACAAATTTCGAATTTCATAAAGTGCCGTTAATTTTGAAGATCGTTTAATGTTATCTTTGCAGTAGTCGTACCAAGAGTCCTGATATCAAAAAAAGGAGCACCAAAAAGGCAAGAGAGAACTATATTCACTGCTAACTAAAAGCGTATCAGCAGTGTAATCCTCGTGCAAGTGTTGCCAACTAGCAAGTTTTTAATTATTTTAATCCAAGGAGAAGACACAGAGTGGAAGAAAAGAACGAATCAAGTTTTTGTGTACTGGCACTTTTGTTGGTGTGTGTGTTTGTGTGTGTGTCAGCAAAACAAGTCGTTGTGGTATGAGTAAGCTCCTGAAAAGAAAGAACCTCAATAATTGCATTGCGAGCGTTACTTTTCCACAACAACAAACAAAAAATACGAAAACTTTCGACTCAGACGAAGAAAAAGCAAAAGTTTTCCAGTACTTTCATGTTGCTGTTGTTGTTGTAAAACATTTTTGGCGTAATTAAAAGTGCACTGAATTATTTATAAGTGCATTTCTAAAAACTCAAGAGCACGAATTATACAACAAATAAATTGGATTTTCAGGCATTTCATAAAAATTTTATATTAAAATTATTTATTTATATTTGCCATAATTATGACAGCGCTCTAATCAGACAACATTTCTGGCATAGTAAAGCAACTACTATTTTGAATTTAAAAGTCCATAAAAGTTTTAAAGTTTTTTTCTCTTGTTTGTTTTGTTTTTTGAGCGCAGGCACTTTGGTCTATTTTTGTTGGCAGCACTCATTGCAGCCGCCGCCCATTAATAATGCAATGGCAACACTTCAATCAAAATTCATTTTGCTTCTCATCCCTGCCCTCGACATCTCCAACCCCTGAAATGTGCCAAATGCAAATCGAATTAGAAGATCCCACCAATGAACAACACTGGCCCTCGAGCAACATTTAAAATGCCGCTACATGCGCCAGTTAACACATGCACAATTACCACACACACACACACAAACATACATACACACAAATGCATTCAATTAAATATAAGAAGTGGGTTGAGCGCTTTGCAAAATAAATTAAAATTCTCCCCCACAAGTGCTGGCGTAGACAACACTGTTTACCGCTGCTCAAATGCTCAATACATAATTTATTTAGTAACACTACGCGTCGCATCTCTGCTCCCTGCTGACCCTTCTGACCCGCGCGTCTGTGTCTGTGTCTATTTTCAGACACCCAAGCACAAAAAAGAGGGTGCTGAGAATTGTTGGAGCCGTTTGGATATGGAGGCACTAAATACGCCGCACTGTGTTAATTGATTTCATTCCTAGCTATCAAAATGGCGGCCGGGCTAAGGACTCGACAAAGTGTGAAGAGTGGAGCTAGAAATACGAAAAATGCAATTTAAATTCTTTTGTGGAATTGTCATATTTTAGTTTCGACTTTCGAAGCTTAAAATCTATTATTTATTTGAAGACCGGCGCTTAGTTCAGACGATCTAGAGAGAGTTGCATGATAAATTATATATCATTTTAAAGATTTCGAGGTCTATTATTTGACAGACATGCTATTATTCTAAGAATGGGCTTTTCTAGACGGTTTAAGAATTGCACAATATTGAATGGTGTATCAGTTTGAAAGTTTCACCATGGATATTCAGGCATAAATTCTCGAAGATTGTTTGAAAATGTCCTAAAATATTAGAGTTTTTAATTTCGAAAGTTTTGTATTGATTTATTTCCTTTCGAATGGATTTGGAAAACTTTGGCAACAATATTAAGTACATTTTTTAAAAATTTAATGTAGCTATGTCATAGGGCACACCCGATAATCGGGAGTTATTACTAGTTAAAATTATTGAGATTTTCTTCGATTAACATTTTTAAAGATGAATGAAAATATATGGTTTTCAGTTCGCTACAAATGCTTAAAATACACATGAATAGAACTTTCAGCATTTTCGGAAAAGGACGCTTTTTTTTGCCAGCCTATTTGCTAAATTGTGCCACTGTACAGCTTGGTAACAAAAAATCAAACTGCTGATTGCGGGTAGTCGCATCTCGCAGTTCGTATTTCGTAGCTGACGAAAAATTCATCACATCAAAATTAAATTTGGAAATTTGCAGCCATGCCTCCAACCACATGCGTTAGTGTTGCCGCATGGAGTTTGCATGGCTGGTGTCTTCCATTGGTGGTTCAACACTCATTTGCACTTAACACTTCAGCCATTTTGTTATTATGGCTGCTGCTGCTGCTGGTGCTACTGTCTGTTATTTGTTGTTGTCATTGTGGTTTTTGTTGTTGTTGTTGTTGTTGTTGTTGTGCGCAGCAAACAAAGTTCTTCTTCTCCAAGTTTATTTGAATCCTCAAGTGAAATCAATGATGAGGAAAATTGCAAATTTTGGCCACTGAACTACAGCGTAAGCAAAGGGGGTCCATTTAGGGGGTGTGGCTGCGGATGTAGTACTTCGGATGAGCGGAGACTTGCACTGTTGTAATTGGATTTTGCGGGCGATTGATGGCAGTTGGGGAATTTCGTTATAATTGAGGCAAGTTAGTGTGTATTCGTGTGCTGCCATGCATGTGTGTGTGTGTGTGTTTGCATGATATTATAATTTGAAAAACAAATTGAAATTCTAATTAAAATCAATTTCATATAACAAATTTAAGTGCTGTAACAGAAATTAACCGATTTTCAGTTAGCAGTTCAAAATTCAATAAAAACTGACGAAGTGGACGAAGTGCTTCAAATTCGTGCAACATCAAACGATCAAAATGGCAGCCTTTTGACAAAACTTTTTTTCATTAAAAATTTTATGTTCATGTAAAAAATTCAGTTATACAAAAATAAACCTTTGCACTTTATATACAGATTTGCACTTTCAAGAATTAAGGGCTGTATTCGAAAATCTTTCTTTGGATCATTCTATTAGAAAATATGCCACATTTTCAGCGCATCTTAAGGAAACTCGCTTTCTACTTTTTTTGCACATTTTCTTTGTTCAGTGTTTATTTACAAAATTTTCTCAAGTTTAGCGAAGAAAGTTTGCTTTTTCACTCGAATCTTTCCACGCCTGTTTTACAAATAAATTTGTAGCACTTTTCTGTCGATTTTTTCTCAATGTGATCAATTTTGTAATTAAATTGCTCTTTTTTACTATTTTTGTTTTGTATTTGCATACAACAAGCAAACTACAAAACTGCAGCATACTTTTCGGCGTTGCAACTTATTTTAAGCTTATTGCTTAAAATTTCCCAATAGAAATTTCAATTTGCCGAAAATTGATACATTTCTGTAAAGACTGAAAGCTTGCAGCCACAATTTAAGCTCAGGTAACAGTTTAAAGTGAAAGTAATAAAAAAGTTTTGAGATTTAATTTACTAAATGCATACTATTGAACGTTTTTGTTGTTGTAATTGTTCTTCCTTGTTTTTACTGAGCGCAGCAACTTCGAATTATAACTTTTGGACAAAAAAATAAGACACAATTTTCACAATGTTGTTGTTTTATTGTTCAACAAAAATTCGAGCTGGCAACTGGCATGGTCAATACCAGAGCACAGAGCACGAAGAGGGGAAAGAGCAGCAGCAGACAAGTGGCAGAAAAGCCAGATAACAAAATAAATTGCACAATTCAATTATTTTTGGGCTATTATTATTTGTAGTTGTGCACTGCACATAGAAGAGAGCAAGGCAGGGGTGGAGTGGGCGGATGGGCACGCAGGAAAATTGTGTGTTTTCCACACAACTATTCTTGGTAAGTAAATTCTGTTGACTTTGGCACAGGGAATTGAGTAATTGCCAGTGGAAACTTTGCGCGTACTAAAATCCAACAGCAGCAATTGCAGCAACAAAATGAACTGTTGTCGTTGACTGTGCAGATGCTGCTGTAGTTGGCGTAATTGTTTTATTGTTGTATGCATACAAAAGTAACGAAGTGACAATTTGCTGGAAAATTGGATTTTAACAACTGTTTTAATGCAAACTGCCGTGGTAGGGGGTAAGTGTAGACGAGAGGGGTGATTTACAAATTTGCAAATTGCAGAAAAATTTTGAGTTTTATTAAAACTTAGCTAAATGGAATTATAACTGTCATTGCTAAGAGCCCAATAGGGTTTATGCGTGGCCTTGTTAGGCAGCCAGCTCAACCTAACCTTACTTTAAAGCAAAGTCAGGACAAAATTGCTTTGATAGGTGTAATTCATGACGTATGAAAATGGAACTCTATTTTGACGGGTCTAAGATTTGTACGTATGTATATGCACATACACAGACACACGCTTGAGTTAAACTGCCCAAACTGACAAGTAATTCAGTGAGTGAAATATAAATGAATGAAATGGAAAGATATGACCTTAAAGTGCCTGAAATTTTAGATCAGCGTAAGGCTCTTGGAGAGTAGAATTAATGCTATAAGCTTTGTTGACTAGCTCAAGGACGAACCCCCCGACCGATAAGTTCTAACTATAATGCCAAACATGAATATTGCATTCTTTCGCTTTTCAAGATTTGATTAAACGAACTTATTTATTGCTCAACCCTCTCTTCAGCTCTTAACACTAACAAACATTGCAAACGCTTTTTATTATGCATTCACAGTTGCACGCCTAAAGTTATGCTACATCATATTTCTAATTATATTTTTAGTTTGTTAACGCTTTAATAATTCAGCACGTAATTTGTCTACGTTAATCTGTTTTATTGTCACGCAAATCACGTAACTACTATTTATCAAACTTGATCCTGTGATGCTTGTAGAGCTGCTGAAAACTTTGTTGTATCTCACCTCGCCTAAAAGCACGCAAACACTTGTCGCGTGCCTTTGTTTTTACAATGAGCATTAAGAGAGAACACGCGCTTTGTATTTTTGTTAAAAGACGACTCAAATCGAATTAGTTATTAAAGCTGCGTTTCAGCATTGCTTTGGAATTGCAGAAATTTTCACATATTCATAACTATTGTGGTTTTATGGAAATGTAATAGCATACTTTTAGGCATTTTTGCCTGTAGATATCGAGAAAAGTACTCAGAATACCAAATTCTTTAGTGTTCAGAAAAAGGTGATAGCCAGAGCTATCGGTATTGAATAATGTATCTATTTTGTCTCTGGTGCCTTTTTTTTGTTTTTGATGCTATTTTTTTCGTTCGTTATATTCTTTATTCGAAAAAAAGAACATAAGTTTTTCTTGCTGTTTTGTTGTAAATATTTAATGTCAAATACACAAAAGTGACAACAGTTGCAAATAAAATTTCCAACTTCCAATTTAATATTGCTTCAGTTTTTCATTCATAAATCGTGCATGTGATTGTTGTTGTTACATTACAACAAATAAACATATTAAAAAGTCGCCTATATAGTGATGCTTTTTGAAAAGTTTTCATTTACGTATCAATTTCCAAAAAAATTTCCACACTGACCCACTTCACATTGTCCAATTTGCGAGTAGCCCGAGTGACACTTGCTCCACTGACATTTTCGAGTTTCGGCTGCGAAAACTGCAGATGCGCATTACGCATACAGGAGCACAGAAGGACACTGCGCAGAGAATGACAACAACAAATACAACAACAGTGGCGCATACAAACTGACTTAAACTTGGCTAAGTAACTAAAATACAATCTTATTGTATGGCAAAAAGTGACTGGATTTTATGACAAAAGAGTGAAGCGTTCGCATTGCTTCTGCGATACGGAATCTTAAAGGCAACAGCCTGGCTTTCAGAGACTATTGTCAGGTTGTTAGCAATCGAACAATGACAATGACAAGTTAATAGTCTGTATGTATTCGATTTTAAAGAAAGGATGGAGCTTTGACTTTGTGCGGTTGTTTCAAGCGAGATTGTTATGAGGTTATTTCGCGAGCGTTGTAAGATTGTTGTGAACTTTTTGCGAGAATTCTGTAAGCATTACGCGCGCTTAATGTATGACTTTTGTCAGCTGAGATCGGCATGGAATGGAATTTAAATAACAAGAGTCTCTTTAAGAAATTAAATTTGCATAAAAGTAAAGCACAAAAACAATTCATTTCATAGGAAATTAGAATATCCTTCCAAATATTGTCGAGTGTGTGTGACAGAGTTTGCATGTGTGTGTCAAGTGCCACAGCTGCTGTTGTGAAGTGCCAAAAGGACTTGTTTCTTAAGCGCGCTTGAAGTAAGGCAGAATGCGGAGACAACTACACAGAAGCTGATATGCATAAGTGTGTATGTGTTTTATTTAAATTGTAAGAATTTCTGCACACAAATGCATGCATGTGTGTGTGCGTAAACTTAAAAACAGTTTTTGCTGCAACACTGCACTACACAAAATTACATTCAATGCATAATTTTAGTTCCTGAGCGCATTTTATTTCAAACTCAGAGCGTAATTTTATTCATTTGATTCTATTGAGACTAAGAGTAGAGCAATTACACTTTTTATAGAAGCGAGCTATCATGCTTCAGTTTAAAATTAAATTTTACTTAATGTGATGAATATGCGAAGGTCACCCTGTGCACAAATCCTAACCCAAGACAACAACCGAAATGCCAATAGCAACAGCAAATATCCACACCGTCTGTTTGAAACTTGTTTCTTATTGAATTTTAATAGAATTCTAATAGTACTATTATCGAGAGATCGAGATGAGTGTGAGCGAAAATCTCTAGTCTAAAAGTTCGGCAGCTGCTGGGAAGAAGGAGTAAGAGCTATGAATGCCCGCCGCCGGCATTGGCTGACAATCAACCTTCGAACATCAAGTGAACTTGAAACATCGAAATTGAGCTGGAATACAATTCAACTGCAAGCTGCTAAATAGTTCAAATCATTGTAAAAAAAGAATATGAATTGTAAATTTCTGTATTAGATTAAAAAAACCGTTACAAGCATTGAGCTTTTTGAGCCTTTTTCTTGAGTCACTCCAAAGAAGAAGCTTCAAATTTGCAAACCAATTTTTTCTTCCAAATTTTCTACTTTCTGAAAACACGACTCACAAAAAAGTTTAAACAATACAGCTCTACTCTATGCAGCTGCAGTGCATGCGCATACATATACAAATAGAGGAACACCATTATGCACACACACACACACACACACATTTGCGTATACAAGTACAAGAGCCAATGTTTATGTGCTTGTTTGCTGGCTGGCTACCAAGCTCGAAAATGTTGTCGTCGCATAATGAAGCCTTGTTTATGCTGTGCTGCTGTTGTGTTGCATGCGCATGTTTTGCTGTGTGGGTGTGTAATGTGTGTGTGTGTGTGTGTGTGTGCACAGCCATGTCTGCAATGCGTTCAAGTAGATAATTGCAAGCAACATGATGTGTTGTTGCTGCTGCTGCTCTTATGAAGTTCTTTCAAGCGGCGCTCAAAGTTTCCACATCATATTTAAGCCATGGCAGTTGCATAATTTTAGGCGCTGCTTTAAATGCCCGATGCCACTTTAAAGGAACTTTCTGTTGGAAATATCTACTGTTAAAATGTTTGCCCTTTTATATGCGAGAGCGCAAAAGTGTACGTAGCCAGCTGCAATTAAGTATCTAAAGAAAAAGTTAAAGTACAATTTGGCATTTGGTGGCGCCTAAAAATATGCAATCCCCTTTTATAAGTGTGCGGCCAACTGTATGTGCATGAATGAGTGAGTCTAAAGGCAGTGCCGTCTTTATCTGCGCTTCGACTTGGGCCCCAGTGCTGGGCCATATGTAAGCAGAGTGCCTTTAGAACGAAGTATTTGATAGAGATTGTTTGTATGCATTATCTTTAAGCTAATTGCAAGCCGCTCTACATTTTGAAGTTTTTAAAACAATTTCAATTGCAACTTCTTTTTCATTTGCTGAAATTGTGAGCTGTTTAAGGTAGTTCTTTTTTTACAATTAAATAAAATTCATGAGTACAAAATAGGAGTTCTCTTTATGAAACGAACACGGCGCCTGAAATGCCAAAGGCTTTCACTTGAAAAGTCGTTTGATATTTCCTTCTAACATATTAACTGATTTTGACAGCTTCTCCAATTTTTATTCAGTAAGCAATATTTATCGATTGCTGCAACTGTGTTTTTAACTACTCAACAATAAAAACAAGCCTTATGGAACTGGAACGGCACTGCTGTTTGTGCGTGTGTATGTGAAGGCAGCGCCAAATATCGACGTATTTATGCGTCATAAAAGCCGAGATTCTTGTATTTGTATTTATGTGTTTAACAAACTCAGCAGCGCGCTAAAATGTCACTGACATCTGCCATTCCTCGCCAGCAGCGTTGCATAGTTTTTCATTTTGGTTAGCTGCACTGGCTGGAAGCGATATTTATGGCAGCGATAAAATGCGCAATGAACTTTGTATAAATCGCAATTTCTGCTTTGCACTGCGCCTGTGAGTGTGTCTATGTTTGAGCGCGTGTGTGTGCGTGTGAAGGATAGTGCGTGCGCGCAAATTTACTGACTCGCATAAGCCATGCCAGTTTTGATTACTTCCGCGCACCCGCAGTGCGTGAAATTATTGGCTAGAGAGCGGGCGAAAAGTGCAGTCGGCTTTTAGGCGCTAAACAATAGGACTCGCTTGTGAATCATTGCCGAAAATGCACTCAGTTGGACAGCAAGTGTCATAAACTGGCCTGTAAGTGTAGCACAGGCATGCTCACAAATGCACTCTCGTCCACATATCTGCACACCAGCATGCACAGCACATACTAATACAGGCAAGCTTCTGTCTTTTTTGCGGTTGACATGTGCGTTCCGTGTTGGTCTGTTCGCCCATTTAGATGGCAATAACATTTTTCGTTGACACTTTTATTGGCTCTGCGGTTGCGCTTTCGAAGTGAGTGTGCGTGTGTGTGTGTGTGTGTGGTGTGAGTGCACGCATAAATGCTTTTATTGCCTTAAGTACGCGCGATTTGCGAAAATCTAATTATGGAAAGCGCAATTTTATTGTGCGCCTCTGGGCGTAATCACAAATTGCAATTAAATTCATTTTAATTGTCACATTGCCTGCATACATTAACATTTGTAAGCATAAACTTTTTTGAAGCATATTTTTGGGGGCAGCCGAAAAAGGACTATTTGAAATGAAAAATAAATTATATGGTTCTCTGGCAAACAGGCTGACGCTGACAGCAACTCTAATGGATTTATACTATCACCGATCTAGAGTTAGTAGAAAATTTAGAAACTTTTTATACCCTACACCTATGGTAATAGGGTATAATAACTTTGTGCCAAAATTGTAACGCATTAAAGGAGCCGTCCTAGGTATAGACATAAGTATATAGAAATGATCAGAAACACTTTCTCTTTTCATTTCCGGTTGTCCGTCTGTCCGTCTGTCCGTCTGTCCGTCCGTCTGTCTGTCTGTCTGTCTGTCTGTCTGCGTGTATGCAAAAAAAATAAAGAACGAGTTGTCCGATTTGGACAAAATTTGGTACACAGTTACAGTGAACCTCGGGTTAGGTAAAGTGTTAAAATTATTCAAATTACCCGAAGGACACGCCCACAACGGGTCTTTAAGTCCCACTACCTCGGATTTTTTTCGGTAAAATGGCTATAATTTGTGTAATTACTCATGGAAAAGATTAATACTTGGTATTCAAGTTAAGAGGTAGGTCTTCTATATCTCAGGAAAAAATGGGCGTGGTCCGCCCACTATATAGCCGGCAAAATTTTTTCGGTAAAATGGCTCCCAATTGACTAGTTACGAATATAAATGAATGAAATTCGGTTCCCAAGTTGATATATAGGTCTTAGATGCCATACAAGAAAATGGGCGTGGTCCGCCCACTATATAGGCGATAAACAAAAAATCTTCTTAACTTCCATAATATATACACCAGAGAGTCCAGATTTGGTTACTTCGTTCCTGGTAGGAATATCTTTTAATTCTCCAGAAATGGGCGTGGTCCGCCCACCATGGGGGCAGTAAAATAAATATGCCGTTAACATCTGTTGTACACCCGCCAGAGCATCAATATTTGGCATGTGTAGTCCTATTAGGTATATCTTGTAGTCTGCCAAAAATGGGCGTGGTCCGCCCACTACGTGGGTTGTAAATCAAATGCACCCACAATTTCAGTGAATTATCACCCCACTTGGCAACATGGTGTAGGGTATTACTCTGTCGGTGAAACCCGACTGATACTTCCTTACTTGTTCAAATTCTCTTTTTTTGAATAAACTAGAAATAGGCATTAAAGTACAGAAAGTGATTTATATGGAGGCTGAAGCTAATGTCCCAGTTTATGCTGGTTATCGAACTGAAAACTGGCGCTTTATATTCGCAGGATTTCAGCTTTTGTCTGCTGGGTGCATGGCGTTGATTAGATCTGATATTAGCTCAACAAGTAAGGAAGCAATCAGTCGGGTTTCACCGACAGAGTAATACCCTACACCATGTTCCCAAGTGGGGTGATAATTCACTGAAATTGTGGGCGTATTTGATTTACAACCTACATAGTGGGCAGACCACGCCCATTTTTGGCTGACTACAAGATATACCTAATAGGACTATACATGCCAAATATTGATGCTCTGACAGGTGTACACCAGATGTTATCGGCATATTTATTTTACTGCCCCCATGGTGGGCGGACCACGCCCATCTCTGGAGAATTAAAAGATATTCCTACCAGGAACGAAGTAACCAAATCTGGACTCTCTGGTGTATATATTATGGAAGTTAAGAGGATTTTTTGTTTATCGCCTATATAGTGGGCGGACCACGCCCATTTTCTTGTATGGCTTCTAAGACCTATATATCAATTTGGGAACCGAATTTCATTCATTTATATTCGTAACTAGTCAATTGGGAGCCATTTTACCGAAAAAATTTTGCCGGCTATATAGTGGGCGGACCACGCCCATTTTTTCCTGAGATATAGAAGACCTACCTCTTAACTTGAATACCAAGTATTATTCTTTTCCATGAGTAATTACACAAATTATAGCCATTTTACCGAAAAAAATCCGAGGTAGTGGGACTTATAGGTCCATTGGGGGCGTATCCTTCGACCGATTTGAATAATTTTAACACTTTACCTAACCCGAGGTTCACTGTGACTGTGTCCCAAATTTGATCCAAATCGGACAACTCCTTCTTTCTTTTTTTTGCGTACACGCAGACAGACAGACAGACGGACGGACAGACGGACAGACGGACAACCGGAAATGAAAAGAGAAAGTGTTTCTGATCATTTCTATATACTTATGTCTATACCTAGGAAGGCTCCTTTAATGCGTTACAATTTTGGCACAAAGTTATTATACCCTATTACCATAGGTGTAGGGTATAAAAAGGGCAAAAGATGGAAAGATATTAAATTCGTGTTTAGAATAAACGCTGCATAAAGCTCGATAAAAGTTTTTATTTTTATTTTTCCAATATTATTAAGAATCAAATTTTATGTTAAATCTATAGCATACTCTAGCAATTGCCTAAAGGGATTTTTAATATGAGTTGCAGAAGCTTAAAAACATGTGACAAAATCGATGGCTTCGAGTTTATCTATTTCGTTTTATTTGTTATCGATAAAGCCTTCGAAGAATTCCATTCCATTTTCTGAATCATACATATTTATAATTTTTAAGCTACAATTAACTGTCGCTATCGCTTATGCATGCCAGACAGACACGTGCACAGCGCTGACACCTACGCGTAAACGTGTCTGCATATATG
The DNA here is from genome assembly GCA_963457695.1 of Neria commutata. Classification (NCBI taxonomy): domain Eukaryota; kingdom Metazoa; phylum Arthropoda; class Insecta; order Diptera; family Micropezidae; genus Neria; species Neria commutata. The sequence continues at coordinate 41,068,127 of OY735247.1, read as the reverse complement.
TATGTATGTATATGTGAGAGTGTGTGGTTTTAACATTACCATAGCAATAAGAGGCTGCGCGCCCAACGGCGCTGTCAACAGCCCATGACGGCCAGACAGAGCGACGGATGAACACACTTCAGAAAACTTTGCAGACGGTTGCCAGGCAGGCAGGCAGACAGACCGAAATAATTTCGGGGCATAGTAAGATATGATTTTACAATTTCGGAATTTCAAAAAGCAGCGGAAATGAGTTGCAAAAGTTGAGCTCACGCCGGATGTGAGCAGTAAAACAAGTTGACAGTTGCTGCCTTTGCAGTGGCATGTAAAGCTAACGAGAGACTGGGTTAGACAACGTCGGAGGGAGCAGCTTAAACAACTAGTTGCAAGAGCAGGAAGCCATACAAATGTTGTTGTAGTGGCAGTGAAACTTTGTGCTGCATATTTTCGGGCGCAAAGTAATGCGTACTTTTTCAAATAACCATGAATAAATGGCATTCGAAATTTGCACAATTTGTAGTTTCTCATTGGTTTCCATTTAAATATTAGACATGCAAGCAGTTTGATATTTTCAAGTCGAAATAGTTTAGCATGGCATGCGTAAGTATAGCATCTAAAAGTGTGCCACGTCATTCGAAGCTTTCAATTGAATGAAAATGACATGAAATGAATTGCTCAAAAAGAGCACATTTTGTTGCTGAACGGCAAAAAATTTCTGTTGCCAAAAAATTGCAATTCATTAAAAACATTTCTAAAGCATATAAAATGGCGCAATGAAAAATGTATGCAAACTATTTCGCACATTGTTAATGGAGGACAGAGCAAGCGGAAGGGAAAAAAAAACAGTGGAAATAATAAAATCATAAAAATCTAAAATATAAAATGTTTGTTTGTATGGCAGAAATTTTGTGGCTGTGGCAAAAAATTTGCACAAAACTATGCTCGTTATTTGAAATAAAATATTTGAAATAAATAAAATGTGTGTGTGTTTGTGTGGGTTCGTGAGTGTAAAATTGATTGCTCATATGCGCGTCTACACAAGCCGTATTTAATGGGAATAATACTTCCGAGAGGGATGCTATGTGAAAAGTTGCGCCTGTCGTAGAGATTTTTGCTCTACAAGCCAGCATGAGCTGCACTTATTTGGGGATTTTGGATGGGGCTTCGGATTGAACATGAGTATTAAGTTCTATGACAAGCATTTATGAATTTTTTTAAAATTCCATGAAATTGAACAGCAGCAAATTGTTAGAACTAAATAATCAAAGCCTTAGTTGCCAGGAGGGGAGCGCTGGACTTTCCATGCCCATGTTCAATTACTCAGTTTGGTCTTTAACCTGCAGTTCTGCTACCAGCCCAGGCCTAAAGTTGGGCTTTTTTGATTTCTTTTAATTTTTTTTAATTTTTTTTTTATTTTATGATAAAAGGTCACCGATATTTTAAAATTCATTACCATCAACTTGAGGCTATAAAAAACCTTGCCTATTATTTATATTGAAAAAAGATTTTTTACTGATAGTCCAGGCAGAATCATGAAGATTATTTTTCACGTACTAGTTTGGCAATGATTAAACTGATAAAATTATAGCGTAGCGCAACTTCTTCAGCAAATATTTCAACCACTTGCTCAAGAGTCGCCACAAACGAGCAGGCAAAAAGCACTAAATCGTTGTAATAAATAATTTCCTAATAAGCATAAAATGGGAACAATGACGCGAAAATAGCTCTTATGACATGAGTAATATAATAGGCAAGGGGGTGGGCACGGCCGTATGAAAGGGCGGGTGTTGATTGTGCGCACTGCCGGCACACTACAAGCTATTGCATGGCTACGTGCGGTGCGGTGCGGTGCGGTGCAGGCGGCATGCTAAATAACTACAACCGAGCTAGTCAAGTGCTAGCAGCGGGAGCAGACATTGCGAAAATCGCAGCATAGAGACAGGCGCAGGGGCAAGAGGTTGCGCTGCAGCGACAAATTGCATTATCAGTTGCACACACACTCACACATAAGCAGTCTGCAATTTTGTGTGCTTAAGTGTGTGTGTGTATGTTGCGTGTCTGCCGCTTTAGGGTGGGCAACCAACACAATCAATGTTGCCAACCATGCAGTGTGGTCGCCTTGGGGCGCAATTAGTGGCAGTGTTGTTTGTGTTTATGCACTCTTTTTTTTCGTCACAGCCACTTTCTACTCTAGTGACTAGTGTCAAGCACTTCTGCTTTGAGCCTGGCGGGAGGGCCGTAATCGGTTGCGCTACATGTGGCACGCATGCATAAACAATACACTAGAGCGATTTGATTTTTTAAGTACCTAGTTGTTGTTATTGGCACTTCTTGGAAATTGCAATTTTAGCACGCTGCGGTCACTAACCCTCTACTCTGGAAATGGAATGTGTGTGGAAGGGGTGGAAGGGCATGAAATGCTTAATAATATACGCAATTTACAGGCAAGGTATGCTTTGTGCTTACATTCCGAATGCGCTTGAGAATATTGAAGTAATACTTTTCAGAGATCCGTTCCACTAAAAGGGAAAAAACGGTAACACTTATAAGGTCACTTTTTTTTTTAGAGGCGTGTGCAAAAACATACCCTTTTTCAACGTAGAAACCTGAAATTTTGCAAGATGTTAGCTCTTCCAAACGTAAACATATTCTCACTATAAAAAGTTTGAAAATATTTTTAATATATATTTTACCAGCTTACTGTGAAAGCTTTAAAATAATGCATTGATTTGGAATTAGTCTTACAAATTGCCGACTTAGATATTGAATGTACATATGTATAACATAAAATATTACATTCCATATGCAATCAAAACCATGTTGAAAGCCTTTGTTAAAATGTTGGCTACATGTTGCTTAAGTGCCAGAAAGTATGCAATGCAATTCTGTAAATATTTATAAAACATTTCAAAAGGCATTAAAATGTGTAAACTTCATATAATAAGTTGTCATAATATAGCCATCTTCCTAGAAAGCCACAAATAAATCAAACAACAATTGCTCCCGAGTGCATGAGAAGAGACGCCACAGTCAGAAATTGTTTCATAGCTGCCAGCAGACAAACTACAGCATGGCTTTTTGTAATCTCCACAATATTAAAACAACAAATTCAAATGCAAAAGGCTTAAACTTATTTGCAATTTCCAGCAACAACAATTTAATGGCATTGCATTCAGCTTAAGATGCTTCACGTTGAAATTCAAGTGCAAGACCACGGACAAATCCCTGCGAAATATTCGAGACGCTTACGAGTGGCAGCACTGCGCAATCGAATGCAATACAAAAACAACAATAACGGTGAGGAAATTGTCTGCTGCCTGGTAATGACATCTACAATAGCTTGCCTGCCTCACCTTGGCACTGCCGCCAAAAGGAAAAACCCTCGAAAGACGTCGGAGCATTGTCAAATGCATGTGCAAATTTGGTCACACTCCTTGGAGTGCCATACAAACAGCAGCAGCAACTACAACTATTGCAGCTTGTTGCCACGCACGTAAGCTTACACTTGCACTCACACACAGTCACTGAAGCGCACAGACAAGCGCACAAATTGTGGCCTAACACCCAAGCGACTGCCAGAGGAGGTGAGAGCTAGCACAGTGCCGTTATTAAGCGCTTGGGCCCAACCGCACTGCGGCACTTTTTAAATTAGTTGGAAAAAAGTGACGACTGACCAACATTTGAGCCGTTTATTTTGAAGGTGTGGCAAGTCCTTTAAAAAAAAATTAAGATATCGGTAGTAACAGAACAAATTGTATGATCTTTTTATTGATAAGCAATTTATACAAAGAAAAAAATTAGATTCTAGTATTTAGAAGATAAAAGTTTTAGCTCTTAACAGTATTGACAATGAGAGTGAAATGTATGAGTGAACATTTAAATATCTCGCAAAAACAGAAAATGAACTTGCCCATTTTCAAATTAAACGGCTCTTGTATTGTATAGGTCTTTCGGCTACGCTGAAGACGATCCTTTTTTAGTCTTGAATACGAGTTCGATTTTTGTAAGCGACCGAAGAGCAGCCCCAATTAAAGGATAATACATAAATTGATGTATTTTTCATTGAAACTAGTTCCCTTTCTCTTGTTCTTCTGCTAACTCTCTGGAGAACCAACGCATTCCGGTCCTTATATAGCAACACTTGCTGGCAAACCCTGGCACGCCGCCCAACAGTAACAGTGCTCTAAATATTTCTGTATCGGCCTAATTTCGAAAATTCTTGCAATGCTTTTTTAACTCAGCTAAAAATCGAACTTATTTGTTTGCGGTATAGAAAAGGAGAATCGTTTTTAGTACTTCGCGACTGAGATATCCCTTTAATTTGGGCGCCCTGGGCTCTGCCCAACCGCTCCTGTGCGACAATCGATAAAGACTGCAATGAGCGTACAGTGGCTGCAGTTGTGGTGGCGTCGATGCTGTTGGCGGTAATGTATACGACACACACACACACACACACACACACACGCACACACAGGCAATGACATATCCAAGAAAGCCAAGCACATAAGTGGAAAATAGCAAACTACAGCAGCAGCAGCAGCAGCTGATCATGATGAAGTTGTGCATGAAGATGTCGTCCTCGTCGTCGTCATTGTTGTTCTTGTTGTTTTTGTCTGCGCTCGTGGGAGCAGCCTTATACGTATTTGTAGCTGCAGAATAATAATAAACACTTTCCTTAGCAGAAAGATGACAAATTTCTGTGTTCACGCAATTTCACCGGCAAAAACACAAGCAGCTAAGCACTTGATAAACAAAATTGTATATTCCCTGCTGCCAGCTGCACAAGGCTATGAAGGGAGCAGGATACACACATAGACTCACAGACACACGCCCAATGCGAAGGTATGAGCGCCATAGCAAATAAATAAGCAGGTAGAAGCAATGTGTCGAGAGGACGGCGAAGTAATATGAGGCGTGCTGGTGCAGCAAACAGCTCCTTCGAGCAGTTCCAGCCAGCAAGGAGCAGCGCAAAATAAACGCTTTGATGTAAAAGACAGGCACCTTTGAGCTGGCAACGTTGAAAGATATAAATTTCACACAACTTCTTAATAGTGAAAAATTTGTCTAGCAAGTTTGAAGGCGAAGAAAAATATTCCGAAACTAAATGAGGAAATTCAAGGAAAAAGCGAAGCAGCGCCTCTTGAGTTTGGGTGCCTGAGTAGAGCGTAGCTTGAAGAGAGGCTGTCCTGCAAGTGAACCGAATATCGCTAAAATAAGCTGCTAAATTTGTAAAATATATTTAAGATTTCAATATTGGGACAGAGAAATTCGGCTGTTATTCTGCTACCAACTGTAAAAGGTCTTAAATGAGATACGACTTAAAGTAAAATTCTAAAATATAAGTGCGCAAAAACCTTTTGCATGATTCTTGGTATAAATTTTCGTTTCAGTATGAGCCTTAAAGTATGCAACTGTTCCTTGAAGGCTTTGTCCCTTAAAGCTCTACCGTTTCCTATTTACATTTCAAAATATTTACCATTCTGAGTAACGACATTTTAAAATCGATTTACATTTGTGAATGTAAGTACAATAAATTTGGACTTCTCGGATTTCTTCACAGATGGCTCAATTTGCTAAAATAATGTTCACTATTTTTTTCAATATTGCACACATTTTGGTAGTTGCATAAATTACAGCACAATTTTCTTATGCTACCAAATTAAAACCAAAATTTTTTGAGTTCAATCTCCCCTCGGAAAAGTCTCCAGTTTTTTGTAAAATGCTCGTTTTTCCAGCTACTCAAACTTACCTTTCACCAGCACGCCGACGGTCTGCAATACTTCCAGCTTCTTTTTGTTCGCCGCCGATTGCCCAATACATTTGTACGTGCCTGCATCCTGATAGACGACATCCTTCAGAGAGAACTGCCCGGTGGGTGTGGACAAGCCATGGCCGAGGCCGCGTAGACGCGCTGTAACTGGATCTAAATGTGACCAGCAGCCCAGGGAACCTGTTCGGGGTGACAAGTGCAAACGTATTGTAAATAATGTAGCATACATTTGGGGGTGCTTGCTGTGTCGCTTTGTGTGTGTTTGGCTGAGTCTTGTCGCCTTGCTGTCATTTGTATAATCTAATGAATTCTCTGCTGTTCAAAGCAATACAATTTTAATTTGGCTAATTGCTTAATTTACGTTGCTTTATAAAATTAAATGAAGTGACGCTGTTAACTTTGCATTGTCTACTTTTTGGTGCGCTGTATCTTTTGCTCTGCTACAATTTAGTTGATTGAAGCGCGCATTTTATTTTTGTCTGTTGGAAGGCAACACTTAAAGTTCAAGCTTAATTAATTTGCAATGCAGCTAATTAATGATGCTTCAGTGTGCCCGTTCCGAAACTGGGTACCAGCCCAAAAATGGTAAAATGTTGTAGAAAAAACTTTGCTCGAAGTTGAATTGCAAAGCGAAAATAGTGCAGTGCTTTGAAAAAAAAAACTGAGTTGCTATTAGTTGAAAAAAACTTGCTGTGTTTTATTTGCACTTTTAAAATGTGTTGCATTTAAAAGTATGCTACAATTCGCTTACCTTGTGGACACTGCAATGTGACTGCACCGCCCAGCTGCACTTCCAGCTGTCCTTTATTGGGATTATGTGATGCTGCCGCCACGGAGATGTCCTGATCATCCGGCTCCGAGGTGACATCTACGGAATCATCTTAAAGAGAGCAAAGAGAAAACTTTTTATGGTAAAGACGTCGAAATCCATTATTTTAAGTGCTTGGTTCGAACTCAAATCGAAATTTTTTTACTGTAAATTTTAAGATGAAATTGTATTAAAATTATTCCGCTATGTCTATAGTGCCAACTTCAAAATCTGAATCAGTTTCCTATTGCCAACAAAATATTTAATCAACACTGAGATTCGAAAAGAAAACTGAAACAAAATTCTTAAGTTGCAGGCTATCACAGCCAAAACTCGTAGAACCAGCGCCATGAAATCATATCTTCATACTTCCTTATTTTTCCCTACCCCTAAAATCAAAAAAGATGGCTGCTGACTTTCTAAGGCTTTGTCATTTCTTCGCCACACGAAATTAATACGTGTCAACAATATAAAAATGCACGGCCTAAGAATTTCGAATAATGACTTGAGGATCATGTGGAGCAAAGCACATGACAGTGAGTCATGCCTCATCATTTAGGCACACGCCTTTAATTTCCTTCACAAAATTATGCCTATGAAAATTTTCAAAAACACATACACACACACATACACACGTGTGTACCACTTGGATGACTGGCTAAGAGTCGGAGTCATCGTCACCTCAATTTGTTGATGATATGATGCGTAAATTTTTGTCACTTCTCCTTGACAAAATACAAATTATTAAGATTTGCACAAGTCGCTTTTGACAACTCACACACGCACACACACACGCTGACACGCGCTCATGCGTGTGTGTATGCGCACGATAACACAAAGCAACACCTGAGTCATTCCTTAGCGGACGGCAGCTATGTATGAAGCTTGTTGTGAATGATGACGTGAGCATATATTTGGCTTGTAGCGCACAGGAAGTGGGTGAGTGCGGAATTTCAATCACTCACGTGGGATTAATGTGACAAAAATGCAAAAAGGTACCGCCGATGTGTCTGTGCCAAGTAGGGGAAAGAAATTAATATTTCTTAAGAGTTAGACTTGCTATTTTTCATAAGTGCAGCATACTTTTAGGCTTCAGCAGGAAGTGTAGGTATATGAGTGTATGTCAGTCAAGCGCAAAGAGGGGGGCGAATAGAGGGAAATAAAAGCTTGAAGCTTTGAAAACATTTGCAAGTATGGCAAAGCAGATTGCTGTTGCTCGTATTAAGAGCGGAGCCTGTGCGCCGGAAGGTATGCAATGAGAATGAAGCAGAAAAAGCTTTAAAACCTACGGGTATAACCTTGATTATATTCTGCTGAAAATGTGTAATATGTATGCATTTGAAAAAAGTTTATATATATGTCCATAAAAAGATATGCGTGTTTCTTATTTTAAGCCTAAGAATTTTGCAACAGAATGAGTTAGATTTATTTTGCAATGCATACATTTATTTCGAAATGAAAGCTGAGTATTTGATTATGCTTTTAGAATCACGGAACATCTGGTTTTCCCGACATTGGAAAGAATTTTGACAAAGATGCATTGCCTGTTTATTTACATTTGGGGAGTTCACAGTTCCATGCTACCTAGTGTGCTTTCCTTGCCGCCTGCTAAATTAAACCACTTTGTCATCTGGCAACTTTTTTTGTTGTTGCTTTGCACGCAAACAAAAAATATCACTAGTTGAAAACATTGCCATGCGTCGGGTCGTGTTTTTCTTTCGTGACAAGCTGGCATTTCTCATTAGCTGTTTTATTCGCGAAAATGGAAACAGATTTTAAGCAAATTTTATTGAATTCGCAGAGAAAAATCACACACTACTTCCATTTTGATGGAATATTGTTTTTTGCGAGAGTAATAAATCCTTAATAATCGCTTTAGAAAACACTTGTAATGCGATTGTGGCAAATTAAGAATGGTCCACGAAACAGGGGCGCTCAAAGTTTTATTTTACTATCGTGCTGAAGTTGCCAGATGGGAAATTTAAAAGGAAACTGTGAATACCCTAATTATATTTCCTCTTCCAGTCTCAATTTCTTGTCAGCATAAATGTATTGGCAATGAAGTTTTCAGCTTTTAAAGCACTTGCTTAGAAAGCAATTAATATTTTACTAATGAATGAAGGTATTGTGGATCAAATGAAAGATTCGTTATACTAAACATAAAGTTAAATAAACATGCTTTAAAGTTGATCAAACGAAGCATATAAAACGGCATTTGCAATGGATTCCAACACTCGACCTTCCCAAGGAAGCGCATACAATTTATGAAAACAAATGAGAAATTATGAGCCACTTAAGCAGCACTAAGGGTTGAGAGCTATCAACTTCAAAATTAAGTGTGATAAAAAAGGAACTTCAATAGAATGCTAAAATATTGTAGTCTCGCGAGCAGGAAGAAAGCAGGAAGATAGGCACAATTTGCAATTTCCCTTGTCGAAAATGTGAGCATTTGTGCATTTGGCTAGGCGCGCTTTGATGCCAATGATGGGCTGAGCATTTGGTGTCATTTATCAAATCCAATTTGCAGCCTTCCAACAGTGGCTTGGTGGTGCTGATGCTGGTCTTTGGAGAATGTCAATTGCTGCTCTAGAGTGGAGTATACAAAAATAGTATTTGGTAGCTTGCTTGCCTCTGCGCTGACAGGGGTTGAAAGTGGCGGCGGCATCGAGTTGCTCTGCGACAGCCCTTCCTGAGGGGTGTGATGCTGATAACAATAATTTGCTGACAAAAGCGAAATCCCAAACAATAAGACAATTATTTGTGAGCACTCTTACTTGTCTTTCTGCTAAAGTAATATTTCAAAATTTTATTACATTTGTCTCTTGCCTCGGGCTGAGTGTCTTTTTTTGTATTTTTTGTTTGTTAGCAATTCATTGGGAAAATGAAGAGCTTTTTGAAAGCATTTTTTTGGAGTCGGCTGATGGCACAAAGATGAAATGAATATATTACAAAAAGGAACTATATTTTTCTTTACATATCGAGGACTTATATTCCATACTCTGTATCTGCAAAAATACGAATTTTTAGAAGAGCGAAACAATCAGTTTCTATTAAATCCAAATGGTATGAAAGAATCGCACAATTTTACAATTTTTGAAAGTAAAATTTCCTTATTTTTAGAAAATAAGAAAATTTTGTTAAAGTCTACACCCAACGCTAAAATTTAACCTCAACAAAACTGAGCGCTCTCGATGAAGTTTCAATAACTCACGTGCCATCAAAATTAATAAACTTCAAATCAGTCTCTACGAACTAAGCAAGAACCCTTCAAATGCCACATAAATCCAACAAAACAAAAACAACGCCAACAACAACAAGCAAAGAGTACCGCCATAGCAAAAGAAAGTACTACGCCACCAATCATTAATCATGAGCATGACGAAGGATACTCTGCTCACTGGCTGGCTGGCTGCCTGCCTGCCTGACGGACCGGCATGTGTTGTTGTTGTTGTTGCTGTTATTTGTGTAAGGGGTAAGGAATTGCGATGAGTGCGGAGATGGAGCTGACAACTGCGGCTGGCCGTTTGACTCACTGCATAGCTATCGCTTGCAGCGCTCAGGGCCAGGACCTCACATTGGTAAACAGTTCGTCAGCGCTGCGTCAATACGTCTGCCTCTCAGTCCCTCTGTATTAATGTGTGTGTGCCTACTATGAATGAGTGTTTGTGTGTGTGTGTGTGCAGTGCCTCATTTAGTTTTTTTTATATATGTAAGGCCCTAGTTAAAAGCGCAAACCTCATAACTTGATTGATGAAAGAAAGAATTCCAGCTGAAAGCACGAATTTCTGCATTACTCGGTAATGAGTTGTCATGGAACTTGCATTTCTCTGGCATTGTCGACTTTAAGCTTTGAAGACGAAGTTATGGCATTATGATTTAGTTTACCATCGCCCTTTTTAAGCTGGAATGTTTCGTATTTACAATGCTAGAATTCGACCGATGCATTCAAGTGCTAGATAACAGCACATTTTTCAGTCACAATTGAGTGACACCACAAATGTTTTATTATTAACAAGTGGGGCCACCTGTCATGTGTGCCTGTATACACGACAGCTAGTAAAACAATTAGCAACAATAAAAGTAAAAAATAAAAAAAAAAATTTTTAAATTTGTGGGATTCGAACCCATGACCTGCCGAGTGCAAGCGCGCGGCTCTACCCACTGGGCTACACAGGGCACTGCTTTCGTTCGTCTAAAGTCAGTGGACAGGCAGACGCTTTTTAGTCACTCTGCGTTTTATATATAAGATATTAAATTTTTTTAACAAATATATAGTGATTGCTTAACTGTAGCCAGAGTAGACGTGTAGTATATTTTCTCATATTCCTTTGTAAGAGGCTGACTTCTGCGGCCCTTTTTTTCCCACCCGCAGCTAAAAACGACACTGTGTATTGCTCTGCTTGAGTGTTGACGTATATTCACATACGCCACTGTACATGTGTATATGTGTGGGAACTCATAAATCGAAGCGGACATATTGCAATGTTATTTTTTGGCATTTTGCCTTGATTGCGCCCTTTTCAAAGTCGTTTCGTCCTTTCGGGCTTAAGGATGCGTCAGTTTGTTTTGGGGTTGTTTGCGTCTGCGTTGTCCTCTGCATGTTTTCTTTCACACAGCATAAAAGAACGATACCTCAAGGGCTTGTGGTGAGAGGGGCACTATCATCAATAATATTTCTGCATATTGGCAAGCAATTTTTGCTCGCTCGACATTTATAAGTTAAAAACTTTTGCCAATATAATTGTAAATTATTGAAATTTTGCATAGCATAAATAACGATTAAAAATGTTAAAATTTTTATTACACATTTTTCTGCGCAACATCGACATGGAATAATCGAGCATAATATCTGCTGCCAGAGCCATAAAATAATAATAATAATGTGCTTGAAGCGCCAAAGCAGCAGCATAAGCGGGCAATAAGATACACACACACACACGCACAAAAATAAAATCAAACACAAGCACATCACACGCATGTGTTTGTAGTTATCGTGTCTGACTTTTGGAGAAATCGATCGAAAAAAATTGCTGCAATGGCAAAATAACTTGAAACCGCGCTAACCAGCAGAGAACAAAGCATAATAAAAGGATACTCGTAATGCAAGCCAAATGCGGCAAGCGCGAAGTTGAACAAGTATGAAGGAAGCCAACAGCAGATAAGAATGAGCGGGAAGAAAGCGGGAAATGCTTGCAAAAGCGTATAAAATTAAATTTTATTACATGGCGTCCAAGTGTTACTTGGACTTATGAGCTAAAGGCAGGCAGATAGTAAACACACACATGCATGTGTATGTATTGGTATTGCTATTTATGTGCGAGTGGGGGTGACCATTGCTAGCTTATCGCAAAAACGATAAAAGAATGTTTTCCAACGAAAAAGAATGGGCATGTGGCTACGAGCAGAGCAGGGGAATTCGGCACTTTAATTCGAACTAACAAAGAGTAATAAGGAATCTGGAAAGCAAAAGGTTTTAGAAAGCTTGCAAACATTTTGTAGCAGATTTTGATTTTAATTCAATCCCGAACAGACTTCGGAACCCGTGAAAAGTTTTAGTTTGTTATGATTCCGGATAAAATAAAGTGTTTGGTGATTACAATCGGCTCTTCAGGTGACTAGTAGACTGGAGCTCTATACCCTAAGCAATCCTAATTGCTGGTGAAGTTGAAATCTGAGCAAAAACTAGCTTACTTCGGTTTTCGATTGCGAAATTTGACAAAACTTCAATGCGTTGAAATTTATAAAAACTATTTTATTTAAGGCATAGCAATTCACTTCTGACATTTTGTGGAGTTTTAAAAATCCACAGAGCTTCGATTTTGATCTTTATTTCGTTTCTAATAGCAATGGAAATAAGAAATGGAAACTGGTCGTTCCAATGTTGATGAAATGACTATTCTCTATGCTCGAATTTTGGCTTTCATTCAAATGTTAGTTCCATAAACTTTAGGGGTTCTGAAATAGATTTTGCTTTCGATTCCGCTTGTAATCATTGTATTCAATCAAAGACAAATCTTAGTTGTTCATCTTATATAATTTTGGATTTAACTCTATGAGTATTGACTTATTTTCGACTTTTATCAAATCGAATTTTATTTCTTTATTAGCTGCTCTGTGATTCGAAGGCGCGTTGTAATTTGCATTTCTCTGCTGTCTTTTTTGCATATGTCAATGATAAATCATGCCAATTTCCAATATAAATGATAAAATATATTTGCATTTCTGCGTGGGCTTTCTACTCTCAGCAGAATTGCATTGGAACAGGCTGCTACAAGATGACAACTTATGAGTTGCCATTCATAACGATGAACACTCAAAGGTACCTGTCAAAAGCAGCTGTCAATACAAACACAAAGCACAGTCACACCTTTAACCTCCTGACAATTGTGCACCATTGTTCCTATGAGATTCGAATCGTAAAAAAATACCAAAAAATATTATACAAAATTATTATTCGCAGCGCAGAGGCAAGCGCCACTGTGCAACAAAGGAAAAAGTAGCTGACAAGCGGCTTTCAAAGCTCGTTATGGCAAAACAAATGATTTAATAATAAAAAACGTAAAAGTGACTTTATTGCGGCAGCAGTGCGCAGTGCGGAAGGAGAACAAGCAGAATTTTGGCAGAAAATGTGAAGAAAATCGGAATTATCTGATGATTGATGTGCGTCTAAGAAATGAGACAGGAAAGAAGTTATTGCTTGTGAGTTTATAGCAAATTTAATTGCCAAAAAAAAAGTTGGTCGTCTGGTGGGGGAATTGATGGAGTATGAAGCAACATACTGACGATATAAATCAATTTGTGCACATTCGAGCGCAGATGCTTGGAAGTGGAGAACATGGCCTAAGATAAAAAAACGTTGTGAAAAATTGTTGAAAGTGAGTGGAACATTTTGCAGAAATTCTAAATGTTTGCCTTTGATCTGACGGTTGAGCAATTCGACTAAGGTTTATGTTGTATTAGCAACATTACTATAAATAAAATACATAATTTTAAATTGAATTTGCGGCAGTGCTTTGAAGAAAAGACAGTCAAGCATCTAAAGGCAATTGAGGGAAATGAAATGACAGTTTGGGCTCCTTTGAAATGTGAAAGGGATGGGTAAATATTTGACTGATAGTACAAAACTTAAAAGAAAGTAGTTGGCTGTGATATATTATGTTGTATAACCAAGAATATATTCATATATATAAGTGTCTCGGTCCGAACATTTTAGGCTACTCAGTTAAATGCTCTTATATATGTACCTTTCAATACACATATTGATAATATCAGTGGTCACAAAGCATAACAGTCTAACTCGAGTTAAAACAAAATTGAATTTATAATGCCAGCCATTATAATGTTAAACTCATGCTTTTATCTTTTGAATGACTTCAATTATCTATCAAAACCCCAACAGCTTTTACATTAACTGCAGTGAAAATTTTAAACTTCTCTCCTGAAAAACTTGAAAAACAAACATAGGCCGTTATGACTTGTGAGCACAGATATAATATCTTCACCCAGCAAAAAGTAGCAACATCTGAAGGTTGGAACTGCTGCCAGGAAATAGCCTGAACATTTGTTGCTACAAATTACCACAAATATTTGATATTTTAAATATAAAATACATTCTGAGTTACACTAATAAATATTTATGCAAAAATTCAATGGCTAGAGAATGCTACGTTGGCATCTATGGAAGGCATGCACTCCTTCCATACCACTGGCAAGCAAAAATATTGACAGCTGCCAGGCAGGCATTCACGCCTTCGTACACTGTCACTTTCACAGCCACTTCTTCTTCTATTTTTTGCTGTTACCTCCCTGCGCTGCTTACTTCTGCTTGTGCTCCTGCCGCTGCTCCTTGTTCACTGCTCCTTGCTCCTTATATGTGCATACTATTTACAGCAAGCACTCGATTGCTGGCGGCAGGCGTTGCCTGTGATTGCACATATTTGCCTACAGACACGCTTCGCACTTCGGTCTCCCACTGCCATTCCCACTCCCATTCCCATTGCCACTTCATCTGACATGGTAAGCACCCACCACTGACTTGCACACAGTCGTCCCTCGTTCGCGTGTCACGCGTTAAAGCCCAAACAGCATTGGCAAAATTCAATAACAATATTTACAGCCATTAACACGCGCCTAAATGCCTACAATGCCAACAACAAGCCGTAGCGGAGTGAGTGAAGGAGTGGCGAAGTGGCAAAAATGGCAGCAGAAAATGGCAGACTTGCAAAAATATTTGCGCAGAACACTTTGCCTAAAATATAAAACCTTGCGTTGACAAATTTTGCATAGCAACACACACACGCACATGCCACACACACTCACACACACATACAGTGAAGTGAAGTGACACGCGTCTGTGTATAATTTGCACGCCCTTTGCTGTGTCAGCGCTGCCAACTTCAAATATACAAAAAATTACCTTTTGCTTGTAAATTTTCCTAGCAAAATTTTTATAATTCAGCAGTGTATTTAATTGAATTGAAAAATGTACGATTTATACATTTAACAAAATCAAATACGTTTGAAGCTTAAGATTTGCGATGTTTGCAACAATACTAAGAAAATCAAAACTTGATTGTTTCAATAACGAAATCATTAAAGCAAATTTTTATCAAACAACATAGACTTAAATTCTCGAGCTTTTAGAAAAATTAGTCCTAGTCGACATCGAAGTTATTGAGAATATATTTCAAATTCATTAATTTTATCATAAAAGTGGCAGCTCTAACTTATTGCCATGAAAAAGTATAATATATATAGCCAGTCTTTAACTTTAAATATATAGTACTATTTTTTCCAGTATACTTTTAATTGGCAGCACAGTTAATATCAACTGTTTTAAGGAAATTTTTTAAATTATTTTGGCTTTGGGAATTTTTTCCCATTTTTTTCCCTCTAGTAATTCTTACTTTCAAAATTTCCCTTTCTTGTTAGAAGAATTTATTCGAACTTCTTCTTTTTGTATTTTCAAGTAATCGTCTGGTTTCTTCCTTCATTTCCACAATATTCTAGAGAAATCAATAGGTGGCAGCGCTGTACACTGTGCTCCCCCTTCCCTTCTACTGACAGAAATTGTGGTCTGGCATATGTCGCTTGGCTCATAAAATGTTCCCCTTGATTTGCTACAGTTTTCGGTTGCTGCTAACAGCAAAAATATCACAGAGGGTGTCCTGCGCACACACACACACGCACTTATGCGAACGTGCCTGATTTTTGCATATACATACATACATACGCAGATACTTTTTAAGCGCAATTTGTCGCCATTTTTTATTACATTTCTGCTCTCGACTGACACTTTGCACATTCTGAGGCAATTTCACGCATTTGCGCTAATTTATTTACGATTCAATGAATTTATGAGTGCCATTAGCGGCAGCGGGTGTGGCGGGTAGGTAGCTATATTTACAAATACTTATGTTTGCATATGTGCGTTTTACTTACATCTCACGCTCAAGTAATAGCCAATTGAGGAGTACTGGAAATTCAGATGCCGCGACGTGCATTTGTACCAGCCCGAATGTTCTCTGCGTATGGAGCTGAAGTTGAGGAAACCATCGCCGGTCTGTGGCACCTACGGCGAAATTGACAGAGAGAAGCATACAGAAATATATGAGTTATTATAAAATACAAGCAGTATTTCAATGAAAAAGAATATAGGCTGAAATAAAAGAAAAATTATGAACATGCATCTATATTGTCAGTTCCATGGAACTATGACTCATAAAAGATACAACTTCACTAATCTAGTCATCATTCATAATTGAAACCTACGAGGTAATTAGTTTAAGGGAAGCAGAATGCTGAGACTAAAGAAAGCTTTACTAAATTTATTTATTCGAATTTTTATAATTTACGCTATTCATAAATTTCTATGGCCTTTCTTTCTAATATTTTTCACATTAGATTTCATGAAAGTTATTAACTTTTTGAGAAGTCGTTTAATTTACATCAGTTCAGTTAAGATTTTTTTCTCATTAATGTTTGAACAGCTGTATCTAACTTCTTACAGTTTGGAAAAGGGCAAGAGAAATTGTTTATGTAGGAAAAAATTGTGACAAGCAATTTCGCACTCTATTTCAATGTTGCTCATCTCATTTGTGTTAGAAATTCCCTGCATTGCTACAGCATCCGTTTGTGCCTTCTTCTCATTATGCCATCAAATCGCTAAAATGAAGCGCAAATATTGACAAAATGAAACTTTTTAATGAGTTGCAAGGAAATTGCCAAGGAATTTCAAGCCGGGAAAAAAAAGTTAAGAAATTAAACCTTCTAGCATTAGGCTTCTACTTATATGTTGATGTTGCAAAAGTGTTCCATCATGCAGACATACACATGTATATATACATATATGTACATATATATGTACATAAACATATATATGTACATATATAGATGTAGAGCCAGAACTACAAGCCGGCATTATAAACGCAAATTTCGCTGTGAGTTTGCATACTTTTTTCCCATCCCCTGTAGAAACTGCATATCCGCACTAGCGCGCTCATGACTGTGCTTTCCGTAGTGGTACTTACCGGCGTATCGCCGTCATCCTTTTGCCAACGCGGCGTGCTCGGTGGATTCGAGTCGACGTCGCATTTCAGCGAGACTTCGATGCCCTCACGCAGCGGATAACCGAAGCCAGGTGTACGGGAGATGGCAAAGGATGGCGTATCTGCCGAATAAGAGGGGGAAAGAGAGAAGCAAACGTGTTTTATAGTAGTTTTTAATTAAACGAATTGCTTAACAATGAACATAAAAGTTTTATAATTAAATTAAAATCAAAAGTGTTGCCTTCTTGCTGTTTACGCTGAATGTCAGAATGCACTGAGCTGAGCTGGTGATAGTGATGATGCTGATGTATGCAGTGGAAAACAACGCGAGCACTTTCTGTAGTGGTTCAGCTTTTGACAGTTGTTTGCTCGCTGGAAGTTTAGACGTCAGAACATTCGCTGGCAACTAATTTCTCTTGAACAAATTTTGTTAAAGTTTTCGAATGCGAGCAAACAGAAAGAATGTAAATATAAATCTGTTAAAATTATAAAAGATAAAAGAACGCATTTGATGATGATTTTGAACGTTGCTTCAATCTAAAAATTGTTCTCTACTCATAAGCATCTGAACTCAAAGGGACCACATTATAATAGACGAAAAGGATCTAGACAAGATAGAGAAGAAAATTATCTTTCTACATGCGAAAGCCAACACTCAGAAAAAATTTAACTCTAGCACGATCTCTAGTATGAGTATGCAAATGACTAGATGCTGCGATTCATCTACACATGCTAGTTTAGTAAGAACCAATTGAAGCCGTTTCTTTCAACTAAGCTGAAATGTAGCCATATAAGAAATTTCCAAAAATTATTTTTTTCTCATTTGAACCTCGGTTAATTGAATTCAGAAACTGCACAAACATACCCGCAGAGCACCCTCTGACATCGAAAATATATACATAGATATATGCGCGTCACTATATATCGTACAAAATAGCAGCACACTGCAATTTTCCCAGCCTGAAAGTTCCAATTAAATTCAAGCAGTTTCCATCGGAAATTCAAGTTATATTATAAAATTTCTACACATTAACGACGCGTATTTTTTCGCATTTTTTCTCAACTGCAAAACCACCGAAACCACAGGCAGGCAATGTTTTAAATCAGGCATCAGCTAAACCGGCCGCACTCTGCGCTAAGAAATCCGCACTAATTGGCAACACTCACAGTACCTCAAAATAAATCCCTGGTATTTGCTTTATTAATTCCAGCCGCAGAATTTTGCGCAATACAGGCTACTACTACTACTATTACTACATAGAAACAACAACAACAACAACAACAACTGGGAGCAGCAGGCATGGCACAGAGAGAGACGAAAGAATAGAGCAAATTAAAATAGCTCACATGAAAGGATATCGAACAAAAGTCAGAGGATGGATAGGCGGACGCTGCAGACAGCTCGGCAAACACACACATAGACACACAGACAGACAGACAGTAGTGTGGATGAAAGGCACACAAACAAATAGGCACATCGCAGCACAGAGAGAATTGATTTGTCAACATGTGTGCATATGGATGTGTGGGAATATTTGAAAAATTGAATTATTTTGCAGCAGCCATAAAAGGATATGCCAGGGAAATAGTTTTGAAAAATCTCAATAAAAGAGTTGATTGCAAAAAGCAAGCATAAAGACAAAGTTGTTGAGGTGGGGAATATGTGACTTGGCTAAAAGGTCTACTGCCAGAGAGGCCAAAAAAATGGCAGGACTGCAGTACATATAAGCTTGCTGCAGTTGAAAACAGTTGAAAGAATTTCAAAATTTTTGTGGGTTTTCAGCATGACGTTAGATTTTACTTTAATGCACTGCAATTGCTTTTTGACAATTTCAAGAAATGTTTTGAAAATATAATATTTCCTCATGTTCTAAAAAAATTCAACAGAATGCTGCCTTTTACTTGAATCGTAAGGCTTTAAGAGATTAAGTAGGTTTTAGTTCAACCCAGCTGAAATCTACCTATATTCAAGTATAAATTTATTCATACCAAAAATTTGTTGCCATAGAAATTAAGATAATTCATATAGAAAGCTTCTTTAATCTGCTACAAATTCAATCAATGCCATCTTTCTAGATGAGTTTTACGGCGTGAAATCATTGCAACTTAATTGAGCTGTTGTTGCTCACCAGGCTGCTCTTTGGCAGTGCACTGTCCTTCCAATTTTGTTTGAGTTATATAGACCACCAACAGATCCATCAGTTCCATAAGCGTCAATAGCAACAATATTTTTATCGATAGCATTGATATCGCAAATTTTGAACTTTTAATCAAAAATATTGCGCCACATTTCGAATATAAAAATTTCGGCAATAAATTATAAATTTCATTTTAAAAATAAGTTGATCGAGCTGTTGAACGGATATGGCCATCTCTATCACCAGCAACTCCAACAGTGGCTTTAGCGTTCGCTCAGCGCTACTGCCAACTTTCACTGTTTCTGCTACAATGCGCGCCTCTTCCTCTGGCCTACCACTCTTCTCCTCTTAGCCTCAATGCTATTCACTTCTTTCGAAGGATTTTACTTTCAGCGCTCGAGCACTGCATTACATCGGCGTGTAAGCACAAGCACCTGCTTAAATGCAATAATATTATTTTGACCTCAAAGTGAAGATGTTGTTTTGATGTGGCTGCCGCGGCCTGACGACTTTCGAAAGCGTGTTGAGTGGCAGCTCAGACAGCAGCAGTGCTGCAAGTAGTTGCAGATGAAGTGGCTCAGTGCTCGGCTGCTTTCGCCCGCGGCGTGTGCTTCGCCTACTTGAGTGGCTTATGCAAATAAAGTGCTTCAGCTGTAAAGAACTTTGCCAAACTTTAAAGCTCGCCGTAGTGCGAGCGGAATCGCGGAATCGCTCGGCGGCAGCACCTTAAAGTAGGCTACACATTTTCCAACCATACACACTTACATTGTACGTCCAGCAGCAGCGAGGCGTTCTGTCGTATCTTGAGCGTGGGATGCTCCATGACGCAGAGGATGCGTGCGTTGTGGTGCGCGCGATAGACTGCTGGCAGGCGAGCCTCGCTCTTGGCGCCGCCATTAATTTTGTATGCATTTTTGTCCTGCAACGAAACACAAGAGGGCGCATATGTATATTTGTATTCGTGGCAATAAATGTGAAAGAAACACCTGCTCCTTAAACTACAAAAGCCAGATATCATATTTTATTTGAAAGCCTTTCATTTTATTCTTTTTCGGGGCTTCCGTTCCCCTAGAGGGTAAAAATGGTAACTATTATAAGCATATTGTAGTGCGACTGTGCCAGTTGCAGTCGTCGCCTATTTTTCATATTTTTTAACATAAAAAAAAAACCGTAAAATTTCTAGAATAATAAAGATTTTCACTACCCCCAAAGCTTCTCAATTTCCTTCGAATCATGCGAGAAAGATTGGTCTAAGGCACACTCTCTATTACAAAAAAGTGAAAAATTGCGAATTATTTGTTTTCTTTTAATTATTTGATTCAAATTTATGTTAGAAGTATCTATCGAAATTCGAAATGAAAAGTTTGATTGCTCTTTCAAATGTTTGTATCTAAAAGCTTTTGCTGCTGTAAAATGCAAGCGAGCAATGAACATAGCTGCCTCGCTACACAATGTTACACTGCACACATGCACACATGCAAAGGCATTCTTGACATGTGTGTGTGTGTGTGCAGCCGCCGTCGCCAACACGCGCGCACAGAAATTTGCATGACTCCGCGATAAAATGTCAATTCGCATTTTTCGCTTTGTGCAGGCAAACTCTTCTACAATGCTGCCCCCTCAACACTGGTGGAGGAGGGGGCGATGCGGAGATGCATATTTTAAAAGCGTGCGCAGGAAAGGATAAAAGAAAAATGAAGAGCTCTAGCGACGCACAGTGGGCGGAGCAGTTAATTTCTTAAACAAAAGATTTCATTTCTTCTCTTTGAATTGATGCTTCTTCTTATTATTAATTGCATGTGAAATTCTAAAAATATGCAATCAAAATAAGAGTTTGAAAATCCTTTAAAAGTTTTCGAAATTCCTTCTTTTTATTATTTACATAATATTCTAATTAGCTCTTCAAAGAAATATTTTTGTTAAATTTTGGTAAGGATCCATTTCAGCCCGTTCTAATAAAATTTTTCATGCATAAAGTGTCTAAATTTATTTTCATTGAATTAATTTTTCGAAAATGTCTTTTGACTTTTGTGCGGAAATTGACTATTTTCATGTACTGTGCGCTGACAGCGACAAAACATGTTGCTGACATATGCCATATTGCTTGCTCTACATGCAATTTGCATTTGCTTTAATTAAGTAGAAAAAAGAGGCACGCAAGCAGGGAACAGGCGGCAGCTGGCAGGCGTACCTTATCATTTTTGATTTCCTCCAATTCGAGCACTTCCGCTGACACTTTCTGCGCATGCCGATCCACGCCAGGACTCAGCAGCACTTCCCACGTGAGTGTCGGCTTGGGATTGCCACCTTCGCTCACACACGCCAAATTCAGCTCAGAATTCTCCTTGACTGGCACAAAAATATTGCCTGCATCTAGGCGGCGGGAATCGATGAGCAAGTACGGCGGCTTGGGACGATCTGTGGGTAGGAAATTTGTTGTTGATTATTGAAATGTTTATAAAATTTTCTTTGAGTCTTTATTATTAAGTGCGAAGTGATTGCGCCTAAAAGCATGCTATGCTCAAAATACAAGAAGGAGTTTTTAGATTCATTTAGTAATTCTTTTTATGTAGTTTTTAAAATGTTTCCTTTGTTTTATAATTTTTCGGCAATTTCATAAAAACTTGTCGGCTAAGCGCGGCTTGCAGTCGTTTAGCGTAATTTTTGCGCCTGCAAGTATGCCACGAAATTTTCCTTTTGACTTCTTTAACTAGTTTCGCCACATTTGCGGCTATTAGGCCATCATGCCGTTTGCAAACTTCTGCAGCATTGCTTGCTATTAGCGTTTGAATGGCGAAGCTATGCGTGCTTCTTCTTCCAAATCCGTTTTTGTGAAACTCTCTGCCAACTTTGCTAGCTTCCAGCTGCTAAGCTGACAAAAACTCCGCACATTTAAAAAGTGCCGCCATTAAGGCAACAACTTTGGCAACATTTCTGGAAAATTGCAAAATGTGTAGCGCGCTTTTAGGAGCCGCTGCTGGCACTTGCAGCATGGCTGCATCGCCGCTTACCTAAAACCACCAGCTTCACTGGCCGCGCATTCTCCGTGTAGCGACGCGTGTTCTCGGCCTCGCACTGCCATTTGCCGTCATCCTCGAGCATCACGTTGGTAATGGTGAGCGCGCCGTTGGCCTCCTTTATAAAGCGATAATCGGTGACGCGTGTGGTGCGATCCATGGCATGCACAACCTGCAAATGGTAAATTTTAATGTAATTACAAAAGTTGCCGGTTGGAGGAGAGGGAAATACGAACATGGCAAGGGAGCTGGGAAGCGGACAAAAGTTCAAGAGATCCCAATTAAAGTCAAGTAAGGCTTATCAGCTTGAATAGCGAGGGCCTTCGCATTCTCACAAGATATCTTACAGGGCACTGCAGCCTTTGATGCCAGCTGATGAAGATGGCTTTATCCGACATGTGTCGAGTATGCCAGACAGGGACTGAAACGTTCGAGCACATCTTATGTGATTGTGCCGCAATCATTAGGCTCAGAAATATTCATCTAGCATGGCTACTCCGTGCCCCTACGAAAAATGTGGAACACCAAACCCTGCAAAGTGATACTTTTCAGTAAGATCCTAACACAATTTTTAAAGACAGGTCCAATTTTCGGCAGCGGTGTACAACAAAAGCCTTCGATCAATATCAATATCAAAGTTGTAAGGATCTAAATTTACACATAATTTAGACCTCACAAATAATTCTATATATTAAAAACACTATTGAATATAACATAAAATAACATTGAACGTCAATATAGCTTCCAAGATCAAGCGGACAACGAAAATACCAACACAGGTCAGACCGACAAAGCGAAGCACAACAATAGAAAGAAGCGCAACCGAACAAGAACAACAACAGCCGACGAAGAAGAAGAAGCACTGCTTTGAACAGACTGCAGCAAGCGAGCCACAGGCAAGCAGACAAGCAAGCAAGAAGGAAGAAGAAGCATGGCTAAATATAAGACGCTGCAGCAGCCAGAAGAAATCACTTCTCTGCTGGCTCCTGAGCAGAGTGGTCATCCCCAGTAGGCGAGGAAGTTTTACTCCTCGCAATAGTAGCTCCTACCGTAGTCACTGGACGAAAGTTTTACTTCGCCAGTCGTAGTTTTATTACGCTAAGCATATACACGACCGAACGTCTTACTTCGGTCGTACTAGTTAAATTTAAGCTACACGTCGTCGAGGAAGTTTTACTCCTCCGACTAGAAATCGTAGTCGTGATTGTCACCATTTGATTTCCGTTTTCTATAAATAAACTATCCAAAACACCGAAAAACAACCCATCTTCTCATTTCTCCTGAGATAGGACCCGGACAGCCGCTGAGGTTATACCCCAGCTATCCAACCCCGAGGAAAGGGTCATTACAAAGTGAAGCATAGGACGTGGTATAGAAAGGATGTATTTTTTATCATTGTCACTTTTTCAAGGTGCTCAACATTGATTTCGTTAATATTGATTTTTTGTATAGAGTCTGAATTTTGCTTTTATGTAAATAAATTCAAAAAATTTTGCTCACATTCAAGGTCACCCTCCCCGCCATGAAAAACTTGCTGATGGCTATCATCTCAAGTTGAAAGTTCTAATTAAAATCAAGCATACAAGCCGGGGCACCATTTTGAAATCTGCTCGCTATCTGGCATGACAGCGACTTATAGAATCGGGTTAAAAATATTCTGGCAATAAAAATATCATAGCAAAATTTTTTTTATCGCCAATATTTGTGGCACATTGCTTGCGTTTAAGTGCTGCGCAAAAAGTTAAAATAGCTTTTATATTTATTTTTGCTTGCGCCATAAAGTTTATTCGTTATACAACAAGAGCAAACAGAAAAACCACAAAGACAACAACAACAACAACCAATATGTCAACGTATGTAACAATATATTGCTGAAATTGCCAATTTTTTGCCGTTGATTTCATAATAATTCCATTTTCATGGCAAGCCATGTCGCTTATCTTCTTCTTCCTCGCCTTAACACTGCTTATTTCTTTTTTTCATTTAGATGTTGTTATTATAATCTACAAAAAAGTGCTTTTTTTACTCAAGTGTTGTTGTTGCTATGAGTGCGCATGTGGCAAATGTTGCCATCGACGGCGAATTTTAAGCTAAGCTAAAATCTCTTCAGAAAATCGCCTGTTGTCGCTAGCGCTGCTGATATTGTGACTGCTTTTGTTGTTGTTGTTGTTGTTGCTGCTGTTGCTGCTGCTGCTAAAGTTTCCACTTGGCAACACTGGCACTTTTGTGTCTGGCTTGCAATATGGCGCAGCGCAAGTCTGCTGAGTTTGGCGGCAACAATGCGGTTGCACTATCCAATAGCAACAACAATAACAACAATAGTGACAATGTAACCAGAGCACAAAAATAATACGAGTATCAACAACTGCTTGCTATACATACAAATAAAAAAAAAAAACAACAGCAACAACAACAACAAAACTATACGCTTGTACAACTTCAAACAGCAGCAATCCGGCGCGTAACTTTTAGCATTTTTGTTTTAGTAGCAATGCTGTCAGTGAGCAGCAGAGGCAGCGGCAGTGGTCGATAACATAACATATCTTTAGGCGTGCACACACATATGTACTTCTATATATACATATAAAAATATATTGTATATTTATCATTGGCGCAACAGCGCGAGTAGCCAAGGCTCAGGCTTAGCTTTTGGAATTCTTGAATTGTGTTTGCTCATTCTATGTAAAAAATTTATTACTAAGCTATTTTCCAACGGAATTGAAAAGTTTTATTCTATAGGCAAGACATACTATCGGAAGCAAGAACCCTTCGCCTCCCTCAGAGACTGTTCCCATATCCCATAAATCAATGCGAAAAATATTACTAGTTAATCATATGCAATACAAACTAGGAGACCTAATCAAATATTCTGCAGTTTGGAAAGGATTGCTGTCCCTTGATATATGTAGACGACATCTTTAAGATATCGCAACAGCAATTAGCGAAAATAATAATTTTTTGTTGGAGGAGACACTTCCGTATCAACATTTGAGAATCGATTGTGCCTTGTGCCTACGTACTAAACCCACCTCCCTCCTGGACTCAGTCCTGTTTTCCCCTGTGGTACCACCAATTAAGGCATTCCTTCGCAGGGCAGGATAACCCTTTTCTAGGGTTTCGTCTGTTTATTTATGCTGTTGTTTGCATGTATCTTCTATTTTGATAGCTTCGTGCCATTTGTCACCGACCTGGATGGAGGAGGTCCAGGTTCGGTTCAGACGAGGTCCAATATAGAATCGGATGTGCGTTTTATGGCATCAGAAATGGGATCGTTAGCGCTTGGTTTCTCGTAAATAGAATGCAAGATATGTGTGCTAGATACGTATGACAACTTGTACTAAGTTAGTATGTCGGTGGGTAGAATTTTCGTATAAATAAATACTTCGAGTGACTGCAGAAGACACTCAAAAATAGAACGTCTTTCCTTTAATATACGCAAAAATTTTCATTCACAATTCAGAAATGTAAAAAACTGTTAACTACTAGAAGCAAGCTCCAGACGCAATTCAATTTTATTCGAAGACATTTCGTTGCTGCTTACGTTGCTGCTAGCATTCGTTGGTATTGCACTAATAGAAATCGTAAAATGGCCGAAGTGACTTCTTCTGCTTATGCCACAGAAAGGAATGTAATCAGCGCATTAATGGCTTAACTGTCTCGCTGCGTATCAGCCCAAATCATACAAACAAACACACCACACACACACACATGCCTCGATTATGCTCGTAAATTGAGCCCCTTCCCCCTGCAGCAATTTAATGTGCATTTCAGACAATTTCGAAATCTTGTTGTAAGCATTTTTCATGGAAAATTGCTTTTGGCAAATATATTAGCCTCTTGATAATTTGCACAAGAGCAACAGCAACAGCAACAGAAACAGCAACAGCAACAGCAACCACAAAAACTAACAAGCACTTCAGTTGCCACTGCTCGATTGCATACTCAGTCATGTTGCAGTTTGTTGCTGTCGCTGTTGTGGGATGCAGCGCACTGCTCACATGTCATTTATTCCGACGGCGGCAATAGCAGCAACAGCGACTAGCAGCAACAACAACAGCAGTTAACAGCAACAACAGCTAACAATTTCTGCTGTGCTGCCAGCAGTGCCGTCTTTCCTTCAGCACTTGTACACGCCCCATGGAGAGACGAAACGTTGATTGTGTGGGCATGTTGCTCAGCGTTTGTTGTCTTATTGTTGCTGTTGTTGTTACTATTTTGTTGCTGCTGCGCGAAACTTATACTTATGCTTGAGAAAACGCTCCGCTGAGACTGAGCAGACTGCCGCGCTTATGTGCAAGTGCGTCTTGTCAGTGCATGTGTGTGATGTGTGCGATAAGTGTGTGTGTGTGTGTGTGTGTGTGTGTGTGTGTGTGTGTGTGTGTGTGTGTGTGTGTGTGTGTGTGTGTAGTATTTCTGTGAGTGTGTGCAATAATTGCAATTTTCATTCGCTTTGTTTTTCTACAAAATTGCTCAGTGTCATATAAATTCGCATATTATTTCTGCTGAAATCGTGAACATCGGGCTTTAGTCACAAACGATGACGTTGTTTTTGTTGTTGTTGTTGTTGTAAGAATTTACGTGATTGTTTCAATGAAGCGCATCCTCTTGTGGCAATTGTCAAGTGATTAATTGTCAAGCTATATAAATGACTTAGGCTTAAATGCTAGGCAAAGGAGGCTAGCATAATTTATTTGCCTTGTTCCGCTGCACGTGCTGGCGTATGAGTGCTCTCTATATCTCCCTCTCTCTTTCTCTCACACGAACTGTGGCACTTAACATGTCGGCGAAGAAATATCATCTTCCATTAGCGTCGCCAATTTAAATAGTTTTAATTCAAAGCATGAAGTGAACAATCATTCGTTCGATACAATCACAATAAACAGGTTAAGGCAATGGCCGATTTTATCTATATACATATGCTTGTATATATAAAGAGAGCTCGTTGCTTCGAAGCCCAGTCGACTCAAACCATCTAAAAAAAGAGAATTTATTTTCAAATTGTTGCTGTGTATAGAACCTCCAAAAGTATTCCCTGTCATAAAGAGAAAGCTTACTGTACAGATGCGGCTTTGGAATAGATTTGTGGGTCCCATTAACTTGTGCTAAAATAGCTAAAAAGTTGAGCGCTGTTGCGCCATCTTTTTATTCTAATTTTTTTATATAAAGAATTGTGTCCAAGATATGCACAAAAAGACAAGCTATCACTCAAATATTGGCCAAAGGACCTAATGCAATTAATTTCGTTATATTTTAGCTTACGCTGGAAAAAAATCCAGTGCATCAGCAACTTCAGTAACTAAGTGCAATAAGTAAGTGCCCGCAACTAATTGGAAAACGAACCGGGAATAATGAGCGATAATGCTACAAATTAATTGCGTATAGTCAATATGGAGTGTGCTTCAGCAGAGCAGTGAAAGGACACTTGAAGGCAACCAATTTTTACAGCAGCGACAGGAGGAATGCTGCCACTTGCGCTGATTGCGAACATTGCTGAAGTAGCACTGAAGATGGATGCCAGCTGAAGTGGCATAATTTTTTCTTACAGTGTCAAAACATTTTATTAAATTGCTCACTGTTTGCAAAATTGTGCGCATTATAAAAATGTAAAGGTAATTTTGCAAAGGTCTGTCAAAACGTTTTATGCAAATTCAAGCGGGATCTCGCATTCAGTTCCGGCCACTAGCGCAGTCAGTGAAAATTGTGCCGGGGGCTTACAGTACTGCCAGCTATTTTAATGCACAATGGCTGCCGAACATCCTTTGCGCGTCGCTGTGCCAAGTCATCTGTCGCCTTGCGCTCTCTGGCAACAGGAGCATGCCTTCTGACAATAGAAACTATCCAATAATAACGATTATCCTATTTGCATAATAGGACAGCAGCGCGACAAGCAACTAGACAGCAAACTGAAATTGTGCTGGTGTGAGCAGCCAGGCAGACAGGAGGCAGGAGGTAGGACAGCACTCAGGAGCATGTTAATGCTGATAACAAAGAAAACACGCTAAAGGTCGTTGGAATGCAATTAAAGTCAGAGCAACGCATTCACTGACAACTTCTGAGAAAGTTAAGCGCTGCAATTGAAGTTGGAAAATAGGAAAAGAATTTGCGTATTCTTAAGGTATGGCATGTCGGAATACAAGCTCAACTCAGTTCAGCTGATCAACTTACCTGCCCATTTTTGTACCACATGCTGGACGAAATGTCCAAGTCCACCTCGCACATGAGTCGTATTTCGGAGTGCTGCTCCGCATACACCACCGACATCTCTTCGTCCTCGTAGGGATTTGGCGGCACGGGTCGCAGCGGCAGCACACGCGGTTCTAGCGGCTCATCGTGCGAATAGTCCTCGCTCTTGTCCACGATCACGCCTATGGCACGCAGCTCCCGATCCGTGCCGCTGTCGAACTCTTCCACATCATCAATGATGATGATGGGCTCTGGCGGCTTGCGCTGCTCCACATGTGGCTGCTGCATAATGGGCGTGCGCTTAGCCTTCGCGGTCAGCGGCGCAAAGGCGAGCTGCGACACCGCGTCGAAATCGTCCACAGCGCTTAAGCTCAGATTGCCGGCGCTTTCGTTGAAGTACAAGCTGGACACTGGCTCATCGCGCGGCTGCTGTGAGGGCAGAGCGTAGCTGAAGTCCTCGGAGGATGTGGAGAGCGACGTGCCGCGCGCCTGCGCAGCCTTGTCTGTGCCCAGCGACGTTGCAAGCTCTTCGTCGTTGCTGAAGCTTTCATTGTTCAGATCCTCGCGCGCTACTCTCGTCGCCGCCGCCGCCGCTGTTACATCTCTGCGCGCACGCACTTTCGCGCCATTGTGCTGCCGGCTTTGATGCGGCTCCCTGTGCACTTTCGCCTCTCGGTGCAGACTTCTGTGCGCGACATGCACTCGCTGGTGCTCCTCTGGCGACGCAGCTTTTGTTTTGGCAGGACTGTGTTTCTTGTGAGGCTGAGCGCTGTGATCAGCCGTCGAAGGCAATTGGGATGGCTTGTGGGCGTGGCTTGCATGCGTCTGCGCCTGCGTGTGCCTTTGCTGCGCGGCTTTCGCCAAAGAGAAGGGGACAGTTGCCTCGGAGAGCGTTGGGTGCAGTGAAGTGTGTTGCTGAGCAGCTGGAGAGCTTTTTGCTGTTGCTGGCTTTGTGGCCAAGCAATTTTTGGCACATTTTTGTGTATTCACATTGGTTTGCTTGTGTTTGTGACTTTGTGGTTGTGTGAGCGTGTGGGCGGTGAGCTTACTGTCACCTGTGACGTGGCGAAAGCTTTGCTCCTTCGCCAGAGCATTTCGCTGTGGTATGCTCCATGTTGGAGCTCTGTCGGCGGGTTTGCTTTGTGTTTTGATATTCTGTGGATTTGTGCTGGTAATGCCTGCAAGCAGAGATGTGAGAAGATCGATTATTTTTATGGAAACCAAAAAATCCTGTAACTTTCAATGAAGAGAAGTTCAGCAAGCGAGAAAAGGAAAGATGGAAGAATATTTGAAAATTCAATTGGATTATGAAACTGTTAGATTAAGCATTAATGCTAAAAGTTAATTGAAATTAATTAAAATTAATATATATTCTTTGAAATGAAATAACTGCTTGAAAAGCTTAAATGGAATTGACATAACAAAAATAAATATTTGTCGTAACAGCCCGTGTGGGCTCAGGCCTAACTTTCTCACATTATCTTGTGTGTGCTCGTACTATTTTTAGCACAAGATAACGGTACCGACTAATTTATTCTGCAGACGTGTTCGAACGAAAATTGCGAATTGATTAAATTAAATTGACATGAAAGAGAAAAATTGCTCATTCAGCGTCGACTTTTGATTTCTATAACCAACTGTTCAGTTCATTTTGTGCCGAAAAAACTGCTTGCAAATTTCTTGTGCTTTTGTATTGATTGACTAGCAATTTAAGTGGAACAAAAAAAAAGCTACCACAAAGCGCTCCCCCCAACCAACGATGAAAAACTGGCAGCTAATTCGAAAGAAATCTACAACTTTTCTGAGAGAGATGAATGAGATTGCGATTAAAGAAAATTTATATTGCGCAGCGTTTAAAACTTTTCCGACTTTGGCAAAAGACAAGCGGGTTTTCATTGTCATGACTCATGATGGCGAAGTGCCGCTTCAGCTTTCTCTTATGCCATACGAGACAAATAATTTCGCTAACATACAGACAGGCCTACAGCTGAAAGCTAAAATACAACTCAGCAACATGCTGTGTGCATGTGTGTGTGCGCTGAGTGTGTATGTGTGATTGTGTGCGGAACAACAATTTTGTAGTTGCCCAGACTGTGCCTGCAATTGGCGCACCTTTGTCCAGACTGTTGCCAATTTGCAGTTAATTGTCTGCAAGTTGCGCAGTGTCAGTTGTTGTCCTTGCACAAAACGGCAGCATCCTGACAGCAGCAGAAAGCAAAAGCCACAAACACTGCAGCAAGCAATTTCGAGAAGATGAGCGTCAAGGAAAATGGAAAAAGAAACGGAAATAGATACGGCAGCAGATGTGAGGAAAGCGGCCAGACAATGTAAGAGAATGACATGTGCGATTTAAGTTGCTTTCATGTAGTCCACAAGCAATTGTAGAATGTTATATAGTACGTATATACAAATTTTGAAGCAGCTGACTATCCTTTAAGTTGCCTTCAGGCAGAACTAACAATTGTTAAAGGTTATACTATATCTACATACTAATTTTAAAGCTATTTACTATTCTTTCATAATGAAATGGGGCTAAACAATTTTAAAATTCTAGATCCCCAAAATGTGCCCATATAAGGAAAGAATTTTAAAGAACATACATATCTTACATACATTAACAGACATCTATTTCGTAAAAAGTTCTAGCTGCACAGCATATCGAACTGACATTCTTCTGCTCAAGAGCTTTTCAGCATTGATTTACAAGGCACTTGGTAAGGAGTGGGTAATGGCAGTCAGGCTGGCATTCAACTCTGAATGAGTACTATGTATGTATATGTAAGCGTCTGTCTGCTAAAAGCGTTCAAGTTGTCATTTCATAAATACGTGTGCAAATTAGTTGCTCCCTTTCGCAGTTTCGAGTGCCAGTGTGCCAGTGTGAATGTGTGCGTGAGTGCTTGTGTGTATGCGCGTGCATAATTAGGTGCTAACGATAAGCACGCCACTGAGCTATGATGTGTGCCTGCGCATAGAATATCGATTTGTAATGTGTTAACCCTTTGCTGTTGGCAACAAAGTGTGGCAATTTATGTGAGCAAATCCTATAAACTGCAAAATGTATCGTCTGCATTGCATAAATTTCAGCAAAATGTCATGATATAGTATTTTTATTTGCATTTCGAAGTGTGTGAGTGTGTGTGTGTGTTTGATTAGCCAGCGCATAAATAGAGCGCACACACACACATATGTATGTACAAAATCAACACGCACACACACACACACACAGCTATTGGCATTTATTTGCTTATCTGCCTTGCTACAAGTTGTTGTTGCTGTTGTTGGCACTTGTGTGGCATGCCTTGCCACCCTGGTGCAGAATGTTGCTTGTGTGCATAACTGCTTTGTTGCTGTTGTTGTAGTCGCTTTGTTAGTAAATTTACACAGTAGTGTATGACAAGCTTTCAAACGGTAATTAATATTCATCTGAGACATGCGAACACACTCAGCAGCCAGCCAGCCAGCCACTGCAACGGCTTACCGGCACAACTGCTAACGAGAATGCAGCACCCTAGCCCCCCAGCCCCCAGCACCCGATATATGCTGCTTATAGCTGGCGCAATGTGAGACGAAGACGAAGGCAGAGTTTTAATGGAAGTGGCTGCGTGACTTGGCATGCATTAAATTGTAAAAGTATACACTAACAATTGCCAAGGATTTCAGGGACAAGCAACAGCAAGCTGCTTGAAAGGGGTGTGACATTTTAAGATATTGCTTTGAAACTGACTATGCAAGGGATTCACTTTCAGTATAATATATTTCTTTATAAAATTTGCAATTGTAAGCTGACCCTTACTAAAACGACGAAGCGAACGAAAGAGTTGAACGAAGTACCAGTTCGACGTTGACAGCAGCACTGCGCAGCTCCTGGCATTATTACAAGAGCATATTATTACTCCTCATTTTTCAATGTATAATTCATTATTAAATTTAAAAATACTTATTTAAATCCAGCACGCCTTCCTTTCTTTGACTTTCCTGCATACAATAATACTTTTAACAGCATGATAGAAAAAAAGCAAATTTATAGCTCATCGAAGTTCTGTGGAGGATTATGGACAGTACTTCAGCCTATTCAGAGATGTTCGAGCTGCTGCAAGCGAATCTTGTGATGAAATACTCACATCGTACTTTGATAAATAATTCAAGCAATACATACATATATAAAATATTATTTAAAGTGTGTGAAGCTCATGCTCATTACTCTCAACAAAATATGTCTTGATATTTCAAAAAAACGATTCTCATGTGAACTTATCTTTTCCATATTGCTTCGGAAGTTGTCATTTGACATGTGAAACAGCTATAAAATTTCTAAAAGCACTCTTGAAACGGCTTGCATTTTCTTAAAACTATTTATGCTTTCAAATTTTTGGCCTTGAAATCTTTCTTTAAAAAACGTTTTCTCCAATTAGAGTGCTATAAAAGTCAACACAAACTCTTCATAGTTTTTTCCACAGCAGGTATGTCCTTTTTGAACTATTACAACATTTTGCGCCTTCTGGCACTCGTGCAAAATTTTCCAATTACGCCTTGAAGTATGCAACAACTGGCATGGAAACACTAAAAAGGCAACTTTTGCGCACATGAAATTGCATAATTATTAACATTACCACACACTCGCCTGCACACTTACACGCACACACTTAAACACTTGCACCTTGAAAATGAGCAAACGAGCATTTTCGAGATATAAATTACCGTCATTTACCAAGTACTCAAAGCTTAAACGCACACGCAAGTATGGCAACACATACAAGTGTGCATGCCAACATGCACATGTAGCTATGTGTGTGTGTGCGTGCATAAGTGTAGCACATTAGCATATGCACGTGCATGCAAATGCGCGTATATATACATATTTTAAACGCACACATGCACACACACACAAGCATATATTATAAGCAAAAGCAATATGGCATTCATTTCCGTTTCCGAGTTAGAAAGTTGCAAAAAAAATACATGGCAGAGCGGAAAACGAGCGGCAGATAGAATGAAAACGTCAGCAGCTGCTCACAACATGACGAGCACCATTATAACTACTTGCACACGAGTGTGACGAGTGTGTGTGTGTGTCTGCATGTATGCTCTATGTGAGCATGTGCGCGACGTGAGTGGGGGTGTATGTGCATTTGATCAAGTGTGCTGACTATAACTGTCACGCCGTATCTGAGGCAATATGTCAAAGTGAAATTTGCAAAGCAGAAATTAAATTTTGTTGCATACTTTCAGGCGCTTCAGACAAATTGCAGATTTTCGAAAGAATAAAATATGGCATGACATTAGGCGGTGTGGCAATTGAAAACTGCAACTACAATTGGAATTAAATTCTATTTAGTTTTGTTTGCGATTTAAAAATCACTGGCGCTTTCAAATCCTTTGGCATTCTTTCGCAAATTTAGTGCAAAAAAATATGAAAATTAAAAAAAAAATTTCCAACAAATCAAATTTGCCATGTCTTCAACAAGGCGTATCCTTGCTCTTCTTACTCTTCAAGCACAACTTTCTACCACGATTCTGCTTTCGTTCAGCAGCTGAAGAGAGCCAAAAACGCATTTAGTTGCAATTCGTTTCCGTGTTGAGTGCACTTCCGGTGCTGCCAGTGCTGCCACTGATAGTGGTGCAGGCAGCAGCGTTGGCTGATGGTATCAAAGTGCTGCTCGTGTCAGTGCTCAGCGTCAGCTTGAGTGAGGTAAGTGACATAATGCGCAACAGATTGCCACATTAGCAAATGACGAGAACGTCCTGCAGCAGCAGAAATGAGAGCACTCGCGAAATTGAAAGAGTGTGCCCATTCTACTTGGTTCTAAAGATGAGAAAGCCAAGTTGTTGAATGCATACGAGAAATGGTAGCGGAAAGAGAGAGAGCATGAAGTGCATACTTGTAGGAGCATACACTTGCTGAAGTAGCAGCTACTCTATTCTGCTACTGACTGTAGTGGCTTTTATTAAATTGAAAAATTTGTGAGAGAAGAAAAAGAAGAATTATGAAGAAATTCATCAAATAGCAATGTGCTGCTATTGGCAATCTTAAGATAATGCAAGTGAGAGGATTGCTATATATATGTACATATAATTTAGAATTTATAATATGTATCATGAAAAAGAAAGATGTCGTGAAACTGATAGGTGCTTGTCATCTGCTCTCTAGTAGTCTTACTCACTTCAGCATTTGGCAAGAGAATTCTATTTGAATGGTAATATAATATAATGGTATTTAGTAAATTATGGAAATTTAGTTAATAGACATAAGCAATTCAAGCTGAAAAATCATACATATTTGAGTTTTCTTAATCTCCTATTTTTTATCTGAATAAGAAAATTTGCTAGACCTCAGATAGACATTTGTTCACTGTACTGATAAGCAATAGGTACTGCAATATGGCGCTCATTGTCTTCAATGCGTTTAAATGAAATTTAAGTACCAAAATCTCTTTAAAAAATTTAAAACCTTCTACCAAAAGAAAATTGTATGAAATATGTAAGCTCCATTGTTGCGTTTAAAGCAATTCAACAGCTTTCCCTTGCACTATAGATACTTAAAAAAGGAAAAAGAATGGTAAAGCAAATAAATAAATCGGCAATTTCATTTCCACAAAATCAATAGGCCTACACACACACACACACATCTACACACACATGCGTGGCTGAACTATTTTTTTCATTACGCTACATTTAATTCCGCACACACATGGCACCCACACATACTCACAGCCATACCGATGGATTGTCTGCACGGCTCAGTGCACAAAATCGTCATTCGGGGTCAGTTCGGGCCACAATTTATCTTCCTTACCAGCGTAAATGGGATAAGCAGACAACGGCGCTGCAGAAAGGTCGAAAATCAGTGCAAACGCTGACTTATACCATTTATGTTTCAATAAATTATTGCCTGCTGGACAGCAAAGCAGTGATGGCTTACGCGTGTACTACAGAGCGTATCCGCAACCCGGTTGCCACGCGCCACTCACAGCTGATCAATCCATATCAGACTTGAATAATCGCACATGCATAATGCTAAGCGTTGGCAGAGTTACAAATGCGCAAAAAGGTAACGCAGCTTTGGCTAACATTGGCATGTATCGCAGAGCGGCGTGCGGAGGGCAGGCAAGCAATCTCATAGAGAATATGACGCTGATGCGAAACAATCATTCAATTACGCTTCGGTTGATACAATAAAAGTGCCGAGAAACGCTTGATGGATCGAACGACAATCGTTTCTATGATTTTAGCTGAACATTCAATCGCTCAAAGAACAATTTAGGTAGCTGTATTGCGTAGCTAAGTTCAAGCAGCGATATCAGAAATTTCTTCAAAAGTCAATTAAAATTTATATAGTAGTTAGCTGCTGCCTAGACACCCAAGTGCCTATGGCTACGCCAGTTGTATAAGTGATGCTGAATTATTGTAAAAAATTGTTTGCTTCAACTTTATGCAAAAATATGCTATGCTTTATTTGTGATTCTAATAAGCATGTCATATTCTAAAAAAATTGCAAATCGTAGAACTGCAAAATGCTGCTGCTTCAGCACAACGAAGTATAACAGGCTGTCAATAATTGAGTGATTGCGCGCATGCAAGCATAAATTGCACATAAGCAATCAATAACAGCAGAGCAAAAATCAATAACACAGCAGCATTATATTTTCAATTAAATGGCTCGATGTTGACACAGAAAGGAAAACAGAAACAACAGAAAACAGAGAACAGAGAACAAATAAATAAGCTTAAAACAAGCACAGAAATAAATTGACACATTTTAGCATATGCTTTCACATGTACAATGCAATGAAGGAGTGTGTGTATTGCACAAATACTAACATACACACATACATGCAACTAGCATAAGCAAATAGTTAAAGGGGTGAAGATATTGCAAATTATTCCGACATACAAAAGTCCTATGCAAATTTTCAACAATTTCCAGTAAACATTTGAAATTCCATCAAAGATGCCTCCTTTGAAATACAGGACAACGTGTCTGCATTTAAATTGTGCAATGTATGAGTCAGTATAGAGTACGATTTAAGTTTTAATAAAATTTCTTTCTTTGTTTCACACGCGATTTACGTCACTGTTTTCCAAGCACAATTTTTGAAAGATATTGCCCAGCAATTGAGAGCCAAGTTGAAGTAATAGCTGGAATGCTTTAGTACAAGAAGCCTAGCAAACAACACTACATTCTTCAGACAAGCTAAGGGTAGACTTCTCAGCGATTCTAGAATTTCTGCACAGAAGAAAAAAAGAAATTTTGTTGACTTGCACATAAGAAATTCCTCTGGTTTTACAAATATTTACCTTACCTTGCACAGATAAATTAGATATCGATTACAATCAAAATTGGCCTATTAAATAAATGGCGCAGCTCGAAGGATTCAGCCCCTTCTCACACTCACGATGTAAGCAGGCAATAGATTCTATTATTTTTTTATAAAGAGAATATTTTGAATGGCAGAGCATGCCAAATCATTTTATCTGCTCTCCGAAGGACACTCTCTTTCGCAACCAAAGCAGTCTTGAGTTCCAGGCCATGTGCAGAACAATTACCAAAAGCAACAAAAAGTAGCCAAGAAACTAATAAGCAGTAAAGCCAAAATACATAAACAAGTTCATCACTATAAAGCGACACTCAATACGCAAAGCACACATTGCCCAACTAACACCAGCACACATGCGCACCAATACAAACAAGCAAGTGTATTTGCAGTTGAGCGAAATGCGCGCCATGAACTCTCCAAGGCCTTGTTACTTTTACTAGCACTTTGCTGTGGCACATGGCGGCGGAGACATGCTGTAGTCGGCAGTAGTTGCCACGTAATTGGAATTCCGCAGTCCCACAAGCACACACACGTAGCTGGGGTATTGAGCGAGGGAAGCTGGAAGGAATTGACATTTGACTCATTCTGTTGAATAAATTATTAAATGGCGTTTTTCAAGATTCTGTTGGTTTTCGGTGATGCTTTGAGCTATTCAAAAGAGCAGCGTTTTTTAAAGAAATAATTTTCTGCTCATTTTTGTATTGGCAGACGAGGGTTAAGAAACCAAGTGCACACTGACAAATGGCGAAATTTATGCGCTCATAATTCAATGCCGGAATTTATGCGCAGCTGTTCGAAGCGAGATGCATCTTCAACTGGCTGCAAGTTGCGGTATATGCATTTGCAGCGCCCTCTGTTGGCAAATTTCAAGACCAACAAAAATGTGAACAGCTGTGCAGCGGGGCGGGGCAGTGAGTGAGTGCATAAGAATTTTAAACTTTGCCAACTTCAAGCAAAACGTGGCAATCAGTTTTTTTGGAGTAGTGTAATCAGGCGGCATGTGCGCCTTAAAGTATGCAACATAAATTTGCATTTGTGGCAAGCATTGCATAAGCATATTCGCTGCGAGTGCGCCACAAAAATTGAGCAGCAAAGTTTGCTTCTCCCACCAGACGAAAGCAAAGTGCTTTTAAAAGTGGCAATAAGCCGGCAGCCACAATTTTGCCGCCCTTGGAAATATCCTTGAAGTGGTTCCAATAACCAGGATTGCCACATGCCAAACTCTTCATAATAGCAATTTGGAACTTTGCATACAAACGCACTTTTCTACATGTATGGCATATAAATGTGTATGCCATTTAATAAATAAGTTTTGTCATAAATGGTTTCAGTTTATGCCAAAAAGAAGATTTTCTTGAAATATTTGCAGTTTTAATGCGAAAATTAATGGCTTTTTCAGCTTTTTTTAAAAAATTGCTTTCAAAGTGCGATTATTTGAGATTGTGCATTTATTGAAACATTTTAAATAAAATAATGCCAGCTGTTAATCGTTATTTTCCATTCTTAATGGCATGAAAACTCGAACCTACTTTCAAAATCGAGCTAAGATTTTATGATTTTCAAATTTTTATTCGATTTTACAAATTTTTATAGTCTATTCAGAGATTTGAGGATACAAATTTGATCGGTACTCTGTCAGAATGAGCTATGTACTTTAAATATAAGCCAATTTTTATTGAAATAAAATGCCTTAGCAAGTTATTTAATAGCACATTTGCAGAGCAGTAGTGGCAAATTTTCTTAGCACTCTTACACAGACAATTTGCAAAAGGACATCAATATGCCCGGGCAGTGCTCAATGTAGCAATTTATTTATACTGACACAAGTGCGTTGCTTCTTTTGGTAAAGATTGTGGCTCGAAGATGTTGGTGGCGACTTAGAGCGGAGGTCAGTCGGTAGGGTCAGTCAGCGGGGTCGGCGGTGATTATTAGTTGGGCATTATTCAGAGCCTGCCAAGCAGGCACAAGCGTGCATGCGGTGTACGTGCAAGTGCACACCTACTTTCATGCAAACCTTCAACCATGTAAAGATACAGATGCTCACTGCGGGAAATTCGATTTGATATACCCTACCAGTGCTGCTGCTAGTATCATTAGAGCTATAACAGCTGACGGTTGGCGGTTGGGTGGGGAAATGAGGTACCATGAACTGACTACGAGCACGTCGCAAAACTGCTGACCGTTAGTTTGGTCACGTTCAACTCAACTCGATTATGTTGCTGTGAGCGTGTGCGTGCGCGTCCTCAATGATACCAATGCTCTTACACATTTTTCTCTTTAGTGCAACTCCTTTTCGTACTTGTCAAGTATTTCTTATTTATTGCTGCCATCAGCGCACAGCAAAGGACTCACTTGTGCTCTGGCGATGGTGGAAAAATTTTCTGAAATTGAATTGATAGCATCAGGCATGAAAATTAGAGCAGCTCAAGACATAAGACGCTTATTGGCGTTCTCACAACACATTGTCGCTGAATTCGGGTTGCGGTTCGAGCACAAGTCTGGCACATACTATGCATGTATGTGCAAATTCTCATATACATACATGTGTGTATCATTTTGATTGAACTACGCGAAGGGCAAGAATAGTAGCAATTGACATTTGAAGTTATTACATTTTTGTAATATATTGAAATTATATTGAGAACATTTAATCAAGGCATCTCTAGAATATATAATCAATTTCATGGAAGAAACCTTCACCGACTTATAAAAGATTTTAATTTTGAAAGAAAGCAAAATCTTCTTCTATGCAGCTTTCAAATGAATATTGTAGAGCTTCGTGGTATAGCACTTGATTCAATTTGGCAAATTGAAAATTGCAGAACAATTTAATATGTGCGCACACATATGAGTGTGGCTGTATGCGTCACCTTTATACTATGTCACTACTAACACATGACCAACAAAATCTCTCTGCTCACTCTCAATACAACAACATTTCAAGTCAGTCACTCTGATAAGCCAACAGCAGCAATTTTATTGCCAATCTCTTCAATTGTTGTTTTAAACTTGCTTTCTTCTTCTTTGTTTGCTTCGTGCTTTCGTGCTGGCTACAAACACATGAGTATATTTATATGGCAGAACCTTTTTACCCAGCTCAATTGTCTTTTATTTTATGACATTTCATTTTAATGCGTTTCCGGTAAGATGGCACGTGTGTGTGTGTCCCGCTGTGCTTTCTTCCGCTTCATTTTATTTTTATGTGCGTCGTTTCAATTTTGCCAATTTAGCGGATTTGCCGAATTTAGCGAATTTTCTTGGTAATACTTAAAGA
This sequence comes from Neria commutata, assembly GCA_963457695.1. NCBI lineage: Eukaryota > Metazoa > Arthropoda > Insecta > Diptera > Micropezidae > Neria > Neria commutata. Next base: position 41,028,096 of record OY735247.1, on the reverse strand, counting down.
GCGCCACAATTTATTGATTTCGAATAAGCTTGAAAAAAGCTAACTTCCATCTAATTCGTTTTTCTTATGTACATGAAATGTAAAGGTATTGGTTATATCGTTACGCAAATGGAAAATTGTTGGAACGAACTGTTATGAGAAGCACACTCTATGAGAGATTCGATATTTTTATACAACCCGAAATCTACAACAGCTTTTATAATTTTTGCGAGAATTTATATTAAAGTAAATTCGTTATCTTCATGTTGTAATTCGTAATTATTTCATATGCACTCGAATAAAAAAAGCAGTCAAGTGCGAGTCGGGCTCGCTCACTGAGGGTTCCGTACCAGAAATACCCTTTTTAGCCTTCGAATTTAGTTTCTCTTTGCCCGTCTGGCCGCACAATTTTCCACATTTTGGCCTACATCTTCGAAACCAATTCACCTAAAATTATGAAAAAAACAATTTTGGAAATCACGGACGTAGCCCTTTCTAACGATACCTCACAATATGTAAACAACAAAAAATTTTCGCTGAGGAAATTTTTTACTATGGTAATCTTAAATAAAATTTAAAAAAATAGAAAACCAAATTTGACTAAAAACCTACTCACTCTGATTTTATCAAAATTTTACCTTAAGAAATGTAGAAAGGCAAGGGGGATATGTACATTTTTTCGACATTTTGTCCTATATCTTCGAAACCACTTCACCGAAAATTATAAAAAAAATACGTTTGGAATCCATGAATGTAGCCCTTTCTAATGATACCCCACTCGATATAAACAACAAACATTTTTTTCTGAGGGGTCATCTTAAATTAAAAAAAAATTTTAAAATTTAAAATTCGAAAAAAGGGGCAGCCATTCAGTCATGCGTGATCAAATACCTAGTTAGCCTGATTTTATCAAAATTTTCGGTTGAGAAATGGCATGGGAAAATGGGATCATGTGGGAACAGGTCAGTTTTTCTCACATTTTTAACTATATCTTTCTAACCCGTTTACATAAAATTAAAGAAAAATACATTTTATAATCTATGGACATAGCCCTTTCTAACGATACCCCACACGATACGATTTAAAAATATTTTTATTTTTTTTTGTCCGACCCGAAAACCTTTAAAAATTATAAAAAAATATTTCTAAAAATATTTCTTAACTTTTTATAGTGAAAATGTGTTTAGGTTATCAAGACCTAACATCGTGCATTTTTCAGGTTTCTACGATGAAAATATGGTCGTTTTATATACACACTCCCAAAACAAAAGTGACCTTATAAGTGTTCCCGTTTTTTCCCTTTTAGGGGAACGGAACCCTAAAAACAACTTCAAAAGAATTGATGTAAATGAGGAATCAGAAATTCGAATTGAAAGAGATTTTATTATACAATGCAAATGTTTATGTTAGCTTTTTAAAGGATTCTCATAAATCTCTCATAATTTAGAGCATTTCTGCGCACATCAGGTCGTATGCGTAACATTAATTCGAGGCCAAAATGCACTTGAGCGGTACATTAGCCGACTGTGCCCATGGCAGCAGCATTTGGCCCACTTTGCGTTGGCATGTCACATGCATTCGGAACGTTTTTGTCGCTGCCTTGTGGCTCATGTGGCAACAACCTTTCAGCATAAAGTGCAAGCTGCCAGCGCAGAGCAGCAGCAACATGGCCAGTTGCCAGTGCAAAGTGCATTGGCCCAGCTCAGAGTCGAGAGTCGAAAATCAATGGAATCCCGAGAGATATATGCGAGCTGCCTGCGATATGTGCAGACATGATGACGACAGCAGCAACAGCAGCGGCAGCAACGAAACAACAACAATGGCATGTTGCTTGCATGCAATTCGGTTGTGTTTGGGGTTTGTTGATATTTGTGCAGGACTGCTGCAACTGAAACTGGCAGCGTTACATGCGATATATGAGCTTTCGTAGTTGTGCCAGAAAGTTATGCTGCTCCAAGTAGTCGCACACTCATGAAGGAGCAAAAAAGACAAATGGCTGCGGCTCGTGGCCAGAGAAGGATGGAGAAACAAACAGACGAAAAGAGCCAACAGTGGCAAACTATGGGGCAGACATACTGCCCAATTTGTGCACTAGAAAGAGGACCACACAGAAAAAGATGAGCATATAAGTTAAACAGCAGCATGCACTCAGGCCGAGAAATTGGTATTCCCGTAGCGTTGGCCTTCAAATTGTGGTAAACTAAATCCCTTGGAATCAACAACTTGTTTAGGTACTTCGAAGCAATTTTTTCTTATTGAGTAGGCTAAATCGGCTTATCGTTACTCGTAGACTCTTATTGTTTTGCACAAATAATTCTGGACTAAAGAAAGGGCCACTCGAAGCGGACAGATACGCGACGGCAAGTCCTGCAACAGGCTTTAATGGCCAGAGTAGTTGGAATGAGTTTTATTCTCTGAACACTTCACTGCAGTATTCAAGATTTCATGAAGGTATACAAAACTTTTTACAGAATAGTATCGCAAAAATGAAGCTGCAAATAAATAATAAAAAATAACCAAGCAAGCAGTTATTAGCCCGGAGAATTGCAAAAGCTCAGCAAATAATGAAAAGAACAAAAGCAAGAAATTTTCCTTTGTTGAAAAATTCCTAAAATTTTCTAAGCTTGAACGCAGTTAAAATTTCTGAGGAAATCCTACAAATTTGATCGGTTTTCTTGGAGACTGAAAAATATTTGGTTTTTAAAACAAGTGCATTGCTTTTCTTTAAACTCATATGCATCAAACAAAGAGGTAGAGCGAAACGCTGCACTCAATTGCCGACTTTGTATGTTACTCCACTTGTATTTATGATCTTTACTTACATAGCTGCAAAACTCTAACATAATAAAGCTCTACGCCAACAACACAGGCAGTGCGAATTTCATATTTAAAAAAAAATTTATTTAAACTCTTCTTTGTATAATTTTTCCAATGCTGCTCCATAATTTTTCAGGTTTCCTGCAAACGCTTTGGCGCTTCCTGTCACTTTGACAGCAGCGCATTATTTGTACAAGCAACTCTCAATTGATTTTGACAGCAATGCGCAAAAAGGATATGCTAAAGGATATCGGAATTTCGCAGCCAACCCGTATGCACGGCAATTTATTGCAATATATTATACTTCAGACTTCACTAAAGGGGGGCTACTTCTCTCTTCGGTAACTTGACTTACTTTCGTGTAGCAACTCACACTTACGAGTACACACACACACACTCATACCAACAAAAAATCACTGTTCACACAAGGAAATCTATTCTTTTCTTATATACACTCAGCTTGTAATACATTTGATTGCACTCGAGTTCAAGTGGAATGAAGGACAGGCAGGCAGAGGGGCAAGCAGACAGACAGGCAGCCAGAGCAGCAGACATCAAAGAGAATGAGAGAGAGATAGAGCGAAGTGAAGCAGCAGATGAAGTTGCCTTCGTCCTGCTTGTCGCTGTGTGCACATGCATATTCCCACTTCTAATCAGCTGCCAAAAAGGATATGCAATGTTTGCACAAGGGTGTGAGCAGTGGCGGCTTCACGTGCTTCAGGGTGCTTGGGCCCCATCCTTTATTCACGTATGCTATTTTAAAGAAATTAATATTGAAAGGCATTCAGAGAAAACAACATCAGATTATTTTATAAAACTATAATATTAAATAAAATTTATTCAAATTGTTTCTCATCAACTTTGTCAAGTTTAATTGATCAGTGCTAGAAAAATGAAAAAAATTTGCAACTGATAAAATGGAATTTATTAAGTAAAATATGACATGCCGAACATTTTCTAAGAAATAATTTTCGCAAATCAATTTCGCTTTATTTTAGTATGTGGCTATTTTGCAGCGGGCTCTAAAATTGTGCTCCTCAAAGGATCATAGAAGAAAAGCACGCTGCGTTTGAGAGTCCATCTTCACGTGGATGCGGATGTGGATGTGAATAGCTGCGTGTGAGTGCTCATCTTCATATGGCTGTGTATGTGTGTGTGTGCGGCTGCATGCATAAATGTCTTATATGTGTCTGCTTCAGTATGCGCGTCTGTGTGCGTGTGTGTCTGAGCACATGCACTTTGTGGCTCTGCTGCGCATATTTGTCTGCATTTCTCTGCAGCTGTGTGCGTGTGTGTGTGTGCGCTGCACTTTAGCATCTTCGTAAGCAGTTCCGCTCTGCTCGAGTATTTGTAAAGTGAAATTGCATGTTGAAAACTACAAATTGATATATCCGTCAGCATTAAAGCGTATGAGCGCCGGAATTCTGGTAGTGCAGAAATTCATGTGCGACTTGGATAAGGCGAAACAAAGAAATTTCTTGGATTAAGTACATCAAAGGCAGAAGAAGGATACCAAAAATTCTAGTGACGACTAAATTTGGTAAGAATTTAAAACATATATGAACTTTTAATCTGTTCTAAAAATAACACTTTATGAAACTAAATTCACGCTTGTTTCGTTTTTTTTTTCCTTGAAAGCCAACTTTTTATTTTTTGTTGCAATTAAAATTATTTCTTAGAAAAATTGCTTGGAATTTAATAAAGCATTTTCGCTTTTTGCTACTCAAAATCTTTTACTTGTATGCTTAACAGATATTGTCGGGAAAATACAACTCAAACGTTTTCAAGGACATGCAAGGCCAAAATTAAGCGACCGGCACATAACTTGTGAAATATCAAGAGGCATTTGTTAATTGCTTTTAATTGAAATTACAACAAGCAAAAGTAAATATTTCCAAAGCGACAGATTTAAGCAGCTGTGCAGAAACAACAAACAGCCTAAAGTCGAACGCCTAAAAGTGGGCAACAGAACTCTTGAAAATTGTGTGCAGTAAAGGCGCAGGCAGAGAATGTGCGGATTGTGCGGTTGCCTGAAAGCCGCTTCGCTGTGTGGAAGGCGCAAAATACCCTTACACACATTCAACAACAACAAGTGCCTAATTAATGCGCGCACAGACGCCGTGATGCGGCTGTGTGTGTGGCGCTCGCTTGACGAAATATGCTTGCATAAGTGTATTATTTTTGGGGCTTAGGCAAAATTTAAACATAATATTCACGTGCTTGTTGACAGTAAATATAAAGCGCCTAATTTTGTGCTGCCAATGTATAATGAAGCATCTACAAAGGAGCATCATTTTGGGGGGGTGCGGAAGGACCTCTGAAACAAACGAGAATTTTCGATCGATTTCAGCTTAATTACATGTAATTGGGTTAATTTGTTTGAAAATGCCCTTTAAATTTTGTATAATTGTGAGTGATATGCACACACACACACACACACACACATACATACAGGCTTAAGTGCGCATGGCACATGGCACATGGCACATCCATTTATTAGCAGCTATTCACATTCGCCAGCAATTATCGGCGGCATAACATGTCTGCTGCTTTAAATGACTGAACGATGGACGACGCGCTGTCGTTCTGACGACTGTCGCTACGAATTGACAGCGCATGAATGAAGCTCAGACACATGCTCGCATGCTTGTGCGCCTGAATGCATGCAATAATTTAGCAACTGTCATTAAACATTAATATGCTTCGTGTAATTGATTTAAGGCACATTGGCAATAGGAAGGGGCGACCGAGAGACATGGGAATAAGGCTGGGAGCACGGCTGTATGCTACAGCTAAACTTGTATAAAACTCGCAAATAAACTTTCGGAACATCCTGCATACAAAACGAAGCCCTACTTCTAAAGGCAAATAAATGCAATAGAACAGGCGAAGCACTGAAAAATATTTTATAAATTAGATGGGATGCATATATGAAGTAGGTTAGGTTAATCTGGGTGCCTAAGAAGAAGGCCACTCATAGACCCTGTTGGGTCCCTAGCGATACCAGTTGGAGTTCCGTTTAGGAGTTTTCAAAGTAGTGATCTGTCAGAATTTTGATGTTTTTCACAAATTTCCAAAGAGGCTTGATGTCCAGTTTCGAGATCTGTTCGAGCCCTGAGAAATAAAGGACAACAATTTTCTCAATAGGGAATTTGGCAGTGGCACCCCTTTCTCCACTGGCGAAACGCATTTACAGCAAGGTGCTGAAGAGAGTGCCGGCACTTTTCGGTGCAGGAACCTCAAAAGCAGCACATGACGGCAGCAAATGGTTAATAAGCATGTAGATATGCACACATACACTGACAAACTGCAAGTTGCAAGCAGAAAATGTGCATATCCTGTAAAAGCAATTCCAGTGCGAAGTTCTAATAGCCCTGAACGTCGTACTCGTCTCGGTTGCCGGATTTGTATGAGGGGAAGCCATTTCAGCGGTTGACAAATATAAGCATTTGCGTTTGTGGTGAGGACGGAAGTTGCAGCGGACATGAACTGACACCAATTTCCATGCGCTCATGCATACAACCACACACGCACACACAAGCACATGGGGAAACAATAGTGCGAACAACAGACAAACAGACAGACAGGCGCACCGACGAACCCCCTACAACCGCCAAGACAACAGCCACGACGGAAATCAGCCACTCAGAACGTGTTTTCCGCATACAGTTAGCAGTGCCAATGCCACTAGCGTTGGTGTGTGTGTAAATGTAAATGCAAGTGTGCGTGTGTGTGTCATTTTTTTAGCTTCTAAAAGTTTTGTCAAACTACTACATCGCTGCAAGTGGTGTGCCATTTTTGTTGCTAATGAGTTGGCCAAAAGTTGCGCAATTAGTTGAAGCTGGCATTTCTGGAATGTCTGTTGGAAGCCACGAATCCATGTGAAATCAATACTGAACCCACAAGTACAAGAGCCCTTATAAATGCAACAGAATATTTTCATAGCAAGATTAGTCAAGCAAATAAGATGAGGTCACAAGCAAGCTATAAAATATTCTAGTTAAGTTCGATATTTCCGAATAAAGCAAGCATAAGAGCATCCTAACAGTTTCTTATCAGTGTATTTTTTATTCATACTGTCCTTATGCCACTATCTGTTCGCTGCAACTTCCATTCAAATACTATCGATTGTTGTTAGAACTAACCACTTTCGAGATTTGAACACATTTATTTGAGAAAAGCATTTGGAAAATTATGCTTCCCGATTTTGTCTTGGACTTGAACGGTTTATAATGGCAAGAAGAGCTTGTGCTAATAGACAACTCGAATAGTTTCTGTTGCTTTGTGCACATCCTTGTCTAAGGAACTTTATGTATATGAGAGCTCATAGGCTCATGCATTGTCTTATATACTAGCGGCAGCGACAAATTGAACTGAACTAAAATGCTTTCACTTCACAATGAATTTTCGCTATGCCAACGCTGCCGTTCATTTGTGCCGATGTGTATGCGCATGTCCGAACACTTTCTGTATGGCCAGCATCCTATACATTCATTTTTCATGGCAATGCAATTCCGCTTCTAATCAATTTCTGTGCGCAAATTGCAAATTGGGAATGCAACCAGCCGTAAAACTGGATGTTCGATACAAACGCAGGCACACAACCACACTCACATATAAACGTACCCGGCAGGAAAGTGAAAACTTATATCGATTTCGAATAAACCAAGTATTTTTCTCTTATAATTGCTAGACTATTTAAACATGGCGCTTGCCTAGGACGATGTCAGTTCAATAGTTGTGTATCAATTGATTACATTTGCATATCTTTTAAATCGGTTTAAAGATAGCTTCTGTTAAATCAACTGACAACCAGCAATTTCGATCGACCAGTTGATGTTGGTCCTGCTGGGTACGTGCATACGGCGAGCAGTCGAGCCGCTCGTATTGCATATCCTGTTGCTGCTTTTTATTCTGCTCGTGCAGTTGTGTGCGTGTTTATGAGTTCATGTGCTTGTGTGTGTGTATGTGCGTGCTTCGCTTGACCTTGATTGCGCCTTTTGTTTTGCTATTAGTGTCTTTTTTTGCAGAAAGAGAGAGTAGCATGCATTCTCAGCTGCTCGACATTGATAAATCCTTGGCGAAAAGAGCAGGCTTTCATTAGTTTCATGCCAAAACAGAGAACAAAAACATGCAAAAGCAGCTGTCGGCGCATACAGATTAGATTTGGTTGCCACAAGATTGTCCTAAAAAATTACGTAATGCAGCAGAAGCAAAAAAGAAACGGAGAAGGCTTGAAAGGCTCTTCAAGCAATGAAATGCAATTAAATATTTCCTAGCAAAAATTCAAAAAAATTCAAAATGATGATTTCGGTTTTGCATTTTTTCTCACAATTGTTACAAATAATTTCGGATTTGAATAAAAATATTTTGATTCCAATTTCAGCTGTGTAGCTTAGACAAAATTCTTTTGATTTCGATTGCTGCGAAGCTGCTCCGTTTTGCGTTTCAAAAGTAAATAGAACTTTCGAATTGGCTCTAATTTTGAAGCATTGTTCGGAATCATCGCTCTTCAAAACAGAAAATCTTCCTAAATGTTGCCATTGGTCTCTTTTGTCTATTACGCTTAAAGTAACCAGCTCTACTTCCACGCTGAGGAGTCGCACATAAACCTATACCGGCGCACACAATTTCATGTTTCACATTTTCTATGAATTATATAACTTTTCTCTGTTAATTTATCCGATCTCAATGTCGCCAGTAATTTTAAATTTATTATAGCGAAAAATAAAATTGAAATTAACAACAACCAACAAGAATGACAGCAATAAAATACCATGTAAAATGTACACCCACGAGACAGTAAAAATAAAATTGTATCAAAAAAATGAGGATGAGGTGAGGAGAGAAGAAGAGAGGATGTCACAGTCGCGCACATAACATGAGGCGCAGTAATAGCTGCAACAACAATGCTGCAGTCGGGCAGCAGCAGCAACAACAGAAATATCAACAGCAACAACAAAAGCAAACAGACCAATAAAATTGACAACAGCAACGTGATTTTTATTTACGAGCAACTGTGCTGTTGTTGCACGAGTAATGTACGTGTGTAGGGGAGAGTGTATGAGTGTGTGCCTGTTTGGTACAGTGGCGCAAATAATCGAACTGAAGGCAAACGCAGTGCACGAAATTGGTTTTAAGAACAAATCTCAGCCAATCAGGCAAGTTCCAGATTTCACTTCCGAGTGAAATTGCAGCGAATCCGAATCGAATTCACTTTTTGGTGTTCTGCATTTCACTTTCACTTTCACACGCTCAAATTCACTCGTTTTTGAAAATGAATTCCGACCGATTTTGCAGGTTCCAGAAACCGAATCCGAATTCACAAAAGTGAATTGAAATCACTTCAGCAGCAGCAAGTGAAATTGAAGTGATTTTGTGAAAATGTAAGTAAATTAAAGAAAATTTTAATAAAATTCATAGAAATATGCAATATTTAGTGGAAAATTCAATTTTTAAGGGGAAAGCACCAGAACTCCGCGCAGGATGCGATACTTCTTAAATTATGGAGGAGCACCACGACATTCAATTCAACTCTATTTATTTATTACAAGGTGTTAATACTCAAGACATTCGCCTTTTAGATGCCGCAATGGCAAACCCTTATCTTTATAATAAAACTAAATTCTTGGCCATAACATTAAATTTTATGTGTTTTATTTCTTCTTGAAAACCACACGTCTAAAAAAAGACCCTTTACATCAACAGGTGTGGGTGGATTGGAAGGCTTCCACCCGCAAAAAAAGTGCACACAGTAATTCCGAATCCAGACCGACCGGCGGCGGCTGGCCATTCAACAGGCATGTCCTCACTTCCACAGAAGAGTCTATTGCACAAATATGTGGAATTTACACAATTATTGAGGTCATAGCAGAAATTTTGGAGTTTGGTGTAACTTCTGCCAAAGATGTCACTGAGGATTCCACTCAGGATCAGCCCTCCACTTCCAGAGATGCTGCTGCCGCTTCCTCTGCTGCTTGTGCTTCTTCTGCGGACGCTTCTGCTGCTATAAGTTGCGCTTCCTCTGCTGGTATTGGAGTCTCGCGAAAACATCGACGCGAGTCCACGGCTGCCGACCCTATCACAAAATATATCAAGGACCAAACAATTCCATGGCAACAATTGCGATGCAAATGAAAAAAATGATACAAGATGGTAAAGAAAATTTCAACAAATACGGAGGAAATTTAAAAAAGCAAACAACTCCACGAAAAACACAGCTCTAAATTGACAGCAATTGTAAAGATAAAAGGCAAAACATCCAACATCTTTTTATTTATTTTTTTCCAAATTATTTACACTAAATTTAATAGTATATGCAAATAAACACTCATTTTTCACAATAGCCCAATTCACAATCTTGTGCAAATGGTCTGGGATTTTTGCAATTGACAGTTTTGTAGCAAACTACTGTCAAAACTACTGTAGTTTTGCTGTTTTTATTTTTATTTTGCCAGACAACGATCAGCTGAGCGAAAATTCAGCGAGTAGAAAAATTACAGCGAGTTCAAAATGAACATGTGAAATTGAAATCATTCGGATTCTACAACACCAAAAACATTTTCACTCGGTTTCAATTTCACTTTCACACTCACTTTCACTCGGATTCTGGAACCTGCCTGAATAGCAGAATATCGAGACATGTAAAAAAATCGAAAACGCTTGCTGTTTTTATCGATAAATTCTGCTCATCTTTAGGCTTTCGATACTCAACCATAATATTATGAAACTGATTTCAGACTCGCTCAATTTGATTTTTCATTTCATACTATTGAATTGCTTTCAGATTAGTCAAAATAATTAAGGAAACGATTTAATCTTCAGTTAAGTCAAATTAAGTTGAGAAACGTCAAATTTAGTTTCAAATCAATCTCTGACAAACTATTAATAGCTTTTGTGGAACAAAACTTTCGCTTGCATAAAGCATACGTTCCACTGTGCACTCTGATATCGCAGCGTGTCTTTTATTTTACTATTGGTTTCTTTCCAGTTTGTTTTTAATAATGCGGAAACATTTTTATTTAACAGAATTTTATGCGTCAGCAGCAGACAAAAAATGGTGCATGTTTGTTGCATGTTGCTGGGTTTTTGTCTGACACATGCAGGACTTTGGTGCATGAATGACGGTACACATAAGAGCAATGGCAGAATGGTATAAAAATCCTAGAGGCAGAAAGTATATGGTACCACGTTCTTTAGTACCGAAGGTACATATATTTGACTATATGTATTTTTCGTCGTAGATCCTTATTGATAAATGATTGAATAAACTAATAAAAGGACATTTTTAACTGGGCTCTGCAAGGGCTCCACGTCAGCGGAAAAAAATTCGGCTTCCATGAGATGTGACTGAGGGTCCACGATAGTGCAAATCATGTAAACAGCTCTTCACTTCTATTTTGGCTTTCCAGTAATGGAATAATCCATATAGATAAAGTACTGTAAACCACTAAATTGATACCAAATGTTAAAAAATTATTATAAAATCCTCACGACACTTCAATACAGTTATACATTTTTCGGTTTCAAAGTGACTATAGCAGCATACCAGCTTTCAAACACACATTTGAAGTTCAGTAAACAGGGGATCCAGGGAAAACTGAAAGGCGTGGAAAGGAGCCCATCAGGCTTATCAGTTTGGGACCCTCTGTTAAATATTATAGCAAGCTTTCTGTTACCTCACCAGTTACAGTTTGATACTCTAAGATTTCATAACATAACTGCCAGTAAGGCAACACAAGGAACTGGCTGGCTAGTTTTGCCTTGCCGACACAAACAAAAGCATTCAGCTGTCTTGCTGCCAAGCCTTGTGACTTCTGCGCATTCGGCGCCAGTCACTAACAAAAGTCACTGAAACACGAATGCCGCCGTCAAGCAAATTTCTTGCAATTTCCTACTCTTTGAAGTTTCCTCTTCATGCTCCCTGCGGAACATTTATTGTTTTCCATAACAAAGCCAGAGCCTGACTACAGCAAAAATCAACAACAACAAACTAGCAAATGACCAGGAGTCCAGAGCGATAACTGTCGCAAGCTATGCTGCAGCTTGTGGTGGCTACTTGTAGTGCTTGCAAATGCAACTATGCAATTGACATTAAAATTGAAAACGAGCGGAAATGCTTTGGAAACAGGAGGGGGGGACATTCGCTGAGAGTGCGTCTGTCTGGCCAAGCCACTCGCAAAGAAAAATGCAAATCGCCTGACAATTGTGCAAATAGAAAGAAAAGCGAAAGAAAGACGGACGGAAAGAAAAGCGCGCTTGGCATGCGCAATTAGAAACTTTTTGAATTATTGCAGTTCATAGTTTTTGACGTAATAAATGTGAGCGCGTAGCCGCTTTCCCGCTTTCCCTCTTATCCAGCCTCCCACTCCACTCATTCGAATCTCATGACAATTCCGCTTTGGCCATTATGAATTTTTAATGAACTTTGCTTGTGTTATTTATCATTTTTATATAAATTTTTATGTGATTTCGCCGTGTTGCAGACTGTTTTTTTTTAGCTTGTAAATTGCTTTGCATAATGGCAGCTGTCGTCTCGTTCATTGAACTCAACTGCAGTCGGGCTGGCGGTTGTACGCGGCCGGCATAAATTGTTGAGCTGTTAATTTTTATGACACTTTTAATGAACGTCGGAATTTATGCAGCTTGTCGAGCACATAATGAGCGAATGAGCGGGTGAGTGTGTGGTGGGTTGGCATGGCCGCAGGCAAAGCGCGCAGTTAACCTGCCTGACTGAGCGCATAAATTAATAACAATTTGTTAGTACGAACATGATGAAAAAAAATTGTGAATAAACCAACTGTTAGCTTTTAAAATGCTTTGTAAAGACTTGATTTTGTGGTATATGAAATAATGGTGGGTCATTTTAGATTAGCGTTTATACACGAATTTGCGAAAAGTGCTTTGGGGGCGCCTAAAATTATGCAAGGCAAGCTACTTTGGCAATGAAATTGCCATCTTCTGCCTTCGATTGCACATGTCAAAATCACATTGGAATATTTTTCAATCTTTGCAGCATAATTTTGAAGTAAACGTGCATCGACACACACACACACACACACACACACACACTTACAAAAACTTATACGATTAAGCCCGAATCGAAAGTGAGAAATGCTTTTGAATTGCTTTTGAGTTTCAAGGTCGTTCTGGTTACTTTGACCCATCTCCCCCTAGCCAGCATCCCGATGGCACTTTATAAATAATTCTTGCCGTTGGGTAGGTAGCATATTTTTAGGTGCCCACGCATAAGTTTGCATAAAGTTTTGTGTCTCTGCATACGAAAGTTGGCCAAGAAGCGCCTATTTTGTATGCCAAAAGCAGCACGGCACGGCACGGCACTTCCACATTTCACTTTCGCTCAAGCCGTGCAAAAAAGGAGTCATGGCATTTCCCCGACGAGGCGCCCACGTGTATGCAAACAATTTGAATGTGGCAGTTGTGGCAGTAAATCCCATTGCACACTTCTGAGCATATTTTAGTGGAGGAGCTCCTAATAAATACCCTTTATGGAAATTTTTATGGTCGCCTGTTGGGCGATTGTTTTAAGCTGGCGCAGTGAGACAAACGAAATTGTATCCTTTTTGAACGAGAAAGAGTTTTGGCAAAAATAAAAAGCGAGAAATACGCGAAAGTTAAAAGGACGGCAAGACATTGATTTGGAATTGTTGCTACTGGCCAGCATGGGAAATCGAATTGTTTGAAATTAAAGCTTTAAAATACTTATACTTTTGTCATTATCATTTTAAAAACTATTGTTGAGATTGTGATAGCAAAATGTTGAAGATTTGGCTTTGAATTTTATCAAAACTAATTAGTTCTTTATGCTCCGGGCCAGAAGTTCTGAATTCAGATTTTAGTTAATGATTTTTAATTCATTTCGTTCTTCATAGCTAAAGAGTGTGTAGTGTGTGGTCTTTCTGCCCTTCCAGCTTGGCAAAGGCTAAATAAAAATCTTCTTTAAAAAGAGAATTTAAAAAGAGATACGCTTACGTGAGCACAGCAACAGCCCACATGTCGTCGGTGCAAGCCAAATCTACAATTTCAGATAAGACCAGCGTTCTAAGCGACAACCCCCGCAGCGTTGCCACACCGGCAACACTTGTTTACCCGAGAAAATGAGAAAATTTTTAATCTGCGCTTTTTTCACATACATACATACACACCTACACACACGCTATCACTATAGCCAGAGGGAAGCGGCGTGTGTGCAACAATTTTCCTTTATATTCTTTTTTTTCCATGAATATGAAATGAAGATGAAGACACTCATAGTGATTATGTACGAGTATGAGTGTGTGAGTTAAAAATGCATTTGTGTGTGTGCGTGTGAAACACGTTTATAACACTCAGACTATAAGCTGCTCAAGCATACTTTCGTGCGTTTATTTTAACCCGCTCCATCGAGGTTTCTCTTCGATTGCGGTCTTGAAGTTGCCACATTTTCTAATAGCAAAGCTTTCAACATTTCTCCCAGTGTTGTTATTTGAGCCATTTTCTTCTTTTTTCTGCTGTAACATAGCATGGGAAAAGGTTGTCCGATGGCTTACCCAAAGGCGCCAATTTAAAAATTTCTCGTCGTCGCCTAACAACACCGACTTCCTTCGTTTCGTTTTGTTTCGCTTGTTTTATTTTATCTATATGAAAGTCGTGAGAAAACAATTTAAAAAAAATAATGAAAAGCTGAGAAGTGGTAACTGAAATGTGTGCAACACATTCAAACGATTCCATAGTTTTAAGCGCTAGGAAGGCCAAAAATCTTGCCAATTCCTCAAGCGCTTCTCGTTGCTGCCTTCAATGGCGACCACAGTGAAAATGACTTTTTAATTTCTTTCACTCTATGCTCTTCTCCACGCATTTATAATGAAAGCCAATGAAAATTCAAATTAAAATTGAATTAAAAACCAGCGTCTGCTCTCGTGCCCCTCACTCTGCGCGGTGCTCCTCCCCTCATTGCAGCCGCGCAGTTGGCGGCCAACTGCTTTGATGTTGCTTTAGTGCTCTGCTTCTTCGCTTTCTTTTTTCTTTTGGCAGAGAAACACAGAAGGACGTGATGCGGAAATACGCCTTCAAAATGGCGTTCAACCACATTACAAAATGAAGGCATTAAATTGGAAGAGAGTGAAGTTAAATAGCGAATTTCACCGTGCACCCAAACTGGAGAATAGTTTGTCAGACTTTTCGTAATGAGAAGAAGCTAGTTGGGAGCTTATGTGAAACATCATGTCGAATGCAGAACATGCCCCGTTCAACAATGTGCGTATCTGCCGTCTGAAGTTACACAAAAAGGAGGGTTGCTGTTTAATGTTCGCTGAAGGCACTCTGCCAAAATAATTATGTTATATTTCTCATTGATTGACTACGGGACATGTTGCAACAACAAGACGAATAGACGCTCTTTGCGGCACAAACACTGTCACAGGCGAGTCGAGTCGGGCATGTTGGGGCTTTCATATGTGGCAAAGCAAATTTATCTCTTGTCTGGCGGTTATTAATCAAATTTTATAATAGCCAAAGTCGAGGGTTCTATATTTTATATTTTGGTTCATCATACGTTTGGAATAGTATTGTTGCCCCCTCTTGGACCATGATTTTGTATGCTCTTGTTGAGATAACTTGTTTCTTTGTCTATCTGTCTGTCTGTCCGTTTGTCTGTCTGTCTGTCTGTCTGTCTGTCTGTCTGTCTGTCTGTCTGTCTGTCTGTCTGTCTGTCTGTCTGTCAGTTTGTCTGTTTGGCTGTCTGTCTTGGGTGGGCCATTTTTCGGGCAACCTTTACAGCATTCTGTTTTAATTTAACAAACATAATGATATTCCCGCGAAGGATCAAAGAGCCAGGACAATGCTACAATAGTATCTGAAATTATGTACTATTACAAAAAAAAAAAAAACCTTTGTTAGGTATGGGTTCAACTTGCACGTAAATGACAGAATATTAAATGATTTTCATTTGAATTTTTGAACCGAGTTTTCGTGTTTTCCGGGCAATTCTAAATTGTGCACGAAAGTATGAAGAAATATACTGAAAAGAGTTTAGTTTGTCTAGTTTCTTTAAAAAATCTAAAGCAACAAATTTTGCAGGCCTTGCAGGTAGCTAGAACCCCTTCAATAACAACAAATATGTTTACTAATTAATTTCTTTAAGATTTTTATTAAAGAACATTCGTTTTGTAGGTTAGTTATAAGACGACCGATTTCTCTTTTATGTCTCATAGTTGGCAACACTGTGCTAACCTTCAACATGGCACGTATGTATGTACGTGAATGAACACAAGGTGTCAGCAATAAAAATAGTGCAACAACATGCTGACAATTGTCAGCAATTGAAAGTGAATTGTCAGTGGGAGTGACTGAATGATTGCAAACGGAAACAGCCAACATTAACGTATTGAATTGCAACTGTGTGGCGACATAAAAAGCCGAGGGAAACAAGCATAAAAGCAGCTATCGAATACGAGCACAATGGCATGTCAGCATCGAAGGACGAACGACGCTGGCGAAAGGAAGCTCAAATAATGAAGGTCATTTAAAAACTGCAAACTAATGTGGGTAGGAGGCGTGCACAATTCACAAGCTTACATTAAGCAGAACATGTATACATAAAAAGCAACAACAACGTATGTGCATTAGAGCAGCAGAAGTAATCAAGGATATATGGCTTAGGGGTCGTATGAACAACATTGATGCTAATGTTACTCATACGCATATAAAGCGAGACTAGTTTGAAAATTACAAACAAGCATTTATTGGAAAACCGTTTGTTTTTTATTTATTCGTAGGAGGCGGGGAGGGAATGGCATCGAAGTTAGAAAGTGCCCTAAAGCGTTTACATATGGCCATGTCGCTCTTTATGTGCTTTCTTTTGCATGTTCTTCTGCTGCTGCATATTGTCAACACGTGCCGTTGTTGCTGACAATGTCGTTGCCATGCCAACCGCCAAGCATCGCAGCAACCAGTCAGCCTTCTGTCAGCCAACATGACAGTGAAAATGACGTTGCTCGTATTGTTTTGCTGATTCATTCACTACGACGATTTTTTTTCCTGCTCACACTAACCGCCAGCAGAGCACAAGGAATCTTAATCTTCGAGTGATTTGCTATGAATGGCAATATGCTGGCGTTTATAGCTGTTAATATTCTGGGCCCATGTATTGTGGTGCGGGAGTAAATGGTGATGGCCAGCACAGCTGCCGGATACAATTTTGAGGCGAGCTGAGCTGAATGCATGGATGCAAGCATCAGAAAAAATCTATCATGACGCACTTTTTTCATATTTCAATGTATGAGCAATTATTTAATTGAGCAGATTTTATTATATTGAGAGCAAAGCAACAGAAATCAAGCTGCGAAAATTAGCGCATAACAACAACAACACTGTCACTTTTAGAACTCTCCCAAAGGAATTAAAAATAAAATGTTGGCATGTTTATTTAAAGATTTGTAGAAATTAATAAACTTCATATGCAATCGCAATCACAAGACACACGCACACACACACACACACAGGCGAGCGCATACCATTGCGCGCAAACGTGAACGGAAGCAGAAATGCCACAGTTTTCATACCACCAGGTTTCACATGAGCAAAGGCACACATCAAATTCGCGCGTGTGTATGTGTGTGTATGTGTATATACATGCAGTCTATGTTTCTTCATGTGTGCGTGTGAGCCGACATGTATGTCAAATGGCATATGTGAGTTGTAGGCGGGTAACGTGGCAACGGCAACATGTCACTTTTGAGGCAGCCCGCTTAGGGCATAAGTACAAGCCATATATATATGTATGCATATGTGTGTGTGAGTGCGTGCGTGCATGTGTCTCCCTTGTCAAGCTGTTGCGCAGACATTGTCACGGCAATGTCAACGTGTGCACGTCAAGTTGACAGCTCAGCGCTCAAATTTCCTTAACCCAAATTAAGTTGGCGGTTGCAAATGTTTCCTGTTCGTTTTATACTTCCGACAGACAGCTTTCAAGCGTGCGCTGCTCTTCAACTATTTGCGGTGTTGCGCAAGTATGTGCGAGAGAGGGGCGGCGTAACCAAGGGGTTACTAATTAAATTGAAAAAATGGTAACCCAGAATTGCTTGCTTGGAAAATGTGTATGATACTTTGGCAACTATAATTTTAGATCTCAAGAAATTGAGGGTCACTTTTTGATTAAATTGTAGGTGCTTATAAAAATATGTAACTGCTCTTGAATTATATTTTGGTAGCTTTAAAGCAAATGGAATTCTTTGATGGCTTTTCTTTCGAAGCTGGAAGTTAACAGAAATTAGACTATTGCTTCAGGCATCAGAAACTTAAAAAGTTTTCTATTTTTTTACTGTTTAGCAGAGCAACAAGCAGGAACTCGTCTGACGTGTTTAGGAGCACCTGTCTTTTTCGGGCTCGATGAGATCTCCAAGGTTCTTTGAAAATTTGTGAAATTCTGACAGATCATTACTTTGATCAGTTCTTAACGGAACGGAACTTTTCTGTCTTTTGCCTTTTATATAGCCTTTTCTGTCGACTTATCTGCCGACTTTTCTGTTAGCTTCTTTGTCGTCTTCGTTATCAACATTTCTGTCGACTTTTCATCGTCTGTCTGTCTTCTTGCTCTCATAATATATGTATGTCAACCGTTGGCTCGGATTAAACATACATCTGAAATCAGAAGGAAGGGCGTGTTGCCGTTTCCAATTGTCGCTCGTGGCAAAAGCAACTTCAAAGTGGCAGCCGCGGGCTGTTAACGCCACGTCGTACCAGCTTTTGAGGTATGCACGGCATGCGCCTCTATTCCAACCCTGCCGCCGCCCACGCTCTAAAAGGAACAATTCAATTTGCAAATTAGCGCCAGCCAAAGAGTTGAAAGCTTTTGCGAAATGAAATGAAAACTCAAACGGCAAAGCACTGACAGCTGAAAGACTGAAATGTGGAATACTCAACGCCTGTTCGGCTTTTGTGCATTGGCGGCGAGAAGACCAAGGGGAGGGTTATGAGGGTAATGATGACATTTCGTCTGGCAACGCTGCTGTTACATGAAGCATTGCGGAAGCGAGCGAACTTTAATGTTCTTATACACTGCTGAGTTTGCTGGGAATTATAAAGCGGAAAGCTTTCTAAAAGGACTGTCAAATTGACCCTGATTTTGGCTTCAATGGAGACAGAGAATGTTTCGCTTTCAATACAGTTTCGGTAACACATTTTGTTTCATTCAATTTGTAGAATATCGTGGCCAACTCTTTCTTGATTTCCCCACTCGTCATGTAAAAATATGTTTAAGAACACTTCAGGCATTTTACATAAGAGCCTTATTCACGAAATCCAATCAGGATCTGTGATTTATTCGGGTGGGACTGAGACTAACACGACTCTTAAATAACAATCAGCACATAAGCACATCTTCCCATGCGAAGATTTGGACTGAGCCACTGTAATAATATATTTTGCGATACTGACCCAACTTCTGGATTGTTTCGAAATCCAAATACATTTTGTATGAAGTTTGCTTCCGTATTCCCGCTTCGTGTTCAGTTCTACAGTCTTAAATGTAATGGCTTCTAATTCCATTCCCAGTTCGGTGCCCACTTTGGCGTAGGCAAAACTTTTACTCAATTTAGCGAATTACAGCAATAAGAAATTTTATTAACTGTGCTCAAAAATTGTAAACTTTTTACACTCAGCCACGCTTTCTTTTTTTTTTAAGTCAAGTCTAAAAGTATTGCCTACCAAAACGAGCGGAAGCATAAAACTTTGCCTGACTTTTGTTTTCTCTTTTGCATTTCCTGTTGCTCCCATTTCTTGCTTTGCCGACAACAATGAAAGAGAAACAACAGCAAAGTACAACTAACTACAGCTGGCCCCTGCCGCTGCCCCTTCGACAGAACAATGTGCGCCTAAGCTTTAATTCGGAGGTGTGCAATTCGTAGCCTTTACGCGTCTGCCAAAGAGGCCAGCATGAAGGCGGAAAGTGGCTGGGCCATCTCAGACTAAGGGCTGTATGGTAGGGAAGGGAAGGGGAAACGATGTGGTACGGTCTGGTCGAGTGGTTTATTTTTCGAGCGGAAGCACGAATTTTGTGCTTTGCTGATTTTAGGGCGCCGTTTCTCTTTTCACACAAAAACTAGCTACAGACAGCTTGACGCTTTGAGTATTCGGCACTGCTGTTCGATAAACGATATTTTAACAAAATATTTTGTTAGTAAAGTTGCTTGAATATTTTCGATATCGAAACTTTTGGCCTTAATTTTTTTGAGTGTCCGATTGGAAATTTCTGTTAAGAAACTTCAACAATCGGAAATTTCTTAATTCCAATCGAATATCGATATTTGTAGATATTTGATACTTTTCATTCGAAACGTCAGAGATCGGTTACTCCCTTAAAAAAATCAGAAATTTTCTATAATTTTTTTTAAATATACTTTTGATTCCAGACTTTTAATTCCAGACTTTTGGTTGTATATTCGTGAACCAAAAGTTATTCTACGAAAATGAAAGCTGAGATTCTTAAGTTTTCAGTTATTGAAGAGCAAAGCTGTGAGCCGCTTCTTAAATATCACAGCCAAAAGTGACGAGCGTCCGCAGCGGAAAGGCAACAGCTCGGAAGTTATGCCGCAAGTTGCGTTGCTACCGCGAAGTCGCATGTGGCACGATAAAGTCAGGCAGACGAAATTGTGGCAGCTTCCGCGCGCGGTTGCTGCCACGGCTGCTACATCCGCTTCCGCATTGTCATGGACGTTGTAATTGTAAAGTTGTTTGTATGCGTGTGTAGGTGAATGTGAATGTGGCAGGCAGCGAGTTCTTACGGCGCAAGTGTGTTTATGACGCAAAAAAAAGATAAGAAAAAAGGCACGCACACGCAAGCGCACTTCGCATGCATGCACACATACAGGCACACATACAGACACATATAAGTACTGTCACTTGAAGAAGTATGCTCTTGCGCCGCGCAAGATAAGCAAATGCGGCAGCAGCTGTTGCCGTTTTGGCCGTGGTTGCCACACCAAGAGCAGCAGTCAGAAGGCGCACGGCAGCAGCAACAAGACGCCAAGGAGCCAACGGAAACAACGGAAGTGGAAAGCAACGAAACGGAATATTAAATTGCGTATGGCAGTTGCGACTGGGGTGCAATTTTTTGTTTCGTGTGTGGCTGAGTTTGTTTCAAGGCACAGGCCTACAGGAGCCGAAGGATACAAGGGCAGCAGAACAGGAGGACACGTGTGAAGAGCTGAGGCGACAGCCACATGTGCCACTTGAAATGGCCTGATAAGCGCCAGCGACTAGTTTCTGGCATATAAACGAAAATTTCAGGTTTAAAGTGATTTGAAAAGAAGCAAACAAAATTAAAGAGGTTTGAAACAATTTTCAAAGGAATGAAAATTAATGCCAAAAAGCAACGAAAATAAAGTACTAATAAAATTGAATTTTATTTTATTTCAAAAAGGATGTATTTGCAGTTACCCACTTCAAAGATTTTTAATGAGTTTTTAAATTATCAGTTCTTTTGTTGTAGCTTTACTAAAAAGCTCAAAGACTCACACAATAATTATAAAAATTTTGTCGAGTAAAGTTAACTCCGAATTTTACGAATTTGTGCAAGTAATAAAATCATGCAGCTATAATATATTCGAGTACTTACATTTTATTAAAATAATGAACAATAATATCCAAAGGCGTCGATCAAATGTCGGTCTCATGACTTCATTACTTCCGAATGTGTAGTGTTTGAAGCGATTTAATCCTTTGTAAAATGGCGGATTGCACTCAGCTGGAGTTGTTTTCGTTATTCCGACTTCCGACTATTTTTCTCAAAACAATTTCTTGCGCATTTGGCACTTTATTATCATAGATAACTCGATTAAGCTAAAAATGCAGCAGCATAAATCAGCTGTTTTTTGTTATAGAAATTGCGATTGAGATAGGACAAGTGTTGTGATAGAATCTGTAAATGGATAAAATTGAAAAGTTATTCAAACATATTACTTGCATATATACATATTTTTGTTGTAATAATGCTAGCAAGAACTGATTGAAAGCTGGAACGAAACATCATTCCAATTCGAAGTAAAATTTAGAAACTGTGAAGCATATAATATTCATGATTTAAGACGATTTTTGTCTATATCATTATTCGAATTAGAAAAAAGGGATATTCTAAGGCAAGATTTTTCAAATGGCAGATATATCACAGAAAATTGATATAGGGATTTCACTTTGTTCATTTGACACACTACTTTTCGGCAAATAGCTTACCTTTCAGAAATGTATATTACTATTGAAAA
The DNA here is from genome assembly GCA_963457695.1 of Neria commutata. Lineage (NCBI taxonomy): Eukaryota > Metazoa > Arthropoda > Insecta > Diptera > Micropezidae > Neria > Neria commutata. The sequence goes on along the minus strand of OY735247.1, from coordinate 41,006,044 downwards.
ATGTGCTTTCAAGCAATCAAGTATAATACATTTCAGAACTCTGCCATTTATACTGTCTATTTCAATTAAAAAATGTTAAATCTTTTGTTATTGCATTACCAGAAGAAAGTTAAAATAAATCAGACAAAATTCCGAGAACATCAAATTCAGCGAACAATTCAGCAGACATAAATTTAAATAATACGTTCAATTAAGCCCGAAATCAGTGCTGTAACTTTTTAATCCAATTATTATGACAAAAGTGATAGCAGGCATAAAAAAAAGAAGAGAAGAAAAGAAATTGTCTGTTCTTTCAGTAATGCATAAAGTAAAAGGAAAGCGTCGCTCCAAGGTAACAGACAGACAGCTGGACAAAAGCACAGACGGAGACGCAGAAGATCTGCTATACGCTTAAATAATGTTCATCGAGGTTTGAGGTCGGTCGAAATACTAACAATATGACCGCAATTGGATTACGTGCTACACTGAGCTTAGATTTTAATAGCCTTGTTCCAAGAAGAATCACATTTAAATATTTTGAATCAATGAATAACTTTTCCTATAGAAAAAAGAAGTGGCAATCAATTGTGATGGCAATTCTGGAATGCTATGTTAATGTGGTAGACATTTCATGATTCAAATGAAGAAAAGCTCAACTTATTCTAGAAAATTTTTTTTTTTTTTTAATATTCCAGTTATTTATAACTTCCGCAGTACCTGACGAGATTTGGTGCTAATTTTGGTCAAAATGAACGGTTGCATCAATTATTATGCTTTCAATATTTAAATGAAATATATTGGAATTTCTTTGTAACTAATCTATCTTATAAATTTATAATTAAATTTTTCAAATTTGATTATTTTGACAACCTAACATCAAACCGATTATTTTGAGCGGGTTAGTATAAATAAGTATGTATATGGCAAATTTCGTTATTTCTAGTGTTAAGTTTAGAACCTCGAGAGGTTCTAACAGCCATATTAGTAAGCAATATAATAAGTATCAATAATATACATATGCGCTATTTGGCTGTACTACTCCTTCTATAATGCTGTAACAGGCACTAAAACTGCGATTCTTGTCTTCAAAGTCTGAGCATTCATTTACTTAATAATATCATATTTTAGTCCTGATAAATATTTTAAATTACCAAAAAATTTTACTCTGTCCTCTTGGATTTGACTCTTAACTGCTGCCCATTGACCGCTGCTTCAATAACCCATCACAATTTGACACTCCCTGTCAGACAAAGCACACTTCAACCCAACAACAAACTGACAATTCGTCGAACAGTTGTCAAAGATACAGAACATTTACAAAATAAACAGATCAATTTGTATAACAAATGGAAATGCTCAAATATAGCAATGACATGTTGTTGCTGAGTATTCCCATGTTTGTCTGTATACGTAAGGGAAAATGTCAACAAGAAGCATGCAACAGAGGCATCAATGCTCTGTGCAGATTATGTAATGTCTAAAATGTGTCATTCCGCAGTCAAAAGCTGCAATAATGTTAGTGTATGTGCCAAAATGTAAAAGCCATTAATAGTGCAGCAGTTGCCATGCCTGTGTGGGTGCATGTGTATGTGTTGAATGGCTTGCAATTGTGTGCGTGGCTGTGGCGGCCGCTGCTGTTGGCAATAGTGATACTCCACCGCTACTGCCCTTCGACTCATATAAATAGCCTGTCTGCATGCTGAAGCATCACTCTGCCAACGCATAAACAATAAAGTCAACTCACAAATACCAGCGTATAAAGTGTGTGTGTGTGTGTGTGTGTGCATGTAAAAGGCCATTAGCTACAGGTGATGTTAACTACATTCATGCTTATGGATGTGTCTGTATTTTGACGTTATTAGTGTGTAAGTGAGCCCATCATATGCCGAGAATTTAGCATAGCATACAAGCAGGAGATATGGCATGGCCTACTTTCAGGCGCTGAATATAAGGACACTTTATATATGTACGATTTATGGCCAAAAGCAGCGAAGTTTTTATAGTTCTATTCTTAAGTGTTAAGTGATGCACATTTTCGCATAATGCATGCCTGGCATATTTTCGATTTTAAATTGAAAAATACAAAATTTGCTAGTCGTACAAAAATATAAGCTTAAACGTAAATTATAAACCTTATATATTCATAATATGTAGCCTCAAAAATGGCACTTTATGATGTTTCTCATATTTTACATGACAATTTAATTTAGTACAAGAAATGCCCAAAAAATTTCTATGGCACGTTAGGGTTAAGTAATACTAAGACATCTGCCTTTAGTAAGGGTTTCCACATAAAAATGAAATAAATTTAAAAGCCACCCAATGCCCCGATTTCCATCAGTCAAAGTCAAATAGCATTGTAATCCGATAGCTGCTTCAATTTTCACTACACACATGCACACAAATACACACACACACACACACACTCATGTTCTTGCAAGCCAGCACATAAACCGCAATAAGAGCCACTTTAACAATCACTTGGCAATTTTCCATTTAGGTTACCTTGATTTTGCATTATCTTGGCATATGCCAGCGCTGCAGCTGGTGCGGAAATGCCTCTGTGTTGGTGTGTACTTTGTGTCTTCGTATGCACATGTGTACGTATTTGTGCAGGTCATGCCACAAGTGAAGGCAAAAGTGCAGAAAATCAACTTAGCCTAGATCGGAGTTACAACGAAATTAAATTAAATTCAATTGCGTGGTCTTATGTGTCATGGCAATGGTGCAACCGCTGTAAAATGAAATGACATTAAAAAAGCTATAGTACGAGCATGTAACTACTAGTATGATTAACTTGTATGTCAGTGCGCCTAGCTGTAGGCCATGAAGAATGAAAATGAAGTAGCGAAATTTAAGTTCCTTACATTTTATCAAAAAAAGTAGAAGTAGTAGTAGTATTAAGTCAAAGTTAATAGCAGCAATTAATACAGTCAAGCAATTTTATGCCAAAGCGCCTAAAAGCAGTTCGAGAATAATAGAAATAACCTACCTTTTTCAAGTTTAAATTCCTTGTTTGCACTGAAAATTTATATTTATAACAATCTGGCTCGAATTGACACTAAAAGAGCCAACAATTAAATGGCTATTTTGTCAATAATTTGTACAGTATTTTGTAATTAAAAGCCTAAAAGTCGCCTACTTTTTTTTTAAATAATGCAACTATTTCAATTTTAATTATATTTAACAAACATGAGTGCAAATTATTATATGTATGTATGTGTGTATTATTTGCAGTGCGATTTCACACGCTTCCAGCCGCATGCAATTAATAATGTTAATTGTATACGCGTACGAATGTAGAAGTGTGCACTTATGGTGCCTGAAAGTATGCAGAATGTTATAAATAACATAAAATATGTTTAATTATGAGCATTTCAACCAGTTCAAGTCGGAGTTGTGCTAAGTTTTGTACGAATGTGGCAATGTAGACAATTGTAGAGTTCATATGGAAGATGACAATGCATAGAAAATGTAAAAAAGCAGTTTTGATAGTTAAAAATAGACTTAGCAGAAATGATTTTGGAATTTTTTCAATTTCAAGAAATGAAAAGAAAAGCAAATCAAGAGCAGCAGCAAACTTTTCACTTTCTACTCTCTCTCTCTCTTTTTATAAACCTTTTAAATATTTAACGACTAAAAATGGCAACGAAGAGAGAATTGCTGCTGTCCATGAGATCCGAAAACCTTGCCACACACATGCTCTAATTCCCATGGCAACTTTTATGTGGCACTGTTGCAATGCAATAAAAGAATACTGAAGTGGAAATTTCACACGCTGCACAAAGCCAATATTGCTGCAATATTTGCAAGCGTTATACCCTTTTATTGAATTACCCGCAAATTTTGCCTTAACGCTTGGCTAGCATGTGGCCTTGTTTCAGTGGAGCGTTTCATTGCAGTTACATACGCGCCATTTGCCGATATTATTGCTTCTTGGTATGGAATATTTTTGGAAATTCATTGGCTTGGCAGAAGATGTAAAAAGGTTGCAGAAATTTTGTCGTTTTTAAGGCGAGAACAATTTTATTAAATTTGGGGCATAACTCAGCAAAAAATGCACTTGAAGCTGCAAACAACAACAGATCACGAACAACAACTCATGGATTACAGGCGCATGCCACGTTTGCAAGCTGACCCGAAATGCCGCAATTCCGCAGCCCAACACTCCAAAAGCACAAACTTGACAATGCCCACGGCACTGCTGGCATGCATGCATGTGTAAGTGCGATGTGTGAGTATGCGCATGTGTGTGCATGTTGCGTGGAGCGCCTGAAATGCCTGACATTGTCGAGCAACAGCTCATTCCCGGCGGCTTAAATGCGCTTTTATAACTCATCTCACTGCTGATGCGCCCCCTCCACCCCCCTCGCGCTCTTACATTCGCTAATGGCTCAAATCGTTTCCATTGAATTTTCTGTGCATGTGCGCCTAAAAGCAGCCTGCGGCAGGCTTAGCATTTTCTGCTTCGTTCACAGCAGCACTGCTGCCAGCTCAATTGCAAGCAATTGTTACGCACACCTTTTCGAAAGATTACAGTGTGGCGCAAAATTGTGTAAATGAAGGCATTTTACTCGCTTATTACGCGGTGCAATAGCAAATCGACTCATGCAAAATTAAGCTGTTTCTCTTCATTGTTTTAGAAAGAGCAAAGGAATAGCTTAAAAACACTCTTGAAAAATCCTCAAAATAAAATGGAATAACAACAAATAAATTGGTTTAGCATTTTTCATAAATTGTAGCTACAATTTTATTAACTGACATGAAGTGTCAAAATAATATCCAAAGCAAATTAGCATACCGCGCACGATCTCAACTCTCTCTTTTCATAGCTTTGCCTCATAATTTTCATATGTTTCGTTCTCGTGTTTATGGCGAATTCGTTTAAAAACATATCAAAGCACGACAGCCACACGAATTTAAGCAACATCAACATAAAAGTGTGACTTTTATTAGGGCATTTGTGTTTACATAACTCACCACACTTCCGTTTCTAATAATCGACATAACATTGCCATAATAAATTTAAAGCATACACCGAACACGCAAGTGTCTGACCCAAAAGCGAACGCCTCAGCCGCCTGGCCATGTTTGTGCGCCTTGAAGTGGGCAACATCAAAGAGCACAAGCAAAAGAAAAAGAAAAACCAAAAGCGAAACAAAACCTGCCTCACTTCGTTATGCACACAGACGGCGGCACTTGATTGTGTCTGTGTGTGTGGCAAGTTTGTTTATATGCGGCAGGCTTGCGTGTCAAACGAAAGCTCGTGAAAATCAAGTGAAAGGCTAAAAGCTAAGTCGATCCTTAGGCGCCTACTTCGGGATTGGACGTGGCGCTAGGCGGCAGGTGCCTGCGGGCGAGTAAAGAGTTGAGCCACAATAACAACAACAACAACACAACAACTACAACAACAACAACTAGAAAGCGGCTTGAAATCGCATGAGCACGATGCTTATACAAGTTAATATTTAAGTGAGTGAAATTAAAGCATACTTGCAGGCGCAACAGCAAGTCAAGCACGCCTTTTAGTAAATTATTTCTCTTTTTTATTAAAGTTTCTTTACATTTTTGTTCTGCTTGTGTGCAATTAAATACAAGCGCAGTGCGAGACTTATGGGATCTAGCCACAAGTGGTGGCCATTTAGTAGCTATAATTGCGAGTGTTAAGTGAATAAATATGTGTGGGTGTGCAGTGCGCTCACTGCCGTTGAAAAATGTATGCCATAGCCAAAAGTGGAAAATTAATGGCAATTAAGTAAATTAAGCGTTTTGTTGCACGCCACGGTGTGGTTCCTCCAAAAAAATGGTAATTTTACAGGTAAAAAAGTGGTTGAACACCCAAAAGTATGCAACAGATATTAAGCAACAAGAAAATAAAGTTGTTTTGGGCTGTGCTACGATTTGTCTGTTTCATGTGTGGACTAAGAAGCATTGGCCTAAGATTTTTCGAATACGAATAGCGCAATGTTTCATATTTTATCAAGGATGCGCCCGAAAAAATGCTCTGACTTTTAAGACAGTGCGTATCAATCAAAACCTGCGAACAAAGCTCTACAAAAATAAAAATATAATAAGTAAAAACGATTTCAAATAGTCTCATGACTTCGTGAGTCCTTCGAGGACGATGACCAAAAAAGAATATGCTTTAAACTCTCTTCTATAATTATTTTAAAAGCAAGAACATCATAATTATATAAAAAGCAGTAAATAACCCTAGCAGGATGTTCTCTTTTATTTTCAAATACACTGAGTTGGATTTTAGTCATCTATACATTTCATTTTGTTGCTTTCATCTTTTAAATAAAAGCGCCATTGATGTTCACTCAAAATATTAATGATCAATTTACTAAAATCGAAGTGAAACTGTTCAAGTCAAAACAAACCACATTTTCCTCACGTGAGTACGATAACCGCAAATCCCTTTACTAATCTAACTCTCACAAAGGTTGTAAGCTCGAACTGCATTAATCAATTAAACGCCTGAAAATATGCAAGGAATTTGTTATGCCCTTAAGCTAAATTCTATTAGCGCCTTACAGAAGACATTTGCAAATTCGCTAATGGAATTGTACGTATTATGCTCAGTTGCCTACATACATGTATATGCACATACAAACATATAAGAACAATATATTTTGCAAAACACATATACAACAAAATATGAAAGCATATTTGTAGTATTTATTTACGTAAAAAAGTAAAAAAATTTGTAGCACACAAAAGCCCGAACATGTCATACATGGCGACAAAGCAGAGAGCAGCAGCATGCGTGTGCACCTAAAACTATGCAACATATTGTGAAAAACTCGATCAATCAGTGTCAGTTTTTGACACGGGAATACATTTTTGAGAAAAAAATGCGTAAGTAAAATCGCAATCTTAACTATTTTAAAACGTTTTTTTAAAACGTTAAAACGTTTTTATTAGGTCGCTTTCTTGTCTGTTTGTATGTCCCGTACAAATCTTGGAATTAATTTTAAAGTAACTTCCCGATAAGCTAGAGACTTGAAATTTTCAACATAGCTCAGAACTGGATGACAATGCAATATTATATCAAAATTTTTTCTGTGTGGGCGTGGCACCGCCCACAAATAATGAAAAACTTTTTATCTCGGCACTTGTATAAGCAATGTTAACGAATTTTGGTATATTGATACATACATTCGTTTCCAACATTTTTCCTAAATGGTGTTGGCGTTGGACAACGGGGCGTGGCCCCGCCTATACAACTCCAACTTAAGGAATGCTTTATCTCGGCTAATTTTACAGCAATATCAATATCAAATTTGGTATTGAGGTGTTAATAGTCGTTTCTTACATTCCTGTCATATGTGGTATGATGTAACTCACCACACACAAATTCACCACACTCAAATTCACCACACCCAAATTCACCACACCCAAACTCACCACTACCAAACTCACCACACTCAAACTCAACACATTCAAACCCACCACGCTCCAACTCTGGTATATTGATACATACATTCGTTCCTTTTAATTGGCCTGCTATAAAAAGGTATTGGAAATTTTCAACGGAGCGAGAGTGATGCTTCGCTCAAATATTAATATAGAGCAAGGACTTGTGAATGGTGCAATGGGCACTATCACTGAAATTGTTTGGCCTTTATACCGTCGTGATCAGATGTATGATACCGACATTCCATGTGTTCGCATCGACTTTGGTATAGATGGAATTCATTTGATCAAGTCGAAATCAATACAGTTTCCGGCACTCCGAAACTATGGAACAATCGAGCGAACACAGCTCCCACTAATACTCTGCTGGGCCTGCACAGTTCATAAAATGCAAGGATGTACAGTGGACCATGCTGTATATCTCGGATCTGCACTATTTGCTAAAGGACAGGCATATATCGCATTAAGTCGTGTGAGATCATTAGACGGATTAAAAATAGAGGAGCTCGATTGTTCAAAACTCACTGGCAAGAAACCGTGCAATGAAGATGCCTTTAAGGAGATGGAAAGAATGCGACAACTTAGACCATAAGAATGCAATATTATTGATATAATTTAATTGAAAAACGTTGGGCGCAAAATAATAGCAAAGAGTAGCTGCTGTTGAGAAAACAGTTTATATCATTTGCAGGCCAATATTATTGTACTTAAGTGATTTAATAATAATAGTCGAACTTAAGTTACTACAGCTCATACTTTCAAAGCATAAATGACTAAAATTCATCAATCAAATAGATGGGATTGAAAAACAAAGCATGCAACAAAATTCTGAATTTTAATCTACTTTTGAGTTTAACAAGTTTAAATCAAAGAATAGGCAGCACAATCAAACTGTTAGTGACTTAGGTGAACTATTCACGCATCAATAACCCAATGTATGCCCCAACGTTTTTAGTTTTAAATCTTACTAGTATTTCCATATCAATTGAAAAATCAAAATCAAACATTATCAGGACCATCTATATTGGTTCAGAAATCTGTTTATGGCAATGAAAAATTATTTTATACTTTTTAGTCCATTTTAAAAACGTTGAATATTAAAAATTTTTTTTTACTTGATAATTATTTCTAGCAACTTTGCATTGAGAAGCAAAATCGGCTACTATATTTCAAAAAGACAGGGAAGCAAAAATAATTTTGAATAAAAATTTAATATTTTAATGATTTCGTTTACAAACTTTCATGCAAAATATTGCACATTAATGAACTATCTTCCTTGTATATGTACCACATGTGTGTATGTAAATATGTGCATATGTCAAGAAACGTACGTGAGCCTTTTTCACTATTTAATTGAATTTGTTGTTGTGCCGTCGCTTTATTTGACCACGTCCGCCAAACATTGCCACCAACAGAGTCCACGCACATTTCGCTCTATTTGCTCCAAACACGCGTTGGGGTTTCGCATGCTCGGCCCGGGCAAGGAAAGGGTTTAATTTCGCTTGATTGTATTGCCAATATTTTGTTAGAGAACTGCCGATATTCGTGCGAGTGTGTGTAGCTGCGACCTCGCACGTTTCAATGTGTCGAAGTTTAATTCCTCGCTTAGTTTTCGGCAGTCAAACACAATCTATTTACATTGAGGGCGTTCGTTTGAGCTTATTTGCACACGGCACGTTATAATATTTTCATTGGGCTCAAGTGTGCCTCGGACTTGTGCAACTTGAATTGGACTTAATGAAGTGCTCCCTCGGCGCATAATAAGTTCGTTAACCTTTAAATGAGTGCGCATTGAGCCCTTGAGTGTATTTTAAACAGATGCAATATGATTTTTGCAGATAAATTCAAGTGTGAAACGCCTAAAAGGCCGCTTTCACTTCTTTGACTAGAAATAAAGTTGGCAATACAAATAAGTTGAAATAGGCAACGCCTAAAAAGCTGCTATATATATATCGAAAAATTCTTGCTCCATCTCAATGTACGCTATTTGCCAAAGAGTAGCATTTTAAGTATCTTGCGAGTAGCAATTCCGTTATTTTGTCAGCTTTGCTAAAAGACTTCCGAATGATCCACTTTAGAAACAATGCCAATAATTGTATGCAAATTCGTGGCCTTTTTAATTCTTCTAAAAGCAAATCCATTATTCCGGCAGAAAAGTCAAAGCATGCCATTTCACTTCCACGCAAGTGAACGTAGGAATGACAGCCGAAAAGCAGGCAACAAAAACGAAAGAATATGCAGAAAATTAAAGCAAATTTAGAATACACTCTTAAATACACTATATTTCTTTACTACTTACTTTGTTTCTTTCTGTTCTTGCAAGTCACACGCACTTTATGCGCAAGTACAAGCGTAAGTGTGTCTGTGAGTATGTGTGTGTGTGTGTGTGAGTGCCATTTATTTTTGCTCGCTTCAACTGCATTTAATACGTAAGCTTGGCAAATCTCTGGAGTGTAATTTATTGTTATCATTTGTTTTGGGTAAAAGCAAAAGCAGAAGCAACCAAGCAGACGAAATCATTTTGGCAGAAAGCGAGTGTGAGTGGCGGAGTGAGTGCGTCCCTAGTACGTGTGCAGTGCTCTACAGGCCACCCGCAGTGCCGTCTTAGCCTTTGAGACATCGTGTGCCCGTATAACATAGGCCAAGAAGTGAATTTCGAAGAAAATTTATATGCTTTATTTTAACATTTCTATCTTCAAAACTAATTTTCTGCAGCAACGATAAGCAAAAGTTCTGCTAAAGCGATTGGCCCCACTTGCCCTCAATTATCCGAAACCGGCACTGGTTGGTGAGTGGCCCTGCAGCCGAGCGCAAGTGCTTCGCTGGCATTGTGTAGTCAGTCTATGGCATTTAGATAACTAAAGTAATTTATTTTATATTGAGGTCATGCTGTACTGTGTATTTGTGTATGTATGTGTGCCGGCGAGTGGCGTGGACACAAAAAACTAGCGCACATACACAAAAGCTCAGACGCTGTTGAGTTGCTTGCTTATTTAATACATTGTTGCAAGCGTTTTGAATTTCTCCGCAAGGAATGAGCACAATTTTTGTGCTTGAACTGCAATCTTGGCGAGAGCTTCTGAATTAGAGCAGCACATAAAATGTGTGCTGGTGGCAACTCTGTTGCGAGCTATGCACAATTCTTAAAATTCCTTTATATTAGCCCGGAATAAGAGATGCTCAAGGCTGCTTCTTTGGCCACAAATTGTCGCACAAAACCAGGCTAATACAATTTTCGAGCCTTCTCTTTGGGTTAGCACGAGACAGGCCATTCAGCGATATGAGACTGGATAATTTATGATGACACTTAAGCTGTCCATTTCGTGCACATGTCAAATGAAAAGAAATGAGAAGAAATGAAGTGAGAAGAAATGAAATGAAATGAAAGGAAAGGAAAGAGAAGCAAATGGAAATGCTACGTTCTACTACTTTATGAACATAATAAATACTCTCAATCATCATCAATTCCCAAAGCGTAGAAATGAAAATGCGATTGCTACCAAGTCCAGCCTATAAACATGTCGAAATCAAGAAAAGCAGATAGAGAGCTACGACGGCAGGAAGTGCCGGCTTGAGTTGTTTGCAGGTCCTTAAGCACAATACATTTTTGAGTAAAAAGGCTTTATTAGAAAGAAATATAGAAAGAGGTTTCTTTTGCAAAAAATATGGTTTTTTTTTATAATGAATAGTGAAGAAATTTGTGGAAATTCAATAAAAGTTTAGAGATTTCGAAGAGATTTCAACAACTGTTTTATTTATGCAAAAATTAAATTCTAAAAATGTCTATTAAGAAATTTACGCTCAAGAGTCGTACATGAAAATTATAAGCCAATTACACTGTAAAAAATCTAATTGTGATGTGCTTGTTTTGACGCAATGCAGCTCCAAAGAGCAAGACCATGCCAGCAAATCGCCTTGTTTGCTATACAGGCACAGTCTTGAGACAAGCTGAGCCGAAGAACACACAAAAGCAAAAGGACACTTTAATTTGGTGACTCACTAGCAAAAGAGTACCATAAAAGTGTACGAATGGCAACAAGGAAAGAAACAGCAAAATAGTAAAAAAAATGCGCTAGAAATAATAAAGACCAAGATTGTGAATGGAAAACTGCAAAAGATAAAAATAAGAGACATCAAAATACGAGTAGCGAAGGAGAGCATAAATTCCTTAAAGAAATTATAGAATCCAAAATTATATTAAGAGCTACAACAGAGCAGAAAGAAAGTGCTAGCTAGTAATTTGCCAATTGAAAAATTCAAAAGTAAATTCCCTTCCTTTTTTGTTAGTATGAAAGAAAATGCCAGCCTTCAAATTAAAAGCCAAACACATCTGCCCTTTTCTCTACTTTCCACAGTTCAGCACCTCTAGGAAGCAGACATACAAAGGCACAGACACCACTGCATGGCACGCACTCACACATATCAATGTGGCGCTAATGCTGCCATAAATACAGAAATTCATAAATTTCCGTTAACACTTGGCACTCACGGGCTGACAAATTCGCACACAGTTCCACGAAAAGTGTGTGCGTCAGAATAACAGCGAAATCTTGCACCCATACGCGCAAGCCACACATACATACATGTGTGCTTTTACCACGCAAGATAACAACATCCGCTCGTATAACCACCCCCGTTTCCGGCGCTTCCAAGGTGCCTCCTGTTCAGAGTGTGCCTATGGCAGACACTTCAGGAATTACTTATGGGCTGACAAGCGTTGCTGGGGAAAGTGCAGCTGTTCAGTTGAACTGCTCTTTTTAGCGGAAAATTGTTGTTTTTGTTATAGTAGGCATGTCAATGTGCACTTACAATCTCCAATGACTTTCTGTAGCATATTTTTAGGCATAATACAGTGTGGCTACTCGCTTAGTAATGAATTTGCAGACAACATGTGCACAAAAAGTTACAGTACATTTCAATTGACGAACTTTCTTTAAGCAGCTCTTCAGTGCACTTCAAGTTCTATGAGAACATATTTTTTATTTGCCTAAAAGTCTGCAATAATAGTTTATTTTGAATTTTTTTAAATCTTTGTCTTCTTTCAAACTGTCCAAAAAGTCTGCTCCGATTTCGGGCTGTAATTCTTACATTTCTTAGGCATTTTATGAAGTTGCCTCAAATTGGAATGCAAATAGTTCTTTTTCGCCTAAAATTATGCACTTCAAATTTAATATGATTTGCTCACTAAAACAGTACATGTATGTGTGTGTCTAGCGCTATGACGATGATTAAACCAATATTCATAATTTCATCAGCATGCTCAAATTTTAAATGCTCATACATATCTTTCGTTCACCTAAAAATATGCTACCAAGTTGACTCTAATTTCTTCACTACTCTCAAAAGTAATGCTGTCAAATTTATACGATTTATCTCTGCCATTCAAAAGATATTTTCGAATATGCATAAATTTCGTCTACAATTTTGCAACGCAAATATTTTTCTTACACCTAAAAATATGCCATAAAAGTTTGCTTTTATATCTCAAAAGTGTTTGCCCTAACCAATGCTACAACAGCTTTGCATGTTTGATGGATAAACTATTTATACGCATCAACCCTTTTCAGAATCTACTCGCGCTCCTAATTTCCCACTAGATTTTTTAAGCTGATATGCTGCACAAACTAATGCAAGAATAGCAGAGGAGATGAAAAAAGAAACACAAAAGCAGAAAATAGTGAAAATGCCAACGCACACACTGATTTCTCAAGAGGAACGCGCAAAGATTTACATTTTGCCGACGCCACGCCACACTCAAACTCACTCACACTATCTCACGTATACACACACGCTGTGAGCTGTGTGCGAAAAGCTTTCAGCACTTCCACGGCATTTTCTTTTAAGAAATAACTGAACTCTGTAGCTGAACTCTTGCCACCATGTGCAGCTATCGATTTTCCTCTCACTTGTGCAGCGCGCATAAAACAAAAGCCCGACACAGGCAGGGGTGCAAAATGATGAAAAACAAAAGCAACAGCAAAAAATCGTAGCATATTGAAAGGCGCACACGCCGGAATTCAGCTTCGTTAAATTTTAAATTTACATCTTTGGCACGCAGCTTGTAAAATGGCATAGTGAAGGCACATTGAGGCATGATTTCCCATAAATATTTACACATACATACTATATACATGCGCTCCCATACATGCACATACATATATTCGGCACATTCGTGTGTACACATTTTTGCCTTAGTGTATGCAAATATTTTGGCAATTTCTTAGTGTTATGCCATGCTTTCGGCAAGCAAATGTGGCAAGGTGCCTTTTGCCACCTCATTTTGACTGTTAATATTTGAGTTGTTGCTAAATTTATAGCTCGACACACACTTGTATGTTTTTCCTCTGTATGTGTGTGTGTGTGCGAAAGTTGTTTGAGCATATTTTTGTGTACCTGCCTTGATTTAAAGGCTTAGTTTAAGTGTATTTTTGATTTATCGACGACTACAATGGCAAGAATTTGAGAAAATTTATGTATTTTGTGTGTAGCTGCTAAGCACTTAAGCACACACACACACATGCACACGCACACATCCACACAAACAAGAGACGCAAGATTTATAGTCCAAATTGTAGAAATTTTCCGTTTGCATATGCAAAATCCTTTCGATTTTTGGCATATTAAATTTCTGGTCTATTCCGTAGCAACGGCTGCCAATATCAAAAGCAATGAAATGCGATATGCTTGAATTTTTTTCATTGGAAATTGCAAGCTACATATTTCTAAAGACTATTTTTGCTTGGAGCAATGAAACGCCTACATAATTGTATAAAATATGTTAGGCTTAATTCTAAAGTGTTGAAAGAGCTGAAAGCAATTGGCACGAGTTCATAAAAATATTTAGTGTTTCTTTCTTGCAGATCAAAACGACTCAGTGGGCATATTTGGCTTCATAGATCGAACACTTAGTCACTGTATTGGTTTTCTATTCTTAAATCATTTGAATTATTTTAAAGGCTTTGCCGTAGCAGTGCATGCACTCAAAGCTCATCGCTTGCAAAGCACTCATTTGATATATTCTTCATTTCACTGGCTCGGTCTGGTCAGAAATGGAAGATGGCAATGTTTTCTACGAACCTACAGACGTCGCTTGATATAAACAGCTTCTATTTGAAAAAATTTTAATAATATTTTGAAATAATAGCTGTCAGCTTATTCTAAGAGATCGAGATCGATTCGATTCTTCTTAAATAGCATCTCTTAAATAGCAAATATATAATTAAAACCTGACTGTCATATAAATCAAGTATAACTACCAAAACCATTTTGAATAAACCTTCATCTGCTTGTTTCTTTTTTCTTGCATTTTGTTGTTCATCTACTTTTTGCGCTCTTGTGGGTTTTTGCAAATGAAAAAGAACCCAGACACAACAGTCGTTCCCCTGAGCATTCAAGAAAATATAAGAAAAAAAAGAGGCGAGCACACAAAAAAGCGCAAAACAATAAACGACGCCCTCTGCCGTTATAGAACACGCATACATTTGTATTTAGCATACACAGAGGCGCACTTTTTATGTGCGTGTGTGTTGGGGTTCAACAAAAACGCCGGCGCTAGCAGAGGCAACAACATAAAAAAAACAGAAACAAAAGAGGCGCGCACTAAATGTGCCAGCATTCGAGCTTGTGTGGGTGTTCAAGTGTCTAGTGTGCGTGTGTGTGTGTGTGTAGTAGGTACTTTTCAATTGTCTACAATTTAGTGCGCTAAGTGCTCTACAGGGAGACCAACTCTAAACAGCTTTCTTCTGCATATGTGCGCTTGCTAGAGTATTACACGAAGCGATTCGAGTATTTGAAATCTGATCGACATAAAACCAGTGCCACTAAGACTACTATCAGACACTTTTTAAAGTAAGAGTTTACTAAAAATAGGCACGCAACTTGAGAAAAATAAGAGAAAGTAATAGAAAAACTAGTCGACTTTTTGAGTGTAATCCAAAAGAAGCTTGCAGCAAATTGTTTTCTTTATTTCAAGCAGAAATTAAATTCAATTTCAATTTATTTAGATAGAAAGTTACAAAATAGTTGCTAAAATTTCGCTCTTTCGTTTCACTTTTGCATTTGCTATTGCATGATTTTTTTAGTAAACTGCAAATTTTTAAGAATTGTAAGTTTTCTATTAAATGCTCTTTCGCATCAAATCATGACAGAATTCTGCTTTCTCTTCTTTGTGCTACTAAATTCTAACAAAATGCTGAAACACGAAACTCCAAAATGCCAAAATTTTGTAGTTTTAACCTTATTCAAACATCTGCTTTTCGAATGAATCATTTTCCTACTTTTCCAGCAGCTTATGCTAACCGATTTCGACTTCACTAGCTAGTGCATATATGCTTCTAATTGTGTGTATATGTTTGTGTGTGCTTGTATGTGTATGCGAGTGTGTAAATTGACGCTAAAAAGGTGTGAACAACAACAACAATAAATGCTCTTTTACAACTTCTTTCAGTTCCATTTCACTCCACTCAGGCAAATGTTTGTTTGTGAGTGTTTTGTGTAGGTGTGTGTGTTAACTGCATGCGTATTGTGCATAAGAGCTGCTTTGTGTAGTTGTAGTTACGATTATGATTATTATTATTATTATTATGTTTATTTCGCATTTTTTGCCAACATTCAAGCTGTAGTTGCTGTCGTTCAGCTGCTTTTTCATCTTTTTGTTGCTGTTATTGTTTCAGCAGCGAGTTCAACATACATTTAACTTGCCCCTTGCCGCTTCTCATTCGGCTGCTTAACAGTTTTTATTAAAATTTTTGTGCGTAAAAAATCAGTGATGAAGAGAGAGAAAAAGCGGGGGAATGCGAAAATCGCACTATAGTTAATAATAAAGCAGAACTTTTAGTAAACAAAAATTTCATTTCGATTCCCAAGTGAGGCCTACAGCTATTTTTTCGCACTTTCTCTTTTGTGTTGCTTTTTACTGTAGCATACTTTTTGGCATTTGCTTTTGGTTTATTATGCACTGGTCATTATGCAGCTATAGCGTGGCATACATAAAGGCACTAAACGTTTAGCAACTATGCACGTTAGTGCCATTCAACGAGGCTGCTACCAAATTTAGGCGCTGTAGGCATGGCTCAAAGCAACTCGCATCAAAGTGGCACGATTTTGTCCACGACCCAGAAAACATAAAGGCAATAGGCTTGGACACATCGAAATGCTAGAGAAATAGCACTGACATGAAAATATATGCAACGCTATATGTATAAACAATTCAGCTGATAGATGCTTTTAATAAATCTTGCATAGTCAAGCGCTTTCGTTGATTTCATGCACTGAAATCTATGAGCGAGAATGCTGGAAACGCTGTGAGCGATCGTTCGCTAATTAACTTAATTTTTGAAGTCGCCATATTTTCTATGGGCGCTGTGAGGCGGAACTTTGCATGTCTTTAATCACTACGAATACCGCTCAAAGAGTTTTCTCACTCACAAGCCTTTGATAAAAACTGACTTCGTACACTTGAATGTAAAAAAAATGTATGCAACGTTTTTTTAATAGCTCCATTTTTTCAACACCAAGAAGCAGATTTCTCGCTTAATATATGCACACTTAACTTTTTATCGCTTAATTCGCATTTTAATGGAAGCGCATTAATAATTTTCTGCTGTGTTTTTTTAATGCCAACAATTCTTGAAATTTCTGCAATCAAGCATACACGAGTGGGTCGGTGTGTGTGTGTGTGTGTGTGTGTGTGTGTGTGTGTGTGTGTGTGTGTGTGTGTGTTTTTTTTTTTTTTTTTTTTTTAGTAGGTGGAAAGCGCTCGAAAACCTCGTGTAGTGCGGGGCCCGAACCCGCTAAAACCACCTCATGTCCGTACGGATAGATCCTCCCGGAACCACCGTTAAGTATTACGTCGGGAGGCCGTCAGAGCATAGCTGCTCAAGCGTCAGTTTCAAGTCTTAGTCGTATTCAGTCTGGTTTATCTCCCATCCCTTCGAGTCACGCTGCTGCGCTGTCTTTCCAGCCTTCTCAGTTCCTGCATTATGGTCGCACACATGTGTTTTACAGCGTCCCATGCTTCCTGGGATTCCAGCATACAGGTCACAATATTTTCTGGTGTGATTCGCCGCTTCGTTATTTCTTCGACTCTTTCGCGTTCCTCGGAGAAACCCATGCATTCGAAGAAAGCATGGTATGCATCTTCATCTCCACCGCAGCATTTGTGGCAGAACACATCGTTGTCATGGCCGTATTTGTAGAGGTATGTTCTAAAACACCCGTGACCACTAAGCATTTGTGTCATATAGTAGTCGACAGTGCCATGTTTCCTGCTGATCCATTTCTTGACATCTCGGATGAGCCTATGTGTCCAGCGTCCATTTGTTGCGTTGTCCCAGCTTCGTTGCCATTTGCGGAGACTGCTTTCTCTCAGGTTCTCTTTTTCTTCCGGAGTGAGTGCGCGGTTAGCGTCAGCCCTTCGCTGGAATGAGTCACGTACTTCGGTCACGAGTATGTCGGGGGGTGTGACCCGATATAACGCAAGCAGCCTCGAAAGAGATCGTGCGGAAGCCGCTGCATACCCTCAAAGCGCTCAAGCGGAATACTTGGTTCAGTTTCCTTACGTATGTTGATTTCTTCAATGCTTCAGCCCATACTGGGGCAGCATACATTACTATAGACTGAGTCACTTTCGATAGGAGTAGTCTCCTGTTTTGTGTCGGTCCACCGATGTTTGCCATCATCCTGGCGAGGGCGGAATGAACTCGGAGCGCTTTCTCGCAGGCTGTTTCTATATGAGCCGCAAAGGAGAGCCTTCCATCTATTAACACACCTAGGTACTTTATCGCGGGGCTCGTCGAGATGCAGTGCCCATCTATGCTGAGTGTCATGCTTTCTCGTTTCTTCCTGCTGGTTATTAGTACGGCTTCTGTTTTTTGGCTTGCAAGTTCCAGTTTGTTCCTCCACAGCCAGTTTTTGATGTCATTTATCACGTTTATAGCTGTTCCTTGCAGCTGAGATAGTTCCTTTGCCACGACGGTCACAGCAATATCATCGGCATATCCAACAATCTTTACCCCACTTGGTACTGGGATGCGTAATACGCCATCATACAGCACATTCCACAGGAGCGGCCCAAGTACTGATCCCTGGGGGACTCCAGCTGTGACGCGGTACCGTTTTACTCCCACATCAGTGTCGTACAAAAGCACTCTGTTAGACAGGTAACTGCGAATTATTCTCCTCAGGTATTCCGGTGTTTTTAGTTGTTTCAACACCTCGTGAATGTGTCCAGCTTGCAGAATTAAATGCATTCTTGATGTCCAGCGTAATGACTAGACAGTACTCCTTAGTGCCATACCTCCAACGCGTGCCTTCGATTGCTTTCTCGGCTATCCTTTGTACATCTTGAATGGCGTCTATGGTCGAACGTTTCTTCCTGAATCCGTATTGGCTATCAGATAGTCCCTGAACCTTCTCCACATGTTTCTCCAGTCGGTCTCTTATTATTCGTTCAAGAATTTTTCCCAAAGTGTCAATCATACAAAGGGGTCGGTATGAGTTTGGCTCTCCTTCTGGTTTATTTGGCTTCGGTAAGAGAACCAGGCGTTGTTTCTTCCATATTCTGGGGAAAGTGGCGTCCCGCAGGCAGCTGCTATAGAGTTCCACAAATGGCTTAGGCTCTTTTTCAACCGCCAGTTTAATTATCTCGTTCGGGAAACCATCCAGTCCAGGCGCTTTGTTGTTGCCAAAAGCTTTTGTTGCCGCAGTAATTTCTTCTATGGTGGGGTCCGGACACTGTCCCTCCTCGCTGTGTTCTTCCTCCTGTGTACTGGTGGCAGGATCAGGGATATGGCTCGGGAATAGGGTTTTAACTACCTTCTCCATGAGCATGTGGCAAGATGGCGTCTGAAGCTTGTCTCCCTTGAGTTTGGACATAACTATCCTGTATGCACCTCCCCAGGGATTGGTGTCTGCTTCTACGCATAGCTGCTTAAAGGACTCGTTCTTGCTTCTTCTTATCGCCTTTTTGAAGTCTTTACGCGCCTGGGTAAAAGCCTCTCTTAGGGCAGTGAAAGCTGGTGTCCCTATTTGACGTTGCTGCTTTCTCCTGGCTGATATACACATCTTCCTTAATTCCGCGATTTCCTCATTCCACCAGTAGGCTGGTTTCCTGGCATTCGGTTTTCTTTTCCTTTGCATCGATGCGTCGCAAGCTGCTCTGATCCATGATACAACGTTGGTTGCGTATTCGTCTACATTTGTTGCGGTTCCTACAGGGTTTTTCAACATTATGTCAAATACGCCTTTGTCCAGCGTTTGGGTTTTCCAGCCCATCACCTGTGACCTGGCTACAGTTTTTTTTGCTGGTCTGTATTTCAGGTGCGTCAGGTGTGTGTGTGTGTGTGTGTGTGTGTGTGTGTGTGTGAGTGAAAATGACAGCTATATATTTAAATAAAGCAACAAGAATGCAAATACACACACACAAACACCTACATATATGTGTGTATGAAAGTGCTCAAAGAGAAAAGTGATGAACGGCCGTAAATCCGCATTAACCTACCTTATAAATTTTTACACGCGGACAGCAGAGGCAAGCCGGAAGCCGAAGGACGCTGCATTTGCGGCAATGAAGCAGTGCTGCAGCAGCATGTAGAAGGGTGAAAAGTGCGGTGTGCGGTAGGAAATGCGCCGGAAAGGCTCGGCTGAGTGTGTGGTATTTTATTTATTAATTTTTTCCAATTGATTTCACTTTGCGCTCTTTTTGCACTTTGCTAACAATTTATGCATAATTAATAAAGCATCTTAATTAGTCGCTTTATTTAAATTTTTATTTTCTTTTAATTTGTATATAATTTCAATTTAGTAATAATTTTTGTAGTTGTTTAGTTTTCTTTGATTATGCTACTAAGTAAAGCCATTTGTTTATATTTATTTCTTCATTTATTTAGCATAGCAATTTTTTGCTATTAAACACTATACTACAAGCTTTATGTAGCAGTTGAGTTGCACACACACACACATACAAGCATGTCTGTAGTTATACTAACAAAAGATAGTTTGTAAAAAATGTTGGCGGCTGTTTTGCGAAAATTGCAAATTATCAAACTGTTGAGCAAATTTTTTCAGATCATTTACACTTTTATGGTGGTTGTTGTTGTTGCTGAATCTGTTTTGTTGTTATTGTTGTAAGCGTTGTGTGCAGCCATTTTTATTGCATAATATGATATGCACATTTAAAAACCGCAAATTAATGCAGGCAACACAGACACACACGCACACGCACACTCGCACAAATAATCTCGCTGTCAAGCAACATCAACAATGAAAAAATACATTTAATATGTTTGAAATGCAATTAATTGAGCCGATTTTTCACTTAACCACAAACAAAAAATTAATTTTGATACATCGGCTTTTGTCTACTAACTGTATATGTTTGTGTGTGGCTGTGGCTGTGTCTGTGTCTGTGTGTGCGTGTGTGAGAACTTGTTTGCGTTGTAACTGTTGTTTACTCAATTTACTTGCAAGTGCAAGTGCACACTTACATGCGCATGCAATAATTCAAACACTTATGCACACATTCACATACACCCGCATTACCAACACATGCAAATGCGCTCCGCTGTTGTTTACTTAGCGTGTAATTTATGATCTTTGTTATTGTTTGCAACACGTTAAAAAAGACAAAGCAAAAAACGACATGTTTTTGTTGACCTTTGACCGATTGTTGTGAAAAATGGCGCCGAATATTGTGAGCCAACAAAATGTTGACTGAGTTGTAAGCAACTAAAAGTATGCTTTAAAAAATTTGCTGCAAGTTTTTCTAAAGATCTGCTCTAGTTTCTTTAGAGTAAAAATTGAGAATGAAAAGCGACAGCAGGAGTTTGAAAAGCGCACAGTTTGCTGTCTCTATTGCCATGCATTACAGAAAAAGGTCAAAAGTATAAAAATGCGCCTAAAAGCATGCCACACTTTTCCAAGTCGGTGGGAAATGGCAAACAAGCTAGAAATCAGTTTCACTCTTTGTGTATCTTCTGCTTCCTTCTTGTCTCGCTGCGCAAGCAAACAAAAAATCACTTTGGTTAAGCGCCCAAAAACATGTTTTGAATATCCTTTTTAAGCTAGCAAAGGCACCAACAAGCTCATTCTACCGCTATGGCAGTTAAAGAGCAAATATAGTGATAGTTTAGTAGCGAAAGAATTTTCAAGTAAATCATAGTCTTCAGCCTCAACAGTTCATTTCAACAGGGAACAACTAAAAGCATGTTACGCATTTTCTGGCAAAAATATCAAGTAGACGAAGCCCAATTTCATTCACGCTCAGAAGCAGCTCAACTTTTAGAGTTGCCTCAAATAGACGCATGCCGAATTTTAGTAAGCGCCCAAAAGCATGCTACATTTTTTGGCTTCTGCCGGAAGTCTCAAACAAACCAACTAATAACAAATTAAAGCATGCTACACTTTTTGGCGTCTACAACAACACCAACAGAAAGAAGCAATCACAGCCTCCCGCAATTTCACTATGCGCCCAAAGGCGTGCCACAATTTTCCGTTCTACTACCTCGTTTGTTGTAGAACTGCGTGGCTTGGTAAATCACTGCAACGCGCCCGGAAATTCGCACATGACTTCCGCTTGGCGGCAATGTCAGCGGCAGCGGTGTCTGCTAATAGCAGGCACTCCCAGACGCCGAAAAAAACAACAACAATTTCCTTTGCACAATTCTTCTTTTTTTTGCTACTTGCCACAACGCCGACGTGGCAGTGACGTTTAATTTGCACTGTTTCAATGTCTGCTTTTCAATATATTTTTGTTGTTGTTGTTATTTGATATTTTACACAGAGGCTAGCAGAAAATTGCACACGCAATAACGGGCAGTAGACATACCCGTTAACACAACCGTTACGCACGACAATCGCTGGCAAACTAATCGAAGGCTGCTCTGCTCTTTCGCCAGGAAACATGCTCAGGACTCCAGCGTAAAATGCCAAAGCTGCTGCCGTTAATGGGCTACAGTGCAGTATGTGTGTGTGTGTGTGTGAGAGTGTGTGCGCGCGCACTTTTGCAGCCTCTGCGCATTTTTGCTCAGCTAACGTGCGCGTTTTCCAGCAGCATTGCCAGCAGACAGTTCGCCAGCCTCTCTTTCTCTCTCTTTTCATCTCTCTCGCTCAGCGGCACCATTCCAAAACAGCCTGCAAGGCCAGTTCGGCTGCCTCTCTGCTGACTTGCATTTAAATTGCAGCATTCGCCTTATATTTCCCCCCTCTACCAGCAACTGGAAATGAGGCTCTCCTTTCTGTGCACTCCGAGGCTCTCTTGAGGGTCGGCTGCTGCAGTCAACTTTGACAGCGACGATGCTGTGCGCCGTAACCTTGCGGTAGCGCTGCTGCGGCTGAGGTTTTGCTAATGTCATTTTTGACGTTCGGTTTTCCCCATAGCAATTCTGGTGAATTTTCCATTCCAGTGTTGGTGCGTCGAAAGAGAGAAGTTGGGGGCAGCCAAAAAGGCTATATGAGTGGTGCATTTTCAGAATCTGCTGTTGATTTTGAATTGAAAGATGCATAATATAACTCTCAGGGGTCATTTGGCTAGCAAAAAAAGTAATAGTATTTGAAAGGGTGGGCCAAGGGTTGGAATAAAGATGCCATCGATTTCCAGCCAAATTAATGAAAGAGCGCTACCAACATGATTACCAAGCAGGATTGCTGTAGAAAGACCCAGTGCAGATATCTTCGGAAAATAATTCCGGAATATTTGTATAAATTTTTTAATACAAGCATACAAACAAAAACTACTAAATTAAACTCTCGACGCCAATTCGATCTTTCTGTGAAGTTGTGAGTTAACTTTACAATTCTATCTCGAAGAGATTCCGATTTCGTTTTAATTTTAATTCGATATTTTACAACGCTCTAGACATATCATAATATTTCCTCTTAACTCACTTTTTATAATATTCTATCTTCGTTTATTCCAGAAACTATTCATCTTGTCATCAGGCACAACCAGAATTTTTGAGAATTTTATCTTGATATTTAACTAAATCTTACAGGACAGCTGCAAGCACATGGCATTCGATATGTCTGCTGAGATTTGTAATCTCAGAATATCTGCAGCAATCCTCAGATAATCTAGCACTATCAAATAAATGAGCATTTTGCGAATTCGCTTGAACTCTACGGGATTGCGAGACTGCATGAGCTCAGCGTAGTGCACACTCTGCAGAGTCACCCCATAAATTATGCTTGAGTGCATGTGCATGTGCACAGGCACACAAACACAAACACAAGCGCAAATAATTGCATTCAATGCACAACATTTGACACGACCATAAACATCATCAAAAATAAACCCAATTAACAGGCATTTTCAAAGGACAAAAGGCACAGTGAATGCTGCTGAAGCAGCTCTTTACGTTAGAGATGAGCGATTGAATCATAGAAAAATATCGATAAATCAAAACTTATTTACTTCCTTTTATCGATATTGAAACTATTAACTATTTTAAATATCAGTTTCAATCGCTTCAAACGTATTTGATGCTTTTGCTGATAATATCTATTTTCAATATATCGATTAATATTTGTGCTCTAAAATGAAAAAAACAACGTTTCTCTTTTTTGATACTAGTAATAGCGTTACTTTTGAAGACCGCTCGCAAGGAATAACGCAATTGCTAATATCGCACAAATATTTTTGACACTTTAAAGCAAGAAACCGATATATCGACTGATGTATCGGCCATCCCTATGCAGAGGCAGTGCAGGCCAGGCCACACACCATCGACACACAGTGACTGCGGCCGAGTAACAAAAGGCAGCCGGCATGCGGGCAGCGTAGTTTTGATAAGGTTACTTGCAATTGCGACACTTACCGCCGGCGAAATTGCAGCCACACACACACACACACACATGCACACATGCATGCTTGCTTGGCATGGTGGTGGAAAGGTTTGAGTAGCTGCTGCTGATACGCACTGCAATTGTTGCTTACTATTACACAAATTGAGGGTTGCTGCTATTGTGTTTGTTGTTTTTTAGTTGTTGGGTTTGGTGCCACACATTTAAGCGCGATTATATTACATTTGAATGTATCCTTTCTACTGGTTTCGTGCAAATCGCACGAAAGCTATTTTGTCGCCCCTTCGCCTTGATTGCAACTGCAAGCAAGCAGCTTCCAACAGGCTTTGGTCCCTTGCGCAGCCCTTGAGAGCGCCGTTCGCTCCTAAAGTGTAAACAGGATTTAAATGATGATTTGCGAAATGTCCTTCGTCCTGCTGCTGCTTTCCTTTGAGCAGGAACAACTGCGGCATTTTGTTGTGCCACATGCAACGTGTGAAGTGTGTCTAATGACTTGCCAAGCAAGCGGCTTGGGGGGGCTGAAGAGCAAGCAACATTTAACGGCTTATTAGTCTTTAAATGTAAAATTCACGGAACTAAGTAAAAAATAGTTTATGGGCTTCTATAATGAAGGCAGGAGCATATCAAAATATGCACATATATGTATATATATATATATGTGTATATGTGTGTGTGTACGCTGAGAATTGCTTCGATCGAACGAATATTGAAATTTTGTCTGCCTTATACGATATCGTATATAATATAAAAGGGATGTTGATTTAAAATTCGTCATAATGGAAACTCTTTTGAAATCCACAAACCAAAAATCTTATTAAGAACTTAATTGCTGAACCTCGCATTAAATAAATAAACTTTTTGTAATACATATTTGTTTACAAATGCAAATAATATATAATTTCCGATATGAAATTCGCACAGAAATATTAGGAGCATTCATTTAAACGTCTACAAGCCTAATAAACTTGACAAGTTTATCACCTCATAAATATTAAATGTCAAAATTTTTATAAAAGTACATTTGCGCGAAATGTGATAAAATTCCTCAATGATGTTGCTGTGCAAACGATGTATGTAAAATCAGGCGGCAACGAATGCAACCATGCTAAGCATTCTCTTTGCCCGTCTGTTCTTCGCTTGATTTTGTATGTTTTCTGTGAACAGCAGCACTTCTCCTTGCCCGTCTGACCATAAATTTGTCGACATTTTGAAATTATTTTTCAGCTGCGTTCATGAATCACACTACGTAAATGCATAAACTTATGCAATGTGTAAACTTATGTGCTTAAACTAATAGCCTTATTATAACAAACAAAAGTTTAAACGGGCCTTTTTCGAAAACAGTCCCATGGAAAAGAGCTATCAATATTTAAAGAAATTTTAAATGTGGCTGCCTTCCGCACTCTTGTGCTGCTTTAAAATGCTTGAATCTCACTTTTGTGGAAGTGTGTTTTATGACCCCGGGTGGGCGCGAAGAACGCTATTCACCTTGTCAACACAAACATGGAAATCAAAATTTCGTTCTTGCCCGGAACAGCATTGCCACCCCCACGAGGCACAAAACATCCTTTTGGCAAGTCATGCCGCAATCCTTTATTTAACGTTGCTGCAGCCAAATCGCTGCGCTACGCTCAACAACGGTAAACATGACGTTTGTTTTCCGTTTCCGCTTGACTACACGAGCGAGTGCCTGCTCGATGTTTGCCGGCATTAGATATAAATTGTTTTTGCTTCGGTTTAACGCATTCACTCTGAGGACTTTTTTTTGCCTGTTTAGAGCAAGTCTAAAGCGTGTATTTGTATATTTTGAAGCTTTTAACGTGTGTGCGTGTGTGTGTGTGTGACAATGCTTTAGGCCATGCTGTTTGATTATGGCAGAGTTTTAAGGTAGTTGAAGAGCGGCAACATGTTGCTGATGTGGGGGCGATTACCTTGAGAAAGTGTTGACGAGAGTGAAGAGTGGCAAAGGAATGCAAACACAGGCACGCAAGTTTGGAATGCTCGGAAAAGCGCTGCTTTATAGACGTGAACTCTTCATACTCACTCTAGCAAAATTGCCGAGATTCCATTTTGCCGCCTGCTAAATTAAACCCACTTTGCCATCTGGCAACGTTTTTTTGTTGTTGCTTTGCACGCAAACAAGAAATACCACTAGCTGAAAAAATTGACATGCGTTGGATCGTATTTTTCTTTCGTCATAAGCTGGCATTTCTCATCAGCAGTTTTATTCGCGAAAATGGAAACAGGTTTTGAGCAAATTTTATTGAATTCTCAGAGAATAATCACACACTACTTCCATTTTGATGGAATACTGCTTTTTGCGAGAGTAATAAATCCTTAATAAGCGCTAAAGCAAACATTTATAATGCGATTGTGGCAAATTAAGAATGGTCCACGAAGCATGGGCGCTCAGAGTTTTATTTTGCTATCGTGCTGAAGTTGCCAGATGGGAAATTTAGAAGGAAACCTTGAATACACCAATTGTAATTCATTGAAAATGATAGCTCTCGTGTCAGCTCTATACTGGAAACTACTCACTCAACAATAAACTTAGAATGAAAAAAATTCTGTTGACTTGGTTGCTACTTCATTTACTATTTTTTTTTATAGAAAAAGTATAAATTGATGTAATATTTTGAACCGTGTTTTGTTATGACTCTGCATAGGACTCCCTTATTTATGCTTTGAATTTGGCACTGCTTCTGCTTCCATCGCAATTCAGAGTCACTTAACAGACACCCTTTAGTGGCATACACTATTAAAGCACCAAAATTATCACGAAGCACACACGTCGCACTGTTCGTCCTTGCACGTTATTAGCCCAATTTCTATAAGCGTCCTTGTGTTTTGGGCATTCACGTTCAGCAGCACGAAATCTATAATTTATGTGCATGCCTCTCCTTTATAACACCTACGATATGCCACCAGCAATATACGTGCCATCAACGCTGTCACTACTCCTACTACTACACGTGCAATTGCTTATTTTAAAGCTCCAGTCAGGTATTTTCAGCGAGGGAGGTCGAACGGAAGCTTTGCTAACGGGGTCATCAAGTCAGCAAGCCATAGCCTGAATTAGTTGAGTGGGTTTGAAAGAGAGTGAATGTGTGCATCCGTGCGGTCAAATGAGCCGCGTTAAGGACTAAAGCCACTCTAGACACCAAAAGAGGAGTGAAACTTTCATAGTTTTTTATGATAATAAAGCAAATGCAAATCAAAATCACTTCAGATCAATTAATTTAGCATATTTTGAAGCGTAAATGGAAAAATGTTATGCTTGTTTATACAAAATGGCGGCGCCAGAGCTAAGCACTTACTTTAAAGAATAGTATTTTGCCGCCTCAAAAGCAGTTTAAGCTATTACTTTTCATAGATATTTAGAGTGTAAAAGGTTCAAAGTTGAGATAGAATAATATACTTTATTAAAATTTGATTTTAATACAGACAATTTTTGTTCAAAAATGTACCAAAAAAACCGAGAATATTTTTTATTTGACATGAGCTTGCCAGTGCAGGCCTTTCACGCTCTCTCAAGCCCCCTCTCTAATTTCTATAGCCTATCCGCATACATATGTACATATGTGTGTTTCTTCTTGCTGTTTGTTTCATATACGAAATTTTTCGATTTTTTTTATTTCGAGAAAAAAGCAATAACAAAATGCCATACTAACATTAATGAAGCGACGACGCAACCACTCGCAGCAGCCGGCAACATGCCTACATGTCACTCGCTGTTTGGTGGCATGTTGTTATGCTGCCTCGCTGCCTCAGTGTTGCAGCTACGCTGCGACATGCGACACGTATTCCATTAAAATGCATATGCATGTCAGCTCATGTTGTGCCAAGATTTAGGTTAATTTGCAGACACCAGTGCAGTGCATTATCTGAATTGAAAAGCAAAATAACAACAACAAGAGCGCATTGAAAGGGCAGAGATTTTTTTGCCAAGCAATTCACGATTTTAAAGTTGGTTCGTATTAATATTAATAAACAAGTAAGGAAGTATCAGTCGGGTTTCACCGACAGAGTAATACCCTACACCATGTTCCCAAGTGGGGTGATAATTCACTGAAATTGTGGGTGCATTTGATTTACAACCTACATAGTGGGCGGACCACGCCCATTTTTGGCAGACTACAAGATATACCTAATAGGACTATACATGCCAAATATTGATGCTCTGGCGAGTGTACAACAGATGTTATCGGCATATTTATTTTACTGCCCCCATGGTGGGCGGACCACGCCTATTTCTGGAGAATTAAAAGATATTCCTACCAGGAACGAAGTAACCAAATCTGGACTCTCTGGTGTATATATTATGGAAGTTAAGAGGATTTTTTGTTTATCGCCTATATAGTGGGCGGACCACGCCCATTTTCTTGTATGGCATCTAAGACCTATATATCAACTTGGGAACCGAATTTCATTCATTTATATTCGTAACTAGTCAATTGGTAACCATTTTACCGAAAAAATTTTGCCGGCTATATAGTGGGCGGATCACGCCCATTTTTTCCTGAGATATAGAAGACCTACCTCTTAACTTGAATACCAAGTATTAATCTTTTCCATGAGTAATTACACAAATTATAGCCATTTTACCGAAAAAAACCCGAGGTAGTGGGACTTACAGGCCCATTGTGGGCGTGTCCTTTAACCGATTTGACTAATTTTAACACTTTACCTAACCCGAGGTTCACTGTAACTGTGTACCAAATTTGGTCCAAATCGGACAACTCCTTCTTTCTTTTTTTTGCATACACGCAGACGGACAGACGGACAGACGGACAGACGGACAGACGGACAACCGGAAATGAAAAGAGAAAGTGTTTCTGATCATTTCTATATACTTATGTCTATACCTAGGAAGGCTCCTTTAATGCGTTACAATTTTGGCACAAAGTTATTATACCCTATTACCATAGGTGTAGGGTATAAAAATTTACTTGACATTTTTGCTTTAACCCGCACTTCCACACGTAACAATAGCTCATGGGACCCACGGCATCCAACAGCAATTTCGCTCATTTATCAAATCTCAGCAGACTTTACAAAATGTCAATTGCTACTTATTCGCTTTCGATGTGAGCATCTTCTTGAAGAAGACACCAACAGAAAGAGGGTTGTTTCGGTGTCAGCAACGTCTCATGTTTCATTTTCCTTGTTTGGAGTTCGCTTTTTTACTGGCTATCACATAAAAAGGTCCTTCACACATGCCTTTATTTTCTGGGTGGTCTGTAGAGTATAGAGCCAAAGTTTAAACTTATTTCAATGGGCGTAAATTTGCTAAGCCCCAAAATAAGTGTCCTGGCTTTCAGATAAAATTTTGAAAAAGAAAAAATAGGGGGCAGAAAAATTTGAACTTCCGACTTTTAAACCTGCTTAGATTTCCGTATGGGGTAAGACATTTTTAAGTTTCAAATTTTTTTTATGAAAAAAGCCTTATTGTTATTGCTTCCAAAGCGGGGTAATCATTAAAAGAGCAGGATTTTGTGGTTGCATTTTATAAAGCAAATCAGATAAGAAATTTTACAAAGAAAAAAGTAATTTGATAGAAACATGAAAGAGTTTCTATTATGCTTCTTAAATATGTATATTATTATTGCTAACAGATAATGGAACTTTCGAGGCAGTGCAGATACTTTTGAAGTGCCTCAAAGATTGCCTTTCGGAAGGAAATTAAATTGTTGTTGCTACATAACTTTAAGCTTTGGTTTTATTTCAGTCAATGATATTTATAATAAACTTATTAGTGAAATTAGAGTACAAGCAGAAGAAAAGTTCCACTCCTTTGCGACTTTGCTATCATCTTTAGCTTACCATTTTGTATTAGTTTGTATATTACGTATATGTAAAACTACTTTTAAGGCACTTTAAAATTATAGTTTGCCAGCAGTATCGCGCCGCTTTGCGGCGACTCTCCCACTTTTTCTCCTAGCATTTAGCATTAGGGTGGAATTCTAAATGTTGCTTGAAAAAATTGTTACAGACTTTTATGTTTAATTTGAAAGAATCAGGAAAAATCTCGTACGAATTTTTTTCTAAAAATATTTTAATCCTGCATTTTTCCGCCCTGTTTCTCTAAAGTTACGATTTCTCGAAGAATGGTGGAAATTTCACAGACAGTTTAACACTCAACGGACTATCCCGAGTGATCAGAGTAAATAAAGACAGAAATATCGTTCGAAATGAATAAAGTAAAGGAAATTAGCACCCTAAAAGTAATATATTACATCAAAAATTAAAAAACTGGTAAAACTAAGATTTCATTGCCGGGCTTCAGTTCAAGCTTAGCTCAACGAATAATATCAACTTTTCTTCTGGTCCACTTCTAAGTTCTCCGGCAAATTCCATTTTTGAATTTTTCTTCTCATTGGTCTATTCCCAATCCCTACCCCAAAGTAAAAAAGAAAAATAAATGAAAATATGACCCTTCGATATTTAATATTTATGGAAGTTACTCACCTTTTGACTTCAATTAAAAACTTGCCTTTAATTTCAACCGAAATCTAACCGAACACTGAAAATCTCCGGCCATTTACATTTACAATGTAGCTATTTTTATACCCTACACCTATGGTAATAGGGTATAATAACTTTGTGCGAAAATTGTAACGCATTAAAGGAGCGGTCCTAGGTATAGACATAAGTATATAGAAATGATCAGAAACACTTTCTCTTTTCATTTCCGGTTGTCCGTCTGTCCGTCTGTCCGTCCGTCTGTCTGTCTGTCTGCGTGTACGCAAAAAAGAGAAAGAAGGAGTTGTCCGATTTGGACCAAATTTGGTACTCAGTCACAGTGAACCTCGGGTTAGGTAAAGTGTTAAAATTATTCAAATCGGTCGAAGGATACGCCCCCAATGGGCCTTTAAGTCCCTCTACCTCGGGTTTTTTGCGATCAAATTGCTGTAATTTGTCTAATTACTCATTAAAAGGAATAATACTTGGAATTCAAGTTAAGGGGTCGGTCATCTATGTCATACGAAAAAATGGGCATGGTCCGCCCACTATATAGGCGGCTAAGTTTTTCCGGTAAAATGGTTACCAATTGACTAGTTACGAATATAAATGAATGAAATTCGGTTCCCAAGTTGATATATAGGTCTTAGATGCCATACAAGAAAATGGGCGTGGTCCGCCCACTATATAGGCGATAAACAAAAAATCTTCTTAACTTCCATAATTTAAACACCAGAGCGTCCAGATTTGGTTACTTCGTTCGTGGTAGGAATATCTTTTAATTCTCCAGAAATGGGCGTGGTCCGCCCACCATGGGGGCAGTAAAATAAATATGCTGATTACATCTGTTCTTCACCTGTCAGAGCATCAATATTTGGCATGTATAGTCCTATTAGGTATATCTTGCAGTCTGCCAAAAATGGGCGTGGTCCGCCCACTATGTGGGTTGTAAATCAAATGCACCCACAATTTCAGTGAATTATCACCGCACTTGGGAACATGGTGTAGGGTATTACTCTGTCGGTGAAACCCGACTGATACTTCCTTACTTGTTATTAGTTTTGTTTTTATACCCTACACCTATGGTAATAGGGTATAATAACTTTGTGCCAAAATTGTAACGCATTAAAGGAGCCTTCCTAGGTATAGACATAAGTATATAGAAATGATCAGAAACACTTTCTCTTTTCATTTCCGGTTGTCCGTCTGTCCGTCTGTCTGTCTGTCTGTCTGTCTGCGTGTATGCAAAAAAAAGAAAGAAGGAGTTGTTCGATTTGGACCAAATTTGGTATACAGTTACAGTGAACCTCGGGTTAGGTAAAGTGTTAAAATTATTCAAATTACCTGAAGGACACGCCCACAACGGATCTGTAAGTCCCACTACCTCGGATTTTTTTCGGTAAAATGGCTATAATTTGTGTAATTACTCATGGAAAAGATTAATACTTGGTATTCAAGTTAAGAGGTAGGTCTTCTATATCTCAGGAAAAAATGGGCGTGATCCGCCCACTATATAGCCGGCAAAATTTTTTCGGTAAAATGGTTCCCAATTGACTAGTTACGAATATAAATGAATGAAATTCGGTTCCCAAGTTGATATATAGGTCTTAGATGCCATACAAGAAAATGGGCGTGGTCCGCCCACTATATAGGCGATAAACAAAAAATCTTCTTAACTTCCATAATATATACACCAGAGAGCCCAGATTTGGTTACTTCGTTCCTGGTAGGAATATCTTTTAATTCTCCAGAAATGGGCGTGGTCCGCCCACCATGGGGGCAGTAAAATAAATATGCCGATAACATCTGTTGTACACCTATCAGAGCATCAATATTTGGCATATATTGTCCTATTTGGTATATCTTGTAGTCTGCCAAAAATGGGCGTGGTCCGCCCACTATGTGGGTTATAAATCAAATGCACCCACAATTTCAGTGAATTATCACCCCACATGGTGTAGGGTATTACTCTGTCGGTGAAACCCGACTGATACTTCCTTACTTGTTTTATCCCTGTAATCTTATATTTTTCACAAACTTCTCTTTCGCTGGAAAAATTACTAAATAGTCCAATAACCATGGCCATACGAAAAGAAGTTTTAGCGGTATGCCAAAATGTAATACCTTTTAACCTTTTACATGAAAGTGGAATAAAAGGCATTACTGTTGCTGTACAGAGAAGAACACGACAACATTGCAAGTCTATGCTAATATACTCTCTCACTCTCATCACATGTTCCCCAAAACAATGCTGTGCACAAACAATGCTCCATTCAATGTAAACAAAGTAACGGTAACTGAACCATAACATTGCGCACGCAATAGCGTTTTATTTAATAAGTATGATAGTTGAGACACCTTAGACTTTCACAGTTTCTTTGTTCAGTTTCAATGAGATAGTCTGTGAAAAATATGTGCATGATTGCTCATCCTTATCTTGCCTGTTTTCTTCTTCTTCTTTTCAAATTCAGATGCAATAAAATTAAATTAAAATTTTAAACTAACATAGCATAGCATGTTAGCATAGCTTTAAATGCAGTTACCCACAAATAAGGAAAGATTTTGCCGGCAGCCGCCCTGCAATTTCACTTATCGATTACGCTTCACTTACGTCGTAGGTCCTGTGCCTGTCCACTGTTTGCAGCCGCAGGCGCAGCAATTTGCGGTGTTTACATTGTGTGCAGTCAATTACATCAATTTGGCAATGTGTCATTGCAGCCAAGCTGAACCAAGTTCGAACTAATTGTAAGTTGGAAGCTTCACTGTGCGTGTCTGTATGTGAGGCTGATTAGTTTGGCCACCTGAAGGCATTCATGGACTGAGATTATTCACATGAAAGTGCTATTTAAATAGGTTCTACAAATTAGACAAATTATAAATAAATTTCCACTTGTATTGCAAATGATTTAATTAATTATATTTTATTGCATTTTTCAGAAATTCAAAAAGGACTTTTTGTAGCAGTTGCATTTAGGTAGCCAACATCAATTTATTGGGAAACGTTGCTTTAATATTTTGGTTTCTGTTATACCTACCTCACCCTTCCACATACTTTTAACCATCAAGTGTAAGAGGGTAGATTAATCTTGCTTTCATTTTGTAACTGTATGGGAAAATGTTTATACAAATTTGACTTAAGGACTGAGTTGGCGATTTTTGGTCTTCGAACCATTTAAGGATTACTTTACTATAGTGGATGAAGAGTTTCAAAGCAGTGGTCTTTCAAAAATATCCGATTATATCGATCTAAGTCCTTAGTTATGATTATGAAAGGATTGGCCATGAATTCAAACAGTAGCCTATCTTTTTGCAAACGGATTACGTACTCAACGGGTAGCGGGGTTCCCTTAAAATAAGTTCTACAGACTCATACAACACCAAAATTCAAACACATGCAATGTTTTCCAAAATTTATTAACAACTATTTGCTTTATTTAAAGTAAAGGTTTTTGTTTTTTAATACAAAAATTTCGATGCATGAAACATCTTTATATGCCATATCTAGCAACCCCTACTTCCAATGGAAGTCTAAATTCTTCCATGCAGGTTCACCAAGCCAGACTTCACATCATTTCAAGTCATCCAACCGTGATAGCAGCATGAACTGTAAAGAAACGGAATAATTAAAACTTTAATTTTCAGCTTTGAAACTTTGAAATTAACTTTTTTGGGTGTGTGTGTGTGTGTGGGGAGAGGGAGGGGCACATAGTTGCCAGCTATGTATATGGGAGCAAGATTCTAATAACACTATCGAACACCCTTTCGCAAGTCTTGCACTTTTTTCGGGGTAATTTGAAAAGTTTTTGCCTTGTTTCAGTCAGCTTGTTGCCGTAGTCCCAGCTTGTAGTGCTTAACAACAACAAAACAGCAGCTCATAGCTATTCATTTATCATAGCTACGCACCGCTCTCTCTGCCTTCTTCTACTGTTACCGGTTGGACAACGGCAAGTTGTAGCCTAGTTTGTTGTTTGTTGCAATTTATGCTAACAAGAAAACTTTGGCAACAATTTTCGTGGCTCTGTCGTCGCTCCGCCTGTCAATAAAAGCGTCAAATGTCTTGCACGTAAGAGCAGCAACAAGCCGTAGAATATGTATTGAATGTAGCAGCAATTATTGCTGGAGCGAAGGGAGTCCTTGAGAACAGCTGTGGAAATGTTTGGCATACTTGAAGGCGCTCAATTAAAGTGGGTCAAGTGGTGCTGATTAGTAGCAGACAGTTTTAAATGAGACGTATTTACTAAAAAGTTGTTTAATTGTGAGTGACCATGAAATTTGTAAAAAATCCAGTTTCAGTACTTTCTATAGCAACTACTTCTTAATTAAAGTAGGAGCTAACTACGCATACTGTAGACACTTTTTTATTTTGGGCGCATAATCAAAAAGCAATGAAAAACTGTAGCTGTAAATATTAGCGCAATTCTAAATAATTTGGATTATAGTATTTATTGTCCTGGATGGCTTGATGCTTCATAACGCCCGACACTGATTAAGCCAACTCACAGCATAATGCCTCATGAATAGCGAAGTACAAAATTCAATGTTGCCTACTTTTATGTGTTCACAGCTAAGAGCAAAAATTGCGCGATTTTCTGTTTTAATCTCTGCCGGGCCAAATACCACGCACAAGCTTTTAAAATTACTAATTTTCATAGTGAGCTGTAGGCTAGCCAGCCACTGCACCCAACACATGCACATGCACAAACTGGCCAAAGCATTTTATCGCGCCTAAAAGTATGCTCGATTGCATTGTCACCCTCCCGGCGGGCGGGCATGATGCAGAGCTCTGGTAATTTCGAACTTATTCACGCTGCTCAACGGCGCATTCAGCTGGAATTTCAGGCCACAAAATGCTAAATTCGAAATTGGAACGGGAGTAGCTATCAGCTATGAGTTGCATTCGATTGCAGGCCGTTTTTGTGCATTGACTTTTAGGCGCTTGTGTTTAGTCATAGATAGTAATATCAGGCCAAAGCATTGGCATGGATGGCAGCACTCTTTTTTGTGACCACAATTTGAATATCCTTCGCTCTGCAGCTGCATGGAAGCTCCATTGAACTATGAGCTTAAATGTAGGCATTTCAAGCGCCTAAAATCCTCTTCGAACTGCCTAATAAAATTAAAGATATCTCTTTCCTGTGCCTCCCTTCCCCCTGCATAAACATTAATGCCTCAGCAGGCAGCATATTAACATCAGCGAATGGACCTGCTCTCTTTCCGCAGCCATATGCCCACTGAAATCGAATTAAAACTGGCAATTAAACGTCAAAAGCAAAACCGATGTTCGATTTTAATTTTTC
Organism: Neria commutata; assembly: GCA_963457695.1. Classification (NCBI taxonomy): domain Eukaryota; kingdom Metazoa; phylum Arthropoda; class Insecta; order Diptera; family Micropezidae; genus Neria; species Neria commutata. The sequence continues at coordinate 40,970,090 of OY735247.1, read as the reverse complement.
TTATTTATTAGCTACAAGCATTTGCTTTCAAAAAGCGATTATCCATAGCACAGGCAAGTGAGAAAAGGAGGCAAAGTGCTAGTGTATGTGTGCGCTTGCTAACATAAAATATAAATGTTAGTTGAACAAGTTTCTCGTAGCAAACTAATAAAAAGTTGCTGCACACAAATACAAACGCAGACAAACACATACATATGCACAAAGGCGGAAACTGAAATGAGTGCAAGTAGTGAAATACTATGGCAAACATGTAGTGTTCTTGTTGGTGTGTGTGTGTGTGTGTGTGTGTGCCTGCATGTAGTCGATGTGATAACATGAAAGCTACGAGCTGTTTGGAACAGCGCCTAATGTTATGATATGAAGAACTAGTGGAACGCTTTAGAATAATGCACATACGCCCACTGAACCGAGATTCACAGCTTTCTTCCAGAGCTCTCAAGTGGCCATGGAAAAAGTTGTTAAAAAGTTGCGTTTATCCTTTTTTATTATTAAGTAGTACCAATAATTTAAATGTATATTAGTAAAAATTGCTTTGATAGGCTAAAAAAATTTTTCAAGCCAAATTAGTTCAAATTTATATATAAAGGCAGCAAATATTAAAATGTGCTCTTCATTTAAATTCTTCCAATACACAGGTAAATAATATTATTTAATATGTAAATAGTCAGAAAAGCTGAGCAATTTTATGCTCGAATATGATTTCCAAAGCCCTTCGGAAAAAGATAAAGTAATTTGTTGCTTTTAATGCACGAATAGTTCTTTGAAAAAATCTTAAGGTAACTGAAATTTAATCTATATTCAATTCAATTCTATATTTGTATACATTTTTGTGTATGCGAGCACAGAAACTGGTATGGAAACTTGTAAGGTCTGCGTAGAAAAATTATTTCCAAAATTAAGTTGGCTGTAAAATCTAACTACTGAATAGCAACAGAAGCAACTCAACTTTCCAAAAATGTTCGCAAAAAATTAAATGTTGCTCTTGTCACTTCCAACATTCAATGCTGAGAGCGAGTGTATGTGTGTGTGTGCTTGTACCTGTGTGTATTTAATAAAACTCACACATTAATCATTCGTTGTTACCTTTGTCTGCTTTTTGGCGCAAAACAATTTGCAGCTTTTACAGTTATGTTGTAATACACTCAAGCAAATCATTTCGTTACAATAACAGAAAAATAAGTTCAAATTACTAATTCATTAGCAGAAGAATATAACTAATTTCTTTAAATTTAAGTAACATTCTTTCAAAATTATTCGAGGATGCTCTGCTATAGATCGAATGACTCTTTTGCAGGAAATTCCAAAATGTTAATTCCAAAAAAGTCGAGTCAAAATTTCGCTCTTAACTAACTAACTAAATTATTAGTTAAAGGTGACCAAACTTGTTTGTTAAATATTATTAAAGTTATATAAATATGCAATTCATTTGCCACGTGTGTGGCTAGGGAATTATTATGAGTGTAAAAATTCGTGTTGCATGTTAATTTGTTTGCGTGTGTGTGTGTCTCTCTCTCTTTCCCTCTCGCTCTTCCCCTGTGTATATGTGCCAGAACGTGCGGCATACAGCAAAAAGTCAACACTTGACATACTTTGGTTAAATTGTATAATTACTCACTTGTGGCACGGCAGCCGCATATGCACCTTTCTCTCAAGCACACACACACTCACACTTACACTTACACTGAGCCAGAGACAGTGACACAGCCACGTGCACACAAAGGCTCAAACAGTGAAACAGTTTAGCAAAATAAATTGCTGTAATTTACAAAACACTTTGTACTCAGTTCCACACAGGCACACACACACAGTGCTGCAGCAAGTGCACGCCAGTGTGAGTGCGTCTGTGTAATTGTCTGCATGCAAGTGTAAGTGCAATGCATTAGCTTTCATGTTTGCATATTTCAAAAGCGCCATGTATAATTTTTCGTAAAAGTAATACAAAGTAATTTTCTTGTTTGTGTTGTTCTTGTTGCTGGAATTGTTTTTGTAGCAACTAGATACAAGCTAAATTGCAGACAAAATGGAAATGTCAGCAACCGCTGTCAACAAATATTGTTGGCAATTGCTTAGGTGTCTGTGTTTGTGTATGTGTGTATGTGTGTGTGCCTGTAAAGAAGATGAATGCGTCTGTCAGACGCTTATGGAGAATTCTTCTGTCAGGCAGTTGGCTCTGTTGCTTGTGAAGCCAAGAGAGGCCTCATTTAAAATTTAGTGTTGGTGTGTGAAAATTTCTGTCTAAAGTATTTTTTACAAAAAGAATTTCTGACTAGAAGAATATTGAAATTGCCAAACGTGAAGACAAAGTTACACTGAGTAAAAATTATTTTAGCTTGGTTTTGGAAAATATTTTGGAAATTATGTGTTTTTCATGCACTACTTTTAATAAAAGATATCAAAATGATACGGTTTGCACTCATTTGGGCATTCAAAAGATGTTATAACTCTTATTTGTCAACATTATATTGTATATCTAAATCAATTGAAATAGTAAAAGATGACGAATTTTCAGGTTAGTTTTAAGTTATTTTTATCTGCATATTTTTTCCTCAGCACACTGCACTCGCTTTATTAACTTTCTATTCAGCTCAACTCAAGGCCATGCCAATTCTTTATATTTTTCAGATATTTCTTTACATTGCACTTTTGTTCTATTCTAGCCAATGTGTTTCTATTCTCACTAGACATGACTTTCGCTTATAAAATTAGGTTGAGTCTATAAATATTATAATTTGTATGAGTGCCCTACATTACTTAACCTATTTCTCACACTATGATTAAAAAAGTAGCATTTAACAAATAGAATTTCTAAATACAACAAATGTCTCTTTGTATTTATTTCTTCTTCAAAAATGTCTTCTCTAACAAAATAAACTTGGTATTAAATCTTCCAATACTATGCGAAACACACACATACACTGAGAAGAAAGCGTTCTGTTGGCTCTGCAGTGTCCTGTGCTATTGACTTCCAACGTTTGAAAGTCGAATTACTTTTCCTACTCTCAAGTCAAGTTTCATTGCAGACTCTCAGTAGCAGCATTGACTGTTGCATGTGCAACTTGCCAACAGCCGCTTGCTCCTACTTCTCCCGTCTGCTCTGCTGCTGCATTTCTACAGCACTTTTTTACATTGCAATAAAAGAATACGCCAATGACACTTGTTAATAATGTTGGCACTGAGCTTCCTCAATAACTTATCATGTCACTTTGTGCAACACAGACCAAGGCACCCACACCTACATACAGAAAGGACAAGGCTGATGTGAAGTTGGAGGGAGCACTTCAACTGCTAAAGTGAACAACTTACGGTTTCATAAGTTGTAATAAGGCGACTTTACACAAGTCAAATGGCGTGAAATTGCAAAACTTTTATTTAATTTTGTCATACTTTACTTTACTTTGAGAAAGTTTGCAGATTTTTTTGCTGACCTATTAAATTGAAAAAATGCAATAGAAAATCAAGACAAATTTATTTTTCACTTAATTTAAATGAATGACGCGAATGAAAAGAAACTGCAAAATTGAAAATTTAAATGAAATTGTCTTAGTTTTAAGAAAGAACTAACTTGTTAAGGAAGTGACAACCAAACTTTTTGGAAGTGGCTTATGTATTTTACATGGGATCGAACAAATAATTTTAATATCTTAGCTCCTGCTCCTATTGGGCTCCTGCTCTGCCATTGCTAGAGCTCGTCTGACTTGTTTAGGAGCGCCTGTCCTTTCAGTCTCGAACAGATCTCGAAACTAGGTAACAAGCCTCTTTGGAAATTTGTGAAACACATCCAAATTCTGAGAGATCAACCTTGACAACTCCTACAAGGATATCTAGCTGGTATCGCTAAGGACCCAATAGGTCCTAAAAGCTTAGCTTATTAAATCGAATATAGAAATGACTCTGACAAGCTTTCTATTTTTCAACACAGACCAGAAATAATTAATCATGTGGGTTGGAAACGCAAGAGCATTGAAAAATCTGTTGCATAATTTTAGGCTTATTCTTGAGTATATGTAAGTGTAATCCTAAAAGTAGGCTACAGCACTTTCGGCATTTGGCACGTCTTAAAAGAGCAATGATTTTCCTCTTAATTTTAATTGAAAGCTTATATCTTCTAACTCCTTTGTTGGGTATTCCAAAGACCTTGTTCTACAAGTCTTTTGCAATTTCGAAACAGAATTCTCTCTTCAAGCAAAATACCAACTTCAAAAAAACAGCCTTCTTTGACAGCTCGATCCTTCAATTAACTTTGTGAATTTATGTATACTTCTGAGCAAGGCAACGCTTCATAGCGTACTAAATATGAAAGGGAAAATAGAAGGAAACGCTGGAAAATTGCTGCATGCCACTACTAATTGACAAAGCATTCCATTTAATTCCATTTCTTTTTCGATCATTTAATTTGCATATTTTATGCGAATTCAGAGAAGGAGGCAACAAAAAATTGTGACAACATTGACAGATTTATTGGTTGCTTGTCCAATTCAGTGCAGGCAATTTCCCATCTAGCTTAATGAATTCAATGAATTTTCACAAAATATCCGAAATTAAAAATGTTATGCAGCAAAACTATTGCCAGAATGGCAGGAAGCAAGAAAAAACTGCATACCAATCAACTCTGTTGGCCATAAATAAAATTCACAGGAAAATGTTGATTTTTTGTACTGTGAAAAATTCGCAAAAAAAAGGGCTTTTTGTGTGAGGAAAAATATTACAGACAGCTCAGCGCATATAATTTTAGCATATCTGATGATATTTCCGTGACAAGGACGCCAAAATAAAGCGCCAGATTGGAAGGAAACGAATGCATTGTTTTGTTTTTTTTTCATTGATTGCGCAACATGTCTGCCGAAATCCTTTTGCTAATTTTTGGGAAATCAGCTAAAGAAGAAGGAAGCTACATTGAAATGGAGAAGATTACAGCCTTTAAAACAGTGCCAAAAATTATTGCATGCCGAGCTGTAATTAGACAGCCAGCATGTTAAACTGTCAAAGACAATTAAATTTTGGTGTAGGCATACTTCCGACCGCGCACCTTCGTCCCTCCGACAGCTGCGCCATAGCAAAATGACGCATTAATGAACATTGTCGAGGTAACTGTTAATTGCTTTATATTACAAAACGCACAACACATACAGAGAAGTGAGGCAGGCAGAGCGGAAGGGGGCCTGTGGACTAGCAAGTAGGCTACATGCAATCAAGCCATGTTACTGGAAAGTTGGCAAGAAACGGTAATAGCAGGCATAAAGTAAGGCAAATGCTAAGCAAACATGGCAGAGAGAATGGTAAAGGGAGTGTAAAGTATGTATATTAAGCACACATACACACATATACAAGCGCACCTGCTGCTGCCATGTTTTCTATATGTGTTGTTCAACTTGAGTTCTTAATTAATGCAATCACAGACGCCTTCCCATTAACTTGCAAGCTATGGGTGTGTATGTATGCAGAGCCGTCTTTCTTTCGTTTCAGGGGCCCCCACGCGATTGGGAATCAATTTCATATAATTTTTTTTTGATTCGTTTAACATTTTCTGAATACATATGATTTTGAGAATATCAACGCATTGACCATTATATTTCTATTAATAAAAAGAGTTAGACTAGGCTAAATTAAAAGAGCAATGTTTATGAACTTTTACCATTGTCAATCAAAAGTTTATAACATTTGAGACTCGCCTACCCCTCAGTCGTCATTTCGATTGCGTTTCAAAATCTGCTACAGATTAATAATCCCAGCAAAACATCTTTTAAATTTATTGCCGAAGACTCGCTGCGATGAAGAATAATGAAGTTTTTATCCAAACTCATGCAAGCATAAATACACGCACACACAGATACACCGAGTTGCACGTGTGTGCCGCGGCTGACTCAAATCAAGGCACGGCCTGGCGTCAGCGCGTAAGGTCAAAGGCAGTCAGTCAACCAAGCCAGACGGTGTTAGGGAATTATGAACAACTCGTGCATAACATGAGCAACACGTGTGATTGTGTATGTAGCACACATATGTACATACATACATACATAGAGGCAAAAGCATAAGCAGGCGTCACGCAATTGAAGACAGGACCGCAGGAGGCAAACTTTGTTGCTGCAGAACGGCTAATAAAGGCAATTACAAGGCATATACTCAAATGAGAAAAATGAGCGGCAGACTTGCAATGAAAAGGGAGAAGGAGACAGAGTTGATGAAAAAATTGTCAACGTTGCATTTGAATATTTAAAAAAGACTTGGCGGCTCTTTTCTTAAGCAATTTTTTGCAAGCGGGGAGTTTTTAAAGTTTCGCATTTACCAAGATGCGCAAAAGTCTGAAAAACTCATCAGCTTTTTTTTGGAAAAAACTCCAAATTTGTGTTCATTTTCATTGAGAAAATTATGATATTTGCAGCCGCTTGATGGCGCTGATGGAAAGCGCTAAAAATCGTTTTAAAAATTGAGCTTTATGCACTTTAATAACATTTTTATTAGGCTGAAATGTGAAGGAAATTTGCATGTATGTATGTACATGCAAACATGGCAACTCTGGTAGTCGAGCCAGTGGCTCGCTTTAATTTTCAACGCATTTTTTACAACAACAACGATAATTAAAGAGTTCTGCCTGTGGCATCGGGCACGGTTGCGCGTGTGACACGTGGCCATTCTCGCACTCCCCTCGCATTTGTCAAATACATAAAGCACACGTGCGGCAGAGGCGCTGCTGTCCACTGACGCTTTAAATGCAATTTAAATTGGATAGCACTTGTCAAAGGGAATTAAAGCACTCTACGCTAACACCTGCCCCATTCCAACAAGCCTAGAAATCTGCAACTTGATGAGAAGATGTCTGTGCTTTTGTCGATAAAATCATGGAAATCGTCGAGTCCTGTAAGCACTGTTTCGATTGCCTAGGAATACCTAAATCGGATTATTCTAACTATGCTAAATGCAGTCTTCAATTTCATGTGAAAGTAATGGATTTCTCTTTATTAAACCTTATATATGAAGTGCATATGAATTAAGTTTATTTGCAAGATATTTAAAGAAAATATAAAACTATTAAAGGAAAGGAACATTTTTCGTTTATTCTTTAGCATTTTTGAAATATGCTCTTCGAAATAGTGAAATCTGTTATGTTTTGCACTGAAAAAGCTTCATAATGCGATTCAAAGTTAAAGCCGACTTGTAAGTTTCATTTATATACATATTTATTATATTGGTTAGCTACATAAGAGTTGCAGATATTATAAGCGAAAAAGGATGTGAGCAGCTCTCTCTTTCTACTATTTTTCCACTGCACCCTCTTTCCTTTTCCTTCCACTATCCGCGCCCCACAAACGCCAAATTGCCAAGCCGCGCTTCCCTGCAGCTAATGAATATATATGCGCACACACGCACAAGCACACAAACTTTCAGGCCCCAAAGCAGCTTCCTCATTTCGCAATCGCAGCAGCGAGAACTTTTTCGCTTAAGCAATAAATTTTTGAAGGTCATTGAAGTTGTTACATATTTTCAAGCTCAACGCTGACTCCGACTGCTTTGAGCGCAGACTACTTTAATTTCAAAGCCTTCAAGAATTTCTAAAAACTTACTACAATATTAAATTATGCGCACACACACCAACACACACTTTAAAGTGCCGCAGAAATTGTGTCAAAGAATTTCTGGCGCCCCAAAGTCGGCAACATAAAAAAGTTGCTACTTCAATTTTCCATTTGATTTATAAGCTTAAGGCCAAGAAGTGACCTAGAAGTGAAATAAATTGTGTGTGCACCAACACAGACACAGCCAGATAGAACAGACACACAGGCACTTGCACAATACACATACATACAATTTCATGCTCGTAAGTGTGTGTGCTGTTGTGTCTCTTTAAAGACGGATCTTAGTGTTTGACTGTGCAGTTTAATAATAAAACTCATTATGTGTATGTGTATGTATATATGTTTGCTTACACATACACATACACAGCATCTTTGAATATTAAATTTATGCTTGCGATAAGTTGCAAGTTATTTACTGCCAGTAAGCTTTGAAAAATCAACTTTTAGTTGCCTGAAATACAGAAATAAATTTTATAGTTTGGGCATTTGGAATATCGAAGTAGCCAATAACAAAATTTCATAATAAAATGCCTATGTTTAAGAGCAAAAATAAGCCTGAATAACATTCCTTTGCCATGAAAATTGAATATTAGATTTTTAAGAAAAAAATTCTCAAATTTATACTAACACAGAAGCTTTATATTTCTACAAACCTGACTGGAATATCATTTTCTAGGAAATTTTTAAGCATGAACTAAAGCAAAATATTTTACAGCACTTTTTCTACACTCGCCAAAAAAAGGTCTTTACTTTTCTATATAAATAAGTGCGAATATTGACAGAGTATCAAATACATTCATATATGGCTTGGGCACTTCAACAAGCTCGAGAGTTTACACTAATTTAAAAATTTACGTTGCCTTTTATGGACTCTTAGGCAATTGTGACTTAATCAGTTCAATTTTGCAGCTCTCCACAGCAAAATTCAAGCTTGATAACTTTCGCAAAAAAACTCAGTCAAGAACATTCTAATTTAGTGCCAGCCTCAATCCCATTCCACTAATGCCTCTTGGCTCGCTGTCATCAACGCATCAACTGCGCTAAATAACTTAATCTCTCTTGGCCCAGTCCAATCACCGCCAGTTTAGCCGGCGTTATTATCATTTTATTATGCACTTGCTGGCAGTTTTCCACAGTTTCTTGCGCTCACGCTCGCCCTCGGCGTAGTGCTTCGCCATCCCGCTCGATGAGCGCACCTTGATTTCACCTTAAATGTGCGAATTTCACTTTAAGCTCATTTACGACAGAGCGTCGCCATTAGCCGATAAGTATGCTACACTGCTGCTACGTCTCCAACGCTAACTCTGTACCTAAACCTGCCCGTCCCTCCTCCGCTTCTTTGCATGCCTTGTTACCATCCTCACTTCAAGTGTAATTTTAAACTTGGCCTGCTGAACTTTGCTTACTTCGTTGGGTCATATCATTAGCCTGTTCCGCTTCATTTAACCTTCCCGCGAATACCTTATCCCTCCAAAGCCACTGCCCATCTTCTGCCACTCTGTGATTACCTGCCAAAGTGCCGGTTTCCTGCCAACGTTTCTGACTTGCATAGCTTCCGCGAAATAGTTGGCTCCATAAACCAGCCGCAATTACTTTGGCGCTCGTTCACTTTCATTGGGATTTGCTTCGTTAGCTTATGACGTGTTGCCTCTATTGAAGCTGTCAGCTGCTGTCATTGAGCCTTCAAGTAGTATGAGACTCATCACGAGCGAAGTGCAATCCAATAAAATGTGGCTCGGTTCTGAAACTCTCAAAAGCTTCAATCAAAACAGATTTCAATTGGAATTACAAGTAACAGAAGGAATATTTTTCGACCGGAATCTCAGGATATATCATGTAGAAAGTCAGTTTATGTATTATGAAAACCTTTTCCGATATTTTCTGACCACAAATTGAGTGCAATTTTTTGCCTCCCAAATTCAGTGCCTTTCATTAGCTGCCAATTTTATATAGCCACAATGGCACACTCTATTATAAGTCACTTAATTTTTGCTCACTTCTCGCAAGCGGCGCGCCGGTCCAAAACAGTCGAAAGGCATGAGCAATGACCGAGCTGGCTTTCGCGGCCAGGAATGAGTGGCAAAGCAAACACACAAAACTGTTTCCACTTTGCTATTGGCCGCAAGCAAAACTACTTCAATATTCGCCATCATGAAAAGCTGAAAAAAAGTTGTGCTCCTGCAGCGAGTGGCGAGAAACAGGTACTCTTGCTTCCGGCGCACTACGAATACGAAGTGTAGAGATCTCACCAAAGTGTATGGAAAACGGAAGCGCTTTGCTACACTTCTGACTTCTGACTGGCAATCGTTAGCTGCTTTTTGTTGCGGCCGGTTGGGGGAAGTGGAGCGCAAAATCAAAGCATGCATTTCGACATAAACGCAGAGGGGGAATATACCTATGTATGGGGAAAGTGTAAGGCCAACGAATCGAGGCTTGATATGGTGCAGTTCCTTTTGATAGTAATGAATACTTGGCATCCATTTCAAATGAGCCAAAACGCCTCGAAAGATATCATCTGAAGTTCCTCTGCTTTAGGGGAGTAGCAATGTTCCTGCCAAAATTTGCGCTCGTTCGCAATATTTCTGACATCTGAGCTGGCTGTTTTCTATAAAAGTCGGGTGAGATTAGTAGCGAGCAAAATCAGCTTCGAGATCTAAAGTAAAACGAAGATATGGAGGCTTGATATGATGGCAACTAGAGAACATTTTCAAAGAAAAAGAGCATTTCAAGTTTCGTGTCTCATGGAGAGCAGAAAGGGTTTCTTTCTGCTTGGAGTGAGAATCAGTAAAGAAATATTTAAACGAATCTATCGCGACTATAGGTTCCATAATCCCACGCATCCCATTCGGAGTAGGGGATGATATCATTCCTCTTGTTATGCATTTCTTCCACGCGTCTGTTTCATTCTTCAGCCAAGCTCTGAGGCGCTAATTCTCAGGTGTGCAATACAGATGTATGTGTGTGTGTGTGCGCGTGGCCACAATCGCTGTGCCGCCTCAAGTGCTACCACGAAAGCAGGAAGCGCAACTTTTGGTAGTGTCGGAAAGAAGTTGAATTGGTGCGCATTTCTGGTCGATGGTCGTTCGTTTCAGTTGAACGCTTTAAATTTTAAACGGAAATGCAACTTTAAGGCAATGGAAATATAATTTCAGGCTGCGGAAACTTTAAAGCAAAAATGTAATTTCCAAAAAAAAACAAGAACAAGCATGCGAAGCGAAGCAACTCACTGCCTTGTTAATCGCCAGACCGACAGCTACAAAGGACCGACCATTGTCGATGTTACAGCAATAAGCACAAAAGCTTCCAAATTTACATTTGCTCCAGGAGAGCGTGTCATCTGACAATGGCAGGCGACATGTGCCACAATTGTCAATAGACTGCGCGCCGGACTTCAGGCATTGCATGTTCGACCCGTTGTTTTGTAGAGATTATTACTTGTCAACAAATTGTCATGGAGCTGCCAATACGGGCAATCTGTGACTACATAATATGCACTCTCGGTCATTGGCCTGAATTGCAAGGTGCAGGGGAATGTTGGGAAATGGCAGGAGCAAGCAGTTGCAGATGTAAGCTTGATGGGCGGCTGATGGTCTGACTACGTTCACAAGCATCATCACTTTATAAAAGAATGTAAACAAAATTAGCAGCTCTTCCAGCACTTCGTAGGAGTTGGGTGCTATGTCAGACTAGCAGTGAGCTAATAAGCTCAGAGCGCATTATCTAAATCAAAGGTAATTCACTCTGCTCTAAGGATCAAAGCAAAATTAGTCCTTTTTAATTGTCAAGCGATCAAGAACAGTGGCTCAAGTTGTATAAAAATTAATGCTTTTTTGGCAGTAGATAAAATGAGCTATAAGCGATTTTAAAAGTGGTTTTTACAGAATGCGACAGAAGCCTTGATTTTGCTTGAATATTTATTTACATATATAAAGAGGTGAGAGGCTGCAGGTTCAAATCCCGCCCTAGCATAAACTAAAGTGCCATTTTTATGAGTGTCAACTAAAAATGCGCTGCTTGAGGAAATTTACGATGTCACTGCGTGGCTGCTTATTGCCCTATTTTATGCACATGCCAAATGAGCTGGATTCGGTGGATGGCTTGGTGGCGGGTGTGAGCGGGAGGGGGAGAGGATCACTACTAACGATGAAAAATGCAACGATAATTTTGCGTTTTTTATGATTTCAATAAATACGCTCAATCATCATCAATTCGAATTAAGCAGCAGCAGCAGCAGCGAATAACGAAGTGTTGTAATAACGAATGCAGAATGACAGTTGAAGCTGTGGCACTGATGTAGCAGATGATTAACCCTTATGTGCGCTCTAGGTGACTTTGCAAATCAGAAAATATAAGAAGTAACCATATTTTCATAAATTTCAATTCAAATCAAGCATTATTATAATTTTCTCTTCAACTTCTCTTTGACTTCGATATTCTAAAAATGTACCCGCCAGAAATTCTGACTGTTAGCCATGAGTGCATTTTTTTTTTTGGAAGAACGCATGAGGGTTAAGACAATGCTGATACTAAAATGGGTTTATATATGAGCAAGACACTTAAAATGGATATCCGACCATAAAAAAATGTGTTTGTGAGCAACATAAAACTACTAACCTTTCCTGCCCCCGCGCAGCAAACTAACCAGCGGCATTAAGGGACACGAAGCTGGAAATAATGAGATGGAAAGCATAAAACGATGCTGATCTTATTTCACCTAAAAATGCTGCAGAAAGTGCCTGGATTTGAGGCCGACACAAATAAAAGCAGGAAGCGCGACTGACAGAAAAAAATGTAGCTGGTGTGTTGCCTGTAGATGCGCAGACACAGCAGAGCAAGGACACTAAGGACACTGAGCACACAGACAAACCGGAAGAGCAAGCGACATAAGCAAATACAAATAAATATACGCAGCAAGAGCTGAGCAGGAGTTAAGGAAGCAATGGCCAGGAGTAGCGCAAAAGCAACGCAGAACAATCTACAGAAAATTGCAAAAACTTTTCACTTTGCAATGCGTTGAACCCAAGCGGCAGGGCGGGGGCACTTGGAAGCGAACTTTATTTGATTTCATATGGGTTTTACATACACTGCAGAGAAAAACTGTAGCAGTGCTGGGATTTTGGTTGGAGTGACAGAGGCGGACCTGGACATGGATCTTCGCCAAATGGCTTTAGCTAGGCTCTGCCTTGTTTTCGCCGAAGTGCGCCAAATCCCCATCTGTGGCTTTAGAATGTGCTTTGGACAGCCTCCTCGCTATTTAAAAATAATATCGCCTCTTTTCCACAAAATGCAAAGCCATTCCACCGAACCCATTTCAAGATCTAGCTACAGTTCCAATTTCGAATTATATTTCGCCGCTTGATTCAATACTTGTCGTATGTCGACTTTTTCACTTTTTGGGAAATGCAGTTTTAAGTTTAAAGTACTCCCATTTTTTTTTGGCACGGTAGATTTTTCTGTAAATCGAGTATTTTGTAGAGTAAAAGCTTGTTATTAATACTGTTTATTCCAAAAGATCGACTTTTCGATATTTAGGAAGATATAGCCAAATGAATTCAGTATTATATTGTCGTATCTACTACATTCTGAACAAATTAGTTTGCCTACCATCAAAATGTGTCGTATGTATACTAGGAAAAATTTGTTCTAAAATTTTTTTTTTATTAAAAAACTGCAAATATAATATACAATGCAATGTTTCTGCCAAATATAGCTTTAGTAACTTTTTAATTAGTTTGTCAAATCCGGAGGCAGAAATTGTTATAGTACAAAGTTGAAGCGCTATTTCTTGTTAAATCTTTTAAATGAAGTATTTTTATAATCGCGTAAGGAAGCATCAGTCGGGTTTCACCGAATAAATAATACCCTACCCGAGCTGGAAAGGAAAGGAAAGGGTGGGTGTATTAAGTTTACTGTGTACATAGTGGGCGGACCACGCCCATTTCTTACAAACTACAGAATATTCCTAATAGGATTACATATTCCAAATATTGATACTCTGGTCGACTTACGACAGTAACTATAGGTATATATAAATTACAGCCTCTATGGTGGGCGGAACACGCCCATTTTTGGAGATTCTAAAGGCATTCTTACCAGCAATGAAGTAACTAAATATGTACGCTCTTGTCTACATATTATGGAAGTTATGATGATTTTCGGTTTACCGCCTATATAGTAGGCGGACCACGCCCAGTTTTTTATAGACATGTAGAGCTGACATCTGAGCTTGAATACCAAATTTCATTCGTTTAAGTTCATAAAAAGTCAATAGCGAACCATTTTACCGAAAATAATCTTACATACGACAAACATGGATGAACATTTTTTCTGCCTCTTTTGCGAACAAATTTGTCGTATGTTAGCTTTTCTTGCATATACGACAGACATTTACGCAAAAATTTAAAATTAACCTACATACGACAAAATAGGGTCTGAATATCTCGAAAACGGTAGGAGATATAAGAAATCTGAGAACGCCAATCGATTTAGCTGGGTTTGGAAGCCCCCATGCCATCCTTAACTCAAAATGTGAAAAAATCGACATACAACAAGTATTGAATCAAGCGGCGATTTGTCACTTATTTCTGCAAAATGCAAAAGCAGAAATTTTGCTCTGCACTGTGTTTGCTCCCTTGCGCCTACGCGTATGCTACGTCTAAAAAGAAATGCCGGTTGGCGTTTTTGTTTGTGGTGCGCCAACAAAATGGAAAATCAATTTCATTAGAATGCGCGTGAATTCGGAATGACAAGAAAATCAATGTACGCCATGTTGCCGCAGGGGAGAGATGAAGGCAGAAAGCTGAACTTGCCGCAGCTTGCCACAGCAACAACAACAACTGCAAATGTTGTTGCTTGTTTGTGTCAACTTGACGCTGGGAGAATATGCAAATTCGCTGCCTTTTATTCTGGTCCCAACGACGACAGCGAACAGACAAAATCGTATTGAGTTTCAGCTCAGCCGCCATCGTTTGAATTCGGCGCTCGGCGCGGCGTCACTGCCGTCACTCCGCCAGGCCATTGGGAACGCTTTGCCGTGATTGTGGAGCGCTTGGGTTAAAACGATTTCCGTGGAGCGAAAACTTTACATTTCTTTATCTTGTATTTGCGCACTGATTTGCATACGCTCCAGTTGGATCGCTCCCTGTTCGGGCGCCGCGCTGGCAAGCGCGAGAGGAGAACGCTTCTTCCTTGTCTGACATTTGCTGATCCCCAATCTGTGCAAAGCAAAGCGTATGCATTTCAGCGGGTATACGCTTACAGCTTTGCTTCGAGCAGCAGTCGTAAAAACCGAATTGGTAATTTTTGTGTTAAAAGCAAAATCAGAATAAATTAAGCTGAAAGCGCGCAAACGGTGAACCTGGTGGCAAGCGGTGTCGCTTAATCCAAAGCCAAATGCGCTGCAAATTCAAATCGACGTTAAATTGCGGCATTTCAATGGATTGGTGCTAATAAGCAGCTTACTGTAGACAATTTTCAAATATTTACAGCGAAATGCAAATCATCGCCGAATTCAGGGCATACTTCACGGCGCTTAACATATTCAAATAGTATAAGGAATTGTGAGCACTTTTTAAATTGAATATTACAGTCTGAGATGTCAAATCTAAGAAGGCAAAAGCATTTGTGCAATATTTAAATAATAAAAGAAAGGGCGGACCTGTTTTTTGGCAGCTGCTCAAAGCATACTTCTGGGCTGCTAGACAGTTCTGACATGATGACGACAAACGAAAAGAAAGCTGCAAATATCTTTGTCTCACTAAGTCACTCACTGAAGAAATTAGTGCTGGAATTTAGTGCATACTTTTAGGCTCATATTCTTTCATCAAACGCTTCTTTCATCAAAGCAACGCCAACTTTTAATTTGATTGACCTTAACTCAAATCCCCTCCAGCGCTCCTCTCCAATCCCAACATAAAAGGAATTCAAGCTTTAATATATTTTCTAAAATCATGTAACCTGTATAACAAAATATAAATATACTACTACTACTACTACTTAATTTGATTGACCTATTCTTTAAGGAAATGATCACAATCATTAAAAGTCATGAAATGTAGAAGTTTTATATATTAAACAACACTGAAGATTTATAAGTGAAAAGCATAGCAGACTTCTAGGCTGAGCACATCTTTTCATAAATTCTCTAACAACGTTACAGGCATTTTAACATTTAATTTGAATGGACAAAAAAAGAGGGTAAGTACGGTCTCTTCTGGGCTCAGCAAATGCGACCGAGGGTAACAAGCTTAGCATGCTTTTCGGCGCCATAGAAAAGGATGTTCTATATGTATTTAGGCTGCATATTTTAATGCTAGGCACAACGTGGCAGCATTCTGTGCAAGCAATATCATTTTTCATATACATACATACATACATACATATCAGCGCATGTTGTTTGGCTCACTCCCCCGCACTCTCCCGCACAGTGCGTCTTTTTGTAATGCAAATTTGTGTCAGACCGATTTTGTATTCTTCATGAATTTCTTGGAATTTTTCATTATGCATTCCTTACGCCGCTCATTTGTGGGGGTTTGTGATGAAGTGATTTGAAGGTATGTGTATGCATATGAGGAAAAATTAGTTCATAAAATGTTAACATTTAATGTATGCCTTTTTAAAATTTACACAATGCTTTAATATAAATATTTAGTTGCAATTTATTTATTTTGCACATTCTCCTTTCATTTGGTATGTAGCAACCTGTGAAAATTATGTTATATTTCAGAGACAATTTTTGTTTGTTGTCATTGCAATTAACCTACCTCAAACGGGACTCCTCTCATGTTGCCTTATTCGAAATGTTCTTCTCTTCTTGATGAAATTAGTTTACAGTTGAATTTTAGCTTAAGGTGATTCAAAGTGATCCACATGTCCTCGGAGTTCTTAAGTGACTTTGTTCAAACAGTTCCAAGCACGTTCTTCACCGAAAAACAGGCATTTATTCAATGCACAATCTAAAGTTATCACCAGGAGTCATTTACTGCCGGTACACTTGTCATATATTACTACTATTTATAGCTCATTTTGTAGGCTGCTCATAGATTAGTTTCATACTGTACAAAAGTTTACGTTGCGTTTCCGGCTCAAAATTTTTCTGCAATAAATCAAGGTTTTTTGGTAAAATGTATGAATTTTTCAAAGTTGATCAGTTTAAAGCAAAAATGTTGTCCACTAAAAATTGTATAGCCTCTATAACTTGCTTCAAAAATATTCACTATAATTCTTTAATGTAAGGTCTTAAGCAATTGACTTTTCCTCAATGAAATTTTTGGGAACAAATATTGAAATGTTTATTTTGCTCGCCTTTAGAATCACATATCTCGCTGTACAACGAGCGCCGCTCGTCAACACAACCACCTGACACAACAAACCTTTTAAAACTGTTCAGCCATAACATTTCCATGAGCAGAAACGTCACAATTTAACGGAGAGTTAAAAAAGTAACTGGAACAATTGTGCTCAATGAAATTCAGCGCCTCTCTAACGGCACAAACACGACAGAAAACATGAGAGAAAGAAGAAGAGAGCACCATCAAGCCACTCTGCAAAATATTTGTCGAGCATCTTCCGATTTCTGCTAATCACTGGCGTCAACGTCAGCTGCGCAGCTGCTGAGAAGCAGCAGCAAGGACTCAATTCAGCTGCGCTCTTGTCTGCTTCTGGTCTGCTTATAGTGAAACCATGACTGGAAGAGTGTCGATTTTTTGACATAGCTTAAACAGCTTGTACTAAACATTCCATTGAGAGAGCAGAGATAGAAAGAGAGAGAGCGCGAAATAGCGAGAGATACTGTTAGAGTTTATGTTTAAAAACAAAGAGCAAGGGGTGCATGTCGGTTAAAGCAAGAATATAAAAAGCAGAATAAAAAAGTGACATGATAATGAGAAATTTCATTCATTAAAATTTTTCGCTGGAGTTTAGAAAAAAGCCGAAGTACTCGCAAGTAATATAACATCGTCAGCATTCATGAAAACACGCCTTAAAAGGTTTGAAAAATATATGAAAGCTTCTAAAATAAGGACAACAAAGACCACATAATCCCGTGTTAATTCCATGAAATCGCTTCACGAATTTCACACCAATTTCTATTGATGGCACTGCAGCCTGACCCACTCCCAGACGCACAATACTCCACTTGCTGCTCCACATCAGCTGCCTACATACAATCCCATTGTGCTTGTGCTCCTGCTCGTCGTATCTGTCAAGGATACACATCTGCCGCATAAAGTATTTGTGACAAATATTAGCATTCAGACATGTGCGCTGCTCAAATTCAAATTACCACATATTATGTAATATCCTGAAGGTCTTCTTGGGTCTCCTCTTTGCGCGCACAAACTCACACACACACGCACACGCACTAGCAAGCAACCCGACACAGCGACACGTCCTGACATCAACTCAGTTGCCGCAAATGAAGGCACGAACTTAAGCAAATGCTGTGAAAAGTTGTTGCCAGACACACACACACAAACACACACACATTCATATATACATGCGCATGCATACACACGCACTGTCAAATGTGAAAATTGCTTGGGGTCGAGACACGTTGTAGTATACCTTTTTTGCAGAGAAAGTAGAAAGGAACGCACAATATTTCTGACTATTTTGCGAATGTGTTTTAAAGAAAAACAGTTGCTGTTCGAATTTTTATGTGTGTATGTGTAAAATGTGCAAGCTAATTTGTAAAAAAAATCTGTATATGAAGCCACTTTTTATTAAAAAAAATTAAATGAGAAAAAATAAGAGATCCAAAAAACTTAAGCCAAAAACTATTTGAATAAAGTAAAAGGCTTGAAGGATTGAGTGGGATTTCGTGCCAGCATTATCGTCACTGTACTTGGTCCATCCACATGGAATGATGCTGAAGTAGAGCTTGAATAAAATCTAGGGTAAAAGTGCTGAAATAACAATGCATATTTAATATGGTTATCATTTAATAATACAACTTATTTGCATGCCACATTATGCAGAAGTGTGTGTGTGTGTGTCAAATGCGTGTATTTGTTACATTCAAATTTGTAAAGCACAATCAAAAATGAAATAATATTATGCACAAAATCAACAAATTAGCACTTTTGCTATTGATTAATAAAAATGCATGCGACGAACGATAGATGGCGCTGTTGATTAGTTGAAATGCCTGATGAAATATATTGATTAATTTATGAGCAGCAAATTGATGTGTGAAATTAATTAAATTTATTAAAATTCTAAGGAAGAAAAAAATGGGAATTTCAAATTGAATTAAAATGTGGAAATTCGAAATGTTCGGCAAGCACGAAGCAAGGCATGACATGTGGCGAATATGCTGAAGTAGGCTGAGACAAAGCTGGTCATTGCTCCCTAAACACACACTCACACAAATGAATATATATACACATAGTCGACGAGTTCAGCAGTATCAATTGCTAATTGAAGACGCGCGCACACTCATACATGCCACTACATGCCACAGTTGCAGCCACCCAAATTCATGGTGCAACATGGGGCACTGCACTGTCTGTGTCTGCTCAGATAATACGGCAGCGTGCTGATGGCTAATGCAGCATTTTGTAGCCACAGCACGCAGCGATGTGGTGCAATTGTTGTTATTTGTTGTTGCCACATGCTGCAATTTTATTTATATCAACAATTCACTTCGCAAATAGTGCATGACTATATGCTAAAATTTCATGCAATCCACATCACACACAAACACACAAACACACACACACACTCTCATATACACAGTGGCGTCTTTACATTTGGGCTATCTTGTATGCCGAGCCAAAATAATTTATTTATTTAAACAAATTAACTTATAATAATTCTATAAGCTAATTACTAATTTTAAGCTACTAGGCCTTAAGCTTACTTAATTTGGGAAAAGGTGTTTTGGAAGTAAATATGTTAAATACTGTGGAAGAGGTTGGTTAATTTGAGAAATTTGGATATAATGAGTATGGATTCAGTGGAAGGAGATGAAAGGAGGAGAAGTGGGTTGGAGTTGCCAAATATGGAATTCCTCTGCCAAGCTAGGAGAGGGCATTCTGAGAGAATCACTTCTCGGCCTTATGGCTAAGATCGAGCCA